>BCKB01000001.1:668487-1268487 GCA_001950555.1 Pichiaceae sp. JCM 15000 | reverse complement strand
GATATTAATGGCCATTTTTACTGGTGTATACTCCAAATCAGCTATGGCTATTACAAGTCCTTGATATGATAGAATCTGGTAAGAGTAAATACTAAATATCATTCAGAGACTCACAGTATTTGTAACTAGATGAATAGCCTGTGACCCAGAATTCATACATACAATACTACACGACTATAGTAACCATAGTGACCGGTTTGCTACTGCCATAACCCCAGGCATAATTCAAATACACCACCCTTAATTCAACTGACCCTGAATCGGTGACCGATATTTATAGGTAATTAATTGGGCTCAGCTGATGCAAAATTTGTATTGAGGATTTTCAGTCCTTTTTTGACTTCTCTCCCTCGCAACCATGCCCGCCTCTTACACTTATCCGCTGCCAAAGCTGGAGGACTACGATGTGTCAGCGAAATCGGGATTCCTACCCGAGGAGTACCCTCTGGCTCACTTGCCAAGCTACTACGAGCCCTGGGAGCGGATCGTCAACAACTTACCCGCCCTCTTACTCACTACGAGAGTGAGGGCAATGGTCCAGAAACTGCCTTACTTGAACTGCGACAAGTTGACCACAGACCGTGAGAACCGTCGCGCATACTCGATTCTCGGGTTCATTGCTCACGCTTACATCTGGGGTGTCAGTGATCCGACAGATAAACTGCCGAAACAAATCGCCGACCCTTGGATTATCACCGCCGAAAGACTCGGACTCCCACCTATTGCCACGTACGCAGGCCTGTGCCTTTGGAACTGGGAGCCTATCATCCCAGAGGAAACTCCTCAAACAATTGACGAGTTCCTTGACAACATTAAAGTGATCAACACTTTCACTGGTTCGCTCGACGAAAGCTGGTTCTATTTGGTGAGCGTCTACTTCGAATACAGAGGAGCACCTTGCATAACCGCTGGACTCGAAGCCATTGCCAATGCCCGCCAGGATAATCCAGAAGAGGTGGAACGGCTGTTGAAACAACTCGCTGAGCACATCGACTACCTGGGCTCAGTTCTGATGAAGATGCAGGAGATGTGCGATCCGCACGTCTTTTACTTCAAATTGCGCCCATATCTTGCCGGCTGGAAGAATATGCAAGAAGTTGGACTCGACGGTGTCTACTACGGTGATCGTAAGGAGCCTTTCGTGTACTCTGGCGGATCAAACGCACAGTCGTCGTTGATCCAGACTCTCGACTTGATTCTTAACATCGAGCACCACGCTGCAGGTGGGGCCAAAGATGCAAACCCATTCATGAACGAGATGAAGAAATACATGCCAGGAAAGCACGCTGCATTCCTGGACCATCTCGCCAAAGTCAACGTCCTCAGGGACTATGTGACCGAACGGTCGCAGTCTCACCCTTCTCTTCTACTCGCTTATAACGCATGTGTCGCTGTCATGAAAGCGTTCAGAGACAAGCACATCCAAATCGTCACGCGCTACATCATCATCCAAGCTCAAAAGGCTAAAAAACTGGGCTCTGAAGGTACCAAGACGCTGCGTGCCGGTCTTGCCAAGAGCAATACAGAGAAGACCAAGGAGCTTCGTGGCACTGGCGGTACCGCCTTGCTACCGTTCTTGAAACAATGCAGAGATGAGACCGGTAACACTGCTGCTGGTGACTGGGGCAAGCGTCTCATCAGCGATGGCCCATCATACTTGCGGCCAACTCTGCATGTTGCCCAACCAGAATCCAAATCCAAAGCTACACTGGGGATCTCTGGTGAATGGACCGACGATAAGAGTAACCTAACGAAAGGTCACTGGTAATAATGAATATCTATCATGTTTGCGTTAATCAGTATGCACTTTAAAGTCGATCATACCTAGACGATCGAAGCAACTGCGGTTCCGCACGTAGGGATCGAGCCTCTTGTAGTTGTCGCCGAGCTGTCTTCCCAGAGCGATCTTATCTTGCAGCAATGCTGCCGATGTTTCAGGGTCGCCTTCTTCAACCCAGGCAACGGTCTTGTGCATAAACTTGTCGATCAGAGCATCCCGCTCGGCCTCAATGGCTGCCAGCGCCTCGTCGTCCTCCAAATGGCCATTGGCCTCAAATGTAGGCTCAGGATACTCCCAAGGAACAGCATCATCGCCACCCAACTCCTTCAGAATGTACTTTCTATCGATCTGTTCTTCCAAGTCTTCAAACGAGTTAGTGAAGATGATCTTGGAAGCAACCACCGGGTCCAGCCATTTCCGCACCACTTTCCAGATACCACCGAAGATCCAAGGTGCCTTGTGAACGAAAAGAACACCCAGCGACTCCGGGTAGTGTGCCTCGAAGCACTTGATAATATAACTGACGGCTCCATAGTCCATGTTCGACATGGTGAATCCACTGAGATCAAACAAGACCGAGCAAGTATCAATCGGTTCTGTGAGCATCAGACGAGCATACTCGATCATCATCAACGTGAAGATCTCAATCTCTTTGACGGTCTGGTCCTTGGAGTGATGGAACCGAGGTCTCACGATCACAATCGGTCTATTCTTGCGATCATGGCCTCGGATTATACACTTTCCAAGTTTAAACTGTATTCCCACTCCGGGAAGATCCTCTTGCATGGCACCGAGCTCGCCGTCTCGCAAGATCTGGTCCGGTTTCAAACCTTCGCCTCTCCATTTCATTGTGCGACTCATCATATTCATCGAGTTGTCAACGTCCCATTTCCGGGCACGGACGAACCGCAGAAGCAGATTATCCGGACTATCATGACGCAGAAATTGCCAGAATGCCTCGAATGTCCTCTTAGGGTCGAGCTCTTTCAGTGTCGGATGAAGTGACGTGTTGATGCTGGCCGTCAACGAAGTGATAGACGTGGACGATCTATGCGTGAGAACTCTTTCCACCGTGGCACCTTCAGCCTCAGACTTGTCAATAGACTTGCTGCGCTTCTTACCGAGCTTGAACCTGCCCAGAACTCCACGCTTCTTGGATTCTGTGGTGGCCACGGTGCTCGACGTTGATCGTCTAGAGACGGTTCGGGTGATGGACGCCCCATTCACCTTATAGCCGAAGAACACCAGAAGATACGCCCAAACTTGCTTGAAAACGAGCTCTTGCTCGGCTGTCAGTGTCTCAACCCTTCCTGGGCCTATAGTGAGAGCTGTCATATTTTGAAAAGAAGCTAGGTGTTGCCCTGACGCGGTCTTGAGTCGTGGTAATTTTTCACAGGATTTCACACATGGTCTGTCTATATATTACGAATAGCCGCCGTATTGACAGCATCACGCGATGCCAGGCTTAGACAAGCGGCTTTCTGAGCGTTCATTATCAAAGCATCACGCCGTTCCCCTAAAATGTCGAAAATGCCCGGGTTTGCAGCAAGTTTAGCCACCATATACCCGATCAGAGAATCCCCAGCACCAGTCACACTACACACGTCGGTCACCGGAAGTGCAGGGTAGTGCTGAACGATCACATTGAATCCATTCGAACAACGATGCAGTAGAGTGAACGAATCTTGTCCCTCATACTGTTCCTGGTCATGCTCGTTCAATTGCACCACCAGTAATCCGTTGGCTCCGTCCTTCACTATAATGTTGGGCACGTAGGGTAAGAGTCTGAATACTTGCTGGAATACACCGTCTTCAGCGTACTTTTCCACCAACGGAATACGCCGCGCCACTGTATCCAACTTATCCCGAACTTTGTCCAGTTGTAGCTCATCCAATACAGTGAACCAGCCATCCAGGTCGTCAAACTTGCCTGTCTCGTGGAATGAGTTGAAAATCGTCCGTAACTCTGCCACCGTCGGACTCATCAGATAGACGTCGTTGAATGGATAGCAGTGCAGATTTGTCGATGCCAACTTGGCAGCCTTGATAGCAGACGTAGGCTCGTATATTAATGGGGTGTGGGTGTTCCTGGCGTGCTTCATCGTAGTATTCAGCACGTCAACGGAGACATTTGAATCCACCAGAATACTCTTTGGAGAGTATCTTGAAAGCCGGTCCTGTACACTTTCGGAGTTCATCTGTTCCACAGAGTCCATGTCTGCACATGCCACTACCAGTTTACCGTCCGGGTCGTGGATCGCACTGTACTGAGCAGTCCTTGAAGTAGCGTTACAGAGTCCGTCTGTGGGGAGCCCGTTCGCTTTCATCCTATTGAGAATGGATTGGCCTGCCGAGTCTTCAGCATTGAGTGACGAAATAAGCAATGGATGTGCACCACTGGCACCGGCTGCTAGTCCAACATTGAACCCAACACCTCCAATAGATTGTGCGATGGTTCCTGGATTTGAGTCACCGATTTGCATGGTGTCTTTTGAACCAATAGCTCCAAGAGTATCAAGAGCCACTGAACCGACAATGACCAGATCGATCGTTTCAGGGATAATAGGCTCAGCACTGGCTGACTGAGATGCCGGTTGAGATGGTTTCACCGGCTGAACTGTACTTTTCCGGCCCCTCAACCTTGCCAATTCCTTAGCAATTCTCGAGCCTATGAGAGCATTGTTCTTCACAAAGCTCACATTGCACTGAACACTGACTCCCTTAGTCATCTCGTTGATCTGCGCCAGCAAAAATGGAGTCAGTTCTTTACCGTTGATACCTCGCTCAGATGCCTCGATCAGAGCGCGACGGATCACGTCTGCAATGAATTCGTCGGGTAATGAAATATCTATTGGCGCAGGTATGCAGAAGACGTATCCGTTCTCCATGGCCAACTGATACTTGCCTTCGTAGATGACCGATGCAGCGGTGGAGAAGTCGTCGAACGTGAACGGAGTCTTGACTCCAGAGTCTCTAGTGTAGAAGCCAGGAATATGGATTGGAGAGTCACCGAACTGGCCATCATCATAGGTGAACACAGGAACACCTTTGGTCTCGAGGTACTCGATGGTACGGCCCACATCTAGGATGGATTTGGGTCCAGAGCACACGACACTCACTGGAGTCTTGGAAAGTTCATCCAAGTCCGCGCTGACATCCATCAGCTCAAACGGTCGTGAAACTCCGCCCAATCCACCAGTGGCAAACACATCGATACCAGCTCGATGGGCAAGCAACATTGTAGCGGCAATGGTGGTGCCTCCAGTGAGTTTCCCTGCCATAACATTGGCCACATCTCGTCTAGATATTTTGACTCGAGGCTTGGTGGTATCTGCCATCTGTTCGAGGTCTTCCTTGGTCAAACCGACCTTAGGTATACCATTAACGAACCCAACGGTGGCAGGAACAGCCCCCTGAGACCTGACAATCTGCTCAACAGACTCTGCCATCTCAATGTTAGCTGGATGGGGCAAGCCATGTGTAATGATTGTACTCTCCAATGCCACGACGGGGCGGCCCTCACTAACAGCCTGCTGGACCTCAGCTGCCACTTGCAAGCCAGGATACGACAGGTACCTGCGGAAGGGCCCCTGTAAACTACCAGCAACCCGAGTATGCAGAGGTCTTAACATATAGTGAATGAATGAATTAGTCTATAAATTACTCGGTCTTTGGCTTGGCACCAAAGCTACGGATGAATGCATAGAGCGACCGGAGCAAATCCCAGCCGACGACTAGGGAAAGTATGACGATCACACCAAAAATGAGTAATGCGTTGTGGCCAAGGAAGTCAGCGTCGTCGAAGATCGATGATGTATCATCGTCCTCCTCACCAAATCTATACATCGATTTGTCCTTCTCGACGTTATTCTTCTTCTTCTTCTCCAGCCAGCTCTCACCACTGGCAACATGCTTCTCGAGCTTCTCATCTTCCAACTCTCCGTGTTCATTCCGCTCATAATCATAGTACCGTGACTTGTCAAAGACGGTAATGTCAGGGAAGATGACTCGCGGTGAATCCTTAACTTTATTCAACAGGTTGATGCTAACAACGCGTGGATCGTCTGCCAGCTGCGATTCTCTGATGATATCAGGCGAAGATATCACGTCCAAATCCACTGGAGATGTTGTATTTGTGGTGAACAGCAACGCTATGCGAGGCGATGGAAGTTCACGCACAACTTTGTACATGTACTCGTCGTAGTGGCGGAGTAACTCGGCTCTTTCCTCGGTACCAGAGGAGTAATTCAATGCAGGCATATCAACTTCAATGAATCTGGGGCGAGCATCAACGTAGTTTATAATAGAGCTGTCTTCCATGCCTCTGATGGTCTCCCTCTTGGCATTGCAATGGATCTCTGTCAACTCCCGTAGAAGGTCCACATCCAAAGTGGCACCGTCTGTGAGGATGTTGGGCATGCTAATGAGAGTACTTGTACGTGTCATGAAGTCACGCAAGTATTTGAACGACGTGAAGTTGCCGAAATCGAGCACTTCCAACCCTGGCACGTTAAAGATGACGAACGCATCATCGATACACTGCTCGAAAGCCCTCGAGAGAAGCTCATTCGACTCATGAAGTGTATATGGTAGCTGACTGGAGTGTGTGATGGATCCATGTAGTCCAGGAATCAACCTAACTGATGCGAAGATGGCCGGGAATGCCTCTGTGGCGAGGCAACACGCCATCAACTGGCATATCACAAGAAAGAAGAACATGTCAGTGATCTGGGCTGTGAAAAAAAATCTGGGATTTGAGATAGATTATAAATAGGGGTGTCTAGACGAGAATCTTGGATTCCACCTCAAAGTAGTGCTCATAGTAGCTGGCAAACAGGTCGATTAACATCTCAAAGTCTGCCACACCGCACGTTTCTCTGATAGAATGCATACTAAGTTGAGGGTTACCGATATCGAGTGTCCTAATACCAAGCTTGGCTGCCACCATCGGACCGATCGTGGATCCACATGGGGAGTCATTACGGATCACAAACAGTTGCAATGGAGTCTTGGAAATGTTGGCAATCTGTTTCAGAAGCACGATTCCCGCGGAGTTGGTCACATACTTCTGATTGGCGTTGATCTTTATCACAGGTCCCTCGTTGAGATGAGGTTTGTTGAGAGCCTCGTAGTGCTCAGCGTAGTTAGGGTGCACTCCATGTGCCATATCAGAAGAGATAATGAACGATTTCGACATGGCCGTCAAGAAATACGATGATGGAAGCTCGGAGTCGGCGTCAGCAGACTGATCGAAGCTTAACAGCGCCAGCCTGTGTAGGATGTCAGGAAGGAATGACGAGTCTGCTCCCTGTGCACTCTGGGATCCGATTTCCTCGTGGTCAAACAGAGACATCAGTTGAATGCCTCTTTGGGATTCGAGACTGCCTGTCGAGGCGATCAGTGCTTCCGTAGCGCAGTAGCAGGTAACCTGGTTGTCCAGCCGTGGAGAGAAGATAAACTCTTCGTTGATTCCACCAAAGCAAGATTTCTGCGTGTCAAACAGCAGCAACTCAAAGTCTTCGATGCTCTCAGGCTTGACGCCAAGCTCAGTGGCAATCACTTGCACGAGATCCTTGTTATGCCTCTTAACAACAGTCTGGATCGACTGGAACTGATCGTCAGAGAGTGGTTCTCCATGACAGCAGCCGGAATCGGAATCTTTAGCCTCAGCAGATTTCTCCTCCTTCAATCCTGCAATAGGCTTGAACTGGGTCTCTCTGTTAAACTCAAAGCCCTTGCGATCTTTGGTCAAATGGATGGCCAACGTCGGAATTCGCAACAGAGGGCGGTCGATCTTGATGAGTTTTGAGACGAAATCGCCCGTCTTAGGGTCTTTAACGAACACTCTACCAGCCAAACTCAAGTCTCTATCAAACCAGGTGTGGAACAGACCTCCGCCATAGGTTTCAACACCGACTTCGACGAAACCTTCGTGGGAGATATCAGATATCGGCTTGACTCTGAGCGCGGGAGAGTCGGTATGACCACCAACAATGGCAAATCCGTTTCCTGGTTTGTACTGGCCACCGACTGTGAACGCAATGAGGGACGAACCATTTCGTGTCACGTAGTACTTGGAGTTAGTCTTGAGCTTGCCACCCCAGTTTGTGCGCTCAGACAGTTGGACAAACCCGGCATCATCCAGCTGGTGTTTGACCGTATCCACGACGTGGTATGGAGTAGGAGAGGCGTTGACAAAATTGAGGAAGCCCTGGGCCTGTTTGCGAGCCGTGCTCATCTTAGAAAGAAATGTTTTGGACAACTTGATAAGATCGAGATCTCAGTCGAAAGTTGAGTTTGGCCAGCGGTACGTACGGCTTCATAAGTAAGGTTAAGTTTATTTAGAAATATGTCTACAATGCATCGAGACGATCGTCGATCTCCTGTGGAGATAACCGCTTGAAACGTGGACCGGAAACATCGTCGACTCCTTGGAATCCCAGCTGGGAGTCGTCGGCGTTGCCAATAATGCAGATCTCCACAGTGTCACCATTCATCTCACCCTCTATGGATTCTTTCAAAGTCAGCAATGCAATGTGAATGGCATCTTCTAACTCCAACTCCTCGTTCCACCGCTTCTCCAGGAAGGTTTTGGCGGCGTTGGATCCGCGGCCGATTGCAGTCGCCTTCCAAGGGAAGTACGACCCTGAAGGGTCCACCTGATACAGCATGAACCCATTTCTTTCGTCGTGGCCGCCGACTAACAATGACACTCCGTACGGCCGCACTCCGGCGTTCTGCGTTGCCTCCTGCATCACTTTGGCGATGTCTGACACGAGGATCTTCGTGGGCGGATATTCGTTGTAGATACGCTTGTAGTTGGTGTGTGCCACTTTACGCGACTTGTCCGACAAAACTCGGAAGTCTGGACCCATTCCAGAGTATGTCATACCAATATCTGGCGTTATCTTGACCACTTTCTCTGTGAAATCGTTGTTGACCAGCACCGAGTTCGACTTTCTCTCTGTTGCCAAAACAATACCATTGGTAGCCTTGATTCCCAAAGAAGTCACACCTTGCTTCACTGCTGCAAGAGCATGCTCGATCTGCTTCAATTTACCGCTCGGCGAGAACGTTGTAAGCGAAAACGAGTATCGGTCTGCCATAGTTGTTATTCGCCACCGAGAAAACTACAAGGTTTTCAAAAAAACTCGTAGTGATGAAAAATTTAGACTGATACGCGATGGGGAAGAAGAGGAAGGCCAGTGAGCTGGCTGACACTGTCGCACAGTCTGCACTGAAGACAGTGCCACAGACGGTGTCATCAGCATCAGATATCCATTCTATTACAATATCGAATGGAGTTGGCACGATAGAGGACGACGTCGATCAAGTTGTTCACGTGGAGCCCACATCTGAAGAAGAGAACGGGGACGAGATCATCATGATCAACTCTTCTGACTCAGAATCAGACTCTCCTAAGCTTACAGAACCAGCCAAAGGTACCAAACGTACAGGCAATGCTCTCGAGGATAATCAGGACTTCATTTCGCTGGACTTCTCTTCAGATGAGGAGCCTTCTTCAGAACCTGAAGAGGAGGAAGCTCTTCCCAGTGCCGCTGCTGTCAATGAGGACGTCGAGTCTGCCGACAAGGCCGTTGTTATCAATGAACAGTATCCATGGTTGCGTAATAACGACCATACAAAGCAATTAGAGGTCTCTGACTGGCTGACTATGGAAATAAAGGACTTTGTTCGGTACGTTTCTCCAGCTGAGGAAGAGATCAAGGCCCGTAATAGGGTCACCAAGAGGCTAAGCCAGGCTATAGAGGATTTGTGGCCCGATGCAGAACTTCACTGCTTTGGATCGTACGCGACAGACCTGTACCTGCCTGGATCCGACATAGACACGGTGATAATCTCTGAGCAGGGACACTACGATACCAAGTCGTCGCTCTACCAATTGTCATCATACCTTCGCAAGAACCACCTCGGCAAGTCGATCGAGACCATAGCACACGCTCGTGTTCCAATCATCAAGTTTGTGGACCCGGAGACTAATATCCATATAGACATCTCCTTTGAGCGCAGCAACGGAATCCACGCTGCGTCGACGATCATTGACTGGTTGAAGATCACGCCAGGGCTCAGAGAGCTCGTGATGATCGTCAAACAGTTCTTGGCTGTGAGACACCTGAACGAGGTTCACACCGGTGGTTTAGGAGGCTTTTCCATCGTGTGTCTCGTCTACTCCTTCTTACAACTACACCCTAGAATAATCACCGAGGCCATCGACCCCATGGAGAACCTGGGTGTCTTGCTGATCGAGTTCTTCGAACTGTACGGCTTCAACTTCGGCTACGATAACGTCGCAATTGCATTCAAGGAGAACCGCCCCATCTGGGTTTCTCGCCGCACGAGACCGTATTTGCAAAGCACCTCCAACTTCTCGCTTGCCATCGAGGACCCACAGGACTATACAAACAACATCTCTCGTGGAACATTCAATCTTCGTGATCTGAAGCGTTCGTTCTCAGGTGCCTTTGAGATGCTTACCAACAAGTGCTATGGTATGGCCCAGGCAACGTACAAGCAACGGCTGGGCCAGTCCATCCTTGGAGATATCATTCGGTACAGAGGAAAAGTCAGGGATTTCGTCGATGCTAGAGATAGAGTGGGTAATTTCGCCTACCAGATCGCAAGTGGCCAGGCTTCTAGGGACGACCTCCTGTCAGACACTGAGAAGAAGGCACCATCGAGCAGCAAGAAGAAGGAGCGCAAAGAGCGTAGAAAGCAAGAACGAAAGGAGCGCAAGGAGAAAGAGCGTCGTGAAAAGCACAACCTTGCCCAAGTGGTAGTTGCTACAGAGCCCGTGCCTTCGGAACCTTTCGAATACTTCTCAGACTCTTCCGAAGGTGACATGACTAGACTCTACGAAGAGTCTCAAGGACCCAGCAAGAAGCACCAGACCAAGTCTGCTGCTGAACTACTGGAGGTCGACGATAATGAGGAATATGAGCCAGCTGCGCAGTCTGTTGCTACTGTTGAGTCAGGACAGGAGGATTTTAATGACTCTGATTAGAGAAGGCATCTCTCATGTCCATTTATAAAGCCGTACTAATAATTCGCCAGATTAAAAAAAAACATAGTCTCCACGCGTACCATGGCAACGTCAACAGTCAAGGAGGAGCCCCAAACGGTCTACTCCCCCGACGAGCTTGTCGATGCGGTGATAGCAGAGCTGTGTGTGTCAGATCCGAAAGGCTTGGACCTGCCTCAATTGTGGGAGATCATCTCCAAAAAGACCCAACTCGACGAATTCACAAAGAAACTCGCCTGGCACTGGTTGCTACAACAGGAGGACGTCCTACTCTACCAAGGATCGAACTCGCTCGATAAGAGTGAACACCCGGACCCTCTAACATCCAAAAATATCCGCATATCTGTTACTGACGACCGCCAGTCGCTCTATTTGACAGGCGCCCCAGCCGACAACCACCATTTGGGAGATAAGCCATACGATCTGTTGAAGTACATTGCACGGAGTGGCCCTGAAGGTATCAGTTCGGTGGAATTGATCAAGCAGAGTGGCCAGGATAAGCGCAGTTTGACGGGCCGTCTCCAGAAGCTTGTTGATCAACAGTATATCAAGAAGTTCCCGACCGTTGCTGACGGAGGAAGAACACACCTTATGATCCACTTCCGGTTTGTGAGTGGCTCCGACACTGTCAAGAGACGGTTTGGAAAGTGGGAAATGCTGCAGGATATCATCGACACTCTCGCAAAGGCTCCACAGAAGACCCGTGTGATCAGTGATCTGATCAAAGAGATCTACGACGAACCGTCACGTAAGGACCGCCGCAGACTCCTGGCTATCATTGCATTCCTCTGCGAAAACGGTATCACCAATCGGATCAGTGTGGTGAATGACGTCAATGCGCGCAAGTACAGTGCCATCCAACTCATTAAAGAGCTGAGTGACTTGGACGATATCGATAAGATCAAAGAGCAGGTCACCAGTTTGAACGAGGACGATAAGTCAATCCCAGACGAGTCCACCAAGCCAGAGGTCAATGAAATGCCAACTGAGGCCACTATCTACAACCAGTTCTTCCCTGCCACGAACCAGATCTTTGACCTGGCCAAACGCTCGCCAGGTATCACTACGGCACAACTTGAGGACCAGCTCTATGGAAAGCATAGATCCAAGCTGTTCGCTCTACTTATTGAGGGCTATGCGACGAATGAACCAGATTTCAAAACTTTTGACAGATACCATACGCAACAGGTGATTGGATCGATTAGACAGGACTCCAAGCAGCGGTTCTATCGTATCTTCACCATTCAAGACTTCCCTTTCCCTGAGAGGTTGAACTTGAAACCGAACTATCTCGAGACTTTCACTGTCACTCCGTTGGATGGTCAGACAAACAAGTCCCTCTTGGAGATCTCTGCATCCGAGGCTGCATCGCCGTACAAGCTACGATTCAGACCATCCAAGAACGATTTGATTGTGTGGAGCTCTATGAAAGGATTCAAACGGCTGGCTATTCCTCAGAAAACAATCTCCAAATATGAGGCAGATGATGGCACCACAGTCACATTCAAGAACAGGCAGTTCGTTACAACAGGCAAGAGTGTTCCTTCCGAGGGAGAGATCAAGATCGTGGAACCTATCAGGGAGGTGGCTCCCGAAAGCAAGCCTTCCAAGATCTCTGAAGAGCTACAGTCTGTCTATGGAACAGACCCAACCGATGTCCTAAAAGAGGTGGCTGATATGCGCGAACAGGTCACCGTCGATAAGGGCCCTGAAGAACGCAGAAAGATCCTGGTCCAACTGATCGATGAGAATAAAGCCGTCGTCCTGAACAACGAACTCTGTGAAAAGGTGTCCAAACTACTTGATGTCGACTACACTATCGATCGTAAGACGTTGCAACGGGATTCGAGCCACTTGGAGTCGAAAGGCATCGTCACAACCAGAGATGACGTTTCGTATGGCGACAAGAAACGTACTGCCATCGTCTTTTGCTCGATAAAAAATCCTCCGACAGAGAACGATATCAATGCTGCCATTGTTGGATTCATGCCATCTGCTCCAAGGAAGAGTCGTATCCGAATTGGAGGTACAATGAACTTCAACGATGTTCACTTCTTCGCCAAGCCAGTCATCAAACCCATTCCTAAGAGAAAGCGCAGCACAGATGGCAATCGTGTCTTAAAGAAACGCAAGAAACACAGACTGGCAGACTTACAAGTGGACGTTGAAGATGACTACGAAATCAAAGAAGAGGACGCATTGAGTTCTCTCATGACTCGGAAGAGACGCAAGAAACATTCTGGAAAGTCGACACACGCGTCGGCCAATCACCCTGGAATGAAGAAGAAGCGTACAAACCTGAAGCTTGAAGACAGAGAGCGTCAAACGCTTGTTCGTGCAGTGATAATATCTCAGACTCTGTCGCCAGGACAGATCACCGATTGGTCGAAGGTGACAGAGCTGTTTGATGAAAAGTATCCAGCAGACTTGCTTCGTCGTCAATGGGGAAACTACCGCCGCAGCCACGAAACGCGCGAGGTGCGGCAGATCCGGAGCAGCTGGGAAGCGTTCCTCATGCAGGCCATTGAGAGAGGTGACATTACTGAGAAGGATCTGGTCGACAATAATCTTGGAAAGATGGTTTCACTCTGGAGTGAGGACGATCCTGGCTTCTCTAGTAGCGAGGCCAGCCTGGTTCTCTTGGAAGATTATGCCACCAATCTGGAGAATCTCGAGTTCTCTCCATTCCATCACCTCAATGGACCTGATATCTTCAAAGATACCCTGTCGTTGATCGACAAGGAATCATTGTATAACAGGTCGATGTTCAGCTACCCGATAGCTAACGAGGATCTTGTGAACGAACAAGCCGTGCATCCAACCGAGTTGCAGTTGGCAAGAGCTCGGTTGAAGGCGTATTTTGCAACTTCTCCAGAGAACAATTCCAGAGAAAAGGCCGAGAAGCTCATTGCCGGTTCAAAGAATACGGCTGCAGCAGAGGCCCTGGCAGAACTTGAGAATGAGAAGTCCGTTTCGTTTCTGGGCTCTGACTCTGATATCAAGTTCAGCTTGACTGATAAGTTGCTGTCTATTGCAGACAGCAAGCTCGACCGGAAGTTCTTTGAGCAGGCTGCTGGATTCTACAACGCTCTTGCCCAGACTACCAAGAAGAAGAATGGACTGGTGATGTCCAACAAGTCTCCAGATGGATGCTTTGCATCTCTTTTGAACCTTTTGGCAGACCAAAAGGTGAAATTGACCCGTGTGGATCAACAGCCCGACGAGCTGATATCGTACTCGACCAAGTCTCAGGATCGCAGCAAGCTTGAGAGTGACTTTATTGTCTCTAGCTTGAAGGAGAAAGTGTCCCACAAGTTGAAGAAAGTTTCTCCACCGAGTGGTGCCGCGTGCTCTCGTCTTTGGATCGACTTGAACGGCGATTTCAACGCACAGCTCTGGATCAACATCGTGTGCCAGTTGGTCACCTGCATTGTCTTCCGTCCAGGAGCACAGCTGTCAGCTCTTTGCTACAGAATGTACCCGCTGCTGGAACCGTTCGAAGTGAAGATCGCCTTGGACTGGCTTGTGGCGCGGAACGCCATCAGGGCCGGCCCTCACAATGGCTACTGGGCACAACGCTCGTGGTATCTCATTTTGGATTAGTGTATATTGAAATGATTGTATAGTAAAGTTATAACCGTCCCTCGACTTCCTCCGTGTCGATTTTGAGTTCGTCGATCATTTGTAGATCTCTAGCATAGCACTTCAACCGCAACTGCATCAGCAAATCTGGCACCAAATCGGTCCGTCTCACGCGTACTCCACAGACTGGGCACTCGTTAGAGTTGCGAAGGTAATGTACCATCGACTCTTTATCGTAAGTGTGCCCACAGACACTGCTCTTAACCGGGTCTTTCATGGTCTCTCCAGAAATAGGGCAGTTCAAACTAACAGTACCTCCCGAGATGGCAACGTCTTCGTCCTCATCGATATTAGGGAGAGGTTCTGTCGGATTGATCGTCACAAACAACTGTCTTTCAAACTGCTTGTATGCTTTGGCATCGGCAGAGGGGCCAGAGTCCACAACATCTGACTGTATGGAATCTGGATGATCCATGTTCCATACAAGCAGATCGTACGGATTCTTCTGTTCTGAATGTTGATACTCGTCGATGTTCAACATTGTCACTTCCGGGTCGAGACGAGACACCGACACTGCCTTCATAGCTGCCAGAGCTTGCGTGAAAGAGTGCAACTGGTCACCACAATCCCTATATTTCTTCATGGAATCCCGTATGGAGACGATCGTCTCGTCCTGTGTGTAGATGTCAGCGCGCTGGGTATCGAATTGCGATTTGGAGATCTGCTTATTGGCGAGCTCCTCCATCTTCAACTCGACGGTCGCATCCGCATAGCCCGAAGCGGCATAATTGACATGTTCGAGGTATTTAGTGAGCAGATTGTTGTATTTGGCATCCCTCAGAGACGGCAGAGTGCGTAATTCCATCTTGGCCTTCCGCAACAGCGGCCAATACTCTGGCAGATCATAGCTCTCGGGTGCTCGGGCGACAGACTCTGTGAGGGCATCCACATCCTCCTCGACCACGGCTTCTTCATCATTCTGTGTGTGTTCCGCCTTTACCAACGCCGGAGATGGTTGAACCCCACCGTCAATCTCCTCACTTCTTCGTCTCTTGATGCGAGGCATAGATAAACAGGGGAAGGAAAACAGAGCTTGTAAAAATTCCTCATTTGAAGATGCCCACTCAGGAAGAGTTACTGAAGATGTATAGCGGTGTGACGATGCTGCAGAAGGTAGTCACGCTGCAGTACATATATGAGCTGTTTTCGAAGGACGCCAATGAAGGCCACGGCAAGCAGGTCTCATTCAATATCATGCACTTTCAACAGATGATCAACGAGAACCCTTTGGTGAACGACAACTTTGATATTCTGTCCATTCAAGGCTCGGACGCGAAGATAAGGCGGAGCAGAGAGTCCGGACACGGCAAGATGACTCCATTTTTGATCGTACAGACTATCGCTGAAACCCTGTCGATCAAAGGCCCCGATGGCAAGAACATTCAAGTGGTAGCGCAGGTGTCGAAGTCGCCGGTTTTCCAGCTTAGTCCAAAGATTGATATGCCATTTGTCAAGGAGAGGCTGTTCAAAGTGCTTAGTCAGTACAAGAACAGTACGTTGAAGGAGATCACTGCATTGGAAACCAATTACAAGAAGAAGAAGAATGAGATAGAACAGTTGGAGGATGGAACGATCACAGATGACCAATTGAAGAAAGAAGCTGCACGCACTGGAAAGAAGAAGGGAGAGTCCGATAGCAGTTCGGAGCCAAGCGAGGCGCCAGTAGATGTCCATATTGATACGGAATTGGCCAAGGAGGTGGAAGAAGTGACGAAACCAGCGTCGATTGCTGGCAGACTCAGGGTGGAGAAAGGGGAGGAAGAGGAAGAAGAAGCGGAAGAGGAAGAAGAAGCGGAAGAGGAAGAGCCGGAGGGTGAAGAACCCGAAGACGCAAAGGAGATTAAAGATGAAGAGGAGGAAGACAACACGATCGCTGGGAGATTGCGTGGAGGCTCTCCGAAACAGTCACCAGGGTCTTCCGAAGAACCAGAAGAGTCGGTTGCATCGAGGATCAGAGGAATCTCCAAGACTCCAGGTCCTCCAGCACACCCTGCCATTCCTTCAAAGAAGTCTGCCACTGAGCCTCGCGATATTGGTATCGCAGCTAGACTGCGTGGCAATGTTATTGGTCCAAAGACGCCAGCAAGCAAAGTGGCAGAGCGTGAGAAGCTGCCGATCGATACAGGTACTCCTCCTACTATAAAGTCGGCAGATTACACGAGGATTCTGCGTTCTCAGCAGGACGATACTCCTTCGAAGCAACCGAAGGAGGAGGTGGAGGAGGAGGAGGAGGAGGAGGAGACGGTGGCTGCTACTCCTGTCAGTACACGGAAACGTCGGCACTCCGAAGCGGAAGAGTCTAGGGCCCAGAGCAAGCGGTTCCAGACCCTGTCATTGCAATTGCTACAACAAGTGTCTTCGAACAGGTTTGCTTCAATGTTTATGAACCCTGTTGATGGCAACGAGGAACCAAACTACTACGAGCTGATCAAGGAGCCCGTCGACTTGAAGACTCTGATCAAAGATGTGCGGTCTGGTAAAGTGACCGACTTTGATGAGCTCGAGTTGAAATTACAACTGATGTTCACAAACGCAGTCATGTATAACGATGTGAACCAGACGGAAGTCTACGAAGGCATTATTGACATGATGAAGGAATCGCAAGGTCTTCTGAACATGTTCAAAGAGACGATCGAAGAAGATTGAGCGCGAGGTGTATCATAGTATAGACGAATCTATTATAGTATAGTTATTTACAGGAGTTATTTGTTGCCACGCATCTGCGTCATCAGCTGCTGGTTCTGCTCTTGGAATCTCTGGCCGACTCTCTCAGAGTGCTTGAGGAACTTGGCCGCACACTTGTTCAGACAGCCCTCCTCCTGAGACGTCAAAGTGTCCGAGGTAAAGTTGTTGACACAGTCATTGAAGCATCTGTCGACGAGACTCGTGTACAGTCTCATGAAGTCATTCATCTGCTTGTCCTCGACGATCTTCGTGAACTGCTGCTGCTCCTTGTAGTTAAGTTGATCCATCTTGAAGTGAAGTGTTCGCCTCTGAAATTTTTTTTCCGTCTCTTTTGATATAGTTGTAATGGGTTCTCTCACTTACTCTGAAAGGGCTGCAAATCACCCATCTCCAGTGGCACAGAAGTTGCTCAGGTTGATGGACGAGAAAAAGACAAACCTGTGTGCGTCTGTCGATCTCAACACAACGTCCGAAGTCCTGGATCTGATCGAGAAAGTCGGTCCCAACGTGTGTCTTGTGAAGACCCATATGGACCTCGTCGATGACTTCACCTACGAAGACACTATCTTGCCTCTTTTAGCGCTTGCCAAGAAGTACAATTTCATGATCTTCGAGGACCGGAAGTATGCAGACATTGGAAACACTGTGAAGCAGCAGTATAAAGGTGGAGTGTTCAGGGTGGCATCCTTTGCTGATATAACGAACGCTCACGGTATAACAGGGCCTGGAATCGTTGCTGGGTTGAAAGAGGGTGCGAAAGAAACTACTACAGAACCAAGAGGTCTGTTAATGCTGGCCGAATTGTCGTCCAAGGGCTCTTTGGCACACGGAGAGTACACCAAGGCTACCGTTGACATTGCTAGAACCGATAAGGAGTTTGTGTTTGGATTCATTGCCCAGCATAGTATGGGCGGCCAAGACGAAGGGTTCGACTGGCTGATCTTGACACCGGGTGTTGGATTGGACGATAAAGGTGACAAGTTGGGCCAGCAGTATCGGACTCCCGAGGACGTGTTCGCTACAGGTACAGACATCATAATTGTTGGCCGAGGCCTGTTTGCCAAGGGACGCGACCCGGTCGAACAGAGCAAACGGTATAGAGACGCTGCTTGGGCGGCTTACAAGCACACACACGAATGTGTTTAATATATTAGGTTGGCGCCAGCTTCTCTTCGGCCATTGACGCAAACCGTTGCCGCATGATCTCGAACACGAGTAGTCCCATCGACGAAGATGGGAGGTTCGCCAGCATGGTTCTCTTGAACCCTTTATACATGAACCGGATCGGCGTCTGGCCAGATCTCCGGTAATTCTCCCACACGAGGTCGAACGTCTGTATGTACGATCTCCAGTAGATTCGGAACCACTTCCGATTGGAGCGCGTAGCACGGCCTTCAGAGATATCTAGAGCTTCTAATCGACCCATATGCACTTGCTGTAGTCTAATTAGTGGATACTGGACAGCGAGCAATGCTGCCGATGCTGCAGAGCCTGCAAGAAGAATGAATGTCAATTGCAATGCCTTGCGAGATCGTTTACGTCTCTTTTCGGTTTCCGGGTCGGTTCCAAAGACTTTTGTTCGTAAATCAGCGCCCTGATCCATGATGGCCTTAGTCTTATGGTATCCCTGGTTCTTGATCGTCTCGAAGACCGAAAAGTACGTAGCAAATCCAAGACTCTCTCTGATGAAGTTGAGGCCAAATCCAGCAAAAAGCCCGACAGGTCCCACTTCTTTCACTTTCTTCAACCCATACCTCACAATGTTCGTGGTATGTTCACCTGTAGCCAAATCTGAGAACGATGCTCTAGCATAGAGCGTATCTAACGGAGAGGCAAGAACACTCGAGACTCCACCAGCTATGAAGCCCGACCTGAATGTATCCGATGGATGAGGATCCATATTGGTCGCAGATCCTGTGTAGTACTGGAGGCACACCAAGTACGTCGTGTATAGAACACCTCCGATCACAGAGTTGGCTATGATCGGCGGTAAAACGTTCCTCGGTATAAAGTCCCAACCTTCGCGTTTGATCGACTTGTAGAGGATAGCTGCTGTCGAATGTGTCTTCCAGCTGTACGGTTTCCCCTTCAATTCACCTTGCATGGCTGCTCTAGCCGGACCCATGATGTCGAATCGTGCTGGACGGAACAGTTTGGCCGGGTTTCTCATCCACATCGTCGTGAACTGGTACAGAACTGCCCGAGTACCAGCAGACGACGCTCCCACAACTTGCGCTTCACGCCGTGACAATTTATCACCATCTTTCTCATCGGCTTGCTTGGTTTTATAGCTTTTCCCAAAGACAGCCTCCCTTAGCGTGCCCATATTGGCATCCACAATACGATGAGTGATATCGAGCCGCGTACAAATTTATCAACGTTTCCATTAATCTACTACTTATTATTCAGAGACCGGAACTTCTGGATGTGACGGAGTTGCCGACCCAGTTTCCAACTCATCAGTGGCAACATCTGCTGTAGTTTCATCTGCCTTTCCTTCTTCGAGATCAGTCTTCGTCTCGCTCTCGGTCTTAGTCTCGCTCTCGGTCTTCGTCTCTGCATCCTGAGCCTCCACAGCTCTGGCTTCAGCGGCCTTAGTCTCGGCAGCATACTCATCCGCAACACTAATTAACATTTTGCGCAAGTCTGAATGTATCTTGAGAGACAGAAGTCTTTTGAAATCGAGTTCTCCAGCTTTGACGGTCAATGCATTGCGTAATATTTCAATCACTTCGTCTCCAAAAGTAGTCTGAGACTTGTTCTTGATGAGAAGCTTAGTGGTGAGAACGAGCAACCTTGACACTTCCTTATTCATATCTTTGAACTTGAACAGTAGAATCGATTTGCAAGCCAAGTTGATCACGTCCTGTTGTGTCTTGAACATACCCTTAGGATCGGTGTTGGTCACCTCTGGGTTGGCCAATTCCACGAGGAGACGGAAGCATCCGGCCTCGATGATCGATTCTGACGAAAGCTTGTCGATTGGCAGGCTTCCTGAAGCGATCAGGTTAGTCAAAGACTTGAGTGCATCGCCTCTCAGTTGACGACATGGGTTGTAGCACTGGTGAGAGATGGCCTCGATCAGTGGGTACCAGGAGGCAACGGTACTCTTTCCACCATCGGTAGCAACTTGGTCAACTCTTCCATTGATGACTTCAGACAACTTTGAGGTTAATGTGATGGATTTCGAGGCAGTATCAACGATATCCTTGAACGGGCTTGTTCTCTCAGTGACATCTACGCCGCTATCCAGAAGCTTTTCATACTCTTGCTCCCACTGGGCGCCGTAAGCTCCGACGGCAGAGATCTCATCGAGCAATCCCAAAACATCCATATAGTTCTGAGCATCGATCAAATCAGGCCGGTCTGTTAGCAAAAAGTCCATAAAGTCGTAGACTGAAGTGGTGTTCTTCGGAACAGAGGCGAAAGCGCGTAGAAGACCCCAATACTTTGGATTGTGAGCAACCGATCCGCACCAGGTATCTTTGGACAGCAGGAGCATCTTAAGTGGTTGCAGCAACAGACCACTATTCTCCAAGAACGATTCTCTATTGGCTTGTAACTCTTCGAAGAGACGGTCGATAGTTTCATTTAAGAACTTCTGGTCCTCCGCTGAGCCATTGTGAAGCAAGAGCAAGTCATAAACGTTAACTCTTGCGATATGTTCAGGTGATAAGTTCCACTCAGGACTATGCAAGTCATCCACTTTCTTCAGCAAGTCTCCGATGAGTTGCTTGTTGTTCGAGACGAGCAGCAGGCAAACACACATCTCTAAGCGGTACAAAGTCAGCTCGGCAACTCCATACTCTCCAGCTTGCTCCTTGGTTGGTAGCGATTCCAACAACAGTTTGGCAAGAAGATCGATGTTCTCAGGCGACGTCTTACTGACATTTCTGAACAGTTCGCCCAAATCGCTAGATCTCGTGCACTCCAGTGTTGCCAGTGTGGACTCGATCTCTTCATCGGTTGGCTCTGGGGTATCGTCCGATAGACCTTTCAAGTAAGAAGAGAACGTCGAGAAGATACCATTATCCTTGAGAGACTTTAACCGGTTCAACTTGTACTTTGCAGCAGGCGAAGCAAGAGACGGCAGGTCCAGCTTAGACTGGAACTCTGGGAATGCGTTAGGATTGAGCAGATTGTTCTCCAGCAGTGGACGCAGCAATTTCAGCACAACTTTCCACCCAGGAGACACTCTGAATCCGGTACGCTTGATGATTCTCATGAGCACCACCAAACTTATCTGTGCTCTAAAGTCCCGACCAAACAGCACAGAAAGTTCACTGACAGTGATCTGCTCCTTCTCGCCCTTCTCCTTCTCGACCTCCATCTCAATGGCAGGAATCTCTTCGTCATCATCCAACGTAACATGAGATTTCTTGGCTCCTGTCAATGTCGTCATGTGGGCGACAATCTCAACAATCGAGTCGACAAGCTCATCCAGGCCAAAGTAAGTGGCAATCGTGGCACACTTCTCTATAGTCGACATCATACGTGTCACAACACTGTCGTGGTCCGTCGTATCAAACAACGTCACAAGCATGCTGACGATGTATTTGGCACAGTTGCCAAAGATTCGCTTGTCGTATTGCAATAGTTCCTCCAAAGAATCCCCATTATCGGTAACCAGAGAGTCCATCAGGTTTTCGTCTCCTTTGCCGTCTGTGTCGATCAATGTGTGCCACTCTGTTTCAAACCATGTCCTTGAACCTTTGAAGTCATCAGGCATAATGATCTCCTTATCCTTGATGCTCTGGTAGATCCGCTCCATGTACCACGAAGGGAAGTCCTTACCGTTGTAGCAACCTCTTAGATTTCTCTGGTAGTCCTCAAGAGACATTGGTTTCTTCACATTTGGATTGTGCAAATCGGTGTTGAGCATGATGATCGAGAACGAGAGCACAAACAACGCATCCGAATCCGGCGTCACTTTCTCCTCACCATCCTCATCACTGCTCACAGACTCACCTTCCTGGCATGAGATATATCTCTCATTGAAAGCCTCCACGATACGCTCAATCTGTTGAGCTTCACCTGGAAGTCTAAACTTTGAGAGCATGAACCGCAGAGCCTCGTCTGGCCGGAGGTTCTTGAAGTCCAATTGTTCGATGAACTTATTCAGCAACTCGGTGTTTCCTGGCTTGGCCAATAACTCACCAAGCTTAGCCTTGTCGATGCGTCCCGACTTCTCGTACAAGAACTTTGCAACCTCTGTGCTATCGCTGATGTTGTGGATGAATCCTTTATCTTGCAACATCTGCAAACCTTTGGCAGGCTTCTTATTCCAAGCCTTGATGCAAGCAATGAAATCGGCCTTCTTGGACCGCTGCTTGAGAAGGGGAACCTCATCCAATGTGGAGACATCGATCTTTCTCTTCGTACCGAGGCGAACTCTCTCATAGGTGCTGTCCACAAGGGCCAGAACACCTTCCATGCAGAGAGGCTGTGTACTACCTGCGGTGAATGTGGTAGTGTCGTTGTTGGAAAGACGACAAAGCATCTTGACCAGGTTCATTGTCACATCACTTCTGTCAAAGTCACAGTCGTACTGCTTGAATAGATTGATGAAAAGGTAACCTGTGCGGCACCATAAAACAGCAGGCGTGTCAATGAGAGCACATTTGACCGAGTTGGACTTGCCAGTGTTGAACTCTTTGGAGAGTTTCGTGAGACCTTCCTCTGTTAATGGAGCAGGGGTCTTGAATCTGTCATCGGTGTCATCAAACACTGCACCGACAGTCTTGTCGAGATCGTTCTCCATCATCTGTTGGTCAGCTATAAGACCAGTAATGATAGTCTGGAAGAAGATATCAAATTGGAGCTTCAGGTGTGCTGGTGCATTCACCAGTAAAGTGAGGAAGATCTTGAGAGACTGTGATAGCAGAACTGTCGAATCTCTAGTTGCCTGGATCAGGTCCACGAGATGGTGGCAACACTTGTCCGAGATCAATGGGTATAGAGCAGCATGCTTTGGCAATTCCACTCCTGCCACCTCGATGACTCTAGCAATGATCTGCAAAGCAAGCAGCTTCGTTCCCTCTGTGTACCTGAGCTGATTCTTAGGAGAGATGATATCGACAGTGTGAACCAGGTATTCCTTCATGCAAGGAATTCCCCAATGCTTGAACTCTTCGTCGTCGTCTTCATCATCAATTGCGGTGGTTTCTGCCTCAGAATCTGTTGCAGGTTTGGCCTCTTCCACAGGCTCTGTCGTTGAATCTTTCTCCACGTCCACCTCGGTGCTCATCTCTGCAATATCGGTGTCTTCTGGAACCTGCTCCGAAGTGTGTTCCACTGTGGACTCTGTAGTCTCTGAAACCTCTGAAACCTTCTCTGAGGCCTCCTCTGAAGGTGGAACCTCCTGCGCCGACTTGTCAGATTCCTCATCCTTCTCGTCTGTACCAATGGTATCATCAGGGAGACCAGTCTTAGCAACAGATTCCAACTCAAACTCTGTGCTCTTGACGTTATGGTTCTCCTGAGACTGAACCTCTATATCTTTGAGCATGCTGAAAACTCTAGTGGTGATGTTGAGCAACGAGGTGTCTGCACTGCTTCTCAGCATCTCTCTTCTGCGCGTGTTGATTGCAACAGAGAAGCACGTAGATAGAACTTCATACATGGAATCATCGTTGAGCAAGTCGCCGAGGTCGGTCACGACGATCAATTCGAGCAACTGAAGAATCTTGACGAGCAAGATATCATCCTGGCTCTGATCAGAGCCTTCGAACCGGCAGTGGGCCAATGCAGACACCAGTTGCGGGATGCATTGGTCGATTCCTTTCTGCTGCTTGCTGACAATCTCGTATTTGATGAACATTTGAATGGAATTCACAGCGGCGCCAGTAATGAGGCACGAAATCTTGGCCGACTTGATGAGCACGAGGAATGGTTGCAAGAGAGTCATGATGTCAACGTCATCCATGGACGACGCCTCAGACAGGATCGATCTCAACTGGATAAAACCACCCAGAAAGTGGTCGTCGTCTTTGAATTTGGTGCCCACTTTCAGTATACCGGGCAGCTTCTCGTCGTCCAGAAAGGTTGAGCCATCTCTTAAGAATTGAGAGCCAAGCAAAGCTGAGAGAGGTCCCGCTTGGATTCTGGCAGAATTGCGCATCACGGAGGTCATAAAAGTGACTTCCTGAATGGCAAACGCCAACTTGTCCATCACTACAGCCCCATAGCTTGGAATGATAGACATTATTAAAGCGTGTCAAACTTCGATCTCAACGTAAATTTTCAGACAGTTGTTTATTTCAGGCGATGCAAGGATTATGCGAATCTTAACTAACTATTTACAAGCAATTTATATCTTACGGCCTCGGTAGTCCCAGTACGCTCTCCAGGCCAGTCTATACTCTTTGAACTGAAGCTTGGGGCTTGTCACATCGAAGTCTGCTTTTTGTAACCGCTCCAAGTACAGCACGGTCGGGATGGCCGACATGAACGGCACGAACAGGCAGTCCGGCAGTCCGTTTCGAACCTCTTTGAATGCGTCCTTCACATACTCATCAGACGATTGTTGCACTATTTTCGCAATGTCTGCTTTGATCTTCTCGAGCTTCATCCGAGCAGACAATATATGGTCGTTAGCAGTGGTTGTCGTTGTGAAAATGGCATTTTTCAACTTCTCATTCGTCTCCGAGTCCGATTCACCTTGAAGGTATCGGAGTGTAGACTCCTGAGACAGCCCATTCTTTGCCAGCACATCTTGCGGTAAGAAAACTTGTCCGCTTCGTTGCGCAAAGTACTTGAGTCCAATAATAAACGAGCAAATTGCGGTGGCTTGGCCGATGTGAGCACTGACATCAGAGAGTCCATTTCGGATCTCTTCGGTGTGTGGTTCCTCTAGAATGGACACACCAAAGTCCGAATAACCGTATAATCCGGGCGTCAAGCAGGCCGACTGCATCATGTAGTTAATTTGTGAGTTGATTCCTTCGCCGTAGCTGCAAATAGCGTCAGAGTTTGCGAATCCTCGCACTGCCTCCTCTTTTAAGAAATGCTGATGTGTATAAACCATCTGCTTGAGCATTTCCGGGTCTATATTGATTCCCTTGACAAACGTATCTGCCAATAGAACGGACACAGGGTCTTTGATTCCGGCAAGGTCCGGCTGCAATGGGTTGACCCTGCTACACTTGTCGATCTGATCTCTCCAGAAGGAGAACTTGACGTCTGCAAAGGCCGCCTTGGACGATCCAACAGGAGTGTTAGAAACCTTGGAAAGCTCCGTATTGAACGCACGGATCCCGATGTATGTGGATTCCAAGTAGGTCGGCAGGAACTTGGACAGTAGCAGCGAAGAAGGGTCATACTTCTTGACTTTATCTAGACAGTCGACTTTGGCCCTGTCAACCTTGCTTTCATAGGCAATCACGGGGTCAACAGCTCCTGTAGTATAGTTTCGACCCCGAGCTATTTGTCTGGAGCCAATAGGGCCAGCCACAGCCTCTATTGCAGGCTTAAACCTGAGGACTCTCAACATGGGCAAGGATAACTAAGTGAGAGAGAAAAAATTACACCTCTGCACCGATGCCCCCAAACTTCCTTGACACGAGAAGGCGATTGAATCAGCAACAAGGCACGGTCAAGTACCAATATTATTCCGTCTAGGTATTAAATAGAAGCAGGAGATGGTGCAATTTCTCGTTCAAGCGGTCACCAACAACAAGTCTGGTGTTACTCAGCCCATGGAGGTCCGGGAGACGGCAAAAATTGGCGAAGGAGCGTTCGGTACTGTGTTGCGTGCCTATTTAAAGACGGCGGATGCCAATGGCGGCCAGATTGGACTCGGCCATGCAGAAGAAGAGTGGATTGGGCCGTTTGCCATCAAGAAAGTTCCGGCACAGACAGAGTACAAGAGCCGCGAGTTGGAGATCCTCCGCAAGACGTCTCACCCGAACGTTGTCACTCTGGAGTATTTCTTCACCTATCCCAACAACGAGGACCACAACAAGCTGTACCAGCATCTCGTGATGGAGTCACTACCGTGCAACCTGCAATCAGAGATCAAGAGATACCGTGTTGAGAAGGGGATTCTCTCAGAGGCACACATTCAGATCTACACGTACCAGATTGCACGTGCCATGAACTACCTACACAGTTTCGGCATCTGCCACCGTGACATCAAGCCCTCCAACATTCTCATAGACCCAGACACTTTGCTGCTGAAGATCTGCGATTTCGGTTCGGCAAAGAGGCTTGAGTCCAACCAGCCGTCCGTCTCTTACATTTGCTCGCGCTACTATAGAGCTCCCGAATTGATTGTCGGTTGTTCGTTGTACACGACACAGATCGACGTTTGGGGGCTCGGCTGTGTTCTGGGTGAGATGTTTGTGGGGCGGCCCGTCTTCCAAGGAAAAGAGCCGCTCTTGCAACTGCGGGAGATTGCCAAGTTACTGGGACCACCTACTAAGGATTTCATATATGAGTGCAATCCTGGTTATAACGGCCCTACCTACAGCCACAAGATATACACAACAACGGTGCCTGCCAGATTCAAGAAGGTGTTTGTGGAAGCTTCACCCGAGGCCATTGACTTGCTCATGAAGGTCCTCGTCTACCGTCCACAGGATAGATACCGGCCTAAGCAGATCATGGCACACGTCTTCTTCGAGCCGCTTCGGGACCCTAACTTCCGCGTGACACCTCGAACGTCGAGCTCCAAGCTTGCCGTGAGAGACATGCTCTTCAACTTCAGCGAATACGAACTGCGTACTTTAGGAGACCTAACACGGCAGATCTTGCCCGTTGCCTGATCGATTCGTTCGGCGGATAGTACAGTTGGGCAGTACCGGATCCGAACTTATATATACTCTTTACTAGCATCTTTGTATGCTGAGAGCCCCCTACCTACCTCGTTAATGTCATGCCTTTATTTTAAAATACACATCCAAGTCTAAAGTGTCAAAGTCTGGTCCTCCTCGATATTCTGGACAATCCACAGTAGAATACAGCTGAGCATCACGCTAAAGTTTGCTCCCACGTTTTCCAGTCCCATTCCCAGTGTTGGCATCGTGCTGTAACCTTTGATAAGGAACTTGAGGATCAGAACGAGGAACGAACCTGCCATTCCCACAGCAAGCAACGAAAAGCCCACAAATAAGACCAGCCGGGCCTGCCATTGCAGGTTCGTACCGAACCCGTCCGAATTAAACAGTTGGCTCTTATCTATGGAGTTGATGACGATCATACCGATCGTGGAACAGATGAATGGGATCCAGTCGACGAAAGTGACGTGGACAACAGAGGCATTGACGGCCTTGCTGTAAACGGAGGCGTCCACCATGAGCCAGAATCCGACAGCGTATAGTGCCCCTGCTAGGTAGACCATACCAGTACGGACTGCCCGCGAGTTGGGTAGCTTGATTATAGGGAACCGGAACAATCTCTCGTTATCGGAATCCATGATGAAGATAGTAGGTGGCAGGTAAAATTAAAATTAATCACAGCCATGTCGAGCCTGGTGGAAATTTGGGCAAGGATTTAACGAGTATAGCGATCGATGTATTTATCTAAAAGCTGGCGTGTAGTAGTGGTTCAGCGCCGTCCTGCATTCACAGCCAGCTCGTCGTCTATCAAATTATCTTTGGTGGCTTCGTCTGATTTCAGCCAGTCGGGCAAGTTGGGCGAGTTGTCAATGTCTATCACTCCGTTGAAGACGAGTGTTCCGTAAACCATCGTGGCAAAGCCGATGGCTTGCAACAGGCTAAATTTCTCCCAACCGAGCATCAGTGACACCGTCCAAATCAGCAAAGTCCGTGAAGTGTCGATCGTGGAGCGGGCAGTGGCGTTCATCTTATTGGTCAAGGAGATGCCAAAGAAGTTGAATGAAGAGATCGAAACCATAATTAGTATCGATGTTGTCCAGAGCACCTTGTTGCTGAAAAGCAACTGCAATCCGTAGCCGATATCCCAAGTACCTTTGCGGCCGGCTTCTTTGATGCCAACCAGGTAGTATGCAATTGTCGCACCCAAAATGCTCACTACGCAACCGTAGAGTCCTTCGAATGCAACCAACGCCATCGGTCCCATCTCTAACGTGGACAGAATGTGTTCTTCCGTGACAAACTGGCATGCACTGAACATTATACCGCCGAAGATGAGACACATGCCGAAAATTGTCGAGCTGACACCTTCTGGCTTGAACGAACTCGTGGCCACTTCCTCGTGGATATATCCGCTTAGTCCGACCAGGAACACTCCCAGTGACAGCACCACCAAGGCGGCCCATTCGACACGGGTGATGTGAGATTTCAAGAACACAACTGAGAACACCCCGACGAACAGCGTTAACGAGCCTCTGGTCATCTGGTAGATCGAGACGCTCGTAAAGAGGAGTCCTGCGTTCATTAGAGTGGTTCCGATGAGATCGCACGTCGATGGGACCATTAGAACCACCGAGTCGGCGAACGTTTTCACCTTATGCTTTGGATTTGTCGGTGGCAACAGAACTGCGTTGATAGAGTCCGTTGAACAGGCCGAGTGGGCGCTGACGTCGTCGGGTAAATCGAGCGCTTCTGGGTCTAATAGATGCGTGTGTTCGTGTAATGTGGGTCGAATCTCGCGATCAGCAGCATGCAGAATTCTCTTTCTGTTCTTGTCGGACCACAAGAAGTTGAAGGCGAGTGGTAACCAACACAGCATCTCACCGATAAACATCTGTATCGTTTGTAAGACGGGCTGCGAGAAGTATTCGGCCTTTAGTGGATCCGAACAGTTCTCCACGCACTGCATGTCTTGCAGCTTGGTAAATATGGAGTTGAGCGATCCTGTGATGATCGTCCCACAGACTAACCTCTGCAGGAATCGCCGTTTCGTTTGGTCGTCTGACCCCATACTGCTTGTTGAAGAAAATCTGGAAGATCTATTTTTTCTCGACAGTGCTGGTTTCTTATCAATTCCGATTCCGGGCTGATGAGTAAAAGGAGTGTGGCAACGCGTCACAATATGGACCGACGGTGTTATAAGTGCGATCGGTTGCACTCGCAGGCACCTATCAAGACACCGAGGCGCCGTCGCAGCTCTTCTTCCATTTTATACTCTGGATTGCTGGCAAATGCAAATGGAGGCAAACGACAGGTCCCATTCACGATGAAACTGGGAATGGGCAGCCATAAGCAACTGATTCTGCCCTTTTTGGGCTCGTACATCGATGGAGACTCCGGTTGGAAGGTGTATTCGTCTGAATCGGGCATTCAAGTTCCTCATCAAAGGTCATCTCCTTACTTTAGTGAAATCGATCTCAAGCAGCCGTACATTCGCAAAGAGCTGGCGCGTCCCCTCAAGGGAACACGGAGGAAGTTCCCGGGATATGAGGTTTCACAGAAGGGAACAATCCAATTGATTGTATTCAACCAGGAGCGGACAGTTACGAGTGTACTGTTACTTCCGTACGATCTAACAAGTTTAGCTGCAAACACCAAGAAGATCGTCAAATTCAAAGTCTACAAGGAGATTGTCTACCGGTTGGACGGAGCCGATCACAATCTGACATTGAGGAAGCTGGTTAGTGAAGTGGAGGCGAAGTTCGTCAACTATAAAGACAAGCAGTGCTATCTATTTGACAGCTTGAAATTGCTGTTCGCGGGTCGCACGAGCAATTCTGATGATTGCAAGTTGCCACTCAATCTCTACGACACCAAACTGAGCAGCCTTCAATTCAACCCAAAAGTGCCGCTGCTCCCAATCAATGTCCACAGCGCTGTGGACACCATCGAGAGCGAGCCGTTCAAGATCGATCTTGACTATTACACTTGCAAATGTTCACACTGTGACACTAATGATTCCCAATACTCCGGTATATACTAATGACTATTAAACGTACAACTCTCTGAAGAAGTATTTGCTGCGCATTGGACGATTGCAGTCCTTGGCAATGCATTTGAACGGCGCACAGATGTCAGGATCGTCGAAATCCAGCTCCGTCACTGACACTTTATCGAGATCGAGACGTTTGCGCCGGCGCCGCCGCTTCTCCTTCTCCTTCTTTGGTTCTTTCTGTGCACGCATGATGTTGTTGACACATCTGCCACAGTACACGTGCCCGCATTTGCCAAAGAAGATCTTCTTGGACAGATTGCGGTCCACCGTGGTTAGCCTCTGGCAACATTGCCAAGGAGCACGGATCTTTTCGTCAAGCAAAAGATGTTTGATCTGGGCCTCGTCAGTCACAGGTGCATACTTCTCCGGCACACCTTCTGCCAGCTTCACTCCACATAGAATACACACGGTGTCATTCTGTGGCAGTATTCCATTGGATATCCTGGACCTTTCCGACGGCGGAATTCGAGCCTTCTCCTCCGATTCAACTCGTAACTTGTCAGCGATGTTTCTACGCCGGTCCACTCTAGAGTCCTCCTCTGCCTGCTCCTGTCGTTGAATCTCATCCATGAGATCTCCAGGAATCTCGTCACCCTCTTGCTCCTCCTCGTAGTCATAGTCGTAATCGAACCCATCGTCTTCATCGTATGCCATGTATGGGAATTGTCGAGGCCCTCCATTCCACCTGAACAGGTTCTGGTTGATCCAACGTAAGAACTGCGAATGTCTGTACCTGCGAGCCCGTGGCTGGTTCCGAACGCGAGTCGCCGGTGTCTCGTTCACTGATACTTGGAAAGGCGTCCTCACGCCTCCACGGCTCACCTGTTGGCCCTCGGGCATGTATAGATACCTCTGCTCTTGGGGAAGACTTAAATAGAATCCGTTGTTACTCTGTAACTGAGACTGTCGTTGTCGCGTTCCATTCCGTTGACTTTGAGGTTGTAGAGTTCGACGACGTGGATGTCTCTGTACTCTCGTTATACGTACCTCATCCGGATCAAGTTGCCTTGAACCTTGGATGATCACCTCATCGTCTGATCCGCCATCGTCTGGCACTACTATAGCCTGGCGAGGTTGCTCATGTGGTCTAGTCGTAGCTGACGGTGTTGCCTGCACCACTCGTGTGATGACAATGTCTTCGTCGTCACTCATGGGTGAAACAGGAACAAGTTAAACAGAGCAAAAGGGAAATTTATTTCTCTCGATAAGGATTGAGAAATTACATGGATCTCGTTCGAGTCTATTCCTAGAAATTACAACTATTTACCGCCGCTTCTCATGTACTTTCCAACAACAACACAGTGGTCCCTCTCATAAGGTTCCAAAGTAAGTTGTTCCAAAGGCTTGATACGCTCGTCTCTCATCTTCTGGACTTCACGGGCGAAAACGGTCTCGGCATCGACAGTCGAGTCGATACAGTTGGCCTTGATGGAGATCACAACACCGCCTTGGTCCTTGAGGAACAAGTGCGAGTTCAATGCAATGATTCTGGCCTGGTCGGGCTGGGCAACATCGGCAAACACGCAGTCCACCATGCTGACGAGCATTCTGTACTTCTGTGGGTGACGGGCGTCCTCAATGATTGGGACGATGTTAGGTCTCTTCTTGGCGAGGGCAATCAACTCTCTACCTGGTCTGTGAGCAAATTCAACGGCGTACACGATTCCTTCAGGGCCAACGAGGTCCGAAACGTGAGACACAGTGGTACCCGAGGCAGCTCCCAAGTAGAGAACTTTTTTACCTGGGGCCATAAAGATGTCGTCCAAACCTCCCATTATACCGGCGGCAAGCTTCGATCTGAATGGATTCCAAACTCTGTACTCGACCTTGGTTGGTGGGGTGCTTGGATCCTTCGATGGCTCCTCGACTGAGATACGCTTCTCTCCGTAGACGGATTCTCCTGGAGCCAAGTTCTTGGTCACCAACAGATCCTCCTTACCTCTTGCAATGTAAACACCCTGGTGTCTGTGAGGCTCGACGACAACTTTAGCGCCGCCACGGGCTCCACCAGCTCCGCCAAATCCTCCGCGGCCGCCACGGGAGCCTCCACGGCCTCCACGACCTCCGAATCCTCCACGAGAACCACCACGGCCTCCGAATCCTCCACGGGATCCTCCTCTTCCTCCACGGAATCCTCCACGAGAAGATCCTCCGAATCCTCCTCTACTTCCTCCACGGCCGCCTCTAAAGCCGCCTCTTCCTCTTGGTGCGATACCCATATTGCTTTTGTAGTGTAGTGCTAAGGCAAAGTAGGTCCTAGTAGTTTAAAAGATTTTTTATGAAAATTTTTTTTATTCTAAATGTGATGAGAGATGATGAGAGAGAGAGAGAGCCCTTACGTAAAAGCAGGCAGGACTGTTAGTTAGTATTTGCTAGAGTCCTCTTTCCGTTATTCGTTTCTGTAGCTTTGTTGTTATCGTTTCCAGCGTCGTTGGTCTCGTTGTCATCGTCATTATCATTGGCATGCTCTGTGGTTGTTTCTGTTGGACTCTTAGATCGCTGGCTAGCCTCCTCTTTCTGCTTCCTCATCGGTATAACCTCCTCGAATGCAATTTTCCAGTCCCTGTGTTCAAACCATTTGATTAGCAACTGAACAACGTGAGATGTGGCAAGAACTCTGCGCCCACTGATCTTGATATACTCGTCAATGGGCAGACGCTTCGTTTGGATGCCAAGCTTCTCGGCCTTGTCCTGACACAGGTTCTTGTGCCTGTTCTTATCGACAATTCCACCCACTATGTATGTCTCTCCTGGCTTTAATTCGTCGATTTTCTCGTCGGTATCTGCACTCAAATAGACCACCTTAGACAAATCTTGGCCCTTCAACACCTCTTCGAGATCTTCCTCGGTAAACTTGATCTGTTGGCGGTTCCAATGGAAATGGTCCGTGATCGTATCTTCGAACCGTTTCTTTAACCGCTTGTTGAACGAGGTCACTTCCAAGTCCACCCGGTAAGGACTGTTTCTATTATCAGCATATGAGCGGGCAATCTGGTTCGCCAATGACACAATCTCTTTATCGAGCATCAGGTCGTCGAACGCACAGTCCACGATCACTCTGGAACCAGTTTCGATCTGTTCTTCAACACGGATCTTGCGTTTCGTGGATGGGAACACCTCTGTAACATCCTGGCCCTTCTCTTCCAACTCATGGATCTTGCGCTTCCTTATTTCCTTCGCCTGATGCCGTTTCTTCCTTCTAAACTCGAGTCTTTCCTCCTGATGCTCGTCCCACTGCTTCCTCTTCTTGAGCCGCTTGAACTCTCTTTTGCTCATACCTGGTGGGACTTTGTCTTTGACTCGCGGTAGTACTCGGCCGTCTGAGAGTATGACAGTGGTTTCCGTCTTTTCTACCACCGTTACATGCTCTGTAGTCTTCTTAGTAGGCTCTTCTCCCTGTGACATGCTCTATCAGAATTTGTGTAGTCCCGCCAGTCGCGACTATCACCCCCTAAAATTTTTCAGCCGCCGTGAAAAAAGTCGCTTGCAGCTTGAGAATCTTTCCCCATAGTCATGGCTCCTCCTCCGAGTCCATTAGTTATAGACGCACAGGCGGTGTCTGGAATCACTGGTTCCATCTCGCTTGCCTGCTGGATTATTGTTTTCGCCCCTCAGATCTATGAGAACTTTATCAGGAGGTCCGCAGAAGGTGTCTCGCTGCTTTTCGTCATTCTCTGGTTGGCAGGAGACGTTGCCAATGTGATCGGTGCCGTTTTGCAAGGGGTCCTGTCTACGATGATCATCCTTGCATTCTACTATACATTTGCCGACATCATCTTACTCTGGCAGTGCCTCGCTTACGGCCACGATAAAGGTTCCGATGTCGACCCTATTCACCTATCTCCAGCCAACCCTCTCTCCGAGGACGAGCCACTATTGGAGACTGTTTTAAGCCACGACTCCCTTCGCAACCAGGAGCTCGAGGATGAGGAAGCACAGGGCCGTTTCAACGATTTGGACGGCTCCAACTTGACGTCTAATTTCGCCAACGAGCGTGTTAGAGAGATCTTCTACAACCTCATCATGGTTCTGCTTGTCATTCTGGCCGGCTTTGCTGGCTGGTTCTTTGAGGACAAGTCAGAAGGTCCGCCTCCAAAAGACACAGACCTCATATACAATCCGATGGCCCAGTTCTTTGGTTGGCTGTGTACTTTCCTCTACTTGGGATCACGGATTCCTCAGATCATCCTCAACTTTGAGCGCAAGTCTTGTGAGGGTATCTCGTTCCTCTTCTTCCTTTTCGCATGTCTCGGCAATGTCACCTACGTTGTGTCTATTCTGTCCGTCAGCACCGGGCCTCGTTACATCGAAATCAACCTGCCTTGGATTATAGGTGCTGCAGGAACTCTTGCCGAGGACTTTACCATCTTCTTCCAGTTCTTCTTGTATAGGGAAAACAGCAGAACCATCGAAGAAGAGTATTATGAGGACAGCGACTTTGATGATGATCAGGTTGACTCGTATAACGCTACTCAATAGGTGTACTAATAGAATGGATGTTCGATAGTGTATGTAGAGATCTTTTTTTCACTTATCAGCCAAATTTCAAAAAAAAAACACGCTCGCTCGCTCTACGCGTTATGTCTAGTGTTCAACCAGAGTTAAAGTTCTCAGACGACAGAGACCAGCGCTCGTTCTACTACACCTACTTCAAGCTCCCTGAGAAACCTCAGCGCACGCTACGTGTCGTTGACAAGACCGACTACTACACAGTTTTCGATGAGGATGCAGAGTTTGTGGGAGACCTGATCTACAAGACGCAGTCGGTGGTGAAATCAACCACAGTCAAAGTCGCTGGCGACTCCAGAACTGTCCAGTATCTGACACTGTCTCCAGCAGTGTTCTCCAACCTTGTGAGAATCGTCGTCATTGACATGGGCTATAAGCTTGAGATCTACGACAAGGCGTGGCAGAATTGTAAGATGGCGTCTCCTGGAAACCTTAGCGAGATTGAGGAGTTGATCAACACTTCAGAGCTCACCTCGGTGTCCATCATTGCCGCCATCAAGATGGTGAGTTCTGCCTCGGAAGGAAAGAAGTTTGGATTGAGTTACTACGATCCAAACAGCAAGTACGTTGGACTGGCCGAGTTCAACGACAACGACCTGTTCTCAAATTTGGAGTCGATTCTGATCCAGCTAGGTTGCAAAGAGTGTCTCGTCCCAGAGACCAGTTCCAATGAGGTGGACTTTGAAAAAGTCAAGCAGTTGGTTGATCGGTGTGGAATAGTCATCACTGAGATGCGCGCCGCCGAGTTTAACACGCGCAACATCGAACAGGATCTCGTTACACTTACCGGTAGCGACTTGGTTCTCTCTACAAATGAGCTGTCCAGTCTGACTCTTGCGCAGTCTTCCGCAAATGCACTCATCTGCTACCTATCGTTGCTTGCCGACGATGGCAACAGAGGTGCCGTGTCTATCGGAAGATACAGTCTGGAGCAGTTCATGAAGCTGGATTTCGCTGCCGTGAAGGCATTGAACCTGTTCCCGCCACCAAATCTCAACAATAACATGAGCAAGGGCTCTTCGTTGTTTGGTTTGTTAAACAACTGCAAGAGTGCCGGTGGTACTCGGTTGCTTTCTCAGTGGTTGAAGCAGCCTCTCGTTGACGTTGCAGCCATCGAGCGTCGTCAATTGCTCGTCAAGTTCTTCTTTGATGATATGAACCTGCGCACATCGTTGCAGTCTGACTTCCTCTCCGAAATCCCAGACATCTCCAAACTGCTTAAACGAATCAATGCTAAAAACAACCGCGTCTCTCGCTTGGACGATGTGATCCGCCTCTACCAGTTCTGTCAGAAACTGCCTGTGGCCGCTCAGTTGTTGCAGGAAGGCACTGACAATTGTATGTCGGAGGATTCTGACATGTTGAAAGAACTAGTCAATGCCCTCTGGCTGGCTCCGCTTGCAGAGCACGAGGAAACTCTCAGTACTTATAAGGCAATGATCGAACAGACAATCGATCTCTCGTCTTTGGAAGACGCCACTTCTGCTGCCTTCTCTGGCTCTATGATCGCCATTAACCCAGAGTATGACGAGTCGTTGATGAAGTTGAGCCAGAGTCTGAGCCAGGTTCGTGTTCAGATGAAACAGTTACATCAAGATACAGGTGACGACCTCGGCATGGAACTTGATCGCAAGTTGAAGTTTGAACAACATCACCAGTACGGCTGGTGCTTCCGTCTTACACGTAATGATGGCTCGTGTTTGCGTGGCCAGAGTCAATATAAAGAGCTGGGTACCGTCAAGGCTGGTATCTTCTTCACGACATCGGAGTTGCGCGAACTCAGTCAACAGTACAACGACTTGCAAGCTCAGTATGAGTCACAGCAGAGAGAGATCGCCAACGAGGTCATTGCCACAGCAGCCTCGTACACTCCAGTGTTCACCAAGCTGAGCATTGCTCTCTCGAACCTTGACGTTCTCGTCTCGTTTGCTCACGCTGCAGCATTCGCTCCTATCGAGTACGTGCGGCCTGCCAAGATTCATGCAATCAATGCCGAAAACAGGGTCATTGACCTCAAAGAGGCACGTCACCCTTGCCTTGAGCAGCAGGACAATATGATGTTCATTGCCAACGATATCCAGTTGGTCAAGGGTGAGAAGGAGTTCCTCATCATCACTGGTCCAAACATGGGCGGTAAGTCCACGTATATCCGTACCGTTGGAGTCATTTCACTCATGAACCAGATCGGCTGTTTCATTCCTGCCTCTGAGGGCTCGGAGATCTCCATCGTGGACTCCATCCTAGCACGTGTCGGTGCATCCGACTCCCAATTGAAAGGTGTCTCGACTTTCATGTCAGAGATGCTGGAAATGTCGTCGATCCTCAAGACTGCCACTGCCAATTCGCTGATCATTGTGGACGAACTTGGTAGAGGTACCTCCACCTACGATGGATTTGGTCTGGCCTGGTCGATCTCGGAGCATATTGCTACCAAGATCCATGCTTTCACGCTATTTGCTACACACTTCCATGAACTGACCACGTTGGCAGACAGAATCCCAACTGTTGATAACCTGCACGTGGTTGCCCATGTCGACACTGTCGATGAAGTGAACCGTGGAACCAAGGATAACATCACCCTACTCTATAAAGTGGAGCCGGGCATCTCTGACCAGTCGTTTGGTATCCACGTTGCCGAAATCGTCAAGTTCCCTCCAAAGATCATCTCTATGGCCAAGAGAAAGGCAAGCGAGCTTGATGATAACGATAGCAAAAGGCAGAAGCTTTCAGACGAAGAGTTGCTGGCTGGTAGAGCCGAGCTGAAAGATGTGCTTAAGACGTGGAAAAAGAACGTTGAATTGAAGGGCGGTCTATCCGAGCTCAGCAGCGACCAGGTTGTGGCCGAGCTTCGTGCCTTGGTAGACGGTCAGTTCAAAGATGCATTTGCCACCGATAAGGTGTTGCAGTATGTGATGGCTCTGTAATTTGAAATAACCTCCGGAAACTAGTAGTCCTACTAGCAAATCTTTTTTCGGCAATCCCCGAGATGCGATTAGCCGTTTTGGGATAGTGTCACTGACGAATTATAAAGCGGTAAAGTTCTCAGCTTTCTTCTTCTTCTCCATGTCAAAGGCCATCGCATCATCGAAGGTCGTGCTCGACGGAAAGATCGAGCCTGCCACGATCGTCTTTTCGGCTGTCTCTGGTAAGATCCTTGATATCTTCAACGGGGTGGTTTCGGAGGACGACAAGTTGCTAGCACATTATGATGTCAAGTCTTACAGGGACTTCACACCGTTTGTGATCATGCCAGGGCTTGTGGACTCTCATGTCCACCTTAACGAGCCCGGTAGAACTGACTGGGAAGGGTTTGCCAGCGGTACACAGTCTGCTGCGTCTGGTGGAGTCACTACCGTGATAGATATGCCGCTCAACGCCATTCCACCTACTACAACGCTAGCTAACTTCTATACCAAGCTCGAGTGTGCCAAGGGACAGACTTGGGTCGATACCGGCTTCTGGGGAGGACTTGTTCCGGATAATATCGACGATTTGATTCCATTGATCCATGCTGGAGTGCGCGGGTTCAAAGGATTTCTCATGGACTCCGGAGTTGAGGAGTTCCCGATGGTTACGCCAGCCTATATTGACCAGGTTCTGGCCAAAGTCAAGGGCCAACAGACTTTGATCATGTTCCATGCCGAGATGGATACAGGGGCTGATGTGTGCAGCGATCACTGCCGTAGTGGTGCCGACCTGTGTGCTCTGCAACATCAGTCAGAACAGCATCATTCTTACGAGGCCCTGACGGACGAGCAGGCAGCTCTTCTTTCCAAGTCTCCAATATTGCAGTCGTGTGAGCCAAGCGGGCTTGCTGCACTCTCCTTAGATGACGCTCTGACTCCTTTGGATGATTTCGATAACGGTCTGAGCTCGGTTGATCCTCGCAAGTATGAGTCGTTCCTTGCTTCAAGACCAGACTCGTTCGAGGTGACCGCCATCAAAAACATCGTCAAGTGTATGCGGCGTCAACCAGGTGTCCCTGTCCATATCGTTCACTTGGCCACCCAGGAGGCTCTGCCTATAGTGAGAGAGGCCAAGAACACATACCACCTGCCGCTCACTGTCGAAACATGCTTCCACTACCTCTCATTGAAAGCTGAGGAGATTCCAAACGGTGCTACCCAATTCAAATGCTGTCCACCTATCCGGTCGGAAGCCAATCGCAAGCAGCTCTGGAGCGCTCTCTTGGACGGGACGATCACCTCTGTTGTTAGCGACCATTCTCCATGCACACCTAATCTGAAGGGCCTTGATAAAGGCGACTTCTTCCAGGCATGGGGTGGCATCACCTCTGTTGGCCTAGGTATGCTGGTTCTATGGACAGAAGGTTCTCAGAACTGGGGAATCACACTACCTGATATTTCCAGATGGTGCTCTGAAAACACCGCCAAGCAGGTTGGTCTGTCACACCGTAAAGGTCGGATCGAAATTGGAATGGATGCTGACTTTGCCGTGTTCGATCAAGACGCTCGCTACGAGATCCAGAATGATAGGACTTACTTCAAGAACAAGTTGACTGCGTTCGCTGGCAAGAAGATCCGTGGTCGTGTGGTCGAGACCATCCTTAGAGGCAACTCTGTCTATGCATACGGTAAGGGTGTGTCGGATGTTCCAATGGGAGAACTGATCCTGGATCCACGCACTGCCTAGCCGTGGTAAGGTACAAATTAAATATATATATATTCTATACAAGCATTCCCTAACCCCTTAGACATTGTACTTGGACTGGATCCACTGCACACACTCTGGATCCTGTTGTGCCAGTACGTTGTGCCATTGCTCTTCCCCCAGTCCGTTCTTAAATCCTTGCAACAGCATGTGGAACTGTGGAGCAAGTCTAGCACCAGGATTTCTATAACTACCAATGCTGTCGATGAACGCATTGAGTGCCTCCGTCTTATCAGCGGTCTTCGGCTCGATCGCTTGTGGGTTGGATGTGATCATGTTGCACATACCCTGGAATGCGGTCTCTTTCTCCTCGTTTTCCTCAAGGTACTTCATGTTATTGCACCAGGAAGGAAGAAGCTCCAAGACGTACGCTGACATACTTGCAGCGTTGTTTATTCCCATGCGACCAATCGTGATGGCACAGTTCTCGATGAGCGTCGTGTCATTGTTCACGTCCAAGAGCAATGGAACCAACATTTTAATGAAATTCTCCAAGTACGGCTCGAACGTCTCGGACGAAGTTCTCATGACAATCTCTCCCAGTGCCCAAACGGCATTGTTGCAAGCTGGAATCGAGTTGTAGTTGTTGTTTGTAATCTCCAAGCCGATGTTGACCATCACCTCGTGAAGATTTGGTAGCACCAATGCATCCAATAGATAGATACTGAGATCTCCCAGCAAAGCATACGCACTCTGACGAACATCATCGTTGGTATCATCAAAGCAAGTTAACAGCAGCCGTATGAACGAATGGTCGTCCGAGTTGCTGGCAGCTTGTGAGCCTGCCAACTCGGCAAAGTGATGTGCAAGTCCTTGCACAAGACCATCAAGTAGATCGATCGAAGTCACTATGAAATCCTTCTCTGGCGCATCGAAGGATGGGTCGGCGTGAGCCATACGGTCCTCGTCGATACACCGACCCAGGATCCGCAGTGCTCTCTCATAAACAGGCATCGCATACGGAGCGAAATTCTCTCCCAGTGCTGCAGCCACCGAAGACATACACTCGAGAAGCGGCCATAAGTCGCGGTCGCCGTCGTCCAGCTTCTGCCATTTGTCTATCAGAGGTGGCAGCAGAAGCTTGATGTACGTTTCATTGTATCTGATCTGTTCGCCAATCTTCTCGGCAAACGTTTGCACAGTGTCGTAAAGAATGATCAGGTTCTTCCTCTGATACTTGTGGAAGTACTGTTGGAAGTGTTGGAGTAATGTCTCAGCATGCTTTGCAACGAGATCCGCATCGGCGTTCTCAATATAATCAGTCAATGCGGAACAAGCACTCTGTTGGACGACTTTCTTGACATCCAACGCACAATCCATGATAGCGATGAAAGTTGGGTCGAAGTACGACGAGCACGAACCTCCTGCTTGTGCCTCGTTGCAAACCCACACTGCGTAGCGGCCAAGTGTCCATGCAGACATCTGGCGAACCCTTGGACGCGGGTCTTGGAGTCTTTCAACGAGGAAAGGAATGAGGCCTGGCAGCTCTGGAGAAGCTTCTTCCCAGCAGCCTTCGGCAATAGCACCCAATGCCAAGATGGCAGCCTCTCTAACGGGCCATTTGTCCGAAACAATGCGTTCTTTGATCACTGGCAACGAGATGGTGAACACCTCGGCGGCAAACTTCGATGCTAACACGTCCAAAGAGGCAGCAGAGCATTTCCGTAGAGTCCACGAAGGATTCAGATCGAGCTCTTCCTCTTCGGCCTCAGAATCCGTGTCAGATTCCTTACCATCCTCGTTCCAACGCGACACTTTGTGAGTCTCTTTGGAGTGAGCATTCTGTGGCTTGATATCTTCGTCTCTATCAGCAACGGTCTCATTATCTTTCTCGTCCTGGTTTTCCATGATGAACACTTCCATCTCGCCATAAGGCATGTTTTTCAGTAGCACTGGGATGATCTCAGGCAATTTAGGTGCAAGAAGCTCTGGTGGAACCTCGGCCGCTGCCAAGGACAGCATCACTTCGCACGCTTGCAATGCAACCTCTTCCTCTTGATCGTTCATCGAATGTAGAGAATAGTTGATAACTCCTTCCAGGTGCATACACAACTTATCTGGGGAGGTGTCCAATATGCAAGCAAATGCTGTACACACACTCTTGCGCACTTTAGGGTTCTCGTCGGAGGCCAAGTCGAACAGTTTCTGTAAGAAGTCGTCCAAGACGATCAGAATCGACTGCGACTTAATGAGTAGGATCGGATTCAAGCATGACAGTGCCAGTTCGCGCACTTTCTCGTTCGGTGAAGATGTGAGTTGAATCAATTGAGGCACCATGAAGTTGAGAGGTCTCTGTCCGTTGTATTCTCTATCGAGAGTCCTGGCAGAATCTTCACAGATTTTGGCCAGTGTACTCATGGCACCTTCTTGTGATTCTGATGCCGCAGCAGTACTGGTAGCAAGCTCCATCAAGTTAGGTAGGATATTAGGCCACTGTGCGATGCCGATGAGCGAAAACAGCGTCGTTATAACGTTTCCAGTGACATTTCGGACGAGACTTTGGCCGTCCAAAAGTCCCTTTGGAACGTCCTGTAAGATATGTGCTTGCAACTCCGGGGTTTTCGCTTGCCAGTTCTTGACGAGATCGTTCTTCAGCATGAGTCCTGCCGACACACGCACCTGGGGTTGCAACTGCAGTCCTGCGATTAGGATGTGAAGCAGGTAGTTATCGAAATCCGGCTCCTCAGTAGCCTTGTAAAGAGCATCTGTAGCAGTCTGACGCGTTCTAGTATCTGAGTCAAGAGTTCCAAGAAGGATCTGGACCAGTTGTCCGCACGATTCCTCGTTAGGAACCCACGCAGACATCGATATAAGCTCTTGGAGACGCTAAATTTTTTTCAAATTTTTTTTTTTGCATTATGTATGGGGAGGGTTATAGCCACATCTATTCTGTGGTAGACAACTCGCCGAGCATCTTTCCGAGCTCATCGAATCTATCCATGAGTGGATTGAAGATCTGTGTAGTGATAGGATGCAGTTTGGCTGGTAAAGCGGACGACTCGGACTCCACACGTAGATTGACCGCTGTAGTCTCTCTATATGGAGATGGCGAGCTATGTATGCGACGGTCTTTGCGAAGTACAGAGACCGAATCATCGGTTGGCAGTGAAGCCACCGTCCGAGTCTGCTGTGGCATTGACATGGTCGAGGAGGATGATATTGTTGAGACCAATGAGTGATCTTTGGTTGGGTCCTCCCTGATAGTATCGTCCTCTTCTATAGTGTCATTGGCGGCCTCTTCAGCCAGATCCTCGTGCTCCTCGTTGAATTCTGGGCTCTGGATTAGATCATCAAGCATACGAAGACTTTTCGATGGTGGTAGAGACGTGTCGGCCCGTTTCTTCTTGAGGAACTCGGACCGGCTCTCGCCAAACGATTTGTACTGCTGCTGCGGCACCTTATCATCCTCTGGGAAGAAGGTTTCCCGCTCTATATCATCATCCGAGTTCGAAGAAGGTGAGTATGATCCGATTGATCCTGCACCGCTCGCGGTGGACGTTGTGAACGGAGGTGACGGTGGAGCCTCCGCATGCATTTCATTATATTCGTCGAGATCGTTGATGAGGAAGTTGGTTCGACAGGCGCGCTTTGGTACAACCAGAGGAACAATCGCCTCCGCACTGCCTGTGCCTGTGCCTTGTGGTTTCGGTGTAGCATCTTCCTCGGGCAAATTAGGCAACGATCCGGCAAACGTGACGCTTTTCTTGACGGTGCTCTTGGCACGTTTCAACGAGCTCTTGCGTGCAAGTGACCCCTCAGTAGAGGAGAAGGACGACATGGAGATATTAGGTTCATCCTCAGATGGCACGTCCAACAATTGTGTAGGTAGATCAGGGATCTGCTGCTGCTTCGTTGGAGACGATTCGACGTCGATGTCAACGCTGCTCAACGTGTTATCCTTCTGGGGCTCGTACTCAAACAACTCGAGCTCTTCCCTAGATAGATGATAGTTGTCCTTGCCACGTTCGAGGATCTCGTTCTTCCAGCAGTTCAACCGAGCGAGTCGTTCCTCATAAGTCTCTAAGACCTCGGCGGGAGCAAATCCGACCTGATCCGTATCAACGCGGCGCACAAGCCACCAGTAACTGTCGGAGTCGTTCAACAGCTCAACCGAGTCGTCCTTGTAGAGTTCTATATGTGAAGGATCGGGACCACTAAAGTCATACAGTGCGTATAACTTGGTCGGATCGATTTCGTGAGGCGGAGACACGGGTGGAGACGGTAGAATCTCGTCAGTAAAGTCGTAGTCGTCATCATCCGTGGACTCGTTCGCGTCTTTTTGCTGATCCGTTGGTTGTTCTAAAGGTTGTGTAGCCTTGGTGGCGGATGAAGCCTCCGTTGCTGGTGAGGAACGCGTAGTTTGATCTGGCTGGGACCCTTGCCTCAAATTGTTATTTAGACGCGTTGTACGCAGAGACGCACGGATCTTGTCGGTGAAATGGCGATCCGTCTCTAATGTGGACAGTGGGATGTTCTGTAGTTGCTTTGGGCCCGCCCCGTCGGTGGTTGGCGTGGCTCCGTTGTTGTTGGCAGGACCTGAAATTATCACGGTGGACGACTGCGAAGAGCCTGAAGACGATGAGAAGTTGTCCAGGTTGTTGCCACGGAGTGTTTTGGGTGGACCCGCGTTGTCGAGGAAGTCGTAGTTCATGTTGAGATCCTCGTTGCAGTCCTGATCTATGCCAAGATCTCTTCTTGTAAACTGCCTTGATCGCGGCAACGCATGCAGCGCATCATTGGACACTGCCTGCGGATCTCGCGACATTATGGAAGATGGCCTGTTATTAGACGTTGTATAGTCCTGATCCCTTCTTCAATATGCGGGAATCAGGTTATCTATTCCAAATGGAAGAGCCAAGATTGATCTCGCGCAGTGCTTTTCTATGCGGGAAAAACACCAAATAATTTGGAGGCGAGTTTTACGGAGTGAAATGAATCGAATTATGGGGTCAAATGTCGAGGAAGAGAATGCAGCCATAATCTCCTGGGGGGTTCCATTCAGCGGCTGGAGGTTGCAGTTGGTAAAATAGGTAGAATTGGCAAGACATATCTGGGATTGTGAACATCTGCGTGCCACGATATATCAATCTAAAGTACTACATAGTCAAGCAGACCACGGCCTGTATTTATTATTTCAGAGTACTGTGTGGGCAGGTGGATTACGATAGTATAACATATCAGATTTACTGGTCCAGGTAGGAGTGTGATGGGTTGTTAAGGAAGCCATATTAGGATTTGGTGGATTAAATTGGCCATTGGCCTACCAAACCTGTAGTGTGATAATCCTCAAGCGTCACTCACAATCCTGTGCAGTTAGTTCCATCTAGAAAATTGCAATAAATGGCGAGTATATATAAATAGAGGTGGAAATTATTGGTTTCTTCCATCGAAGATTATGAGTTATAACGCACCATCGGGCGCCCCTGAAAAGAGAGGGTCGGCAGCAAACTACTACAACGGCTCGGCCCCTGCGTACCAGCCACCTGCGCAAAACTACCAGCAACAGGGCTCGAGAGGCGTGCAGCAGCAGACTTATCAGCAGCCCGCCTATCAGCAACCGGCCCAGCAGGGATACTACCAACAGTCTGCACAACAGCCGGTCTACCAGCAACAGGGATACTACCAGCAGCCTGCGCAGCAAGGTTATTACCAGCAGCAGCAGCCTGTCTACGTTCAGCAGCAGCCTCAGAGTAACAACAACCAGGACTGTCTGACTGCTTGCTTGGCCGCGCTCTGTGTCTGCTGCACACTCGACGCCCTCTGTTAGATAGCATGTCACGTTACATGTATGAACCTCGAACCTCGATGTTCGCCTTCTCCCGCTACTTTGTATAACTAATCAAGTATGTTTGTATCAACTAACACCCCCGCTTAAACTTATCGAGCAATTCAACCAACGTTCCTTCCAGAATCCTCGTTTCAAACTGCGCCCTGCCGTCATCCGGTGTCATGGAGAACTTTTCTGATGACTTTGCCACCTCCTCTTGCAACTGCGTGATCAGCTCGCTCTGTTCGAGTACTTTCTGCTCGAGGTCATTCACTGTACTCTGCTCCGCCACCAACTGATTACAGAGCCGCTCATTTTGCGCGATAAGCGACGCCTCTATCGGATTGCCACCACCAATAGCCGCTTCTGATGCTGCTGATGCTGCTGACAACCCGCTGCCAACCAGTCCGCTGCCTGTGTCATACGGCGTGAACCTCTGTAGTACGGACCTCATATCTTCACCTTCCATATAGTGGAGATTTGTCAGGGACCAAGCAGCGTTTCGGCCCCTCACACTGGTCACAATCATTAGACACAATAGCTTGTACACCTGCTGGACCAGTGTCGTCAGGTCCTTCATGGGAACCTGTCCTAGCGGAGTTCCCAGTTGCGATTTGACGTTTTCAAGGATTCCTGGATCCAACTCAGTAGAACCAATCCAGTCAATCACCGCCTGGTTATCCTTGAACTCATCTTGTAGATGCTGCACTAATTCCTCGAACGATACTGTACGCTTATCATGTTTCGAACCTACTAAGTAGTTGAGACAGTTACTTAGGAACTGGTAGTCCAATATGTCTTGCAAATTGGGATTCGTTGAAACAACCACTTCCTGATATTCTCCAATCTAGGGTTAGTATGATCCTGTGTGACATTTAGAGACTTACCCATCTCAGCACCGCAACGACTACTTGGAAAGGCTCATTAACCAGCTCCATTAAGATATATGAACAAATGTCTTGTAATGCGACAGACAATTTGTGTTAATTACTCTCTCCTGAGAACGGAGATTTTGGGAGCACTACCCACGTCTTTTTGCTTTGGATTGGGGCCCGTTGGAGTGTGCGAGCATTCTTGATCCGCTGCTTTCTTCTTAGCCTTCTTCATGGATTTCTTCGTGGATTTCGTCTCAGCCTTCTCCGTCTTCTTTGCGGCCTTTTTAGCTTTGGGAGAGGCCTTCTCTTTGCCCTTGGCCTTGACATCTTTGCCGTTGCCATTCTGTTTGGTGCCTGTAGTCTTCTCCTTCTTCGTCTTCTTCTTCTTCTTCTTCTCCTTCTTCTTCGTCTTCGCCTTGACTTTCAACTTGGCTTTAGGAACTCCAAATACAGCTTGAGCCTTCAGGTCTTCACTCAATCCAGTTTCCAGCCCTTGGAACTTGCCAAAAGCGGTCTCACAGATCTCATTCTTCTTAGGATCTGGCTGTGCTTCACTTACAACCTCCTGAACCATCGCTTTCTCCACAGTTGGATGGCACTTTTTTGTCTGATACTGATCAATGAACCGATAGCGTTCCACAACGCTGTCAAGATCCGATTCGTCTGTCAGATACACTCTAAATGTAGCCACCTTCGATCGTCCGCCTTCCCTTATATCAGACCCCTCAGGGAACTTTGTGAGTGCATTGGTAGGCAGGTTCCGAATAACATATCTGGTTTGAACCATACTGAAAAGTTGAAAATCAAAAACTCTTGATCTTTTTAGTCTCTGCTTGTCATGGCTGGGAAAGTGTACAACTTGGACACATTCCTCGACAAGGTCCAGGCAGCCATACGGAATGACACTCTCAATACAGTGCTGGCACTGAACCCGGCAACGACTAAACACATCCCTTTGCTTCAACCGGCATTGCAGGAGTTGGACGATAAACAACTGGACAGTATAGTGGAAAACAGGCACCTGTTTGATGGGAACTGGCCTGCTTTCGAGACGGTGGTCCAACGATACCTGATCTACGTGAGAGATGTGGATCCATGGTCGCTTTTGGACTCGGTCAACCTCATGATAGGCTTCTACGAGTCTGTGAGTATTGCTCTCAACAATAAGAACTACAATGCTCATCTGATGACTCTCACCTACGAGACTACACACCTGCTGATCCCGCTGACCAAGTTGGTCGATGGCAAGATGATGCAGATCAACAATCGGACCGACGACTTCCCAAGGCTGTCGTACCTATCGACAGTGATGTTGAAGGCATTGAATAACGTTCGAAGTTCGCCAGACCTCGACAGCCCATCGAATCGATACAAAGTGCACGTTCTCATCTACATGAGCGTGGCCCTTTGCAATACATACATCTACATCGGGTCGCCGATCCTGTGCAACAACGTCTTCTCCAATATCAACGTGCTCAAGCTTGATAGAAGAACCATCGCTAAAGCACAGCTGATCAAGTATCGGTTTGTGCTGGCCAAGTTCCACCTGTTGCAATCACAGTACTCTTTGGCATTCTCTCACTTTGAATGGTGCTTCCTCAACCTGCCCCAGACGTCGCCGACCTCATACCTAGGTGCAGTTTTGAAGTATCTGATTCCTTGCGGCATGTTGGTGGGGAGGCTCATCGACATGAAGCTGGTTCAAACAATGGTTGGAAACGATATGGAGGGCCAGCAACTGATTCAATTGTACTCGCAACTGATCCCACCGTATAAACAGGGCAATTTGCAAGAGTTTACATCGAAAGTGCAAGCGAATCGGGCCTATTTCAAAGGATTGGGATTGCTGGTTGGATTTCTACAACGGATCCGTGTTATCATTCTGAGAAACCTCGCCAAGAAGGTGTATACGATCACGGGCAAACTTCAATTCGACAGCCTCAAGACTGCTCTGACGTTGTCGGTTGTTCCCAGCAAGGATTCTCAGTGGTTCTACGAGATAGGCCCAGTGGATGACCAATTCACCGAGAATGTACTAGTTTCACTGATCGACGGAAATTTTGTTCGTGCCAAGGTGACTCCATCGCACCTGGTAATCCTGAGCAAGAAGGACTCGTTCCCTTCAATCTACAAGACGTACCAGGTGAAATACGTGAAGCCATCGAGTGAATCCTGGCTCGATAAATGAGTCCGCCGCGGCTGAAACGCCGTTGCTATAGCACGAGCCCACAGGCACATACCCAGACAGGTTGCCCAAAGCAGACGTTACTGTCCGACCACTACGACCCCCCCTTAATGATTAATTATGCGTCAAAGGTTCACAGAAACACCTGGCGCACCCCAATATACAATGCCATTTACTATAATTAGACCGCACCCGAGCTTCTCAGTGGCTGCATTAGGCAAAGTGGATCAGTCGCCCCGTTTCAGATGAGGCTCTAGACTCCTGGCACATCACGGTCAACGCGTCAAACGCGTTCACGGTTTTTTTCCTAGATGGGTGAGGAAAAACGATCTGTAGCAATTGGAACGAGCACCGCGTGTGACTGATCAATTGAGTGTGCGGGAAATCCAAACGGATACACAGTGGTCAGAGTGACTAGGTCGATCGCTTTATGTTAGTGCATAATTGTGCTGCCGGCGACCACCAATGCATTGCTAACATTACTAGTTGAAACGGTCTGGATGAAATCCTCACGGCTCAACTTTAAAAATAGCGCGCGTTTTCACTCCCCTTTGAAACGCGGTGTTTTTTTTTCGCTAGAGGGGTGGAGTTTAGTAAGGAGGGATCCTAATGGGGCTAAATTGCAAGGTGGCCATGGCGTGCACCGTGTAGTCGCGAGTTATAAAAGGTTTGTCTCTTCCTGCATTCGCTGATCCCTTCTTCTTTCTTCCTAAGGTTTACTCGCTAGTCGTTCGCTTGTCCTTCCATCACAGACACAGACTAAATCAAAGATGAAGTTTACCCTCGCACTCGCTGCTCTCGCCTCCGTCGCCAGCGCTTCTACCATCGCTTCCGCCACTTGGACCACCTTGACTCCTTCCGAGACTTACGAGGATGGTACCACTGACTACAGCACCACTTTCGGTATTGCCATTAAGAGCATTTCCAACTCCACCGCCACCACCGACGCCGCTGCCAAGAGACTCTTCAGAAGAGCCGCTTCCCAGATCGACGACGGTCAGGTTCAGGCCACTACTGGCACTGAGTCTGCTGCTGCCACTGCTGCCGCCGACGTTGTCTCTCAGATCACCGACGGCCAGATTCAGGCTACCACCGCCACTGCTGCTGCTGCTGCTACTGCCGCTGCTGACGTTGTCTCCCAGATTGACGACGGCCAGATCCAGGCTACCACTGCCACTGCCGCTGCTGCTACTGCTGCTGCTGATGTTGTCTCCCAGATTGACGACGGCCAGATCCAGGCTACTACTGCCACTGCTGCCGCTGCCGCTGCTGAGTCCACTGCCGCTGCTATTTCTCAGATCTCTGACGGACAGATCCAGGCTTCTACTGGCTCTTCCGCCGCTGCTGCCTCTACTGCTGCTGCTGCTTCCCAAATCTCTGACGGCCAGGTCCAGGCCTCTACCGCTTCCAGCGCTGAGTCCACTGCCGCTGCCGCTTCTCAGATTTCCGATGGCCAGATCCAGGCTTCTACTACCAGCGATTCCGCTGAGGCTACATCGACCTCTTCTGATGACGATGATGACAACACCATCGGCACCTCTTGCTACAGCACTGGTGACCTTGCCATGACTTTGTCCGGCGGTATTCTTACTGACGCCAAGGGAAGAATTGGTTCGATTGTTGCCAACCGCCAGTTCCAGTTCGACGGCCCACCACCACAGGCTGGTGCCATCTACGCCGCTGGATGGTCCGTCACCCCAGATGGATACTTGGCCATCGGTGACAACGATGTCTTCTACAAGTGTTTGTCTGGCACCTTCTACAACTTGTACGACGAGGATATCGGCTCTGAGTGTTACGAAGTTCACCTTGACATCGTCAACCTCGAGGAATGCTGAGTTTGAATCCCGCATACATTTAATAGCTGTAACATGACACCTCCTTTTACTTGGATCTCCATTATATAGCTTCAACATTAACACAATTTTGCAACTCTCCTCGTAACATGTCACTTTCTTACTGGAGGTCCACATACTTTGCGTTCTCCACTCTCGTAAGGTTTGTCGTCTGCCTCCAGACCTCCTACCTGCACCCGGATGAGTTCTTCCAGTCGTTCCAGTACATCTACCAAGATAACGTGCCGTGGGAGTTCACCACTGACCACATTGCTCGATCTTCCGTCCCCTTGTACATCTTCTACTACCCATTGGTGACGCTGGGCACCTGGTTGAACTTGTCACCTTTCGTCATATATCTGCTCGTCAAGTTGGAGTTCTGCCTCATCTCTTGGCAGACCATCGAGTGGTGCCTCTATAGAATACTGCCCATCAAACACGAGCGTGTCAAGGCCTCGTTCTTCGCAAACACCGCCTATGTCACGCTCGTCTACCAGTCACACACGTTTTCCAACTCAATTGAGACGTGCCTGTTGCTATATGTGGTCTACGTGATCAATGACATTCGCAGCCACTTGGAAAATGCGCAGGCCAACTACTCGTACTCGGTGCCCAACTTGATTTTGCTCGGAGCCGCAATTGCCCTGGGTTTATTCAACAGGATCACATTCGTCGCATGGCTGCTGGCTCCATCATACTTCTTAGTCAAGTACCTGTTCAAAGAACCTGCGAGAGCCATCGTTCCTATTGCCTCGTTCGCATTATCCGCATACATCTTCGTCCTCATCGACACGTACAATTTCAACGCTCCTGAATACGTGATCACGCCGTTGAATAACCTCCTATACAACACAGACAGCGCCAATCTTGCCAAGCACGGGTTACACCCTCTATGGACGCATATAGTGGTGAATTACCCGCAGATTATGGGGCCCCTCATCTTCTTGCTCTTCCCGTTCACCTCAGAGTACACCAAGACAACGCCGTTTATCTCCTACGTTTCTGGAATCGCAGTGCTATCATTGATCCCACACCAGGAGTTACGATTCCTCACACCGCTGGTGCCACTGGCCTGCTGCTGTGTCAGTTTCAATCGATCCAAACGAACCATCTCTTTGCTAATCAAACTCTGGATCGCGTTCACCGTCGCAATGACTATACTGATGGGCATTCTGCACCAGGGAGGTGTTGTCCCCGCACTGGACTACCTCTATAGCATACAAGGTGATCGTACGCTGCTCTTCTGGAGAACGTACAAGCCACCGACGTTCCTCTTGAAGGACTACCACAGTACAGTGGCATCAACCTACTTTAACAGGGACACGGACGATCTGTTCCACATAGACACACTTTCAGTGAACACGACGATCGATTTCATGGGAATGGACACGGCCAACTTCTTGAATATAACACAAGGTTTGCAATCGAGCAGTCCCGTCTACCTGGTGGCACCATTGAATGCGATGTTGAACATGACACCGATCTGGTCGACACGGTGGCACTACGATCTGGACCATTTCGAGCCAGAGCTCGGCATGGGCACGTTCCAACCGGGACTAGGTGTATACAAATTATAGAAATTACCTATAGAACTCATACTTATCCACCTCGGTGCCCGTCTTCACCTGTGAAGTATAGGCCTCTTCCAGGTCGCTCTGTATGATCATGTATCTGTTCTTGCGCACGGCCCTGAGACCGGCCTCTTGCATGATGGCTGCAATGACGGCACCACTGAGTGGGTCGTTTCTAATGATGAGCGAGTCCAAGTCCACCTCAGGGGCGAGCGACATCTTGCCTGCCACTGTACTGAAGATCATCCGACGCTCTCTGCGATCCTTGAGTGAAGGGAACTCGATTTTCCTGTCGAGTCTACCTGGTCTCAGAAGAGCAGGGTCCAATGTATCTGGTCTGTTGGTAGCCATGATCACTTTCACGTTGGTCGACTGCTCAAATCCATCCATCTGCGTAAGCAACTCTATCAAGATTCTCTGCACTTCACGGTCGGCACCGGTCTGAGCATCGAAACGTTTCGTGGCGATTGCATCGATCTCGTCGATGAAAATGATACTGGGCGAGTTCTCACGAGCCAGCCTGAACACGTCACGCACCATCCGCGGACCTTCACCGAGGTATTTTTGCACAAACTCCGATCCATTCACACGAATGAATGACGCCGTTGTGTGGTGTGCGACGGCCTTGACCAGCATCGTCTTACCCGTTCCTGGGGGTCCATAGAGCAGAACACCCCGTGGAGGGTCGATACCGATCTGCTTGTACATATCGATCTGCGTGAGAGGCAATTCGACGGCCTCACGGATCTCCTGTTTCTGTACGTCCAGTCCACCAACGTCGTTGTATGTCACGTCCGGTTTCTCCTTATCACCGACAATCGAGATCGAAGAGTCTGCCTCTGGAGGCAGAATGTCCACAAGGGCGTTAGAATGACGATGCAATGCCACAGATGCCGAAGGTTTCAACAGCTCTCTGTCCAACGTTGACAGAATCCGAACCACGTAGTTGGACCCGGTCGTCGATGAAACGATACCGGTGTGTTGGTCAACGGGCTCCAAGAACTGGCCAATAACCAGTGGAACCGATTGGATCTTCTTGACTTCCTCTTGGGCACGGATCAGCTCTCTCTTGAGGTACCGTTGCTCGTCTTTTATGTACTCTTCTTGCAAGAGGATCAGCTCGAGCTGTTTCTGCAACTTTTTCAGTCTCATGTACGTGTCGGCACCTTCTTGCACACTGAAGGTCGTCTCACGGACGTCTTTCTTCAACGGCGCACTAATAGTGGCCGTTCCACCGTTGACGGCTGGTTTGATTCCCAATTCTTCCATGTTGTAAAGAAGGGCGTCGGGGGTTGGAAACAACGAAAAGACGGCCGACGGCGAATTATTTTGAGGGTCGATCGGCTCGAAAGTTTCGAGTCTAGGTTAGTCTAGGTTACTCTATATATACCTCCCAACGGCACATCCAATGGCCACTAGAACACTCGACAGTGCATAGATAAAGTACTGGAAGTCGTGCTTGCTGATGGTGTAAGTCTCAGATCCATAGCCCTTGAACGGACTCAACAGCTCCCCAAATATCGTTGCCAGCCAACTGCTCCAGGCAGAAGGTCCGGGACCTGTTGGAATCAGGCGAACTGTGGCCGTCTCTGGCAGGCTCTTCTCGATCTTGGTGTCCGCCGCAGTTATACTAGCAAAGTCTTCCTTGACGAGCTTCAACCCGTCGTTCAAGTCGGCTCGTAAGCCGTGGATCTCTGCGCCCATCTGGTCGTTCGTAGCAAACAGATCTTTCACCTTCTCCTCAAACGACCTGACGAGTCTCGCACGTTTGATCGGTTCAAATACCAATTGAACCATCACCAACAGTACCACGTTAAATGCCATCAGAAGAATCGTCACCCACGTTGAGAACTGCCGCGCTTTATCGGACCATATTTGCTCCTCGTGGTATCTGTTCATGATCGACTTGATCAGTTGCTCGTGCTCGTCCTCCTCGCTTTGCTCAAGCACTTCCAGGTTGGCTCTTTCCTCGGCGATCTTCTTATCTAGATTGTGATCGTTCTTGTACAACTCGGTGAACTTCTTCAAGTCCGCCTCGTTCCAACTGTTCTTGCGCTCTAATAGCTCGTTCATGGCCTTCTGTGCATCCGATCTTTCGTCCACAGCTCCACTGTAGGCCTCTTTGGCAGCACCAATTTGCTCCCGGAGCTCGCTCAATCGAGCATCATTCTCCACGATCTGCTTCTTCATCTTCTCCACGTTAGAATAGCCGGTGACATCGTTGACCACTTTGGCAGCAAGACCGATCGATGACTTGAACTCCTTGAGGTCATCTTTTAACCGTTTGCTGAAACTGTCACTCAGCTGTCGTTGTTTCTGTTTGCGGGCCTCCATGAACTTATTCAGCTCTACTTTGAGTTCCTCAAAGTTATCTGATTCCATGCTGCGTAGAAACCGACTCCATGACGTCTCTTGAGTCTCCTTGGACGGCTCGTTTGTTGCTGAGGCAGCGTTCACCGATACCAGCGGCAGCTTGCCGTTTGGGGTCACTTTCGCCTGCAGTTTCTTGTCAATATTGCCGTTGGAGTTGTTGCCGATCGATTGGAACGGTCTGAATGAAGTGGAAATCGGTCTATAAAGTCTAACACTGTTCGGCCTTGGCCAACGTCGAAGAAACATGCTTGAATCTTTTGGTGAGATTTTTCACCTTATCAACATGAAGTTCTCTTTAAAGGATAAGGGGAAAGTTGGGAAACCGAAGCCTAAAGTGGGTGCGTTCTCCCTTAAAAAGGGTAAATCCAAGTTGAAATCGTCCAAGGCCGGATTTGAAGTGGACGAAGATGTCTCTGAAGCCGTTGAAATCACCACTACAGAGGATTTGGATACCGTCCAGCAAGAGCTGGTCATCAAGCCGGTCGCTGTATCCACACGTATCACAAAGCAGGCAGCGTATAAGGTACCGAAGGAGAAAGGTGTGAAATATGGGCTAAATGTGCGTGAAAAGGAGTCGGGGCCGGAGCCGAGAAATGAAGAACCGACATTGCGCGGAAATACATTGCAAGAATACCCTGAAAGTAGCGGGGACGACGTCACCGAAGACAGCTATAAGAAGGTTCCAGTCTCACAATTCGGACTGGCAATGCTACGCGGCATGGGGTTCAAAGGATCAGTGGAGTCGTCCAATGATGACGATGACAAGCCGCGGCCGCTACTTCTGGGACTCGGGGCGCAGCCGTCACCAATTCAACTGGACCCATCCTACCGCGTGATATCGTCCGGTTACACGCCTGTGAAGAAGCAGGAGAAATAACCCTTTACTACTACTATATCATCACTCTTTACTATCAAAATATAATCCCAAAAACGACTCATACTTTATGACCGATCCCGGGGACTTGATCCAACGGGAGCGAAAGCGGGATGCGCGCACTCAGGATGAGTTGCTGCGTACTCCTGAGAGGCTGCCACAGTCGCCACTGATGACGCCGTTCCAGTCGAACTCCCAAACCGATAAGAACTCATACATCCAACTCCGAGCGCAGGACGCGGACCACCAGCGCAAGTTTAGACGGTTTCTACACAATTGTGGCATTGAGGAGCGGCCAGTTTCCCAGAAACTGGTTGCATCGCCTGCACTGGATCCAAGCAATGCAAGCACGCCCGTTGCCAACATCCGGTTCATATCTTTACCGGGTTCAGGTGAGAGCAGTACCGACACTTTGCCACGGTTGGACACGCCAGACTCGCCTATGCAGGCGGACTATGATACTTTCTACGACACTTATGCGCATGTCTTTGGAGCAGACGATGGTCCTGAATATGGAGAGGCACGGGACGCCTCGTGTGCGGACAGCTCATTCCGTGATGACTATGGCGGTAGCATATACATCCGGAGCAACCAGGCTACCCTCGATATGTTGAATGCCGTCAAGTACAATCAGCTCGCTACACCTATCAGCATTGGCACAGAAGGTGTGCCTCTGAGCTCTAATGATACCTATAACAACTACGAGAACCGGCCAGACGACGACGACGACAACGAAGAAGCAGACCACGTCTGTGTGGAGTTCGAGAAGAGGCAGTGCCTGACGTTTGTCAATGCCGAGAGGTATAAGGGCAATCTAGTGGTGTGTTTCGGTGATAATATGATAGCAGTGGCCGTTGGTTCGCTAGTGTCGGTCTTCTCTATGAAAACCTGTCCTCCTACATCGACGTTGGAGATGAAGAGCGCCATTCTAGAGTTTGAAACGAGGCCAGTCGAGACCACCGACGACCAGCGCATGAGGTCCACTTGGCCTCACTATCCGCATACAATCAACCACATGAAGGTGGCCACATTTCTCGGACACGAGGTGCTTATTCTGGCCGTGGACGATGGACGCATCCTCATCTACAACACCGATGTACTGATCAACGAGATCAGCAAGATCAAAGGAACAGTTCCGCCAGTGTACACGCTGGACGCCAACATCTCCTTGGAGGTATACTCTTCTGCATGGGGGCTAGACGTGTTAGACGATATGATTCTAGTCTCTGATAACAGTCAGCGAGTGACGCTGTTCTTCTTCAAATACGGTCGGTTCTACTCTGTTAAGACTCATCAACTGCTGCATAATATTCCTAGTGTGAGTTTCATCGATACGACAACCGATCACTGCTATGCCAGTGCGGCCTCCATCAGCGGTGAACTGATCATATTTGACTTTCAATTCACGCTTGACCAAAATGGCATCTCTTTTAAGAAGCCGGTGGCATTGAGCAGAATGATGTTACAACAGAGTGCTTGGAATGTGTGCTTCGTTGATGGCCGCTACTTCAAGAAGGTGAATTCAATGGCCCTGTTGACTGGTCAGGACGAACATCTCGTGGATAAAGTGTTGACACAGTCGCTCATTCTTGATACAGAGTCCAATCCGTGTGTTTCGAGCCATCTTGGGCTCGCTGCCGAGTTCCAAAACTTAACGATCAAGAATGACTGGATCGATGATGTTCCGAAACCGTTCACTACCGAAACGGATCGATTCCGTCGGATTCGCAAGGTTTACGACGATTACTATGCTTGCAAGCAACGTGGATCCACCAAGGGACCGCCGTCGAGGAATGGCAAGCGGTACTGGGAAGATGTGGCAGCCAGTCCGCAGTTCCCACTAAAGTTCCTCGTGTGTACCACGACAGAGCACCTGGGACTGTTCCGGGTCAACCATCTGCTGTATAACGCAACGGCACAATATGTGTTTGGACATCCGACCGTTGATCAGCGCAGCCAGCATTCGCACCGGTTGTCACTCTCGCTGGTGATTCCAGACCTGTCACTTTACATTGTGGCCTCACAGTTGGGACTGGTGTCACTCTTTAGGCTCACTGAGTACAGGGGTCTCTATGCGATGAGACGTGAGTGTGTTCTACCTGAAGATGCCAGAGATCGACTCGACGATCCAGTGCAGTCACTCCGGATGCAGCGGCTGGTTGGTCTTACGTACCGGCAAGTGGATGACGGTACCTATACACTGTACCTGATCTACCAAAGCGGCCAGACGTTCTCGTACACGCTTCAAGATTCGGACACTGGTCGTACTAATACGCTGCTGGGATATATATAAGGGGTTATGTACATTATTCAATAGGGGCATGATAATCGTGATCAAGCAGCTGTTGCTGCAGCCTTCTCTGCCTCTTGCTGAGCGGCAACGGCCTGCTGTTTGGCAATGTCCTCGGCAGTAGGCATTCCTTCGCTGACAATCTTACCCAGAGTCAGGTTCTGGTCGGCGAGCATCTCCTTGGTCTTCTCCTGCTCTTCCTGAAGCATCTTCTCACCATTCTCCTCGAGATATTTGTGCATGTTCTCGTAGTTCTTCTGGCCTTGCTCTCTAATGAGATCCAGAGGCATCTTGCGCTGGTATCTCATTGAAGGCGGAATTCCCAAAAGGTTGGCCAAGAACGAATGAGACTGCTTCTCCTTCTGCTCTTTGGCCCACTCCTCGCGCAGTTTCTGCTCTCTGCGGGCAAACTCCAATGGGATCTGCTTACGATCATCGAACGAGGCCAAAATGGTTCTCACATCCTTGACAGGCTGCGTTGCAATGTACTCCAAGAACGGAATCAGAGCAATCAACTTGTCGTCCTTCTTTCCCTGCCACTTGTCCATAGGAATCAGGTTCTCTGGTTGCATGGAGGCGGAATCGGGATTGCAGTCAACCATGACCATCTTCTCGAGCGGTCTGTTCATCATGGAAAGATCCTTGATGACTTTACCGTCTTTGATTCTGCACACTTCGCGGTAGAGCGAGTAAGAGATGAACGCATGGTATGGGTCCAATTTGGTGATAGTTGGCTCAGCAAATGCCATCGACGACTTGGTAAACACAACAATCTCATAGTACTGAGAGAGGTAGCCCAAGAAGTAGTCGACACCAGGTCTCTTGGCAGTCTTCCAACCTTTCTTCCGGTCCCACGCGGAGTGCACCAAGGTGTCGTCCAACTCGACAACAAGTGTCAGTGGGTGTCTGTAAGGTTCTGGAGGCGGTGGTGGCAACAGCTCTGTGAAGGCTGGCTCGTTGAAAACGTCAGAAACTCCGTAGACTCTCTTGCGGAACCGAGTCCACATCTTGCCCGGGGTGTATCCGTTCTCGTCGGCGTTGTAAAGATCCGGCTCATCCTTCGGATCCCAGTCTCTAGCAAGGTAGGCACCGAACGCGCCGATTGACGCAAGAACAGAGTACCAGAACAGCTTGGCATACCGCTCTTTCTTCTTGTCCATGGTGGACTGGGTGTTGTTTCTTCTCTGCTTGGCCCTGGAAAACTCGTCTTGGCCCTCTTCGTCGCCAAACAACTCCTCGTCGACTTCTTTCTCAACTTTCTTGGCCTTGTCTTTCACCTTCTGCTCCTTTGCCTTGACCTCATCGGAGTTGAGACCAGCTTTTTCGAGCAAGTCATCGTTGAGAATCGACTTGTACTTGTCATCTTTGGGCTCGTCCTTTTTGTCCGCATAGAACCGCACCTGTCTCATAGAATGAGGCAACACAGACAGTGCCGGTCCTGTTGAGGACAAAGCGAGCTGTCTCTGTGCGATCCTTGACGTCCTAACCGCATTCCTTGTCGCTAACTTTAGAAGATACGACATGGTGATCGATGGAATATGGATGAAAAATATTTTCCAGAAGACGATGCCTATGGCCCGAGCAAGGTAGCGCAGGAAATGGAGCCAGAAAGCCTCTAATCTCGACTACATGACGACGGCTACTTCTACCCAACTCTAGCGATATGGTGGCTACGTTCAGTACATATGGAATGTCCCAGCAATCAGGTCATCGTTATTTCATGAGTCAATACCTTGCGGCAGACCTCCAACAACAATGGTTTTAATGCTGACGTATCTCTCTTACTCACTCCAGTATACAGCATCACGGGAAGGCCGCCGTACATGGCATGGTGGCACCCCCCACTGTTCTCTGACAATTGAGTTGAAGAGAGAAATTTTATTGAGCTACTGTCTATCTTTTTTTTCTCTTGCTTGCTTGCTTGAGGAGGTCTGTTTGGAGCCATGAGTGATTCGTTTGCATCGCAGCTGTCTGCGTTCAAAAAGTCGCTCAAGAAGCAGTCGGAGACTCTGCCGTCGCAGAGACGTGTCGTGAAACAGCCCGAGATATCGCCCATGCGCGCGGCTATCAAGAGGTCTGCCAACGGCGCCTCCCACGAGGATCCCCGGTCCAAGCGGTTGAAGGCCGATATGGACTCGATCGCCAACATGCCGTCGTCGTCTCTGTCTATTAGAATGATGCAGGCGTCTGATTTCATCAGGGCCTGCGACAGACCCGTCAGTATAGACGAACTTGAGCAGAAGATGGGCCAACACGTGGATTCTCAACTGCTCAAGTGCCTCGCCAACGTCGACCGTATCAAGTACGACCCGATGACAAAGACCCTCGAGTACCTGTCGTTGCATAATATCAAGACCGCTGAAAACTTGCTCAAAGTCTTGGAGAACCAACCCACTTTCCAAGGACTCTCGGTCAAGCAGCTGCAGGACGGCTGGAATGGGTGTCTGCCGACAATCCAGCAGTTGGAAGCCGACAACCGGATCATCGTTTACAAGACCAAGAAGGAGAATTCGCCTCGTCACATCTGGTTGAATGTTGGTGGGTTGCAAGTCGAAGGACGTATGGACGAAGAGTTTTACAACATGTGGGCCAAAGTTCGTGTTCCACAGGGACCCGATCTGCTCAAGGCCTTGGAAGATAACGGTATGAAGCCGACGAGTGTCGACCCGGATAGCATCAAGAGCAAGAAAAACGCCCCTATTCAGCAACGGAAGCAGAAGAAACCTCGCCGTGGAAAGATCACCAACGTCCACATGAAGGGCATCTTGAAAGACTACTCGAGCAAGATGTAAGGGGTCTGGGTCTGTCTATTAATACATAATCTAATCGTGTTTATGCTTATGCTTGTGCTTCTTCTCCTTCTTGGACTTTTTGTGCTTGCGTTCAGGCTCTTCTATCGGTTCCGCAGCCCGCTTGGCCGGAATGAACGGCTCCGCAGCCTCTTTAAAGTCCTTGATATCGTAGCCTGTAGGGAAGTGTCTCATGCGCAGACCTTCTCTAGGACGAACTTTCTCCTTGGCCACCTTGACTTTGGCCAGATCGATACTCGGCACCGTCACATCCTCGCACACATTGAAGAACCGACTGATGTGTAACCCAGAATTCACTTCATAGGTGTCGTCAGACTTGGATTGTAATGCGATGTACTTCTGTTCGTCTTTATTGTTGTCGTTGATCGACGTCAGATCTTCCGTTATGCTGTATGATTTGCCGTCCACTTCGAACTGTTCTGGATCTCCGAGACTGCTCACGGGCAACGTCTTGATCTCGTTGAATTTGATTCCCTTGGGCACTTTCATCAGCCAGAACTGCAACTTTGGGTGCTTCTTTCTATACTCATCACCCAACTCTTTGATCGGTTTGATTCCTTCCACTTTTTCATACGATGCTGGTGCCTCATATACGGTCTCTTCAACTTCCTCCTCAGAAGAGTCCAAGTCAGCGTCTGACTCGTAGATAGTCGCTGGAGTTAAGAACTGCTTGGCCATAGTAGAGTAAAGTTTTAAAATTTTTTTTTTCTTAGATCCAGAAATCATCACCCTGCCAAAAGGATTTCCTCAACTATAAAAACCTATTAGTAGCGTCCCGAATAGTTTGCGGCGATCTGCTGAGCCATGTAATCCTTTCCAGAGATCAAAGGGTACTTCTTCTTTGGTCCTTGGATCATCGCGTCCTCGTCAGCTTGCAAGAAATAGGCCACACTGTAGCGAGAACCCAGGTACTCGCCCTTATGTGGGCTCCGCACCCGATGGAAGTTCGATGGCAGTTCGTCGTCGGACCACCGCATCAGTTGGTCACCAATGTTGCAAGTTATAATATAATTGGTGGGAGTCACAGAGGTCCATGCATGGCCTGCATACTCGTCACCAGGACAAACTTGCAATCCAAACTGGCCGTCTCTCTGGAAAAGCAGAGTCAAAGCGTCGAAATCTGTATGTGCTCCAGCTCTCCACATGTTGGGCTTGAGTTCTTCTTCGGTCAACGGTAAGTAGTGGATTAGTCTCAAAGTACTCAGAAATCCGTCACTTTTCGGGTCGAGAGCCTTCTTGAAGTAATCTGATGGCATGCCCAACTTGTAGGCAAAGCAGGCCAGGATCTTATTGCCAACATCGTAGCACTCCTTTTCGAAGCTCTGCACCTCGGATTTGAATCCTGGTAGTTCCTCTTCCGAGGGCCATTTTCCTTTCATTTTAGAGTCAGTGATCTGGTACGACTCCTTGTGGTCGACAGTACCGGTGGAAGGACGGATCTGTGACATGTACTCGAATCCGGCATTTTTCCCGTTCGGGTACTTCTTCTTTACATCCAACGGCATATGGAAGAACTTGTTGGAGTTTTCAAACACCCCATCGATATGGTCGTGCGGTATTCCATGGTTGGTCACTTGGAAGAACCCGATATCCCTGGCAGCATTCCACAATTGGTCGGCAATCTCAACTTTGCGGTTATCAAAATCGCTCAGATCGATAATACGGACTTCGCGATCGATCTCGGTCCCGAACTCCCCCATTGTACGTTCCTTATCGATCTCATCGAGTGCGATCACTTTCTTAACGACCTCTGCTGTCATGGTTGGATAGTAGTAAAATGGGGTTGTGGAATGCTTCTTATATATCAGTTGATATTTGTCGGCTACGGCATTTGCCGACCGCTACCGCCCAGAGCGGCTTATCAGCAATCTTTCTTTTTTTTTTTTACAATAGTTAGTTGGTTTAGTTAGACAGGTCCAACTGAAGGAATAGGACTGAGCATCGTTTGTCTGCGATCCTCTTTACTCTGAGGAATAACAAGGTTCAAAAAGCAAACAATGATAGCTCCGAAGATGAACGGGGTCTCAACTATCAGATCAATTCCTTCAAGGAATCCGGCAAGCTGTTGGTTACCACCAGAGTAGGCAAGAACCGAGTCAAACCAGTCGGATATCACTGTACCTGCGAATCCCCAGCCAAGACCGCAGGCCATAATGAACCTATTTCTCTGTGTAGGTGGCACACCTCCCAACACTTGGAGACCGGCCACTCCGATAGTACCAAACAGGAAAACCTGCATGCCTCCAAAGACCGGTTTGGGGAGAGCTGCAAAGGTGGCAGCAATCTTACCAAAGATTCCAAGTAGAATGAGAATAATGGCACCAGTCCATCCGGCCCTTCTAGAGGCGCAGCCAGTCACTGAGATGACACCGTTGTTGGCAGCCTGCGAGACCATCGGCAGACCGCCGCCAACGCCAGACAGCACGCTTCCCAGTGCATCACACATGATACCACCTTGGACCCTTGATTGGAATTCAAGACCGTCAGTTGCCACATGACTCAACTCGGCTGTAGCTAAGATATCTGGGATGCAACTGACTCCTTCGACGATGAACATGAGTAGCAGGGCAAGAATCAGAGAACCGTCCACGGAGTAAGTATAGTTCTTAGTCCAGAGGAAGTCTGCTGCCGGTGCGGCCTTGATTCCAGAACCGTCCCAGTAGTGGCATGCAGCAGAGACGATGCATCCAACGACCAAACCCAGGATGATACATCCGCTCTTCATGATAGGAGAACCCACCAGGTAGATTCCAACGATCGAGACGAATGTGAGGAATCCCAGCCCTATATACCGAGTGGCTCCCCATGGATCCTGGTGGAACCCAGTGACGCAGGCGTCGGTGGACCCATAGCAGCTGCTTCCACCTCCCCAGTTCTCCATACCACTACCTGCCAAGTATACTGACAGAAGAAGAAGCAGCGTTCCTGTCACCATCGTGGGGAAGATCCGTTCCAGGTACCGCGGTGGAATGAATGCGACGAGAACCTGGATCCACACTGTACATAGAACGGATCCCAAAATGGCTCCGAATGCATCAGGGCATGGCAAGTAGGTACCATCGTCCGCAATAGGACAGGAACCATTTGAGTACTGCAGACTCGAATACGCGTATGCGATTCCTGCAATGTCAAAGGTCGGTCCCACGACAGCCAATAGGCCCGTTCCAACATAGTACGGTGTCTTGTATATGTGGCACCGGGTGATCTGGGCAAACGTTGCAATACCTGAAATGATCAAAGTGCAACTGAGCAGATGCTGGGTCTGTGAAGAGTCAAAATAGAAGGCATCTCCAACGATCGTTGGAACTGCCACCAGACTGCAAATCAAGGTAAGACAGTGTTGCAACCCGAGTAGCAACGACAGAAGAATCGGAGTCTTGTCATTCATTCCGTAAAATGGCTGTTTAAAGTCCTTATACTTCTTATTGAAGGGCCATGGTGTGAAAAGGTAGGCATAGTCGTAATCCCCGAGCCATCCTTCCTTCGTAGTGACACTTTGAAAAAAAGACTGGGTATTGGCCTTGGCCTTCTCAAGTCTCGTCAACGACGACTCCTGAGAAGTTCCCTCCTGCACCTCGTAAGTGAACTGTTTGCTCTGATTCTTGGTGGTATCCATCCTACCTTTCGGAGTTGACCTCGCCTCAACTTTATATATTACCCTGTCTTATCTTGGAAAGTCGGCAAACCTGCGGTAACTTATCGAGGAGGGAATTCTGCAGGTTCCCGCCAATTTTTCGATAAGAGCTATTCACATATATAGGCCCGCTGCGGTAAGAATTGCTTCGATAATGAGCTCCCGGTTGTCTTCTGTAGCGTTAAAACAGATCCAATCCACTGTTTACTATGGAACTTTGGTCGACACCCCTACGTTGGGCGAGTTGAGAATACTGGTCAATGCGAGAGTTGGCGTCGATCAGGATGGAACCATTCTATACATTCAGCAGGGCCCGCTTGCCGGATCGGTCGCCGATGAGGCAGCAGAGATGGGGTTGACCGATTTCCAAGTGGTTGATATTTCAAACAGTTGGAGCCGGTTTTTCGTCCCTGGTTTTATAGACACCCACATCCATGCCCCACAGTACCCAAACTGTGGTGTCTTCGGTAACAGCACACTCTATGACTGGTTGCTGAAATACACGTACCCAGTCGAGCTAGCATTGACCGATCCAGCCAAGGCCTTGGACGTGTACCAAAAAGTGGTCCAGATGACTCTTAGTTCCGGTACTACATGCTGTGCCTATTATGCCACTCTACATGTGGAGCCAACAAAGATCTTGGCAGACTGTGCCTTTGAGCAAGGCCAGCGTGCTTTCATTGGCCGCACCTGTCAGGATTGTGGTAAACCTCACTACTCTGATAAGGGACTCGAAGATGGCCAAAAATCCACCAAGGAGGTGATCGACCATATCAAGATGAGGGACCCTGATTATAGTGTGATCAAGCCGATCTTGGCTCCTCGTAATGCCAACAAGGTTAGTCGTGAGTTTATGCTGTGGCTCGCAGCGGAAAGTGAGCGACAAAACTTGCCCATAGAAACACATCTCAGTGAGACCGCCGATGAGGTTGTCGATCTTCTCAAGATGTTCCCTGAGTGCGACACCTATACTGGTATCTACGAAAAGTACAATCTTCTCACAGAGAGATGTATACTGGGTCACTGTGTGCACTTGACAGAAGATGAGCTCGACTTGATCAATAGCAGGAAGAGCGGTATTTCGCACTGCCCAACTTCCAATAGTTGTCTAACTTCAGGAGAGGCTAGAGTGCGTTGGATGTTGGACCATGGATCCAAAGTCGGGCTTGGAACGGACGTTTCTGGTGGGTTCTCTCCATCAATCCTGGCTACCGCCAGGCATGCGGTTCTGGTGTCTAGACATGTATCGATGAAGACCAAATCTGACCATGACAAGCTTTCAGTCAACGATGCACTTTACCTGGCTACTTTGGGAGGAGCTAGAGTCGTTGGTATGGCAGATCAGTTGGGAACGTTCGAAGCTGGCAAGAAGTGGGAGTGTCAACAGATCGATCTCCTTCAGCCCTGTATGCATTTCTTCGACTTTCTCAACCCTACTTTGGAAGGTCTCGAACGGGGGGAACCTGAAGAGCTCGGCAAATTCCAAGATCTCATAGATAAATGGGTGTTCAATGGAGACGACCGAAACGTTCGCCAAGTTTACGTGAATGGTCGTTGTGTCGTTGATAAGTCAGTAGTTTGATAAAATGGTGTTTCCTAATCTGTTATCGTGCAGATAGATCAACTCGTAAATTTCATCAGGTTTTTGATATGGCCAGAGGTAAGATCGCCTGCCTTCGATGCCGATCGCTCAAGCACAAATGTGACTTCAAGTACCCTCGGTGCACTCGGTGTCAGAAGATGAACGCCGAGTGTATGGTCAAAGACCCTGTTGCCAGAGTTCTGAGGCCACGTTCTGAGTATCCGTCGGAGATGGACAACTCCAACATTTCTACGATAGATCGGCTACAGAAACGTGTGAAACGTTTGGAGAGCCTGTTGGAAAGTATCGGAGTACAGATCGACGACCCACCAACCACGATCCTGAACCTTGGTGACATGGCCATGCTATCAATGATTCCGTTCAAGGGAACGGCGTCTCCGAAAGTCAACGAGATCGCTCGGACTTCGATATTTGGCGATATCGATCCTCAAGAGGAAGAGAACATAACGGAGATATCTCTACCTGAGAAGAGCGACGAGTGTAACGATATAATTGCCGACTACTATAGACTGGCGTGGATTCAGAACCCCTTGGTGGAACACCGTGAGAGTCTCTATGGCCTGTCTCACCGGCACTATCGAGGTGACACTCTTTCGACATGGGACTCATTTCTACTGCATATGTGCCTGGCCATTGGGCTTGCCATCACGGGCAAGTCAAACAACTCCATTCGTAGGCACTACTATACTGCAGTCCGTCACTTGAAACAGTTCTATCGTTCAATTCCGATACTCTTGCAAAACAACGATGATGATGTCAATATCTGGCTCCAGATGAGATCTATCCAGTCGCTCTTGCTTGTATGTTCGTTCGGCCTACTGCAGCCTGTCTCACCAGGAATTGGATACATGATCACCACGGCAATGCGACTGTGTATTGACTTGAACCTGCATGAGGAAGAGGTTCTTCGGAAGCTCGGTAACGACTTTTACAGGCGGTTGTTCTGGTCGTGTTATGCACTTGATAGGCAGATCTGTTGCTATGTGAACAAACCTTTCAGCTTGGAGGACGTCAATATCAGCTCTAAAATGATCGAACCAAGGGGCAGTCTCGGCGTGCCGTATCTATTCACCAAGAGCAGAAAGATGCAGTCAATGATCCATCTGTTCATCTACAAGCATGCCACTTCCAGTATGATCCCTGCAGACCAGTGGCGTCAAGGAATGCATGTTGAACTGAACAACTGGCTCGCAGAAGTGCTCAGCAGCCAACAGAGTCCAGACGAAGAGTTACAGTCTGCTGTCTCTACATCGAAAGATTTCCTCGTGCTCACCTACTTCCAACTGGTCCATAGCCTTTACAGGCCGTCGGCCGTTAGAATCGTTACCATGACAGGTCAGCAGTATCAGATCTTATTTGAATGTGCCAAGTGTATCATCGGTATCTACGAGAAGTTGAACGAGTCCAACCGAATCAATTACAAGTCTCTTTCGGTCTATTCGATATATCAGTCGGGGCTGACCATCATGTACTGTCTGATCAATTGCCCTGATCTCTCCTATGAGTCGGGCACTCTGCTATACTGCGAGCAGTTCATGGGTCGGATCACCAAGATCCTGAGAAACTGTGAGAAGGACTGCCCCGCGGCGGCCAACATCGAACGTACTTTGCTCAACATTTACCCGTTGGCACTCGACTCTGTGAAACGACGACTCACCAGTGATTCTGCCGAGGACCATCATAATGGAGCATCCAATACTTACGGTCCATTCGATACCTTGGTAGAGAAGAACCTCGACACCATTGGAGCCATCCCACTGCTACGGTCGAGCTCGAATGCGAGCAACGCGAGCTTCCAAAGTTATAGGGACGACGAGAGTGTGAGCGCACAGATCTTGAAAGCGCTCAATTTCCAAGATTTGAACCTGCCACCCAACGTCGGACTGGAAGCACCGTCACCAGAGATCCAGACCGAGGACTTGTGGGAGTTCCTCTACGAGGAGCCGTTCAATTTGAAAGGTGTAATTCTCTAATCTAGTAATCGCCGCTGTTGTATATGTTAATCTCAGAAGGTGCCTTGACATCGACCATATCAAGTCCCTCATTGCTGTCATTCGAATGGTGCTTCTCGTTTAAAGAGCGAGCAATCTCTGCTTGCTCCAAGTATTCGGACTCGTCTCCGGTCACATACTGACCCGTGAAGACACCAACCTCGAACCCTTCAATAGGTGGAGCGGGTTCTTCCAAATCAATGAATGATCTCTCGTTGTTGTCCGTTGGCTTTTCGAGGTCCGGCTCCCGCTTGCAACAGTCAATGAGATCGTCCAGTGTCTGATAAAACACTTTATCGGCACCGATCTCGTCACAAATCTCGTCTATTGAACGGTTGTAACCAACTAGCTGTTTGGTGTCTGCTAAATCGATACCATGGACGTGATTATGTCTGATGGCTGGAGCACACGAGGCAAAGTAGACGTTCTTGGCTCCAGCCTCACGGGCCATCATGACAATCTCTCTGGAGGTGGTGCCTCTGACTATGGAGTCATCCACGAGAAGCACCGACTTGTTGGCAAACTCAGAAGGCATCGCATTAAGTTTGGTCCGCACCGATGACCGGCGCTCACGTTGGTCCGGCATGATGAACGTTCTGCCCACGTACCGGTTCTTGACAAATCCTTCTCTGTACGGAATGTTCAGGCTGCCAGCGCATTCCAATGCCGAGTTTCTTGCAGTGTCAGGCACAGGAATCACCACATCGATCTCTGAACGAACATCCTTGCTCTCCCTGGCGAAAGCGTTGGCGATGTTCAGTGCAAGTTTGGTTCCCATCTTAAGACGTGATCTGTAGACAGAGATTCCATCCAGAACAGAATCCTGGCGTGCAAAATAGACGTACTCGAAGATGTCCGGAGTGTACGAAAGCATAGGAGACACCTGCTTGAACTCAGGGATCATCGTCCCCTTTGGAATGATCACCGCTTCTCCTGGCAGAATGTCTCTGTAATGAGTGAAACCCTGCGCCAACAGAACCACCGACTCCGATGCCAGCATGTAGTCCCTAGAGCCATCCTCTCTATACCGCTCTCCGATTACCAGCGGCCGGATTCCATGTGGGTCTCTGAATCCAAACACTCCATAACCAGCCAACATCGCAATGCAAGCATACGCTCCACGAATCTTTTGGTACACACCTTCAAGGGCTTTGAAGATGTCGTTGTTATTCACTCTCGATTTGTCGTATGTGGCAAGCTCCGCAGCAAATAGATTCAACAGCAACTCAGAGTCTGAGTCCGTGTTGATGTGTCTGTGAACGTCCTCATCCATGTACTTTCGCAACTCTGCCACATTCGTTAGGTTTCCATTATGCGCCAGCGAAATTCCGTACGGAGCGTTAACGTAGAAAGGCTGAGCCTCCGAATTTGAGCTCGATCCTGCCGTCGGATACCGCAGGTGAGCAATACCCATGTTACCAACGAGACCCAGCATCCGGTGCTTCGTGAACACGTCTCTTGCCATTCCGTTACCTTTGCACTGGTACAGTCTACCTCCTTTACCGCACGTCACAATGCCGGCAGCATCCTGGCCTCGATGTTGCAGGTACATGCATCCATCCAACAGCTCCGGCGCAGCATTGACTTCGGGGTCCGAGTACACCAATCCAATGATTCCACACATCAAGCTCAACTATCTATGATCGCTAGCGGGGAAAATTTATTAAATTTCACCCTAATCGGGTAATTCAACGCCTTAGGACGGAGTCACTGATTCGAATGAGTTCCGTTTTTTTTCCCGCCAGATGGCATTGGTCTGGTCAAGACCCTCAGCTGAGGGGTCCGTTTCCGGTGTGTTATTGCGTCCCAGATGAATACTGGGCCCCCGGGAGCCTCTAGGGACAATCTTTGAAGTTGTCGCCAGATCAATCTAATTTGCGACTGGAAATTACAACCTGGGGCCCGCTCGGTAGCGTCCGTCACCCACGCCCCTGCCGGGGAGGCCTCTTGCAGAGGGCTGCCCGCAAGCGGGTGCATCCATACAACCAGCCGCTACCCCGCTGGATAGGGGCTTCTTGAGCACCTAATTGTCATGATAGATACTGCATCGAAGGCCTTAACACCACCAGCCTGTGATGGCTAGTTACATATATTGGGGTGAGCATTTGACACTACCTTCCAAGCATATGCCTGCTTCCGCATTCGTTGAGTGTCCTGAATCCAATGACTGGCCCCAGACACTCCAGGATTCTGAATCATCCTAGTGTTGTCTCTCCAGCCTGGAAGTTTGCAATCCCTCACCTGCGTACGAAAACAGCATCTAAGGTATTCTAAATTTAATGTCCCAAATAGGTAATAGGATTGGATCTATCACATTCCCTGTCGAAAAGTTAATCAAGCATGCTATAGTATAAACAGTGGGCCAACACGCCTTTCTCCTCTGTACAGTTCACAGTCCTATGACTGACGACGTTAATATCGACCCTACAGAAGGCACTGAGGAAGCCTGGGTGGTGATCGATCTGATCTATGCTGGCATGGTCATGGTCCCGTTGTTCCTGATCAGACAGCATCTGATGTTCCCAGAAACTGCAAACATAAACAGCAGTCCAAATGGCACTATTCTGAAGGAAGAGAGCACTGAGATTGGTAGCAGCACATCTCTGGTGGACGAAGAACCAACTTCATCCATCGTGGAACCTCGGTCCAGCGCACCCTCAAGTCTCTTAGCAACATGGAGAGTCTCTAAACCACTAATTCAACACCGTGCACACCAACGCGATGGCTTCTGTGATCCTATGGAGCTCCTCGCTGAGGCTAACGCCGGTCCATACATCTGTCATTGCAAGGAGCATGGAGTTGAATGCGGCCATCAATTCGACAGTATCGGGAAGCTTCTTCAACATCTTGCAGACCACTACGCAAAGTTCATGGCTGAACACGGTAGTACTGATGAGTCCCCGTGCTGCAAGAAGAAGTGGGCCAAATTCAACACGGTTAGATTCATTGACCATTACCTCTCAAATCATATGCCTCCTGGCTCTAAGTTCTTTGAGTGTCCCGACTGCAAGAAGCCATTCAGATCTTCTAGTGCTTTGCACAGACACTGCAACGAACAGAAACATACCAAGCCAGTTCCACCGGCTTGGAAAAACGCAGTGCCAGAGAAGCTGACCGTGCTCCGGTAGTACGAGGCCAGAATGGGGTTAAGGTCATATATGACATCGTATATAAAGTAAGAAAGAGAATGAATGTTATGTCTTAGTATGGAGTTATACACCCTCATCAACCATACCAGCATTTTCAAGGGGGGTGTTGGCTCTGATTGACTCGAACCTGGCAACCTTTCTGGACACTGCAAATTTACGTACTGTTCCCACCGAGGCTGTTCCAGGGGAGTTGAACCATCAATTGACAGCCTGTTCTAAGGGCGGGAAAGTGCTTTTGTTATGTCACCGCTTGGCAATTCATGATCGTTAAGCAACCATGTAGACTGTATGGACATTCGGGTCCTTTTGAGGCTGACGATGGCCCGTACGTCTGTCATTGTAAGGAAGACGGTGTTGAAAGCGTCCAAGAATTCGACAGCATCAGGAAGTTTCTCTAGAATCTTGCAGACCACTACACCAAGCTCCAGACCTAGCCCAGTAGTACTGGGAGTATCTGTGATGCAGGAAAACGGTGGTAAGTTCATTGAAATTGTCTATTACAGTAGCCACTCATATCTACCTGTTCTGTGTGTAAATGTCTGAATCATCTCAAGCCGGCTCGTGTATCGGGTGAACTTCAGCCCATGCCCAAAGATTATGAAAGTGCAAAGCGATATGGTTGTATCTGATTCTTGTATATAGGATAAAGATTCAAGTATTGAATATTGTTCTGTTATTTGACCAAGTACTTGAATAGCATTAGTGGTGATGCTATATTAGTATAGCAAAAGATGATGTTCTATCTCAAATCGAATACACATTTCCTCTATCAAGTTCACTTTAAGACTTCGGAGGACACGGGTGTCATCCATTGACCGGTAACCATGGCGCTTTAGATGCTTTCGTAGCGATTTAACACAGAAAGCGGTGTTGTACGCATCTTGAGCAATTGATCAATGATTACTTGGTAACCTAACTCAATGGAGAATTGTTTATTCTAGGATAAGTATTCCTTTGATTTCAAACATGAGAAGACTATAGGGGTGAGCAAGCACTATAAGTATAGGATTGGTCCTTAACATTGCGGTGCCGATTCTAGCACAGTATATTTATTTTTTAACATCTCTGCACCCTCATTATTATTTATTCAAGAGAATTTTTTTATTTTAATTTGGAGGGCTTGAATTGTACACTGAGGTCGTTAAATGGACGGCATCTACTTATTTACGAATCAGGCGTGCCCGTAGTCTAATGGTTATGATGTATGCTTCCGGCGCATGAGATTGTGGGTTCGAATCCCATCGGGCACTCATTTTTTGGTGAAAAATTACACAATTTCATTTATCGAAGATGAGAGAATGGCAAAAATAGACAGACGAACAGTTCCTTCCGGCGCCTGAGGTTGTCAGTTCAGTCTCCGAGCCTCTTGCTATATAGTAATAAGATAGGTTAGGGCCCGCACTGCATTACTGGTCCAACATGAGGACAGTAGGTCTTAGTTACTTGAATGTAAGATAGGATAAGGCCCAGTCCAGTTATGATACATGCAAATTCATTAGATATGTTAGCTATTTCCTATATCGACCACGGTCAACACAACACAACACCTCTTTAAACAGGCATTCTTGATGTTGATATTCTTCTTGGGGAAGCATGTGTAAATTTTTTTGACGTGACACATGCGGATGACAAGAAAATGGCATAATGGTGCCCGATTCTGCGCTTTGCTGACATTCACGGCAAAGCTATGACAGGGAACCGGTTTCTTCTTAAAGTAAACTCCAAATCCCCCTAAAAACATACACAGGCTTAAAATGCCGGCAGGATTGAAGACACTCTCATTGCACAACCACTGACCCTATTGGATATGTGAAGGCACTGGTTTCTTGCCTCGGTTGCTGCCCTCACAGTTATTACGAACAAGTCCGTGGTTCTTCTTGTGCGGGCCTGGTGGGATCAAATCTTGGATGAGCAGCCATATCTAGTCAAGCAGCACAGGCTCCGCAAATTCTAGAGATTACTGCCCAGATTACCTATCTAAACAGTCATATTTGCATTAGGAAGGACGAATCTGACCATCACAGAGCTCTTTGGAACTGTAATGGCTTTTCTCATACTTGGGCCACCGCAAGAACCCCACGAAGATGGATATGGACTATCTTGAAGGCACAATGGTTGGAATGGTGTCAGAAATTCTGGGACCCTGACTATGAATAGATCGACGACTTTCTGTACTTGGTAAACCATTAGTGTGCTTGACAAACACACCAATGCCTCCCGCCATCATGACTGTTATTTTCTATGGTAATCAGCAATTGCGTGAAGTCACTGACATCCATGTTATCCATGCTATTAGGAGCAGGATGTCGAACTTCTGACTGGAGTTCTTTAAGAAGATGCCGAGTCCTGGACAGATCCATCGTCATGGACATTATTTCCGGTCAATTTCACCGCAAAGTTCAAGCATCCGCCTTACAACGAACTACCCGAGACCATCACAAAGCGTGGGCGACTCGTTTACACGATTGATGGAAAGTACCGTTTGAACTTTCCATACGAGTTTGCAAAGAGACCCCGCGGCCATAACAATCAGGATGTTATTGCTGCAATCGACCCAGGTGTCCGCACATACTATTCTTTGGTTGACAGCGAGGGTACTGGAAAGTCGATTGGGCACGGATACCGGGATACCCTGAATGATCAGTGGGATGAAATTACCCTGTTAAGGAACCTGATCATCAAACACTCTGAAAATCCCCGGAAGATAGCTGAGCTTGAGGCTCAGACTGCTAGATTAATGATGCGATCCGAGGAAAAGCGTGCCCAGAACCACGGTCGGGTGGCCAGCTACCTCTGCAGAAACTACCAGTTCGTGCTGCTTCCCAAGTTGAACTTTAACAGCAAAACTTGGCATATGAATGTCGCCCGGCGTAAGGCATTTCTCAGGCTCGCACATTGTGAGTGCCTTAGAAGGGTTACGCAGAAGGCACACGAATTTGAAGGTTCAACGGTTGTCATTCAGGTGTGTGAGAGCTACACTTCGAAAGTCTGCAGTTCTTGCGGGGCTCTGAACTCTCCAAAGGCCTCCGAGGTTTACGAGTGTCAAGAATGTCATCTCAAAGTTAACCGGGACCTCCATGGAGCCAAGAACATCATGCTGTTGTACGCGGCTGCCGTCCTTTCTGCGTTTCTACCAGGACGGTCATAACAATCTCTCTGAGGTACCATTCAGAAGATTCGATCTCTGAGAGGGAGTCTGATTCCTTACGGGCTTGCGTTAGCGACTCTCCCAAATGCGGGCAGACATCTGCTTAGCATTCGAGAGGAACTCACGTAAACCGAGCGCCACTTTATTTTTAATCTGAATTACTCGCTTATAATAATCTGGTAGTGCCTACTCAGGAAAGTAACTCTCAGCTTATCTCAGCATTGATATATCTCCGGTTAGATCTACTTAGATAGATTACCGAGTCCCGCGTGAGCAGCAGCCCCCGGCAGGGCCCCCCGGGAGGGGTGTATAGAGGTTGGATAGGTATAGGGAGATCAGTTCTCCTCTTTTTCTTCTCCCTTGACGAGAGCATCAGGCTTCAAAGTAGGGAACAACAGGACCTCTCTGATGGTGGCGTTGTTGGTGAGGAACATACAGAGTCTGTCTATACCACAACCCCATCCGGCAGTTGGAGGAAGACCGTACTCGAGGGCATTACAGAAAGTCTCATCGACCATCTGGGCCTCGTCATCACCCTGAGCCTTCTGAGCAGCCTGCTCTTCGAATCTGGCACGCTGGTCGTAAGGGTCGTTCAACTCGGTGTAGGCATTACAGATCTCCTTTGTGGCGACGAAGACCTCGAATCTTTCACAGAGACCTGGGATCTCTCTGTCGTACTTGGCCAATGGAGACATGATCTGAGGGTGGCCGAAGATGAAGGTTGGGTTCTTACTGCTGTCCTCGATGGCACCGACGAGCTTATCGAGCATACGTGCGTTGGTAAGAGGTGGGGAGCAGTCGATCTTGTGATCTTTCAAGACCTTCTTGAGGAACTCTGTGGTAGCGTCAGTGCCGAGCTCGTTGGCTGGAGGGAACTTTGCCTCATATATTCTCTCGAGCTCTTCCATCATGTTGACACGCTTCCAAGGTCTGGAGAAGTCGAGTTCCCAAGTCTCACCGGATGGACCTTCAGGCTGGTACTTGATCTTGTAGGAGCCACAGATGGTCTTGACCATCTCTGAGAAGAGCAACTCGGTCATATCCATCAAGTCGTAGACGTCGGCGTAGGCCTGGTAGAACTCACAAGTGGTGAACTCTGGGTTGTGGGTCATGTCGATACCTTCGTTTCTGAACTGACGGCCAATCTCGTAGACGCGATCAAGGCCACCGACGACGAGCTCTTTGAGGTACAACTCAGGAGCGATTCTCATGAACATATCCATGTCCAAGTCGTTGTGGTGGGTGACGAAAGGCTTGGCGGTGGCACCTCCAGCGATGACGTTCAAGATAGGAGTCTCGACTTCGACGTAACCTCTGGTATCCAAGAAGTTTCTGATGTACTTGATGATCTTGGATCTGGTGACGAACACATCTCTGGTGGACTTGTTCATGATGAGGTCAAGGTATCTCTTACGGTAACGGGCCTCCTGGTCCTTGAGACCGTAGTGCTCAGTTGGAAGCATGTGGAGACAAGGCGACAACAGCTTGACCTTGGTGGCAAACACCGAAAGCTCACCTTCACCACCTTTGGCAGGGTTGGTTCTACCTGGGTAACCTTCGACACCGATGATGTCTCCTCTTCTAAGGTTCTGGTGCATCTTTTGGAAGTCACCGTCACTGTCCTGGGCCTGTGCCAAGACTTGAACAGCGACACCGTCGCTCGAGATGTTGTAGAACTTGAGCTTGGAGCCGGCCTCTCTCTTGACCATGATTCTGCCGGCGACAGACACCTTGGTATCAGGCAAAGTGTCACCTTTCTTGAGATCGGAGTACTTGTCTCTGAACTCTTGCAAGGAGATGGACACGTTAAACTTGTGAGGGTAAGGATAATCCTCGTGGTGAGGGACTCTCATGGAGTCGATCTTCTTGGATCTCATCTCAAAGTACTGGTTAGGGTTCAAGTCGGCAAACTCGTCTGCCTGCTTCTTCTTTTGAGGTTTGGCATTGGCCGCTTTGGCGGCCTTCTTGGCGGCAACCTGTCTCTGCTTCTGTCTCTTCTTCAATTCGGACTTGGAAACATAGTCTCCGGTTGGTTCATCCAAGTAGGTCTTCTTAACACCTTCGGTGACCTGCTGGACACCGGCGTCTTCTGGTTGCGACGACATGATGGAGAGAGAAAAAAAACTGGTGGGGAGGGAAAATTTTTCAACACTATGAGCTACCTTGCAGCCGAGTATAGCGTGAAGATCAACGCCAGTACGGCGTTGAAGTTGGCCAAAATTGCCGAGAACAACTACCCTGGTACTGTTGCAGGTCCAGTGTATGGGTTCGACGACCCTGCATCGAAAACATTGAATGTGAGCCAGCTAGTGGCGTTCCCTGCTCAGCACAGCAGCAGTGACGATATATTCAGCACGAAAGGTGGCAACGGCAAGTTCCAGGCGGAGTTTGGCAAGAATCTGAACGACAGCAAAGTGGGTGTCAAGCTCTTAGGATGGTTTGTGAGCTCTGTGGGTGGAAAATACATGCGGCAGACGGTGATCGAGTCTCTTTTGCATCTCCAAGAGACCACGATCAAGGTGAACCGGGAGGACTGGCCGGCGTTTATCATCGTGTACGACCCATCCAAGGCTCTGGACAGCTTGCTGAGCTTGAAAGTGTTGAAACTGAGCGAGCCATTCCTCAAGACATGGCATTCTGAGCCGCAGTTCGTGGCCCACAACCTGATAGACAACAAGCTTTCCTATAAGAAGATCTTCGAGGAGGTGCCAGCCACCATCAAGAACACGCAACTGACAAACCTGAAGATCCAGCAGTTGGATACGTCTGCGATCTACGGCGACGACTTGGGATTGAGCTCGAACAACCAGCGCACAGTGTCACAGACGGCAGATCAGTTGACAGAGGCGATCGATAATTTCAACCACAACCTGGGCAACTTCAACTACTACCAACGGAACCTGTCGAGGGAGGTGACGAAGATCACGCAGTGGCGTGCCAAGGCCAAGCAGGTGAACGAGGAGAAATTGAAGGCCAATCCAAAGGCCAAAGTGAGCGAGCCGGACTGGACCACGCAGTTCAAGTTGACGCAACCGCCATCCAAGTACGAGAATTTGGTGCTGGGTGGGTTGGTCAACAACCTGTGTGAAAACTTGGAGACGACGGGATCCACTGAGCTGACGAAGGTCAAGTTGGCAGAGTAGGTAATCTTCTAATCATATAATGAGTGAGGCTCAACAAAAAATACTTAGTTGTCTGTAATGCAATACGTTGGAAGGGCCCTCGGAACAGTGTCAAAGACATGGAGTTCGTTGAACCCGTCGACGTTATCGGGAGCCATCGACGTGATTGTCGTTGAGCACGAGGATGGCCAGTTGTTCTGCTCGCCGTTCCACGTGAGGTTCGGCAAGTTCCAATTGCTGCGACCCTCTGAAAAGAAGGTGATCTTCGTGGTGAATGGCGAGCCAACCGACATCCCCATGAAGCTGGGAGACGGAGGTGAGGCGTTTTTTGTGTTCGAGACCGATGCAGACGTTCCATCAGAGCTACGCACATCTCCAGTGATCAGCGCACAACCGTCGCCGGGCAGCAGCCCTCGGAGCTCAGTGACCAGTTGGAGAGAAGAGGAGCCGGACTACCTGAACATTGGCGAAGGAGCGCACGACGAGACACCGCCAATTCAAATAACGCCGTCACCGTCGCGAAGTGCCACGTCCTTGGAAAGTCCAAAGAGCCCGCGATCGGCCGTGTCGATGGAGCGCGCCCAGAACATCTCGACGATGTTCATCCAGAAGAACATCCCATCTACAGTGGAAGACAACGGTGACGTGTTGCTGGACATGCAAGGTTATAAGAGCAACGACACCGACATGAAGAACTCGGATGAAGTGGTCAAGCAGTTGTTGAACGACGAGTTTGGACCCGACATCGATTACAACGCTCTCATAGACAGGGATCTGAACGGGAACATCCGGATCCTCAATAGCAACGAGGATATACTGGCGCCCGAGTTGCTCACATTGGCGGATCACGACGACGATTCCAGGGCCGCATCGATGCCGTCACTACCGCTGGAGTCCGAGGACGAGGACGACGGCGGGACCGTCCATTTCAAGACGTTGAGACTGACGTCGGAGCAATTAAAGTGCTTGGCACTACACAAGGGCCGCAACGAGATCGAATACAGAGTTGGCGATAAGAGCATCATCCGATGCAACCTGTTCCTGTGGGACTGGAACGTTCCTATTGTGATCTCCGATATCGATGGTACCATCACGAAATCGGATGCTCTGGGCCACGTGTTTGCGATGATCGGCAAAGACTGGACACATGAAGGTGTCGCGGGGCTCTTCAGTGATATCAACAGCAATGGGTACAACATCATGTACTTGACAGCGCGGTCGGTCGGACTCGCTGATACCACGAGATCTTATCTGTTGAACGTCGAGCAGGACGGCTACGTGCTGCCGTCGGGACCGGTGATTCTGTCGCCTGACAGAACTATAGAGGCACTACGGCGGGAACTGGTGCTCAAGAAACCCCAGGTGTTCAAGATGAGCTGCCTGAAGGACATTGAAGAGCTGTACTTCCCGGAGAACGCTCAGGACGACTCTGATATCAACACGAACACGAATCCAAACACCGGCGAGACCGAGCCGTCGGAGGCCACAGAGAAGGAAGTCAAGACTCCATTCTATGCCGGGTTTGGCAACCGGATCACCGACGCGCTTTCGTATAGAACTGTCGGTGTTCCGTCGTCGCGGATCTTTACGATCAACACTGTGGGCGAAGTTCACATGGAGTTGCTCGAGATGGCAGGTTACAAGGCATCGTACGTGTCCATTGGAGAATTGGTGGACCAATTCTTCCCTCCAGTGAACCTGTCTGCTGCTAGAAAGGGCCAAGATATAGTTGGGTTGAACAACACGACCAACCAGTTCAGCGACGTCAACTTCTGGCGCGACCCTATCAAAGAACTGGACGATTTGTCCAGTATCAGTGGTCACAGCGACAGTCTAGAAGAGGAGGGGGAGGAGGCACCAAGTGAACCTACAGAGAGCCGCCCCGTCAGCCCCAGATTGAAGTCGTTCTTCCTTAGAGAGCCGGAGCCTGTACAGTACGAGGACGATCTGGTGGAGGATGATCTGGACGAGGACCCCAACTACGTGTATGAGTCTGAGGAGGAGAATTACGAGGACGAGGATGAGGACGATGGGGATGACGGAATCGATCATCCCGCATTAACTCCTGAAGCACACCCGAGTACACCAGTTCGAAACACGGTGTCGACCAACCTGGGACTGGAATTTGCCGGTGGCAACAGTAGCTCACCAGCATCAACAATTCTAGACGCACAGAACATCGAAGGTTCCCTAATTGGTCTCCCCGACCAGAAACGAACATGGGGTCCCGAGACATCGGAATGACGTAACGGTTATTTTTTTTATCCGGTTTGGGAGGCATCCCTTTACAAATTAGTAATAGAGGTTCTTATCGACAAGGTGTGTAGAGGAGATGCAAATGTCATCGTCGATCGCGAAATCTCCTCACTGTACATACCGCGAGGACGAGGACTACTTTGCGGTGGCGTCACAGCAGCAAAAGTCACCGCTAGAGGCCAGCGGAACAGAACCGCAGGGAGGCGAGTCCAGCGAACGTGTTCAACGAAGAGCCAGGCAACCCAACCCATTACATATATCGAAGCTGTCAGACACATCGTCGATCTTCTCTGACTCTTCGACTCTCGTCGAGGACTGCTCGCAGAGTCCCACATTCTCCTCCCTTGAAGTGACGCAGGAACTGGACGAGAATGAGGAATCACTCACGCCCAAGTCTGCGTTTGCATTGAAGGAGCCGCCGTCGACGGAGCGGTGCCACCGTTCGACTAAAAGTGAGTCATTTGCGATGCCGTTGACGATCAAGCGCACTCATAATAGAACCACTCCGCCTCAGAAATTCCGCTATCAGCGACTCTCTAATACGAGCACAGAGTCGCTGCCTTCTGCGCGCACAACCAGGTTCAAAGAGACCAAGATACCTCTACCAGTAGGTTCGACGCTGGTCAGTTGGGAGAATTTCCAGCAACAACTACAGGACGGTGCCGTTATTGTGGATGCGAGACCGTTCCACGAGTACTGCCACGATCACATCAAAGGTGCCATCAATATGTGCCTGCCGTCGACTCTGCTCAGAAGAGAAACGTTCACACTGGAGAAATGCATCCAGACTCTTACCAACGATGAAAGAGCGGCCCTCACTCCAGTGTTTGAACGGAACCCGCCATCCATTCTCTTCTATGACAACTCGACGTCTTCCAGCGACAGGGTGCCACCATCGGTGAGCCACTTGGTTTCCAAGTTCAGCTACTGTCCTACATCACAGTCCAAGCTGTATGTGCTAGATGGCGGACTCAACGAGTTCTTGCGCAGGTGGCCAGAGCACATAACAACGACGTCCAATGCCAATTCGAAGCCGGCGTTGTCGCACTTTGTACTCCCGGAGCAACAACACGACGCCTTTTTCAAGATGCGGCACCAGGAGGAGTTACTGACGTCGACGCCTAACAGCGAGATGCATATCAACACGGAGATAATCGAGCCTGAGAAGAAGGCCCTTCCAAAATGGTTACAGAAAGTGGTGAGCCCTGACGATCAAGGCGCCAGCACACTGTGCCAGAAGTTTAATGCGTTGCAGATCGAGGAACGCAACAGACTCAACCAGGCCATGTCGCGCAGTGCCAGTACCGAGACCGAGTTCTCCACGGACGGTCCAGTGTTGGCAGCAGGGATCGAGCTTGGCAGCAAGAACAGATACAAGGACATCTTCCCCTACGAGCACGCACGAGTCAAGATCCAGAAGTATGCCAAGACTGACAGCGATCTGGATCAAGAGAGCTCATACATCAACGCATCGTATCTGCACTACGCGAAATCGCCTCTCCATTACATTGCATCACAGGGACCGCTCAAGGAGACCATTGGAGACTTCTGGCGCGTCATTTACGAGAACTCTGTCCCACTAGTCCTTTCGCTTACACAACAGACAGAGAACCACATGGAAAAATGCGCTCCTTACTGGGAGCCCGGCACGTACTGGTCCAACGGGATCAGCGTCACAATTAGCGTGGAAGAGGTGGCACGCAACTTCAAACTGCTCAAAGATGGCATAGCGGACTCGGTGATCCGCCGGTTCAGCGTGCAAGTGGGAGAAAAACCTCCTCACGAGGTGTTGCAAGTGCATGTTTTAACATGGGACGACTACGGGGCCTCGGTGATTAATACCAACCAGCTACTTTCGCTAGTCTCGTTGAAGAGGTACGTTCTTCAACAGACGCATACCGAACACTCGCCTGTCCTGGTGCACTGCTCTGCAGGATGTGGCCGGACCGGCTGCTTCTGCTCTATCGACACGTGCATCGATATGATCCTGGGTGGATCGGAAAACTTCGACAGGGACATGGTCTACGACGTTGTGTCGCAGTTCCGGACCCAGCGCGTGTCGATGGTGCAAAACCTCCGCCAATACATTCTGGTGTACGATACCATTCTGAAACTGAAAAAGAACCAGTGGCAAGGTGGTGATGCCTTGCTTGTCGATTGGAGCAAGCACAAGAGCCAGATTATCGAGTGGTTCATCAAACGGTTCAACGAGACTGTTTAGCTGATTTTTCTATTTAATGCGAACTATGTATATGTGATGAACCGAATCAACCAAGTACCAGACTATACAGCATCACCAATATGTTGACAATGATCAAAGGGATCCGCAGCAGCGTCCGTGTAGCTCCGATCAGATTGATCAGCCGCGATTTCACGTCCGAATCGCCCGACGCCTGCGTAGAGTAGTCGCCGAACGCGCTACTTGGTTGTGATTCTTGTTTCGTGCCCCAGCCTATACGGTTGAGGAATCTGTCTTCGCTCAAGACGGCGACACCATTCACGAGGAAGAGCACAGCTGGGCGTTAGTTTGAGCGGTTGAGAGTGTCGTACTTACCATAAAATAGAGAGCCCAATCCGAACATGGTGAGCAAGTTTTAGAGGGAAGAAGTTTAAAGTTGATAATTTCAGGATCAGGATTTAGGAGGATTTCAGAGGAGGTATGGAAGAGATAGGAGGAAGAGAATATAAGGGATAGAAGTGGACAAATGATAGCAGAGGGTAGAGAGAGAGAGTCAACAGACACAGTGATATGAAGGTCAGGCGGAATGCAAAGCAGGAGCCAGTTAGGTACCACTATCCTCCCAGTCTCTGGATACCAATACGATACCAATCAAATACTACACTTTGATGCTGAGCAAGCTATCAAATTGCTCGAACAGTGAGTCGTCTGAATGGTACAAAGAATGCTTAGCCTGCAGCGGCAAGCTGGCGCAGAACTCACTAGATCGACCAAGACCAACACGTCACACCCGTACACCTTTTCGGACCCAAATTAAGGGGCTGGCGTGACCCGAGAATTACGAGATGCACACGTTAAACGGGCAGTTATCCAAGGAAGGAGGCATCTTTTTGTAGTGCAACCTTCCAGTTGTTGGACTCGTACTAGGATGTACTAGCGTATTCCAGGAAGTTTCGAAACGTCAAGTGGATATTCAAGCAGATAATACCAGATATGATTTTTGTGTGGGCGGCTCGCCTAAAATGGGACCAGTTTTTCGGAGCTAAGATTAACCGTCAACAGCCGCGAAGTGGGGCCACAGAGCAATATAAAAGGTGAGGGGAAGCACCCTCCTAGCTGGTTGCAAAGTTTACCAAAAGTACAACACTACTCGTTAACCAAGCTTGAGCGCTTAGTTAATATACCATCAAGATACTATAACTCAAACAACTAGAAGCCATGGGAAAGAAGAAGCAAATGGAGCAGGAGATCAGCGCTGAGCCTGTTCGTTTTGATCATCTGGAGGCCGCTCCAAAGAGCAGAAAGACGAAGACCAAGTCCAAGAAGACCGACTTTGACAGCTTGGAAGAGTTCTCGTCCTACATTAGAGACGAGGCTGGCGACAACGAGTTTGATAACTTGGATGTTACGCTCAGATATCTACCCCCATTCGTTATGACGGAGACCCACGGAAACGAGGAGAAGATAAAACCTGGCATGAACTCGCTGAATAAGAAGTTCAGACGCCACCTGCAACAGCATGTCATGCGTCACCTGTTGCCAGAGATCTCCAAGATGTCCGGCATCGACTACGACTTCAAGAAGGTCAAGGAGGGCTTTTCGAACAACCTTTATGGTACAGCCGCCGCTTACCAGTGGGATTTCATGGACGATGGAAACCACGGATTCGGTGACGACGAGTATTCGAACCGCAACCACTGGAAAGTGGAGGTGAACGTTTCCACGAACTCTGAAGGTCCGTACGTTGACGTTGGTTTGAAGGCCMCCCCATTGGAGTGATCGAGCCCTGAAATGGCCTTCCCATACATATACTTATGCCCGCCATGATTAATGAATTATGATGATTATGATGAATAGTAGAGTAGATACGATTAGAAATCTTTCTCCTTTAATTAACCATGACCTCTGCTGTCCCCTACGAACCAGACGATTTTGACAACAACCCTTTCGCTGAGCAGAGCGTCATCTTCAGTCCGGAGAGGCCTGTGGAGGCTCCGCCCGCTGAGACGGCCGCTGGTGCCCAAGAGCAGCCCCAAACGGAAGAAGGCTCGAACGAGGCAGAACTCAAAAAACCGTTCCATGACGACCCAACAAAGCAGGATATAAGGCGATACATACCGGAAAGACTCAACAGGAACGATTTCAGCATTGTGATCAAGGTGAGAGAGGTGGAAAACAACGGCAAATTGGCACAGACCAACCCGGTGATCAGATTCGACGCTCAAGTTAAAAACATCCCTGGATTCCGCAAGCACGCCTACAAGGACGTGCGTCGCACTTACAAAGAGATCGAGAGCTTCTACAAGTACCTCATCTACAACAACATCGAGGTGTTTGTGCCGGCTCTTTTACAGGTGACTCCAGCGTTCATGGCAATGTCGCCAGAGTTTGTCGACTCGGTTACACGCAACGTGCAGGAGTGGTTCAATCGCATCTCGCACAACTCGATCCTCATCAGGAACCAAGAGTTTGTGCTGTTCTTTGAACAGAACGACTTCAGTTATACGCCGTCCAAGACGAAGCCGTCCAACAACTCTGTGATGGCGACCGGATTGAAACGCAAGACTTTGAAACAGTTGCAGCCGCCTTACGATGCATCGCAAGAGCTGGCAGAGTATCGGCCAATGATCAAGGAGTTCCACCAGCTGTCTGAGCGGCTCGTTGACAGGCTCGACAAGCTTGTCAAGTTGCAGAAGCAGTCTTCTGATAGCACGATCGAGTTCCATTCCAAGATGTCCAAAGTGGCTCCAATAAGGGCCAACATCAACTCGGAGGCGTCAAAGCTATGGGAAAAGACCGAGAAAGTCATGCAGGTGTTCAGCGATATGAGCCTTGTTGGGAATGTGATGCTCAATGCGTCGTTGGCAGAATGCTTCCAACTGATCTCCGACGACTGCTATAACATCAAGGAGGCGTTGACGAACCGGCATCTGTTGATGCGTGAGCTGATCAACGCCGAAGAGAATACGCGCAAGAGACAGATGACCATTGGAAGGTTGAAGGCCAAGTCGATCATCGACCCGGTCAAGATCGACGAGGCCATCAGATCGTTGGAGTTGGCCAACAACTACGAGAAGGAGCTCCGCTACGAGGTTAAACGCACCACCTACGAGATGCTGCTGGAATCTCGCGAATATACGAAATACCTGACGGCTCTGTTGCAGAAGACGTTCAAGGCCATTGCATTGTACCAGATCCAGCATGAGCGCAAGAAACTGCACCTTCTCACCACCAATAAAGTGGTGAATCCTGTCGATTCGCTAGGTCGTCTTGGTAGAGAGTCCCAGGCCGTCTACTCTCCCGAAGCTTCCCCGACGAAGACTGGCGACTCCTGGAACGCGAGACCCAAGAAACGCGATTCCATCAATGGCCCTGAATCCGCAAAGACCCCGGACGACATCTCGAGCGTCGATGCCAAAAGCGCAGCTAGTCTGTTAGCAGGCTCATCTTTCTAACACTGTAATAAATTTAATTTGTTAAACGTCACCATGGGTTTGGGCAAGTTTGGCAAGAATAAGAGTAAGACGGCCGATGTCGCAGGCAGCACGAGGCATGCAACGTCCATGTTCAAGAAGAGCTCGGTAAACAACTTATCGCAAGGGCTCGAACGCACTCCATTTGCCGTGTCACAGTTGCAACAGTACGGCGAGGCCGGCAGAGTGAAGGCCCTCGGATTCGACCCTGTCCAGAGTCTGCTGGCGCTGGCCACCGAGTACGGCCAGATCTGCATCTTTGGCCAGGCCAGAGTCTGTTTCACACTTCAATTGCAGTCGACCAGCTCCATAACAGCGCTCAAGTTCGTCAAGGGCATCTACTTGCTCGCCTTTGACACTTCCAGCACGATCTATGTGATATCGCTGCTCAACAACAAGCTGCTGCGAACGATCCGGTGCTCTATTGGCATCACCGCCTTTGACACCGATTACTCACTCGAATGGATCTATGTGGGCTTGAAAAACGGCGGAGTCAAGGCTTACAACATCGAAACAGGTAGAGACACCTACTTGAACATCAGGGACGAACAGAGACAGTTCTTCCCCAACAGTCCCGAGCATAATGTGACGTCTGTTCGGTTACATCCACGGGACTTGGCTACATTGCTGATCTCGTATCCGTACGTGACGATCACCTATAATTTGATCGAGAATAAGGTGACCAACTCGTTCGTTTACAACCTCGAGAAGACCGCTCAAGGTGGCGAGAATGCCAGCTACCGCTACGACAGCAACGGTGACTACATTCCACAGACTCTGCATTCACGCTGGCATCCTAATGGACTTCATATCGTGACGGTCCATGACGACAACTCGATTGTTTTCTGGGACGTCAAGACGGGCGAGAGGATTCTTGCTCGTACGCTCTTCGATAGCTTTGTGGACGCACCGACGGGCCACGCATGCCAAGTGCAGCCGCAGAAAATGACCTCCATCAAACAGATCGAATGGCTCTGTGGATCCAACAGTGAGAAAACTGCACTGCTGATTCTGGGTGGCGACGCTTACACGAACGAAGGATTCCACCAACTGGTCAGAATGGACTTTGGCAAGATGATCTCGTATTCAATGAGCTCGTATGACCAGATGGCAAAGTACTACAGCCAGCCTAAACAGCAAAACATCTTCGTTGTCCACGCCAAGGCAAGCATCGACTCGTTCCTGCCACTACCATCCAAGTCTCCCTACTTCTATGGCGCCAGAGACCCTTCTTTGATTGCAGTCATCCTCAAAGACGGCATGTTAAAGTTCCTCAACTACCCTGAGGGCAGCCCGACCTATGAGGCTCACCACTTCCCGGCTACGCTATCATGGTTGAACCCGAAAATTACATGCTCGTCATCGTCATACCTGGATAAGCGTATCCTGAACTCGATATACGATGCGCTACCTTCCAATGAAAGCATTCTTAAAGGAGGAATACCTAGCAGACCAACCTACAGAGCAGAGGCCGGTTCTGTCGTCATCACAGGCCACGAGTCCGGATTCATTCGTGTTTGGAACTCTTCAGACGGCGATCTCAACAGCAATACTGTGCTTGAGATTGACATTTCCGAGATCTTGCAGGATGATTCCTATGGCTGCTCTGTGTCTCAAGTGTCCTTTGCCCCCGAGCAGCTCGAACTCACTTGCTCTCTCTACAACGGCTACGTGCTGCTCTTCTCATACCAGTCAAATAAGTTCTTCCAGCCCAATGCTGCCGGATTGGCTGCCCAATTCAAGTCACTCTCGCTCAATGATAAGCGCGCATTGATCGATATTACGAACCGGGCCCCATTGCATAAGAAGAAGGGTTTCATGCCGAAACTACTGGTGAAGCCTTTGAACAACGGCAAGGTCACCGCGATATCCAACAGTAACGTGGGATTCGTTGCCATCGGATATGAGAATGGGATGCTTATTGTGATCGACAGAAGGGGTTCTGTCGTGATCTACAACGAACTGTTGCAAGACACTGGTCTTTCGATCAAGGCTGCACCCACTTCGATTGCATTCGGGTTCGGTATTACCCAAGACGGGGAGTCCAAGTCGAATGTTCTCATGTACGTTGGCACCAGTATTGGCAGACTCATCACTTATAAGCTGGTTCCAGACTCGGTGGGTCGGTACAGTGTCAAGAAAGTGGAGCAGATCGACTCTAACGATTCGACAATCACCGACATTCTGGCAGTCAACTCTGTCGATGGCCGGCCGTGCTCGCCCAGCATGCAACAGTTGAAATCTACCGAATTGGACTTCCCACTGGTGGTGGCATCATCGTTCTCAGACATTCGCGTCATCCAAAAGAACTCGAAAGTCGCCCATAAAACCTACAGTAAAGGCGACGTTGCCAAAGTTGGTATAACAGGAGGCAAGACTCCTAATGGGAACGTTGCGTTCTGCGTCCAAGTGGTGCTCGGCAAGACCAAGAAACTACTGTCGCTTTCATTACCGTCACTCTCAGAGTTATCCAACTTGAGACTGCCTTACCGAATTGACGATAAGTATGCGACACAGAGCTCCGTACTGCCCTTGGGAGACGTGTTTGTGCGGATCAGCGAGACCGAGGCAGCTCTTATCAACACGATGGGATTGAGGCAGGCTGTGAAAGGCCCACATACGAACGAGAAGGCAGAGGATATTCTGTTCTTGAAGAACATAATCATTCCTGCCCGGCCCGTGTTCAACGTGGTGTTGAAGAACACGCCCAATGTCACGTACGCGCAACTCTACGAGCTCATGGAGGGGAAACACCGTCCATCGACTGGCTCGGAAGAGTACACGGCTGGATGGAAAGTTTCCCCACACAACCCGGCAAACTACAGTCTTCTTGGAGACACGAAACCAAAGTACTACGAGCCGAACTCGCTGCATATGAACGCCGATGTCAATAAGAGCCCCAAGTCCCGAGTCACTTCTGGAGAAGGTTGGAGCGTGGCCAAGCTGAAAAAGTACGCTGCCACCAGTTGGGAGTCCAATACGGATAAGGCGACCGATTATCTGAGCGACGTTAACGACACATTTGACCAGTTTGTGAAGCAGACCAAAGAGGATGCCCTAAAGAGCATCATTAAAGACAAGTTCTAACCTGTATAGTCTAGATAGATTTCCAATGTTGGAAAAAAAATCGAGCCGCGCTGCGCTGTTTTTCAGGTCAACAGCGTGTTCGTTCATAATATGGAGTTGTTACAGAACCTCGTCAGTACCCCTGGGGCATCTGAGAAGGAAGTCACAGACTCTATAACGACCATCGTGGACCGTCTGTCGCACTCAACGCTCATTTCAGACAGGCGTGGTGCCGTGCTGTCTCTCAAGAGCTACAGTAGACAGTTTAGAGAGATTGTCGTTGCAAATGCACTGAAACAGCTCGTCATCAACCTGAAAAGAGACTCAATGGACGCCGATATTGTCAAGGCTACCTTGGAAACACTTCTGATTCTATTTATACGTGGCGAAGGCGACCAGGATACCACACGGGGCTGGATCAGTGAACAGTCTCGAGTCATCAACGGGAAGTATCCGTCTCCGACATTGCTCGGCAAAGAGGCCAAGACAGACCAGTTTTCGCTCTGGATTGCAGACGAACTCACCCAATCTGTCGAGACTGTCGACATGCTCGTTGATTTCACAGAGTTCGATGATATGCACATCCGAATCTACAGCTTACAGTTGATGCAAGCCATCGTGTCAACACGTCCGACGAGATCCAAAGAGTTGATCCTCAAGTCCCCTACGGCCGTGTCTAAGCTATGCGTGTGTCTTGATGAATCATACGAGCCGATCCGAAACGAGGCCATCTTGCTGCTGATGACTGTCGTCAAGGACAATTTCAACATCCAAAAACTGGTTGTCTTTGAGAACACATTCGATAAACTGTACCAGATCATCAAGGAAGAGAGCGGAATTGAAGGTAATATAGTCGTTCAGGATTGCCTCTCGTTGATCAACAACCTACTGAGTTTCAATTCCGTCAACCAGAAGTACTTCATGGAGACCAAATGTCTGCCTCACTTGGCCGAACTAGTCAGCCAGCCGCTGTCCAAGAGCCAAGGATACCAGATTGTCTGGAACGAGCAACGGCTTCACAACATATCCACAGCATTAGACTCCTCTAGACTATTTGTGCCTGAAGGCGCACAGGAGATTGCTGCCAACCAGCTGTCAATGGTCAAGGCAGGGGTTCTCGTGTCGACTCTCCGCTTGGCATTCAGTCTCAGCATGCCTCCAGAAGTTCGGGTCGACGCCCTGAATACCGTCGCAGATATCATTCGAGGAAACCCTGAAGTCCAGGCACAGTTCGATCAGATCGATGTGCCTTACTTGGATCCAAGCCTGCCACCAAACTCTCAAAAATACGAGGAACCACGGCCTGTCACACTGGCTCTCCTCAGGTGGTGTCTTGAAGTCAACTCTGTGCACCTCTTCGATCTGAGGCAGGCTGCGGCCAATGTTCTGCATTCATACTTCCAAGATAACGGACAGGCCAAGATGGCCTTCTTGAAAGATCAGGCGGCTGCATTTAGAGAGTTGAATGGTCTCGCGCCTATCACCGAGCCGACAGTGGAAGAGCCAGACGATGAAGAGCCAGGCGATAAAGAGCCAGATGATAAAGAGCCAGGCGATGAAGAGTCACATAATGGTAAGGTTACGGACGGCACAAAGCCTCTAGCAAGAGCAGCATTGGAGACTAACATTCTTCAAACACTCACTGCCGTCGACGACAGTGCTCAAGTCAATCCTTACAAGATTTGGTACTCATCTGACATTCTTCTCACACTCTTTGAAGAGGCAGATGACGTGAAAGTATATGCCTTGTCGATTACGCTTGGTGACGAGGATGCAGATGAGGATGTTATTTCCATTATAGATGCGCTCGGCCAGGCTATGTGCTCCTCACTCAAGTTCAACGACCCACGCATACCTATTGCATACCTTGAATTACTCATCTGCTGGGTCTGGGAGAACTTCGAGGCCGTCGATATGGTCCTCAAAGACCCGACATCGATCGATCAATTGCTTGGATACCTCGTGGAAAACACCCAGGAGGACAACCTTGTGCCAGGAGTCATATCGGCCTACCTTGGAAGCGTCTACGAGTTCTCTCGTAATGATTCTCCACTGTCACGTCGCAAATTGCATACCATTCTGAGCAGTCGGATCGGTGCCAACGCTTTCAGCTTGAAAGTCAAACAACTCATGAAGATGCCCGAAGTGCGCAACTTTGACTACTCGCCTGGAAACATCGAGTTTGACGAGACCGGACTACCCAAAGTGTACTTTGACAACATTTTCATGACGACACTCAAGGAGAATTATCCTCGCATCAGAAGCTCCTTCTCAAGAGATCCAGAGCTCGAGCCGGCACGGAAACTTGACTACGAGGCCTATGAATCTTTACAGGGCCAGTTCACTGAAGTTTCTCAGGAGTATACAAAGTTCAAGGAGGAGGCCAAACAAACCCAGTCCAAGAGCAACTCGGAGAATGACAAGCTTCGAACTGATTATAACGAAATGGCCGACAATTACGTCAAGACTAAGGATAACATGCTCAAACTGGAAGAGTCCAATTCGGAGCTGACTGATCAATTGGACCAGAGGACCAAAGAGGTGGTCCAGTTGAAGGCTACTGTGAAGAAACTTCAAGAAGAACTCACCGCCTTGAAGAAAGCCCACAAGGACACAACAGCCAAGCTCGCCAACTTGGAGAGTGCCCAGAAACAGTTGCAATCCAAGTTGGAATCTGTCCAGAAGGAAAAGACGGCAGCCGAGTCAGGTATTAATAAGATGAGCAGAGAGCTGATGAATCTCATGAAGGATAAGGATGCTGGCGATTCCAAGACCAAGGAACTAGAAAAGAAGTCTGCAGCATACGGCAATAGGATCGCCCAGCTTGAGAAACAGTTGAAAGATGTCACTGCTCAGAAAGACGAGAATATTCGCAGTATGAAGAAGCATATGGATGCACTTCAATCGGAGAAGGAGAATGCCACCGCAAACTATAATGCATTGAGCAAGTCTCTCACTGAGAACGGCGAGAGGTTACAACGAGCTGAAGCTCAAGTGTCCAAAGCTGCAGAATTTATCAAGAGTCTCAAGAGTCAGAAAGATGAAGCAGAGAGACAGATTCAAGAGGCTAGAAGTTCTGACACCGCTGAAGTCAACACTCTCAGGGATAGTCTGGCATCTCTAAAACTCGAAAACCAGAAGCTTACCGAGGAGAACTCGACCCTTTCAGAGAAGATTGATTCGCTGCAGGAAGAGTTGACTACAGCCTTTGATGAGTTTGGCACGTTGCAAGAAGACACTGCCAAGGAGATGGATGACCTCAATGAGAACGTTGATGATCTAACCGAGAAGTTGGAAGCTACCGAGGAAGAGAACAAGAAACTCACTGCCAAGGTCGCCGAGCTAGCAGAGCAGTTGGAAACTCTCCAGAGTGAACACGAAAAGTCTACAACTAACGAAACTCATATGAAAGAGCTTGTTGAAGTTAAACAGCAGCTTGAGGCAGAGACTGCAAAGAAGAACCAGCTTGAGCAGTCCAAGGATCAACTCACCAAGAAGAATGACGCGTCACAGAGCAAGATCTCTGAACTCAACAAATCTATCAGTGAGCAACAGAAGGAGTTGAAGAAAGTCCAGGCGGAATCTTCATCCACTGCAGCCCTATTGCAGAAGAGTAAAGACGAGAATTCTTCGTTGCTCTCACAATTGAAAGAGCTCGAGAAGACAGGAGCATCCGAGCTCACAAAGTTACAATCGGAGATTGAATCTGTGTCCAAGGCTCTTGAAGCAACCAAGACTGATAAGTCTGCATTGCAGAAATCATTGGATGAGTTCAAGAGTATAGGCAAAGAGCAGAGTGGTAAGTTGGATGCTGACATTTCCGAACTCCGCAAGGCTTTGGAGGCCAAGACTGTTGACAATGCCAAGTTGGAACGGAAATGCGAGAGACTAGACTCTGATCTGATGGAGGCAGAAGATGAGCATCAAACCAAGATTGACAATCTTGCCGCCGAGATCAAGAAGAAGGTCCAGGACTACACTTCACTTCAAGAGAGCATGACGAAAGCTGTGAAGGCCAAAGACTATTCGATCAACGAGTTGAGAGTTCAACTGAAAGATCTTGCAAACGCTGTTGACGAGGCCCAGTCTAAGGATAAGGCCAAGAGCGCTGAACTGGCAGAGCTGAAAAAGTCTAAAGCAACAGCCGATTCTCAGATTGTTAGTTTGACTGGACAGGTTTCTTCCTTGGAAAAGTCCAGTGCCGAGTCCGAGAAGAAGGCGAAGGAGAACATTGACAGTCTATCGAAGGAACTGAAGGCACTCCAAACATCCAAGAACAAGTCTGACAAGGCTTCTGTTGCCAAAATATCCAAGCTCACCGCCGAGATTGCTACACTTCAAGGCACCCAAAAGGATTCCGACGCCAAATCTCAGAAACAGATTGCCGATCTTGAAAGTCAAATTGCGTCACTCGAACAAGCCAAGAACGAGAAGTCGCAATCATTGCATGCCAACCTCACTAAGGAACTGGATGTCAAGAAGACGCAAGAAGCTCGACTCAATAAGGAGATTGAAGACCTGACCACCAGCTTAAAGGACTTGGAAAAGCTCAAGGAGGATACTGACCATCGTTCTCAGGCTGAAATCAAGGCCCTTAATGGCCAAATCAGCGATTTGAAGAAGGCCCAGAAAGAGTCAGATACCAAGTACAAGGCCAAGCTCGGCGAACTTTCAAGCAAACTGGACGAGTTGCAGAAATCCAAAGATCTAGAGCTTGCACAGTCTCAGGCGAAGATCAAGAGTTTGAGTGCTCAACTGAATCAGCTTGAGTCTTCAAAGAAGGAGCAGGAGGATCAGGCACAGGATAAGATCAAGAATCTCACTGCAAGACTCGATGAAACTGGAAAGGCTAAAGAGACACTTGGCTTGCAAACGTCAGAAAACGAAAAGTTGAGAACCCAGTTGAAGAAGTCGTTTGAATTGCGAAAGACCGATAAGGAACAGTCGGATTCCGCCGTCGCAAAGCTCACTGCCAAACTTGGTGCTCTCGAGAAAACGAAGGCGGAGTCAGACTCGCAGTATCAAGCTAAGGTTGCCAGTCTGACCAGTCAACTGGAAAGCTTGAAGAGCTCGGATGAAAAACAGAAGGCCGAGTACACAACGAAGATCACTAGCTTAGAGTCTCAGTTGAAAGAGCTTGAAACGGTCAAGGAGTCCCAGACTAAGAAACATGCTTCTGAGTTGTTGAAACTTTCAACCGACACCAAAGCTCATCAATCCAACCTTAAATCGATCCAAGGAAAGCTAGATCAGACCAGCAAGGAATTGGAGAAAGAGAAGGCGACAGTCAGGTCACTTGAGACGGAGAAGGCCTCCCTGGAGAAAGAACTTCAAAAGCAACACAATGATAACGAAGAGCTGCTTTCTCAGGCTAACGACTGGGGAGAGGAACTCGAGAAGAGCCAGAGGAATGAGGAAGAACACAGCAAGCAGTTGCTGGAGAAGTCCAATGCTTTGGAGAAGGTTACTCTACAGTTAGGCGGTGCCAAGAAGAAGATATCAGATCTTCAGAAAGAACTCGATGCCACCAAGGCTCAAGCTGCCAAGGAGTTAGCTTCTCTTCAGAAGAGTTCCAAGGAATCACTTGCCAAGACAACTTCTGAGTTGGAGAAATACAAGGCCGACAGTAAGACACTGGAAGCTAAGTGTGCTTCTTTGACTAAAGAGAAGCAAGGTCTGGAGGCTGAACTGAAGTCGTCGGGAAGCGCCGCCTCCGTGAAGGAAACAGAATTGAAATCACAGATTTCGAATCTTCAAACCCAGAAGAAGGAGTTCACGAAGGCAACTGATCTGAGAATCGCTGCGTTGACGGGTTCCATCGAAGCACTGGATGCCAAAAAGAAGCAGGAAACTGATTCTTTACAAGCCAACATCGAATCGTTGAAACAGAAGGATCTGTCATCCCAACAGGAAATCAAACAACTTTCGGCAGAGATCGATGAACTTAATGGTCACCAAGAGGATCTCAAGGTGGCCTCTGAACAGAACATTTCTCAGTTGAAGAAGAAGATCGCTTCACTCGAGGACGAGAAGAAGCAGACCGAATCTACTGCAAAGACTACTGTTTCTTCATTGAAGGCTAAGCTTGCACAGGCTGTTGAAGAGCACAAGCAGAAAGATGCTGCATCTGTTGAGAAGGTTACAGGTCTCAATGATCAGATCAAGAAGCTTGAATCCATTCAGAAGGAGCACAAGGAGCTTGCAGCAAAGGAGAGTGCCCAGTTGAAAGAGACTTTGAAAAAGCTGGATCTATCCGATAAGAAAACAGCTACACTCACTTCCGAGCTCACCAAGATTAAGGAGACCCATGAGAAGAAGTCAGCACTAGCATCAAAGGAGATTTCAGAATTGAAGTCTGTAATCACCGACCTTGAGGCTAATATGAGAGCAAGGTCCAGCGATGCCGATAAGAGAGTGGCCGCCCTCGAGTCCCGGATTGAAGAACTCACCGCCCAACACTCCAAGAAGAGTACCGAATATCTGAAGGAGATTACTCAGTTGAAGTCGACAGTATCCAACCTTGAAGATCTCCAGAGTGAGAAGGAGTCAGAGTATGCCAAGCAGGTTGCCACACTAAAATCCGACACTGAGAAGTTGCGTGCATCTCACAGAAAGGAACTCTCTTCACAGACTGCGAAGAACACTGCCTCCGAATCTCAAATCGCAGAGTTAAAGTCTAAACTTGCCAAGTTGCAAGATGAGACTAAGCAGAAGGATGAGTCGTCTTCCGAGGCTCTTTCTACTTTGAAGGCTTTGATCACAAAGCTGCAAGGGGAGTTGAAGCAATCTGAGGCCGAGCTGGCTGATTCACAGAATAGGGTCGGCGTTCTTGAGGCTGCTCTCACAGAGGCAGAAGCAAAGAATACGACCAAGGAAGCTGAGTCTTCTAAGACTTTAGCTGCGCTTCAAGCAGCAGTGGCAAAATACGAGACTGCAACCAAGCAACATCAGCAAACTGTGAAGGAGTACGAAACCTCCAAGACCAAATCTGCCAAGGAAATCTCATCTCTTACTGCCAAGCAGTCAGAATCTTCCAAGACGATAGACACTCTCAACGCGTCTATTGCCAATCTTAAGAAAGAGCAGGATGCAGCTCAATCGGTCTCCTCCAAGAAGATCACTGCTCTTGAGTCGGAAATCAAAGCTTTAGAAGAAGCCAAGCAAAGAGACTCTTCAGACTCTGCAAAGAAAGTGGCACAACTGGAATCGACCATCACCGAGATCAAATCTTCTCAGAAGAAGGCAGATGATACGTCCACGAAAAAGATCTCAGAGTTGCTGTCTGCAATCACTGAGTTAGAGGAAACGATCGACGATCTTGGAGAAGAACGTCATAAGCAGGACAATAAAGCCAAGAGTCTTGAATCTACCATCTCAGATCTTGAGAACAAGAACCAGTCATTGGCCGAGACGAATGCCAAAGAATTGGCCAAGCTTAAGTCGACCATGGAAAGTTCAAAGTCTGAGTGCCAGAATGCTCAGGAACTCGCGTCATCATTGGAAAAGAAACTCAAAGCATTGACAGTTGCCAATACCGAAGCAAACTCGAGGACAGTATCACAGCTGGTCGAATTACGCGAAGAGAAGACCTATCTTGAGCAGCAGATCGGTAAGCTTGAGAAACAAATTGCCGATGACAATGATTTGAATGAGAGCCTTGTCAGCCAGTTGGATGTTCTCAAGACCAAACTGGTTGAATCCGTCAAGGAAAAGGCTGACAGTGAGAAACAGCTCAAGTCCCAGATTAAATCGTTGGAGGCTGAAGTTTCCGCAAACTCCAAGGCTTCTGAAGAGGCATCCAAGAAGGTTGAGCAACTCCAGATTGAAAGTAAGAAGCTTGAATCGCAGAAGACCAAACTGGAGTCCGAACTGACGAAGTTGCAATCAGAGAAGGCCAAGCTCGAGTCTAGATTGGCAGAGTTACAGCAAGAATATAAGATTCAAACTGCTGCCAACGAAAAGTTAAAGAACGAAGTGGCAGATGGTGTCACAGCCAGAAATCAGCTCGCTTCAGAGAGGGACCAACTCATTTCCGAGAGAGACCAACTGGTTCTGGATCATACAGGCAAAGTAGAGACTCTCTCTTCCGAATTGGCACAGTTGAAACAGTCCGAGAAAGCTCTCAGGTCTGAGATAACTAGTTCTAGTTCATCCTCTTCGCAGAAGATTACTGCTCTGACTAAGGAGAATGAGAACTTGAAGAAAGAGGTTGCTGCGAATACAGCCACATCGTCCAAGCAGATCGACTCTTTGAAGAGAGAGAACAAGACTCTGAAATCTGAAGTGGCCAAGGCTACTACATCCAATGCAGAGATGTTTGACGCTTGGACTAAACAGAGCGACGATCTCAAGAGAGAGATGACTGTTGCGTCTGCAGAAGCTGCCAAGCGTATAAATAGTTTGATCGAGCAGAACAACAGCTTGGAGGAGGAGATTACAAATGCCACAACTATTGCTGAGAATCAGATCGAGTCTCTGATACAGAAGAATGAGCAACTGAAACAAGAAATCGACGGTATCACTGCAGATGCCACCGAGCAGATCGATGCCATGAACACAGAGAATGACTCGCTGAAGGGAGAACTGAATTCAACTCAGCAGATGCTCAACGACACTGCTAATACCGTAGCAGAGCTGGAAACCAGCAACAACGATCTGCTGGAAGAGTTGACTGCCGCCAAAGCCATCTCCGACGGTCATGAGAAGGATTCAGAGCTGTTGAAGTCCAAGGTTTCTGAACTTGAGAAATGGATTGAGAATGCCAAGAAGGACAGAAACAGAGAGTCTGAGGCTATCCTTGAGTTGATGCAGGATAACGAGAAGCTCAATCGGGAGGTCAACGAGTACCGTAAGAGAGGTGCTCCTTCCAACAGCGGCTCTCAGAAGGACGTTGATGCTTTACAGCAACAACTCGAGAGTTTACAGAAGCAGAATGACAGCTTACAGACGCAGAATGACAGCTTTCAGAAGCAGGCTGAACAGTACCAAAAAGAGCAGGCTACAGCCCTTGCGAATGCCAAGATCGAGCATGATAATTTGAAAGAGGAGTTGGATTCCAGACACAAGTCTGAGTCCGATCTCCTCGAGAAGGTCAAACTACTACAATCGGATCTCTTGAAGAAAGACGACGATTTCTCCAAGCAACTTGAAGCGAAGGAACTAGAAACTATGGAGGTTGCGCTCTCCGAAATGAACGAGTTGGAAGATAAAGTTCGGAGACTAAAATCCCAACTCAGAAAATTGGGCCAAGAGGTGTCAAGCGACGAAGAGAGTGAAGTGTCGGAGTAAAAAAAACGGTTTACCCCACATTATCTTTTTTCACATGCGCAAGTCATCGCTTCTCCGCATGGCATAGGTGTGACCTATGGCCATATATAAGGCCGAATTCTGCCTAGTAATATAGATACCAATAATGAACCAGAATATATCATTCAAGGACCGAGTTGTGATTATCACCGGTGCAGGTGGCGGACTCGGAAAACAGTATGCTCTCAGATTTGCAGAACGCGGAGCAAAAGTCATCGTTAATGATCTTGGCGGAACGTTATCAGGCAGTGGTCAGTCGACTCGTGCTGCTGACGATGTTGTGAACGAGATCCGAGCAAAGGGAGGAATAGCCATTGCCAATTATGACAATATCGTGACGAATCCAGAAGGAATTCTACGCACGGCTAGAAGCAATTTTGGGACTGTTCACATTTTGATCAATAACGCCGGTATTCTTAAAGATGCCAGTTTTAAGAATATGACTGAAAAACAGTTCCAAGATGTGATTGACGTCCATCTCAATGGTGCATTCCGTCTTACCAAGGCCTGCTGGCCTCTATTCAAACAGCAGAATTATGGAAGAGTAGTGATGACTGCCTCTCCTGCGGGACTGTATGGCAATTTTGGACAGGCCAACTATTCTGCTGCAAAGATGGCACTAGTTGGTTTTGCCGAGACTTTGGCTAAAGAGGGTGGTAGAAACAACATCTTTGTCAACACAATAGCACCACTCGCCAAGTCTAGGATGACTGAGACGATCATGCCAGCGGATGTGCTCGAACAGTTACTTCCCGAGAAGATTGCACCAATGGTGATGTACCTTACCTCTGACAGCCCACCTTCCTCTGGTTCCATCTATGAAGTGGCCGCTGGAATGTTTGCACAGATCAGATGGGAAAGAAGTAATGGACTCTACTTGAATCCAAGTGCTGTCACTCCGGAGTCATTCCTAGATCAGTTCGACACGATCACCGATTTCCGTGATCCTGACCATCCACACGAACTCAAGGACTACAATGCGGTTTGGGAATCATCTGCAAAGTTACCAAAGACCACATCTAGCCACCCCCAACTGAATTCTTTGAAGGATAAGGTGGTTATAGTCACGGGAGCGGGAGCAGGACTGGGAAGATCTCATGCTTTACTTTTCGCCAAATATGGTGCCAAGGTGGTGGTGAACGATTTTGCAAATCCTTATGATACAGTTAAGGAGATTCAGCAGTTGGGTGGTATTGCAGTGGCATCCAAGACAGATATTGTTACACAGGCTCCCGAAATTGTGGCAACTGCACTCGACAAGTTTGGCACCGTTGATATTCTAGTGAACAATGCTGGAGTCCTTAGAGACCGGTCGTTCATGAAGATGTCTGAGGACGAGTGGGACACCGTACTAAATGTCCATCTTCTTGGTACCTTCAGAATGTGCAAGCTTGTCTGGGAGATCTTCTTAAAGAACGGCGGTGGAAAGATCATCAATACGACCTCCACTTCAGGAATCTACGGAAACTTTGGACAGGCCAACTACGCAGCTGCCAAAGCAGGAATTCTTGGTATGACCCGTACGCTTGCCCTAGAGGGTAAGAAGCATGGTATAATGTGTAATGCTATTGCACCACACGCCGAGACTGCCATGACCAAAACTATATTCAAGGAGTCGGAACTCCACAAGTTCTCACCAGCACAGGTTTCGCCATTTGTGGTGCTGCTGGCCTCTGATGAGCTTAAGGTCACTGGGGAACTATTTGAAGTTGGCTCAGGATGGGCCGGAAATACTCGGTGGCAAAGAGCTAAGGGAGCCGTCTCTCACGATAAGGATATACCTGTCGAGTTCTTGAGAGACCACTGGTCTGAGGTGGTCGACTATAGCCAGTCGCAAACTGTGAGGACAACCCAGGAATCTGCCATGGCAATACTCAAGGCAGTTGGTGGTGACGAAGATGAGGACGATGAAGATGATGATGATGAGCCAACCGAGCCTGACTGCTACAAATTCAGCTATAAGGATGTTATTCTCTACAACTTAAGTGTGGGAGCTCGAGCTGATCAACTTCAGTACACTTACGAGAGCAATGAGAATTTCCAAGTGCTACCATCATTTGGAGTGATTCCGTTCATGAACCAGGAAGATGGAGGCCTTGACCTTGACAAGTTACTGAATGGGTACAATTACGTGAATCTTTTACATGGTGAACACTATGTGAAGCTTAACAGCCGTATTCCAACATCGGGAAGTTTGAAAACTAAATCGTTCCCTATATCAGTCTCTAACAAGGGTCCACATTCGCTGGTGAGATCTGGATACGAGACATATGACTCGAATGGCAAGCTAATACTGACCAATATTGGGTCATACTTCATCAGGAATTCCAGAAGCAAGAGCGGAAGGGACTTGCAACTGAGACCAGTGGAAGCATTTGCTACTAAGGATTTCTCGGCTCCTGATCGGGAACCAGACTACGTCTGTGACTTTAAGACATCCAAGGACCAGGCTGCTCTGTACCGGTTGAATGGTGATATGAATCCACTACATATCGATCCGAAGTTCGCTCAGGCTGCTCACTTCAAGACTCCAATACTGCACGGTCTGTGCACTTACGGCATCTCTGCCAAACTGCTCGTTGATCAATTTGGACCATTTACAGAGTCCAAAGTTCGGTTCACACAAGTAGTTCTACCTGGAGAAACAATCAGAGTTAAGGCATGGAAGGAAGGAGACACTGTGATATTCCAGACGTTTGCCGTTGATAGAAACATCAAGGTGATTGATAAGGCGGCTATCCGTCTAGACACTGAAAAGGCTAAATTATGATATACTCAATGAACGATACCACTTGACCACGTCTCGTTGAAATGCTCGCCGAGGAACGACTGAGCGTACTGGACACGCTTGCTATCATCCTCATCCAATTTACCAGAAACCACCAGTTGATACTGTTCCCAGGCGCTGTTGAGCTCAGCGACATTTGAAACGCCGATCACTGTACGTCCGTTCTTCCCAATCCACTCTCTAATAGCATACCGGGTGGCAAGTTCAGCTAAGTCAACCTGTTTATTCTTGAACTCGGTGGCAAGCTCGGCCACTCTATTCTTCAGCTCACTAGGTCCCGGGTGGAATGACCGAGTCTCTTGGGCTCTGAGGAGAGACATGGATAGAATGGATGCATTATCGAGCAACTTGATTCCCGTCTGCATGAATTTGTCGTAGTACTTGAGCAACGTGTTGTTCTGTAGACACATGTTGCAGTAGCTCATAACGATATCCAGAGGACCAATACCGGCAACAGCTGGCACTGCAGAGGCAATCTGGTAAAGGAAATCGACCGGATATCCAGATATGCCGACGTTATGGATGATTCCTTCCTTTTTCAATTCCATCATCGTCTTTAAAGCGGTGTAGATCTGCGATGTCTGAACAAATTCAACGTCGTGCAAGAAGACAACGTCGAGATAACTGGTTCCCAACCTTTGAAGAGATCTAGCAATAGATTTGCGGATCCATTCCGGGCTATAATCGAAGTCGTCCAACTTGACACGCCCCACTTTGGTGCATATATAGTAATTCTCTCTGACAATCTTCTTCTCAGCTAGCAATTCCTTCAATGCATCTCCTAGAAGCTCTTCAGATGGTCCATAGTAAGGAGAGGTGTCTATAGCGTTGATTCCCTTCTGGAAGGCGGAAACGAGTAGTTTTTTCACTTCTATGGACGCCGGCTCGTCGTTGTATTGTGTGTTGAAGACAGCACCTCCCATTATCAGTGGAGAGATGCCCTTGAGGGCGCCAGTAACTTTGGGCAAGTTCAATGACATTTAATCGAGGGCCAAGTTTCGCCCGAGGAATTATCAACATTTGGATCAACTTGGATGGGCTTTAAAACGGGGTCGTCAAAGGCATCAGAGAATTCTAAACCCCAATTGCAGGTGGAAGTAAGTGGCAATAAGCAATTGATAGTTTACTAACTCACAGCTTGGCACAGAGAGGCGGCGCGTGACTGTAAGACAGTTCAAAGGCAAAAGCCTAATCGATATTCGTGAATACTACGAGAAGGACGACGAATGGTTGCCAGGGAAGAAGGTAAGTGTACCGAAACTGACAATGTATGACTAACAGCAGGGTATCTCGTTGACAGTGGCCCAATGGGAGGCACTAGTTGCCAGTTTTGATAGCATCAACGCGGCATTGGAAGAGCTTGATGAGCCGGAACCGAAGCCGAAAACCGAGAACAAGCATAGCAGAAAGCGTAGCGACGATTCTGACGATGACTCGGAGTCTAAACGCGCACACATTGAGTAGATCTTAATGGAAGGGTCCCATTCATATTGGACATGCCCAGAAAAAAAAATAAACCTAGTAAAGCAGCATCTCCACAAGGTGAGATAGGTCTATATCTCGAGTGAGGTACACCATGTCAAGCCCAGAGAGAACCAAGCATGATGCAAAGGCTACACCTGCGTCAGGTCCCCGTGGTATATCTCGGGCGCACGTGCCGTCCGACAGGTTCAACTATTCGGAAGGCAGCGAGCCCGTCGCGGGATCTCTGACCATCGGAGCCGATAACTCTACGCATTCTGTTCATGAGTACGTCTCAGACGCCCTTGGACAGATCCACGAGGACTATGCTGCTCCTTCGTCATACACATCTTCCGAAGGCGGTTCGTCCGATCCGATATACGATCACAGGCCATCTAACGATAATGATAGGCGCAAGTATAAGAACGGGACACATCACAAGACGGTGGATTCCAAGACATCCACGCCTATAGTGCAGAAAGACTTCTTCGCCAACCCGCTAAATGCCCGTCGGAAGCCACACAACGTATCTGGCAATGAGGATGCCGAACTCTCGTCAAGTGCCGAGAGGAACTACGGAGCCGTTCGCCACTCGATAACAGGAGCGTTCCCTACAAAGCGCAAGAGCATGGCCACTATTGAGGTAGACCATTCCAATGTGTACAAGTCAGGCAAAGTTCCGCCGAAATCAGGGCCTATAGGGACATCTCCAGGACATGCGCCATCACAGAGACGCAGAGCTTACTCGGAGGTGAACTTTAGGAAGCCATCGCTTGATATGGAAAGTCTTCCGGGCTATTCGCCCTTTGAGGAAGAGGATGAGGACGAGGACGAGGACGATGGAAGTTCGGTCTATGTCTCGTCGAATCCAACTTCAAGGCGCGGCTCGGAGTCCTCTATTGACGATGTCTGTTTCCCTGTGGTATCAGTTGATGACTACGGTAAACACAAGTCGTGGCCTGACGTTTCGATATTGGAAGAGTTTGCAGCTGAAGAACTTGAAGCTATCAAGAAGATCAACGAGGCCTCGGCCGTTCTAAGTGAAACCTCTATATCTGACAGCAACAGTTCTGTGGTCGATTTCCGGTCACCGCTAGTCTCTGCGGTGGACCAGGATTCTATTGCAGAGCCACTCATACAGTCTAAAGAGGATGAAACGAACCCTATAAATGGACGTCTGAGGCCGCCTCGAATGACTCCATGGGATACAGCAAACAGACATGATAGTTTCAGAGCTCACCAGGCAATGCTTGGCAAGTTTAGATACACCTATTTCCGTGAGGATATGTCAGAGACGATCCACTCCCCGAATATTTCCGGGTTAATCCAGAAGAATGATATGACATTCCCGGATCTATTCTCTCCATCCTACTATGGAAGAAGCCAGTCATTCACAGAGCCCGATAGTCTCAATACCACTAGGGATCATACACCACAAATCGGTGCATCCACGTCCAGACTTGGCCATACGATTACATCTGCATCGACTCCGGCAGCCTCAGTGTTGGATTATCCTCATACAGATAAAGTGGATATACCACCGTTCTGGTTGGACGTTTTCAATCCTACAGAGGATGAAATGAAGATACTGGCAAAGACGTTTGGTATCCATCCCTTGACCACCGAGGATATTTTCATGGGTGAGGCCCGTGAGAAAGTGGAGTTGTTTAAGGACTACTACTTTGTGTGTTTCGCCTCGTTTGATGTCGCGCAGGAGCATATGCGTCAGAAAGCGCTCGAGAAAGCTCAGCAGTTATCCGCCTTAGAGGATGAGATTAGCAGTGCAAAAAACGAGAACTGGTTCCAACGGGTCAGAGATACAATGAGTGCACGTCGCCGTCGTCGTACCACAGCCACATCCTCAACACATTCACGCAGTTCTAAATCGCGGTCCAATGCTTCGTTGACGTCAAAGTCTGTGAAATACCAGAGACCTGAGGAATTGGATGCCGTCAACTTGTATGCAGTCGTCTACAGGGATGGGATAATTACATTCCACTTCACATCGACGCCTCATCCAGGTAATGTGAGAAGAAGAATCCGGCTGTTGCGTGACTACCTGACTGTCACTGCCGACTGGATTGGTTATGCGCTGATTGATGATATCGTTGACGCGTACGGACCTCTCATTGAAAGTGTAGAGCGGGAAGTGAACTGCATTGAAGATGAAATATTAGTGATGCAGAGTGGACGGAGCCATTCTGATTCAGAAGATAGCAGCGATGAGGAGGACGAGGATGAAGTGTGGGTCAGACTAAAGAGACACACTTCCAGAGTTCGCCAAGACGAACGAAGTTTCAAATCCAGGTCTTCAACCACATCCAGCTCGTCTTCTTCTACGAGGGTCATTAGTTGGAAAAGGAAGGGAGACATGTTACTTCGTATTGGTGACTGCCGCCGGAGAGTGATGTCTCTGTTGAGATTGCTGGGCTCCAAGCCCGATGTGATCAAAGGATTCGCCAAGCGCTGTAACGAACAGTGGCAGGTAGCACCGCGGTCGGAGATCGGGCTCTACTTGGGTGATATCCAGGACCACGTGATGACGATGGTCCAGTCATTGAACCACTACGAAAAGGTTCTTGCCAGATCGCATTCCAACTATCTGGCACAAATCAACATTGATATGACCAAAGTGAACAACGATATGAACGACATTCTTGGAAAGATCACCATCTTGGGTACGATCTTACTGCCGCTCAATATCATCACTGGTCTGTGGGGTATGAACTGTTTGGTTCCAGGAGAGGACATCGAAAGCCTGACATGGTTCTATAGTATCATTGGAACCATGGCAGCCTTTTCCATTGGCTCGTTCCTTTACGCCAAGCACGTTAGTGGAATTGTTTAATGTATATAGGGTTGATTCGTAAGGATATATGAGTACATGAGCTAATGGTAACAGTTGCGAGCGCGGCAGGTCATTATAGATCAACAAGGTAGTTGCTTGGTGTGAGTCCAGAGTCGCCGGTTCTCGGGTTCTCAGCGAACCACCATCCATCTGGCTGTTGATGAAGGACCATGAGAACGTCTTTCTTTTCAAAGGATAGCTCTTGCTCGATCTCAGCCTTGTATTTGAATTGAGCCCGGCAGTATTTGATGACTGGGAAGCCCTCCGAAGAGTGTGATGGTAGGTCGGATCCCGTGATGAACTTGTTGTGTAAACTCTCTTGAGATTTGGCCTTTTTCATGGATGCCTTACGGCTCGCAATGTGTCGAGAAGTAAATCTCGACGGAACCCGCGATGATTCAGACGATGACTCCGAACCCAGCCGCCTTGTCGGCGTTATGGCGAGATGCTTACTCTTCTTGGAGTCGACCGAGTCCTTGAACTTGGTCATGTCGCCGTTACCTCCCAAGGAAAGATCATCCAGATAAGCCTGGAGTGGATCAGCACTGGTACGAAGCACCTCATTAACCTCTATGTTTCTCCGACGGCTTTTGCTTGAGTCCAGGGAGCTGTCTAGAGGATTGGATATAGCGTGGTTGTCGAGCGAACCCACACTAGTGTTTGGGGTATGCGATCCACAATCAGATGTAACTTTAAAAGTACTTGGCTCCGATCCAATGTCTGTGCTCTCGTTGTGAGCGTGTCTGTTTTCTTTGTCGGCCTGCTGTTCCAATTCTTCGAATGTCTTACCAGACTGATCGATCATGTTAAACATAGTCCGCTGTTGCTCGGTAGGTTGTGGAGGTGCCCTCTTTTTGCTGTCTGCACTGTCCATAGACGAGAACAGGCTCGACAAGTCGGCCTGCTTCCGTCTATCGTTCCTCACTGCACCCTTGGCGAAGTCGACGAATTTGAGAGGAGGAGTTGATTTGTCTCCTGTACCAGACAGTTTGACGAACGTGGTAACATCTTTCTGGTAGGAGCATTTCTCAAGGCTGAGACGGATGTTCTCTGAGCCTTGATCGTCTGCAAGACAGCTTGCACTGACGAGGTTGGCATACTCCCAAATATTGCGCCGTGTGAACTTGAGCCGCTCTTGGTCGATCAGTTGCATCGTCTGACAGTATTTGCACCATTCCTTCTTGAACGTATCCTGAATCTTGTTGTACTGGTTGACCAACTTGTAGTAAGTTTCCCTCTGCACTATCATCTGCTTTGAGTACTTGTCGATCTTCTTTTGCACATGTGAAGCTTCGGTATCGTCGAGTAGAATCTGCTCGGTCTTGTAGCTGTTGATCTTTTTCCACAGGGCCTCGTATTTGGCCTCTGCCTGCTCCACTTTGCCCATTGCGTTCACCTTGTACTTGTATAGGTCCAAAATGGCGCCGTTCTGTGCCTTGGTCTTAGCCATCTGCTGCGCCATGTACTCCGAAAGAGGCTGATAGATCGTCTTGGTCAACTTTTCGGCACTGGACAGGTGCGTCGCGCCCGCTTGCTTCGTTTCCAGCGTCAGCACATTCAGGCTGTCTGCCAACGAAGCCCCCTTGGGCTCATAAGTGGCCATGTTGTACTTCTTGGACAAATTCACCAATTTACGCGAGTAGTCCTCTTCAATCGCGACTCTCTCCCTGTAGTATTGCAACAGGGTCTCCATTGACTGGGTGCCATTGTTGGCATGGCCAACCATGAGGTCAACAGAGGCATCCGTCTCGTTCGACCAGAAATTCTTAGCATAAGCGTTGGCGTCCACCGTCGCTGTAGTCATCATGGAAGGTTTGGGGAGAAGAAAATGATCCACCTGCAAAGAGTTTAAATGGGGGATCAGTGTATATATTTCCTATTTGGGATTAAATAATTTGGTGCAGGGTTTGAAAAAATGTGAGCGATTGAGCTGGCCAAATATTATCAGCCAATATATACCATGAGTGAAAAGAGTGCTGAGGAGCTATCGAAGGAGGAGAAGTTGGAGGCGGCCAGAAAGAAGTTCGAGGAGTTGAAGAAGAAGAACAAGAAGAACAAGAAGAAGAACAAGAAGAAGTCTACTAGTCCTGAGGTTGAGGATGAGGAGAAAAAGGATGAGAAGGTGGAAGAGGTGAAGGAGAAGGATAAGAAGGAAGAGGAGAAGGAAGAGGAGAAGGAAGAGGAGAAGGAAGATATCGAAATAGATAAGGAGAAGAAAGAGGTGGAAAAGAAAGAAGAGGTTAAGGAAGATGTTAAGGAAGAGGCCAAAGAACCAGCCAACGAACCAGCCAACGAACCCGCAACGGAACCCGCAACCGAAGAAACCCTTGAAGATATCCTGTCATCCGAAGGTCAAACAGAATCGACTTTCCTCACATCCAATTTGAAAGAAGAAGTTACCCAACTTCAGAGCGATCTGAAAGATGCCAATGACCGTATTGCACAATTGAAGAAGGAAAACGAGTCGTTAAAGTTGGATAAAATGGAGAGCGACTTGGAGTTGGAAGAAGTCAAGAACGACTACGAGACATCTAAAGAGCAGGTCAAAATACTACAACGACAAGTGACCAAGCTCCGCTCAGAGTCTGGACAACGGCGGATCTCTGAGGACTCTGTCTTTTCGGGTAGTAACGGTGCAACAGGAAGTTACAACAATCTGACCAATTTCAACAATCTGTCGACGGACTACCTGGACGCAGTCGACATCAAGGAGAGACTATCACACTGGCAAGGTTGGAATGTGGATATGCGCGGTTGGAGAAGCGTTGGTATGGGCCCATTGCTAGAGCTCTAGATCTACTACTGTATAAATATTTTGAGAGGCGATTTTTCACTTGTAGCTACTACCCCATGTTTTCATTAACTAGGCAGCTCATTGCCTGCAGGGCACAAATACGGTGTCGACAGATGGCTGTGCGCCAGCTTGCTACCAAAGTACCTCTAAAAGTGATAGGCATCGATTTAGGCACGACCAATTCAGCGGTGGCAGTGGTTGAAGGGGAACAACCGAGGATCCTGGAAAACTCCGAGGGCGCTCGCACTACGCCGTCGGTGGTAGCATTCACAAAGGATGGAGATGTTCTTGTTGGCCAGCCAGCTAAACGTCAAGCTGTTATGAACAGTGCCAACACATTATACGCTACGAAACGACTTATAGGACGCAAGTTCGCCGATGAAGAAGTCCAGAAGGATATCAAGGAGCTGCCATACAAGATTGTCGAGCACGAGAACGGAGACGCTTGGTTACAGACTTCAGTTGGTGACAATCTCACATACTCGCCCTCTCAGATAGGTGGATTTGTGTTGAAAGAGATGAAGAAGGTCGCAGAGGCCAACCTGGGGACCAACGATGTCAAGAATGCCGTCATCACTGTCCCTGCCTACTTTAATGATTCCCAGAGACAGGCAACTAAAACTGCTGGTGAACTGGTTGGTCTAAACGTCGTTAGAATCGTCAACGAACCCACTGCTGCATCGCTTGCTTACGGATTGGAGAAGAGTAAAGACGGTATAGTGGCGGTGTTCGATCTCGGTGGAGGAACGTTCGACATCTCTATTCTTGATATATCGGAGGGAGTGTTTGAAGTTCTCGCTACAAACGGTGATACACATCTTGGCGGAGAAGACTTTGACAACGTGGTGGTTCGGTTCATCATTGGTGAGTTCAACAAGACCAAAAAGTCCGACTTTGATCTTACCAAGGATGCTGGTACAATGCAGCGGATTCGTGAGGCAGCTGAGAAGGCCAAGATCGACCTTTCCCATGTTCATGAGACTCGGATCCAGATTCCGTTCATAACTAGTGTAGACAACATCGACATTGAACTGAAAGAGTCAGAATTGGATGAGATGACGATGCATCTGATCAAAAAGACGATGCCTCCATTGAAGAAGGCTTTATCGGATGCTGACTTGGAACCAAAGGATATCGATGAAGTTATCCTCGTCGGAGGTATGACGAGAATGCCCCGGATTCGCAGAATGGTCGAAGAGTTCTTTGACCGGAAGCCAAACACAGACGTGAATCCGGACGAGGCTGTGGCCCTTGGTGCTGCCATTCAAGGAGCAGTTCTGTCTGGTCAGGTGAAGGACGTTCTACTCTTAGATGTGACTCCATTGACTTTGGGAATTGAAACCTACGGAGGATTGTTCTCGCCGCTGATACCTCGCAACACTACAGTTCCGTGCAAAGTGAACCAGACGTATTCCACTGCAGTGGATGGCCAGAACTCGATTGATGTCAACGTCTATCAGGGAGAGAGGCCTATAGTGGATGACAACAAGTTGATCGGTAAGTTCAAGCTATCAGGAATCCCACCACAGCCTAAAGGTGTTCCTAAGATCCAAGTTACTTTCGACATCGACTCCGATGGTATCATCAAAGTGAGTGCTGTCGATAAAGACAGCGGCAAAGTCGCATCCATTACTGTGTTTGGTAAGACAGGACTGTCCAAAGACGAAGTGGAGAAACTGGTGAGCCAGAGTAAGAAGTCTACAAGTGAGGACCAGCAGAGACTCAACTACTTGAGGCATGTGAACAACCTGGAGTTGATTGTGTTCGACTCTGAGCAGGCGATCAGCGATTGGGCAAAGTATCTCACCGACGAAGAGAAGGAGACCATGAAGCGGAAATTGGATATTGTGCGTCGGATGATCGACGATTCTCGCCGGGGCGACCTGTTCGACGTGAATTTGATCAAAGCTGCACAGGATGAGTTAAAAGGAGAGACGATGGAGTCGATTGGCCATGCTGCCAAGAGAAGCAGGGAAGGAAAAATCAACGCCAAAGTGGGCACGGACGCCAAGGCCAAGCCAGGTGATTCCAATTGAGAAAGGGCCTAGACCCGAAAATGGACCCTCTGTATATAGAAATAATTTATGGTACGCGTCACTTCTCAAGTGGGAGAAAATTTTGTAGTCGGATCAAGCATTTCTTCCTCTCGATAAGATGTACAACCATGCAAACGCGTCGGAGAGCTCGACAGGCTCTGCGAAGAGGTTGTCGTCGAACAATCCGTTCCGTTCGGCTTTGATTCAAGAGGAGTTGACCGGTTCTAAAGACCAACAATACAAACAGTGGATGCAAAAGAAGATACAGGAGGAGTCGAGTGATGATGACAGCAACTCGTTCAGCGAGGGCGACGAGGCCGACGATTTGAACTTCAGCGATGTCAAGGAGACTGCTCCTGCTCCGCGCCCTCGTTTGGCATCCCGCAACTCTGACACTACAGTGTAAGTATAACAGACAGTTAACCATGAAATGAAGTGGGCAAATGGCGAGACTATTGAGGGAGAGTGAAGTTTGGTGGATTTGGTGTTCGTGTGGTAGGGTATTCTAGTGAGAGGCGTCTTTTGGTGGCTACGGCCGTCCATTTAGGCGCTTTGACCTTCATTGCCTTCGAACACCCTGAGAACAGTTCCCCAAAACATTCCCCCTCATAATACCCAAAACGGATAATAGAAAAATACTGTTACGCGTTTCCGTCTCAGGTCTGATATCTGTCCAGGTTCCCTCAACAGGATCATCCAGTGGCGAAAGCGTTGCCAAAATGGGTGCATCTACGTTATTTGGGACTATCTGGTTTGATGCAACGGCACTTGTTACCCCTCTCGTTTTATGTGTTGACACTACTGCATTTACTGCTAAAAAAAAGGCGGTCTAGTTTAGCCCGCCTGTTTTAGCGTGAAATTTCCCTTCTCACTCATATACTAACAGACAGTCTAAGAAGACGTTCAACGAACCCTTTCACAGAGATGGCAAGCAGAAAAGGTTCTGCCAATATATCTGGAAAGGACAGACACGCTTCCAACATACGGCAGGCTTACGCTGCTGATACCAAATCAGGTGGCGATCTGCCTCCGCCTACTTATGAGGAAGCTACTGCTAAGAACCCAAAGTACGGTAAGGACGAGTACCCATCGGACGAAAAGGACTCTGAGGATGAATCCAATCCTTTTCCTGTTGCATATGTGCCTCGCCGCTCCAAGACTATGAGAACTCCAGCTTCTCAGTCAAGAAGTACGAAGACGAGAGCTAACGAAGGCGGAAACAGGAAACCTGTTCACGCTGATGCACCAACTGCTGATGAGAGAACCCGTTCTAAGAGTGTGAGTGAGTCGTCTCGCCACCACAAGCACCATCACCACCGTCATCACAGCTCTTCTAGACGTAAGGTCGTCGCAGCACGGTCAAAGAACATGGACACCATTGATAGACTTGACGTGACAGGATTCTTTGCTGGTGGAGGCTTCCATCACGATGGACCCTTTGATGCATGTACACCTCACAGAAATAAGGATGCCAAGGCAGCTCCTGTACTGGCTTTCCCTGCAGATGGTCCAAACAACTCTATGAAAGGTATGGGATCGGGCCCTGTTCACTCCAAAGAGGATCAATACGATCTCGTGTTTGGTTTGAGCGAAGAGGATCCGCTTTACACCTCGAAGGTTTCACGCAGCCATTCTGTCCGTCGCCCTGCGCCTGTGCAACAAGGCCCAAGTACTGGTACCTCCAGTTCGCAGGGTACTAGTGGTAGCGCACGGCCACAGCAGCAACAACAACAACAACCTCAGCATCATCAAAGCCAAAGTCATCAAGATCAACAACAACATCACCACCATCAGCAGGTTCAGCAAGCACCTCAGTTGCTATTGCAAAAGCAGCGTGCCCAGAAATCGAGCGAGCCTTCGCAGAGTGCTCCACGCAAGCCTTCTGCACGCAACCTCGACGAGCAGTCGTTGCAGTTCTTCTCCAACAACCGAGTTGCCTACGGTAACGGAGTGGTTTTGCAAAAAGCCAGAGACAATTCAAGTTCTCAGTTAGACGACCTGCACAACAACCCTGCTGCTACACGGTATGATGTCAACACCAAGGCTCCACCAGTCCATGGAGACACTACTCTAGGACTTGGTTCGAGTACGTTCATGGATGGAGCGCCAGCATCGACGAAGGCCCAACAGAAAGCCAAGGCTAAGGAGCAGAAGATGGAGCTGGGCAGAAAGAAGAGTATCATGGACTCGAACGGATTCCTAAGAAGAGTCAAGAGTCTCAAGGTCAGAAAGAGTTCTGTTGCTTGAGTTGTCTAGATCGATTCCCTCTGTTTTCCTTTACTAACTAACCAGTTTGTTATTATATAGTTAATGCATCGCGTCATTATCGTTATACATGGCGAAGTCAAGCCGGCGCCTGGCTGTATCCGTGTATGTTCTGCGAAGCGCGTGTGGGGGTGGCGAGTCCATCGATCCAACATAGATGTACTTGAGGCGATTCTTTGGCGGTGTCACGTATGACGGGATGTATGTGGGCCTGTTGGCATTGAAATCCACCATCCAGCTGTTAGTAAGTTGGAACTTTGGAGCCAATACGCCCGTCTCTTCCTGTGCAAATCCAGCGTACTCTGTAATAGGTAGATCGTGTAACACTTTGCGGGTTTCCCTTTGCCGTTGTGGAATGCGTGACAAGTTCTCTGTGTTATACTCTATAGTGGCCAACGATGGTGGCACGTTCTCCTTATCCTCGACAGAGTGGTCTAACGCTGGCAATTGAGATCTATAGTCGGTGGAGTCCTGATAGATCTCAAAAGGCTTGTCGTCTTGATAAACTATGTGACTTCTGGCCTTCTTGATAGGTGATGAAGATTGCTGTCTCAAAGGAGATGATCTCTTTGAAGGTGAGGTTGATCTGGACCTCGATGCGGACTCATTCAGTTGAGTATAGCGCGAATACCGTAGTCCTTTGGTGGGCGAGTTTGATTTCGAGGACGAGTTGCTTGAAGGAAGCAAGTTGCTGTCCTTAAGATGCAGTGGAGTCCTTTCGGGCTTCATTGGCGATGCTGATCTCGACCTCATGGACGAAAGCAATTAGAAAGCAAGATCAAATACCCCTGACACACGGAGGAGTTAGAGGAGCGCAGCGCGTTTTTTCGGGCTGTGTAAAAAAAAATCAGGGGTCGCAAGGATTACATTTGGATCAAATGTCATAACCAACTTATCAAATTCGTAAATAACTAAACAAAAATCGTGACTAACGAGCAGTGTAACCGCCGTCAACTATCACTGAGGTACCGTGGACAAAGGAAGCCTCATCAGATGCCAAGAAGGCAACCACATTGGCAACTTCTTCCGGCTTTCCGAGACGTCCCACAGGGTGCAAAGCAGTTAGAGCGTTGAACTTCTCAGTGCTCAAGGCATCCAGCAATGGGGTCACAATGTAACCTGGGTTGACTGAGTTCACTCTGATTCCTTTAGCAGCAAACTCAAGAGCGAGAGTTTGTGTCAACAGCTTGACACCACCCTTGGCAGCACCGTAACTGGAAAGGTAAGGAGCGGCAACGAACGAGTGGATCGAGCCGGTGTTAACGATGACACCAGGCTTCTTTTTCTCCAACCAGTAGTCGATGGCAGCCTTGTCCAAGAGGAATACTCCGTCTAAGTTAATACCAGTGACCTTCTTCCACTGCTCAAAGGTCAACGTGTCAGCAGGAGTGAACTGAGCGATACCGGCATTGGCAACGGCAATGTCGAGATCACCGAACTTGGAGACGGTCTGCTTGATCAAATTGGCAGTGTCAGACTCGCTGGCAGCATCGGCTTGAACGTAAATGACGTTTGAGGTGTCAATTCCTGAAGCTTTGAAGTCAGCCTTGACCTGGGCGAACTTGTCTTCACCAGAGATGTCACTGATGGTGACTTTTGCTCCCTGCTGGAGGAACTTTTCGGCGATGGCGAGGCCGATTCCAGAGAGTCCTCCGGTGACGATGGCAACTTTGTTGGTGAAATTGTAAGACATTGATGTGATGCAGGTAAACGGAGGAACCGCACCCATTATATAGTGTGAGTCTGTCCAATTTCGGAGTTAATGATCACCTGGAGGACATGCGCAGTTTTCTACCATGATGGTCCCGTTAATTCATGGAGTATCGCTGTCAGCTCATGGTGGAGGGAGGGGTCTCGTTTTTGCATACAGAGTCAATTGAATACGTTCTAACTATCTATGAGTGCAATGGGAGCAGGCAATGGTGTCACTACAGCGTTAGTTAGTGGTTTAAATTTGCAGCCTTCAAAAAGTCGTTGACAGATGATGATTAGCCATATTAGCAAGTATGGCAATTAATTATGCAGGCGATGCCCATGTAAGGCCGCCTCAATTAGTATCATTAAACTGTGGAGGCAGGGGTTACAGTGATTAGATTGTAGACATCAGTTAAATTAACACCAGAACTTGTAGACACGGTAGTACCATGGCTTGGAAGCAATGAATGCCTTCTCTTCAGCGATCTCGTCCTTGACCATGTCGAGGTCCAGGTTGGTTCTACCGGTATCAAGGTCAATCTCCTTGAGTGGGATCAAGAACTGGAAGTCTCTCTTAACGACAATGTATCCAATGTAGAAGACGAGAATGACTGGGGCACTCAGGTACGACTCGAAGAAGTCTGCAGGGTCTGGAGAGCCTCCAATTGGATAGAGGGCCACCCAGAACTGGGCAATAAGAATAAGAACATTGAGGATAAGACCATAGATCGATCCAATAAGTCCACACTGGGAGGTGAACACCAGCTCGTCGGTGCTTCTACCCTGGGCCTTGAGAGCCTGTCTGAATCTGATGTGGCAGGTGCAGATAGAACCCCAAGTGAAGATAGTGGAAAGACCAGAGATCGAAAGCATCCAGTCAAAGACGTCACCCTCAGATGGGCATGTAGCAAGGTAGCACAGGAGTCCGAACAGCAACGAGATACCGATACCAACGAGAGGTCTTCCCTTCTTGTCGATGTAAGAGAGGAACTTAGGACCGAATCCTTGGTCAGCGATGGATGCAAGAGTTCTAGATGTCGCAAAGACAGACGAGTTACCCACGGAAAGAACAGCAATCATAATGACGGCGTTCATGACCGATGGAAGACCCTTGATACCGTTGGTGGAAATGGCAATGACGAACGGCGAGGCCTTAGCATCAACGGAAGAGGTTCCAGAAATGAGCTGGCTGTTTGTGTATGGGACAAGCAATCCGACGAGTGTAAGAGAAACGATGTAGAAAAGGGTGATTCTCCAGAAGACCTGCTTCGTAGCACTTGGTAGCGATTTTCTTGGATTTGCCGTTTCAGCAGCAGCTAGTCCACAGAGCTCTGTTCCACCGAAGGAGAACGCAGCAGTGACAAAGACCGAGCAGACACCTTTGAAGCCATGTGCAAAAGCGCCTGGATCATGCCAGTATCTGGTATGGATTGGATCGTGGTTAGGTCCTCCGCCACAGTCCAGGATAATTCCCAGGATGATGAAACCGATCACAGCGAGCACTTTGCAAAGAGAGAAGATGAACTCGGCTTCACCATAACCACGGATACCAAACATGTTGATACAGGAGATGACAACGTAGAAGATTGTGACGAAAGCTGCACGACTGATGGAGCTGTTCCAGTACTCAATAGTGATAGAGGCAGCAACAATCTCAAGAGGTAGGGTAATTAACCATCCCATGGCGTAGTTCCAGGCCATAGCAAATCCCCAAGAAGGAGCAATGAAACGGGTGTTGTACTGGACGAAAGTACCTCCGGTAGGGAAAGTGACAGCAAGTTCACCAAGTGCCTGGACCATACCGTACATCATAGTACCAATAAGACCCCAATCAATGAGCAACCCGGCTGGACCACCCTTGGCAAGAGCCTTACCGGATCCGACGAACAGACCAGTACCAATGGCACCACCAATTGCAATCATTTGCAAGTGTCTGTTCTTGAGGTTTCTATGCAGCGGAGACTGTGCAGCACGGATGTTGGCCTTCTCAACATCTGTCAAGTTAGGGTCGATATCAATCTGGGCCATTGGTTTGAACGAGTCGATGAACCGAGGCCACCATTGAGCAGGGGTCTGACGCTCATGCAGGTCGTCCCTGTAAGAGTACTCTGGCGAGAGAGTGACGGAAACGTTACTATTTTTGCTTTTCGAATCCTTCACGGGTGTGCTTGGAACCGGATTAATCATGGTGGAAGCTACTAGAAGCTAAGTTCCGGCTACTCGTACATTATATAATGAACGTATCTGGTCTGCCCAAGAAAGTGCGCCGATGGTTGCTTATCAGGTTTTACAAATGAGGCAATTATTTCTCCTGCAGCAGCTTTGGCAGCTTATCATTCACGACACATTTTTTTTCAATGTCTGCGTCCAACAGCTAAAGCCTTCAAGGATCGTCTGGTATACACTAGGAATGTCAAATGCACTTTTACCGGCTTGGAGTCAACCGGCAGCCTGGCAACCAAATCAGCAATTTCAGGGTAGCAATTTTATAAGTAGCCTGAAAACGTTATCGTGCAGCTGCCATCAGCCTCGACAATCAACGGAAAAATACTAGTGCTGCCAATGGAGAAGATATCGGTATGGACCAGATTTGTTGTGGAGGTGTCAGTTTTACGAGTGTGGCTGTGGACACCTGCTGATAAGCGTTTATTTGCATCAGCGTAATCCGACCAATAGACCTCCTTGGCGAGTGCTGCCTCCCAGTTTATGAATCAAATTTCCCGGTAATTATGCTTGGCAACTATGGCTATCGGAAGCTTTTGGCAATAACAACTGTATTGTAGCATATCTGAGGCGTTTGCCGCCCCTAAATTGTACAAATTGCAAAGGACACTAATGCGTTATCTTTAATGCCGTTGGGCGGTTCCCGCTACGCAGTGTTTTTTTTTCTTCTTTTCGAGCCTCACTTCTTGATAAACGATAGAATGGCTGGGGAGAGCTATGGGCGCCGTATTTGGGACGAGCAGGAGTATGCGGAGAAAGCCGCTGAACGGAAGAGGAGAAAGCGCCAAGAGGCATTAAATGTGGGGGCTCAGGATAAGCTGAAGGCTCATGAGTTCTTTGCAGATCGCCAGAGGCGCATTCGACAGGTAGATGAGCTTGCTACAGAAAACACGGTCACCTCGTCGAGAGAAGCTGGCTTCTACTGTGATACATGCCATCGTCGTTTCAAGGACAATCTGAAGTTTCTTGAACACCTGAATTCGAAAGAGCATTTGATGAAAACTGGGTTTGATGGTGATCTTGACAGGCAGTTCAGTTTACAGGAGGTTATTGACAGGTTGGAGATGTTGAAGAAGAAGATTGGCATGTCAGCCCAAATTCCGACTACTAAAGCTAAGCACAGGCATCGAAAGAAGCGTGAGAGTGCCTGTAATGCTAAGGTTAAGAGTGTTCCGGCAGATCCAACCGTGAAAGTTGAGAACGCTGCAAAAGAGGACGATTCCTCGTCAGATATGGCCGCTATGATGGGGTTTACATCATTTGGTGGCAATTAGTATGATTCTGAAAGCCTTTGGTTGGTGGTGGCACTAATACAACAGCTGAATGGGTTCTTTATAGATATAACATGTAATCCTAATTGGGCAACTTTTGCACCCCTAGAAGAGGACCTTTCTGCGACATAGATTTTGTTGCTCTCTGCAGCGGAGGATTAGTTCTGTCTGGAGCCATCTCGTGATGGTTCTGCGGATACAACCCATCACAAGAACAATCTAAGGGGATCAACCCACAAACCTTCCGTCAACTTTGGTTTTCTTGGTAACCACCTCTACTGTAGTTCAATTATACAGAATAGTTTCCTTCATTTGCAACGTATTAATTCACATATTGACAATTTAGGACTCCGATGTGACCGAAATATTTATAAAGTTCTTCCACTGATCAAGATCCATCTGTTAAATGAACATCTCGGAAGCAGAAGGAAACACACAGGATACTCAGAAGGCACAGCAGAAACTTGCATCGTCCCTACCAGAACCATCCATACCAGCTTCACCCATAGATGGTGTAGAAGAACCGTTTATCGAAGGTGACGCCGGAGATGGTACGGTGCGCTCGCAACATATCTTGACAGGAACCAAACTATATATCTGCATATTTGCCGTGGGTGTGACGCTGTTCTTGCTCGCACTTGATCAGAATATCACTGCCAGTCTTCTGACAACGATCTCGGATCAATTTGATGCCTTTGATAAGATGGAATGGATGTCGGCTGCCTTCTTGATGTCTCTTGGAGCTTTCTCTCAGATGTGGGGCGCTCTCTCTATCAGCTTTGGCCGCAAGTGGACAGTTGTCGCAGGAATCCTCATATTTGAGTTGGGTTCGTTGATCTGTGCAGTGTCACAAAACATGAACACCTTCATTGCAGGCAGAGCCGTGCAAGGCTGTGGTGGTTCTGCTATCCAGACAATTGTGATGCTGATTTGTACTGAGGTGACCAAGATGGAGGACAGGCCACTGATCTTTGGACTGATCACCATAGTGTTTGTTCTATCATCATTTATCGGCCCGCTGGTTGGTGGAGCTTTGGCAACGTATGCAAGCTGGCGATGGTGCTTCTACATCAATCTGATGGCTGCCGCTGTCGCTCTTCCGCTGTTCATCTGGGTCTACAGACCACCACCTCCAAAGGGCACACTCAAAGAGAAACTAGGGAAGGTAGACTTCATGAATAACTTCCTCATGGTGGCAGCAATTTTGCTGACGCTGCTGGGGATTTCCTTTGGAGAGACTGGCACCACCTATAGAACGGCGTCGGTGATCTGCTGCTTCGTTTTGGGAGGTGTCTTAGCTATACTCTTTTTTGTGGAGAACTACTTCTCAAAGAACCCATCTCTGCCGCTCAATGTGATCGGAAACAGGAACATCCTCATGGCATTCGGAACTATGACCTTCTCCTATGCTGCGCTCATGGTGGCCATACAGTTCCTGAGTATCTACTTCCAGAACATCGAGGGACACAACGCATTCCATACAGGTATTGCAGTGATTCCTATTGCACTCACCGGTACTATATCATCGTTGTTCACTGCTGGAATCACCAGGAAGACGCTTCTCTTAAAACCACTGTCCATATTTTCGTCTACCACCCTATGCGTCGGTATTGGATTACTGACCACGCTCTCCCTAAGACAGCATCTGGGATGTGATATAGGATATCAGATACTTGTGGCAATTAGTGGTGGTACCAACTTCCAAGTGCCGTTAATGAACGCTCTGATAGAAGCTCCCAAGACGCCCGCTGGCACGCTAATGACATCTGCATTCATGAACTCCGGACGGAGTATACTATCGGCGCTGTTCATAGAGATTGGCGGTGCCATTTATACTTCATCTCTCAAGTCTCAGCTGGTCACAGCAGCAAAATCGTTAGATGATACGAGTTTCTCTCTCTCCAACATCGTCCAACACATTGGATTACTGACCGAGCTGGATTCCCACGACCAGAAACTGGTCAAAACCGCTTACGCAACGTGTTTTGGCTGGACTTGGCACTGGCTGGTGTCACAATGATCTTCACCTTACTAATGTCCAATAAGCGGATGCCCAAGGAGGAGACAAGTGATTAATAAATATGTACAAGCAAGCTACTTCTGCAACTGTCCCAGTCTGTTGATGACGTCTTGATCGGTCTCGCCGTATCTGCGAATCGGCTGGTGCAATTCACGCAGCCTATATTGTGCCTTCTGAATAGCAGGAGCATTGTCAGGAGGTGGCGTAGATAGGTCATTTGTAGCTGGAGTAGCTGCACCAGTGGTAGCAGCCTGAGACTGCGAAGTTATCACGAGCGGCTCAACCTTTGCCACTTTATCCTCACTGATCACCTTATCGACAGTGCTGAAGTAGTCCACAATGTTGCTGTGCTCAGGCTCGTTACCTTCGGTGACCAACTTGGTCACAATTCCCACCTTCTGCTCGAATTTGACAGCTTCCTCGATGGTGTTTGGATAGTTAACGACAACGAATCTGGTCAACTTGGAGTTCTTTTTGTGCACAGCAGTGATCTCGTTCTTGACAAGCTGTGTGAAAATACCAGGTGCCAGCCTGTAAGTGAAAGTGTAGAAGCATCCGTCGGAATCGTTGTTCTCCTTATCGAGAGTATCATTTAAAAGCACTCCATATGGAGAGTTCGGGTCTTCCAACTGCCGTTTTATGAGATCATTCAGGTTGATTGTCGCAACAGTATCCTCTCCTCCAAGCTTGTTGACAAGATCGGTCGTTTTCTTCTGGGTTTTGGCACCGAATGGAACCAAGTAGAACTCTTGAGCTTCACCGTTGAACACATAGCGCTTCTCGTTCATTTTTTTCACCTGCTCAGCCCACTCACTTTCAGTGAACGACTTCTTGTTCTTGGGAGACACTGGACTGTTGTCCTGTTCCTTGATCCGCTGGGCAATCTTGACAAACACAGCAGTACCGAAGACAGCAACAAGCAGGAACCATTTGAAGTTCAGACCGTCTTCACCGCCTTCAGCCCTGTAACCACCAGGATAGAACCGTTTGGCAGGCTTAAAAGGCTCCGACTTGAACAGTGCCGGTTTCACACAGGGGCGAACAGTCGGCCGGACTCTGAATGCTCTACTAAGTCTGAACATCGGGTTCGGGATTTGTAAGGTCAAAAAAAAGTTTGATGTTGGAAAAAGTTCAAACTTTTCACTCACCATGTCTCTAGTGAACTTGGCCAATACTTGCTGTCACTTGCAGAACTGCGTGATGGCAAAGCTGCCGATCGCCAAGATCCCATACACCAGGCTGCATCTGCAAATGGCCCTAGGATTATACAAGGAAGGGTTTGTGTCTTCGGTGCAAAGAGGCTCCATCACAGGTCCAGATATCAAACCGATAGAGGTGACCCCAGACAACATATCTTCGAGAAGACTATGGCTCGGGTTGAAGTACAGAGATAACAAGCCGGTCTTGTCGAAATTGCATTTGGTTTCGAAGCCAAACAGACGGGTGTTCATGAGTGCTGAAGATATTCGGTCGTTTGCTGACGGTAACAGATTCAGGTTTGTCCTGCCACCGAAGAGTGACGAGGTGTTCTTCGTGCGCACTAAGAACGGAGAACTAATCACTCTGAATGAGTGTGCCAAGAAGCATCAGTCAGGAGAGTTGCTTTGCAGAGTTTCGTAACGGTTCATGTACATAGACATAATCCACTTATAATATCGATAGCATGATGTATTGGGATGAGGCTGACTGAGCAGGCAGTAGATCAAGTATGTTGAAGAAGCATATGCAGATATAAGCAGAAGCAGGTAGAAGAAATACAGTTTATATTACTATTAAACATCCCATATCAACATCTTCGCGGCCATTTCAATCTCTTGGAAATTTATATGCATAAGAGAGAACCCACTAGCCCTAGACAGGCCGTTCCAAAGAGAACTACCCCACAAAACAGCTGGGCAACACTTCTGGGTGGCGGTACTACCACTCAAAGTGTCACAGTGGACTCCAAAGTCTACAAATATGAGCAGGTTCCTTACCACTCGCGGATGAAACGTCTTGGATCTCATGGAATCAGATTGCCGTCACCAAGCATGGATGAGTTCCAAGCGAGGGCGAAAAACGGCAGTGTAAAGACCATCAGAGTGGCAGCATTCGATATGGATGATACTTTGATCAATACCAAGTCGGGAAGCAGATTTGGACACGGTGCACACGACTGGAAGTTCAAGTATGACACACTTGAGCAGAAGTTGGCAGAGTTCCAGAACCAGGACAGCGAAGGCGATCCGGTGATGGCGATCTTCACAAACCAAGGAGGCACAGTGAATCAAGCGAACTCGAAGAGTTTGAATATATTAGATACGAAACTGAACATGATTCTCAAGGCGATGCCTACGACCATGCCGTTCGTTTTCTACGCTGCAACGAGAAAGGCCAAGAACGATTCTGGTAGTCCCGAGGAGTTGCACGTGTGGTTCAGGAAGCCAGAGCCAGGCATGTTTGAACAGCTCCTGATTGATCTGTCGCTGGACACTTCTAATGTAAACTACGAGGATAGTTTCTTCTGCGGAGATGCGGCCGGCCGCGAAACCGATCACAGTGCGGACGACAGAGGACTTGCCAAGAACGCCAAGCTGCAATTCTATACGCCCGAGGAGTATTTCTTATCAGATGCTCATAGTGTGGCTGAGAGGTCGGAAGTAACAGACGACGTGCCAGAGCCGGCAGCCCCCGTGGCACCCGTGGCAACGTTAAATTAGCATGCATGTGTATTTTTCAAGGCTCGAAATTCATAGATCGTCTCTTTAGCACCACACTTTTCTTCTCGCAATGTCAGCACTGGCCCACGAGTTCAGAGACCCTGTTAGCCTCGCCATCATTGGAGGCACGGGATTGTACAAATTGCACACTTTGAAGCCTGTCGCACAGTTGACCGTGTCTACCCCATGGGGTATGCCATCTTCACGCATCACCATCTCAAAGACCGATGATGGGTTCCCTATTGCCTTCTTGGCACGCCATGGTCCGAGCCACGACTTGCTGCCGTCGGATGTTCCTTATAGAGCCAACATTGCCGCTTTGAAAAAGCTTGGTGTCAAAGTTATCATCGCCTTCAGTGCCGTCGGATCTCTCAGAGAGCACATCAGTCCAAGAGATTTCGTGGTTCCCAACCAGATCATCGACCGCACCAAAGGTATTCGGGTGTCTACGTTCTTTGAGAAGGGATTTGTCGCTCATGCTGGGTTCGGTGAACCGTTCGATCCCAAACTCAACAAATTGATCGGTGAACATTGCTCGGAGATCTTGGAAAATGACGGAGTGAAGTTGCACACCAAAGAGACTGAGAAGAGGGACTTGACACTGATTTGCATGGAAGGTCCCGCTTTCTCCACTAGAGCCGAGTCCAAACTGTACAGAAGCTGGGGAGCAGACGTGATCAATATGTCGTGTATTCCTGAGGCCAAACTGGCCCGTGAGGCTGAAATGGCCTACCAGATGATCTGTATGTCGACGGACTATGATGCATGGAAAGACGACGAAGAGCCTGTGACTGTGGAAACTGTCGTTGGAAACCTCAAGGCCAACACCCACAACGCACACCTCGTGGCAGAGCGTCTGATCAATATTTTGGAGCCAAAGATAGCCAACGGCGAAGTGGGAGCCGATCTCAAGGGATCCATGAAGTTCTCTGTCAGTACCAAGGAGCCTGCTAGAGATCGCCGGTCTACAATCCGCATGCACTACCTTTTCCCAGATTACTGGCCGCTCGAGTAAATCGTCTATATAATCAATCCTTAATCGTTTCAAAAATTTCCCAACCTTATGGGCTTCCAAACACCTGCTCACTCAGCCATCAACACATCCTACTACACGCCAATGGATGACACTTTCGTGCGTGCACGCCAACGCACTATTGGAACGCCTTCCAATGGGAGGGTCCGCACGTCCAACACGATAGACTTGACGGAAAACTACGATGCTAGCGAGCTTTTAGATTCAAACAACCCCGTGAAACCAACAGCAGGTATTTCTCCATACACACCGATAAAATCGCTGGTTTCTTCACCGTTCAATGCCAACAAATTGACTCCTGGACGGTCATTGACTGCTTCGACCCCATTGGATGCCGATTTGAGACTTGCATCGCCGACATTGACGCGACCTGCCCCTCAGTCACCTTCCATGTTACAACAGAAGGTGCGGGACCAGGAACAACACGAGTATACACAGACACCAGACAAAGCTGATAAGACGCTGTTTTCCACGATCTACGAACGGTCAGTTTTCCGTCCACGGAGAACAGCCCCCACGGGAAGCTCACCTCTTCGGTCACCTGAGCAGACTTACTCTACGATCAACAAGTCGGCCTATGTCGAACATTCAGAGGCCAAAGATGCCAAAAAGGTGGAACCAAAGACACCAGCACAACCAGACGATGCACTTGATTCGCCCTATGTTCGCATAGCGCAAAGGCGGATCATTAATAAGGAATCCGAAAGCACACAACTGATCAAGACTGTGATTGCGCTTCTGTTTTACAGGTTCTTTGCTGCCGTGGTGCAACTGATCGTGGTTCAACTGAAATTGAAGCACCCACAAAGCTATAGTGGCTACCAGAAGTACCAAGGCTACCTCAACTATGCCGTTTACATTCTAGCAGGAATCAAGATCGTTACCTCTGCCGTGAGACTTGTCAAGCCTCAGGACCAGTGTCTTGATCTGCCTCTGACCGACCAACAGCGGAAGGCTCTTGGATTGCCACTGGTGCAGGCTGATGAGAATGACGACTCAGATGTCGCCACTCCAACTGTGTCTCATAAGACTCCGATGCCAGACATTACCGTTCTCAAGGCACCAACAGGACCTGGATTGACTCAGTTGGACATTTCCAAGTCGTTTGCTGACATGAACCTCACATCCAATCGATCTGCCTTCAACAAAACTCCAGTTAGGGCTAAAGACACTGCTGACAGTACATCTCCAGAGAAGATCAAGAAGTCGCTGCTGTCTTCGCGTCGGAAAGTGTTCCCGGAACGCAAGGACAGCCCGGTGGACTCGTCATTCAAGAAGCCATCGAACAAGTTCATCTACGATCTGACCAATGATGACTCTACTGCCACAGGATTGAACGATACCTCTTTTTACTAGAGCAATATATTGTGTATATTAGGAAGCTATAGCTAGCTCAAATGGTTCCTCTTATTGTAGTCTTTGGCGTCACTCTCGGCGAGCATGTCGGCGGCGTTCATTAGCTGGACAATGTTCATAACCTGCTTGAACAGCCAAGTTGGGGCGGAAACGTAGGCCATGAACTGGCCAGTGGTGTAGTTGGTAAATGGAACAGTGCCCAGATCAAAGTGTGCAAAGTAGAGTCCCACGTAGAACAACTCGTTGAGAGCACACACGCAGAAAAGCACAACGCGGTTGGTATAGTAGAGTCTCAAGAAGTAGTTGGAGTCTTTAGAGATATTCTTATGGCTCGAAGAACCGCTGCTAATCATCGCATACATGTGCATATAGTGGGAAGTGATGTCCAGAGCCGTGAGGAACTGGAAAGCAATGCACCATTTAGGGTAGCAGATTCCAAGATAGACGATCAGAGAACATGTTGACGATCTATCCGTCACCATGTCCAGAACGGCTCCAAAAGTGGTGGTCTGCCCATACTTGCGGGCAGCCGTGCCGTCGAATGCATCCAAGAGACACGAGGTCAAGTAGAGAACTAACATCGTGATCAAAGGATACTTATCCATCGTGAACCAGGACAGAACCAGAGTCACCACACGAGCCAAACCGATCAGGTTTGGAATGAACGTGTAGATATCCGAAGCAGTGATAGGTTTTCTGCCATCTGACACTGCTTTATCCACTTGATTCTCTTCTGTCATTGTAAACAGGTCTGGGACACTGTGAAGTTTTTTTTCCGTTGCTCCAGCCTAAAGTAGATATGTGGTCCAATATGCAATTAATCTGGGGTACTAACTGTGCAAGATCTCTCAGATCAACCATACCCAAACTACATGAACTGGATAAATCTTGAATAATTGTTCATTGGACACCAATCCGTGACCAATTCCAAATTGGTCCAATTAGTAGCCTATCTACAATCCTTGCAACCTAATCAAAACTTTTCTGCCCATGTCTTCTTCCCCCGACCCAATGTCAACCGTTGAGCTCGACGAGTTGCTCAATAAGTATGATGAGTATCTGACGAACAGTATAGAGACTCTTGGTGCGCAGAATGGACTCTCTCCTCCTACGACAGCACAGTCAAGACGGCCCGCCGGAAAGCATCTTACCACTAGAAGACCAGCCGGATACAACCAGAGGCTGCATATAGAGAGATCGGACGGTATAGAAGTGGAACTGAGGTGTCCAGTGTGCCAATTATCCTCATTTGATGATATCGACTCCTTTTTGGATCACCTTATCGAGCAGGAAGAACTACCGTTGTTTGAAGATGACCAAGATCTGGAAATGGTCAAGGAGATGCCAGATTTCCTAGCATTGGAGTTCGGCCGGGTGCTTAGCGACAGGGCACAGTCTTTACAGGCTGTTGAGAAGCTACGGATGCTTCGAAGCGATGGACAGGATCCAAATACACAGCTGTATATCGAGAAAGAGAGCCCGGGAGGTCCGGACCAGGAAAACCAGTTCAAGTTCTTGCGCAAGAGGTTGGAAGGGAACGACGACTTTGAGAGCATCTTGCAAGAGGTGACTCAGTAAACGGAGGGAAAACACTAACTAAGATACATTTAAAATCACTATAAACCCTAATGAACAGAAACCCGCTGTCCACCTCTTCTGTGAGGAAGCGTATACTTCATGAAGCTTCTCTGAAGTTGCTTACGAACGCTAATCTTCTGAGTGCTCACGAAGCTGTCGATAACCACCTTGATTGCACGGTCGATGTCGCTGCTAGAAACGTATTCGCTCAGTCTCATCTTAGCAAACGATTCGGCAATTCTCAGAATACTCTCCAAGTGTCTGACCGTGATAGGGAACGAGCCTGTGCTGTTGGATTCCTTACGCAGGTCAGCATACACACGGGAAACCTTGTCCATATCCATCTGATTCAGCTTTGGATGTATCCGGGTTCTCGCATAGTGGATGTACTTGATCAAGAAGTCCTGTGGAATAGGAGAGATCTGGCTCTCCTTCTCCTTGCGGATTCTCTCCTCCTCCTGCTGTCTCTTCTGCAAATCGGTCTCGTCATCAGAGTCGTCCACTTGCATTTCATCGTCGTGTCCATCATCGTTCAATGGATGCGATCTAATGTGCGAGTCGACAACGAAAGTGGCCAATCTCTCGTCGGCTTCAGGGTTGACGAGATCACGCACCACACAGACGATATCGAAACGAGACAGAATCGGCTCTGTCAGATTCACATTGCGCTGCAAGTCGATCGTCGAGTTGTATCTACCACCAATAGGGTTGGCAGCAGCGACAATCGAGCAACGAGCTTGCAAAGTGGTGACAATACCAGCCTTCGAGATAGAGATCGACTGCTGCTCCATGGCTTCGTGGATAGAAGTTCTGTCCTGGTCATTCATCTTATCAAACTCATCGATCAGACAGACACCTTTGTCGGCAAGCACAAGTGCTCCACCTTCCAAAGTCCATTCACGAGTCACTGGATCTTTACGAACAGAGGCCGTCAAACCGACAGCAGATGCTCCTTGACCAGTGGCAAACACTGCTCTGTGGGCAGTCTTCTCAACATACTTGAGAATCTGCGACTTGGCGGTACCAGGATCTCCCAGGAGAAGAACGTTAATGTCACCTCTGATCGAATGCTTTCCGTTGATATCTTTTGGAACACCACCGAACAGGGATGAGGCAACAGCAGTTTTGATGTCCTTGTGGCCGTAGATCGATGGTGCAATCGATGCGATGATCTTATCCACAATACCTCTCTCTTTGCTCATCTTAACAATCTTCTTCTCGTCCTCTTCAGTCCACTCGAACGGTGACAAGCCACCCTCTGTAGACTGAACAACAGAACCATCCGAACCCTTGGCTGCGCCTTCACGCTTCTTGATAGCATTCGCCTCGATGACTGTAGCAAACACAGGGAATCCGTTCTTAGCATTCAAGGTACCATCGTAAGAGTTCTTGTAGATTCCTGTGACTTCGATCTCTTCACCCGGTTTGGCAAAGTCGACCAAATCCCACAGAAGAATGGCCTCCTTATGACGAGGAATTCTTCCTGGAGGAACAGAGCTTGGAGACTCCTGGAGTGTCACACGCTGGTAGTTTCTGTAGACGGTTCTCTCTGAGTTGAGTCTGAATGGACCACGCGACTGACAGTTGGTACAGTAGGAAACCTTCACTTCCTGGTTACTGTCCTGGAAGTAAGGACCAAGCACAGCACCACACTTGAGGCAGTCGAACTTGACATACTTGAGCTGTGGGAAGACACCTGTCCGTCTAGTGACAACACCGGTGATTCTGACGAGAGAGTTCAAGTGCGACTCTCTGAGCTCTCTGAGCTGGTTCAATGTTGGGAAGTCGGCGATTCTCACGTGGATCTCAGAGTGGATTTGACTGTAGTCTGGGTAGTGCAACTCAGTGGCCTCCATAGCGACAACATCGAAGATCTTGAGCATTTCTTCGGGACAAGTGGTCAGGAAAAGTGCCAGAATGGCCTTCGATTGCAACAAGTGCATGTAAGAAACCTCGAGAGACTCACTGTTCATCTCTCCCAAAGTTCTGATTCGGCTACCATACACAGAGTGTCCCTTTTCATCGGTGTACTCAAGCAAGAAAGACTTGAGTTCACGCGCAATAGACCGAGTCACGTTAGGCATCGTAATCCACTCGAGGATAGACGGAGCCTTAACTTCAGCGAGAGCATCCAAAGTCAGCTCTTCGGTGAGAGGATCCACATCATCAAAGTACGACTCTGGGTCCTCATCGTATCTGTATCTTCTACGACGTCTTTGAATTGGCAAGCCAAACTCGTCACGAGGAATGTCTCCTTCGGCGGCTTCTCCTTCGTCGAGATCAAGATCACCGTCGCCATGTCTGTGACGTCTGATCCGGTCACGGGCTTCCAGCATCGAATCAACACGACGTCTCTCGGCCTCGGACATTTCCTCGTACTGAGCATCATCGATGTCTCCTTCATCGTACTTATCCTGATCTGGCTTGGCACGATAGTCCTTGGTCATATCATCATCGATAAGATCGACTCCAGTCTCTTCTTCAAGACGTTCTTCCAAGTCATCAATACCATTGAAGTACCGACGTTCCTCGTTCTCTTCAGCATCACCAGCAAATGGCAGGGCTGGAGAAGATGGGAGCTCGTCGTGTCTTCCTGGGGACGGCGATGGAGCTGGGGAAGAGTGAGGCTGAGAGGACGAGCTGGCATACACCTCCTCATCGGACTCTGAGTCACTTTCAATCGTACGCTTACGCGTGTTCCTTCTGTCAGACATCTGCAACTAGTCTTGAAAGTAAGAAGATGAAGGGAAAGATGTGAGTTTTATCCAGGGGTCTCTCCTTTAGGAGGCACGCGAAAAAAAATTAAGCCCAATACGGGAAAATACCCAATTGGGTTAAATGGAACTGGTTGTGAGACTATCCGGCAGAATTACGTGATTCACTATCATGATCGGGGCAAAAAATCAATATCCCGGTGATTTTGGAGTAGTGATCATAGATTCTGTAGTTGTCATCCCAGTCGATGGCTTCCATCAACGTGTATTCCATATATTCTCTGCCTAACGTCGGCTTTCTTTCGCGCCGCATCAAGAATAATTCTGACACCTTATGAGGAAAAAAAAGGATCGGCATTTTTAGGACTTGACTAAGACATGCCATTCCCGTTTTCAGGGATATCTGAGGATGTCAGTAAAGAGCTGGGTAGCAATGAGCAGTCTGCGACAAGAAAGCGGTCTCTTCTCCGCAGAGAGAGGTCAAAGATATCTATAGGATCAACGAGTCGAACCGATTCTTTTAGGTCCGCACAAAGCTGGACTAGTGCAGTCAGTTGGCTCAACAAATCTAACAGTGGAAGCGAGCCACCAATACCAGCAACAAATATCGATGATGACCCACGAAAAACATCTACTGTGGAATCATTGGATCATACGGTGGCAACGTTGACTGAAAAGCCGTTCTATTCAACCAATTACCACCGAATGCAAATACTGGAACAAGAACCAGTCAAACTACCACTATGGAAGTGGTACTGTTACTTGGTGACACTCTGTGTTCCTAATTGTTTGCTAAAGTTTTGTGGTCTCCGCACTGCAGGCAGACAGTATGCTTGGAGAGAGAAGATAGCTCTGATTTCGATCATTTTGGTCCTTGAAGGTATCGTTGCATTTCTCACATTCGGGTTCACTAGGACCATGTGCGATGGAACTGGGCATGGTATCAGCATCCATGATGTGTCATCTGGACATCTCGTTATAAACGGTAAGGCTTTTGATTTGACAGCATCATCCCACCCAAAAGCAGCTGGAATAGAGCCGGGAACGAACATTCTCTACGATCCGATCAATGCAGGTGGAAAAGATGCAAGTCTGCTTTTTCAAAACGTCAATGGCCATTGCAGAGGACTCATTAATCCAAGAAGCAATTGCAGTATTCCACACGAAGGAGATCAAATTGCTTGGTATATGCCGTGCAAGCTTCTAGACTTGGACGGTTCAACAATACCAAATTCTACTTCTGATCATTACCGAGGTTACAGTTGCCATACATCCCCCAAAGCAAGACAGGTATATTATTCCCTTCGTGCTTTAGGCGATGTGGAATACTCCTGGGAGGATGTCAGCAACACAAGTCGCAATTTTATGGTTTACAACGGTGCAGTTCTGGATATGGATTTGCTAAACTGGATTCAATCTGATGACCTTGAGTATCCCTACAAGTTCGATGAGATCAAGCAGAATATTCTGTTAAGTGGCTCTGATATCACACGGCTGCTATCGAGTCCCCATGATAGGAAGGTTGCACAATGCTTGCAAGAGATAATTAAGGTCGGGAGCATAGATACATCCACTGTGGGGTGTATATCTGCCTCCATAGTGCTTTATGTGTCTTTGATATTTGTTCTAACCCTGGTTATGCTACAGTTTCTAGCAGCATGCTACTTCAAATGGTTTGTGGCACCTAAGCAAGGAGTGAGCAACTCCAGCATGAGAGAGTTGAAGAAACGCAACTCCGAGATAGATGCTTGGGCCAGTGATCCGTCTTCTGCGGTCCAATTGCGAACTGTTCCCCCTGAGAGAAGACCAAGCTATCATTTGACAGCTGATGACGAACTGTTAGATCATGATAGCAGTGTCATCCCCGATGTTTCCACCTCCAGGCAGAAGTATGAGCCAAAGTATTTGACTATGACCACTGAAGCTTACCTCAAATCCCAGAACCGTGGCCAGTTTTCAACATCTCAGACCGACAGTGTATTATCAGCCAACAGAGACCTGTCACCATTCCACAACTTTGATGTTGATACCCTTGACCCTTCCTTGGTTATGTCAGATTCTGTTATCCAACCTCGAATTGACTGGGAACCTTATGGGTTCCCGTTAATACATATCATGTGCCTGGTTACATGCTATTCAGAAGATGAAAAGGGTATCAGAACTACGCTTGACTCTATTGCAACCAGCGATTACCCAAATTCTCATAAGTTGATGGTGATCATCTGCGACGGAAAAATCACGGGAGCAGGTAACGGCAGGAGTACTCCAGATATTTGTCTGGAAATGATAAGAAACCTTGCTCTGACCAAAGAGGAGGTACGACCATACTCATATGTATCGGTTACCCAAGGAATCATGAGACATAACATGGCTAAAGTCTACGGTGGTCTCTACAAATATGACAACACCACCGTGTCTCCAGATAAGCAGCAGAAGGTTCCTGTGCTATTGGTTGTCAAATGTGGCACACCCGCAGAGATTGCGTCTTCCAAACCCGGTAATAGAGGTAAGAGGGACTCACAGATTATTCTGATGAGCTTCTTACAGTCGATTACATACAATGACAGAATGTCACCTCTAGAGTTTGAAATACTCACCATGATCTGGCGCATCACCGGCCTCATGGCCTCGTTTTATGAAGCTGTGCTGATGGTCGATGCTGATACACTGGTCTATCCTGACTCGGTCAGTCATTTGACAGCAGAGTTGGTCAGAGAACCAGAGATCCTGGGTCTCTGTGGAGAAACCAAGATCTCCAATAAGTCACAGTCTTGGGTCACCATAATACAGGTGTTTGAATACTATATTTCCCATCACCAATCCAAAGCGTTTGAGTCGGTGTTTGGCGGTGTCACCTGTCTTCCTGGATGCTTTTGCATGTACAGGATCAAGGCTCCCAAAGATTTCAATGTGTGGGTGCCAATTCTGGCCAATGCGGATATCGTCTCTGAATACTCTGAGAACGTGTTGGACAGCTTGCATAGGAAGAACCTGCTCCTTCTGGGCGAAGATAGATACCTATCATCTCTCATGCTAAGAACCTTCCCTAGAAGAAAGCAGGTGTTTGTTCCTAAAGCCGTCTGTAAGACAGTTGCTCCCGACAAGTTTTCAGTCCTCCTTTCTCAAAGAAGACGCTGGATCAACTCGACAGTCCACAATCTAATGGAGTTGGCTCTAGTGAGAGATCTCTGTGGGACTTTCTGTTTCTCCATGCAGTTCGTTATCATTGTCAACCTCGTGGGAACTCTTGTACTACCAGCATCCATCACATTCACCTTCTACATCATATTCGTTGCGATTTTTTCCCCAATCAAGCCGATCATATCTCTCATTCTCATGGGCATTGTCTTCGGCCTTCCAGCGGTTCTGATACTGGTCACAGTCTCCAATCCTATATACATTGCATGGATGCTGGCATACATTGCATCGTTGCCTATTTGGAACCTGGTACTCCCCGCTTATGCATACTGGAAGTTTGACGACTTCAGCTGGGGTGATACCAGAAGGACTGAGGAATCCGTCAAACTGAATTCTGAACTGGATGGTGAATTTGATGGGTCTCAAATTGTTCAAATGACATGGAGAGAATACGAGATGAGGCGACGCACAGAGCAATCCAGAATCTTGATGGCATACGGCTCAGAGTCTGACGTTGAATAATGATACAAACGTAGATACAGTTATTATATAGCAAGCTCTAACAGTACAAGACTGACATGTTCTTTCACGTCAGATGGAAGGCTCCTTAGACTCACCAATAGTGGGTAGAGCGAGGTTAATTTGCGCCGACTCTCTGCATTAGTCTTCGAACACTTTAGGAATGTATCTAAGCCGTTCAACACGATAGACACTTCTTCTCTTTGAATACGCGGGACAGGACGTTTATGAACCAGCTTAGAGTCAGACACGTACTTGTTCAACGTGAAGGCTATCCTCGAAATGAAGTAATCCAGGACAGTATCCGACTTTAAATCGGTAGAAAGAGTGGATAAGTCTTGGAGGCATTGCTTTGCAATTTGGATACGTGGAACGGGTTGTGGTAAGACAGTCGATCCGAATGACTTCGAGAGAATCGCAGAGGTATCTGCATGTTCGGTTATATCCAAAAGAATCTCTTCGTCAAGGGGAGTCAAGGCATATAAGAATGAAACCTTCCAAATGGTCTGGACGAAGTCTGTTTCCTCCGATGGAACATGCGACGACGATTCCAACACATAGATGAGCTTATCACGAAGAACCCTATAAGCCTCCAAATCTGATGATTCCAATTCCTCAGTGTCGATGGCTGAAGGAGCAAAGCAGCTGTTAAACACCTCCAGCAACCGTGTCCAAAGGGCAGCACGATCATCAGCAGCCATCTGTTCCCCTGACACAATCTGGTCACACATCCGGCAAGACAGATCGGTCAACACCTTGAGGCTTTCAGATGCCAGACTGCGACCATCACCAGTGACAGCCCTCTGTTCACTTTTCATATTGCATGGCTCTAACAGAGAATCGAAAACATTGAACAGTCCATTATTCTCCATGTAGAGAGAGATATCATCAATTGTGGCAATATTAGCCTTAAGAAGCACAAGTCCCTTGTAGCTGGCAGCTTTGAATGTTGGAATCTTAACACCCTTGCCGCCCAATTTCTCGTTAATGATGTCATGTGTAGAGAATGGGAGTGTCACGATGGCCACTAGTTCTTGAATCAATAGTCTGTTGAACTTCGGGTCTTCAAACGAAAGGTGTTCTATGTCGGAAATGACCTGCTGTTGCAACTTGGTGCATCTAACATCGTCGTTACGGTTAACAACCAACACGGGGAATCGAATGCAGGTCTGCAGTTGTGACAGCATCTTTCCAAGCATCTCCACTTCAAGAGCAGGACGGACGAGTTGGAACAGGTTGGAGAATCCGCGTGCAAAGGAAAGAATCGAGTCCTCACAATCCGACTCTTCACTTAGGTTGTATGTGATCTGCGAGTTCACCCAGAACTCATACAGATCTTGAGCAACTTCATGTGGGATCGACTGGTTCACAAATCGGGCTGTAACTGCGTTAATGTTATCAAAGATCTTGACAGTCAGGGTGACCCAGTTTGGATCGAGGTTGACGATCCGAGACAGATACTCGATAAAGCCATGCCAGAAGACGATCACACTGTCATCCGAAAAGTCTGATAGATACTCTGTGAACAGCTTGGTAAGACCATTGTCCACGTTGATCAAGGCCTCAATCCACTCTTTCTTTGCTGCCTTGTCTGCTGAATAGACGCTATCTGGAGGCGTGATCTGGAAGATGATTGGTTCTAACACGATCCTGTAAATGAGTAGCCAAGAAAGGTCAGAGCTGGTGAGCGACTCGATGACGTTGAAGAAAGTAATGATCGAACCGTTTCGAACCTGTGCACGCTTATCGCCGGTAGTCTTAGCCAACTTGAGAACCAGGTAGAGCCAAAGGCACCTGTAGTAATCTAGCTCCGATTCTGTGCTCTTGGAGTTGACAATATCCGCGAGTGCCGCTTCATCGGTGATCAGATTCTCAAGGTTGTCCAAAGAATGTGTTGTCGGATTAGATAGTTCAATCTTCTCCTTGAGGTAGTCACTAATAAGCCAGAAGTAACTGGATGCATTGAATGAAATGTTCAAGTCATACTTCTGAGTAACGAACGAATAAAGACAGTCGATGATAGTCCGAATTTGATCGCTTGGAATTCCCTGGAGGACTTCATCTAGAATAACCCTCAAGGTTTCAAATGATGATCTGAGTACAGAGATAGCCATCTCGCGGATACTCTTCTCTTGCAGCATCTGTGGACCTGCGCGCTTAATTACTGTGAATGGCAAGTCCAACATCGATGTGACAACAGGCCATTCGTTCTTGATATGATTTCCGAATCTGTCAATGACAGATTTAAGGGTATTGAGTGTTTGCAAAGCCATCTGAATCTCAACATTGAGGACTAGCAATTCGTCAGTTAGAGGCAGTTTGGAGAGCGCACCCAAGTAGTTGTTCAGGGACGTTAGCACCTTTATTTCTGTGGCAGCAAATATCTTGCTCCTCTTTTCATCATCATCAGCAACATTAGAGTCGAATCCAGCCGAAGCTGTGGCTCTCATGATAGAGTCAAATGCTCTCGAGGACATCAGTCTGATACCATCAGGAAGAGAACGATCTGCTGTGAGTTTGGTGTAGAAGCTGTTCACACATTCCCACCCACCATCTCGTAAGATGAGCAACTTAAGTGGGTCCACTTCACATATCTCTGCCAGTTTGCTCACATAAAAGGATCTGTTGAAGATACACGGTTGCAACTTGCCATTTTCCACCGGCACACTTCCCTTTTCATGTCCTGTGAAAGTTAGTGGAAGCACATCGTTCGATAGTCCAACCAAGGAGTGACAAATGTCGAGGAACACTTCCTGAGACTGCAATTTCAGTCCAGATGTGAACTTGTCCAGGGCTGAGGATATAACTTCCAGATCGTTATTGGTGAGATAAGGCGATATTGGAGGAATATCACGGGTGTTGAGATCTGTTGGTCCATCAACAAAGTAGCTGATCCATTGAAGCACTTCCAGCACTTCAGACCAATCATCATCGATTATCTCGCCCAATGACAGAGCAAGATTGATCAGGACACGGAAACAAGTTGTGTTGCGTGATGTGAGGTTCCGGACATAGAGTTTTGAGTTTGACTTGTCGACACCAGCATTCGATTCTGAGACCTTCCGCTGGTGAGACATATTCGACACTGCTTGGCCAATGGTAGAACTGATGGTTCCCACAATACTCTCACCTATCGAGAACGATTTCAACTGATAGCCAACTTTACCTGTCAATTCAACAGTAGAGATAGCAAAGAATTGCAATATGGAAGCCTGTGCTTCTCTGACAGAGAGGATTCCAGATGCATGGCACAGCTTCTGTAACGATCTGGTTATGAGAACGAAGGTGTCATCGTCAACTGTAGAATGTAAGAAGACTTTGTAGATTGGAAGAATATCTTGCCAAGTATCACTGACCATATCATGAACACAAGTATATTCCACAAGGTGCTCGTGATCGGTAGGACCGCGGAAAGAGGTCTCATCCAAGAACGAAATGACATTCGCATTGGGTAGCGCTCCCACCTCTCGGGATTGCGCACTGGCAAGTTCTAGCGACTGGAGGCATATTCCATCAGCCAAAGAAACCATACACTCCATAACGAGATTCTCGATGTAGGTGGTTGGCACAGCTGGTGGATCCGGTTTGTCAATGGCATCCATGTACCTCTGCTTGACAGAAGACTCTTTCAACGAGAATACTTGCGGTTGTTTCACACGAGCTGAGCCATTTGGCTTGCGGGGCGATGCCGTTGCAGAATGATCTTCGGTTGTGTACAATTGAGATGGAGGCGGTTGGATGATATCGCCTGCATTCAAAGATTGCCTGCTTTCGTCTATGACCTGGTTGCATGTAGTTATGAAGTCCTTCAGCACTGTCCGCCGTTCTTCTTCCTGATTGTTGTCATACTCAGAGAAAATCTGTTCGACCAGTCTGAAGTCCTTGAAAAGAGAGCTGTAGATCTCGAGGCAGAAGATGCGTTTCCAAAGAGGCGTGTCCGAGTCTTTGGATATCAGATGTGTAAGAAGAGACAGGGCCACCTCTGACTCGATTTTGGTAACAGTCATCTCCTCGGATATGAGCAAGTAGACTAGACGGCACACACGGACCATGAGTGTGAAGTCGTTGCAGGAGGAAACAAACCTGAGCAACAGAGGTGCCAGACGGATCCGAAGAATATATGACAATTCAATGTGGTCCAGAAACACATCACTATTGTTCTTGATGATGCTCTCCACAGTCTCAAAGCCGTCGTCGTCAGTCATGTAGTTTGACTTTAAGAACGATGGCTTGTGGTGTTCAATCAATGTACACAAATCGTTGAATACCCTTTGCGCATCATACGCACAGGGGTAGGTGAGCAATGTCTTACCATCATCAATTGGCACTTTGCAGGACGCCGGTTCCTTGATCTCGCCGGCGTCTACAGAACGGCTCTCCTCTTTCACCTTTTCGAAGACGGTATTCAACAATTGTGAGAACGTTGCCTGGGCAGTGTTGGTCACTGCAGATGTTTTTGTAGAGCTTTGCATCGACGTGCACACAAACAACAGGTTCACAAGCAGCTTGTCGTTGATATCCATCGAATACATCTCGAATAACGTGGGCAATATCTGTAATATCTTGACCTGGATCTCTGGGGTGTTATGAGTGGCATCTTGCAATGCTGCGACGACTTCGGGCAACCTCGACGAAGATATGCCTTTGAAATAGGCCAGCTTTTGCAGACTTGACAGTGCTATAGTGATGAGCCTTGCGCTTTTCGAGTGGCAGGCCACAATTATAGGGTCAACAAGTTCCTTGTGGTCAGCTAGAGAGGTTGCGCCCGAGTCTGTGTTGGGCACGGTCTTCAGTATCTCCAGTGACCTGTCACAGGCTTTCCGAACATTAGGATACTTGCGCTTCGATTCCGACCCTAGTAAAGTGTAGTCGGTGATCAACTGTCCAACTATGCTCATGTTGATACCAATTGGAGTATGTTTATCAGCCTCAACCTGTAAATTTAGATTTTTCAGGATTTAATGAAAGCAAAGGCTATAATGGACGGTGTCTTTGCTATCAATAAACCGCCCGGATTGACGTCTCGTCAATGCCTGGACAAGGTCAATAGAGCACTATCTAACGCCAAGTGCTCCCAGATAGCTCTGCAAAAGCTGAAGGATGACCGGGATCAGCACAGTAAGAATAGAATCAAGAAGTACAAGACCAAGAAGCTAAAGATGGGTCATGGAGGAACTTTGGACCCTCTCGCCGAGGGAGTACTGATTCTTGGTGTTGGAAAGGGCACCAAGAAGCTTGGTGAGTATACAAACGGTGCCACTAAGGTTTACGATGCTACAGGACTGTTTGGCGGATCCACAACCTCAGGAGATGCCGATGGTCAGTTAATAGAGACCACCGACAATGAAGGGTTGAAACGTGAGGATCTGGATGACATTCCGCAGAGGTTTATTGGTACTTTGAACCAGACTCCACCGATCTTTAGTGCTTTAAAGATGGACGGCATGCCTCTGTATGAGTATGCCCGGAAAGGACTTCCATTACCGAGACCAATCAAGGCACGGACAGTCCATGTTTATGACTTGAAACTATCTGATGACTGTCTGTCCACAGATCACAACTATGAGTTTATCAAGAGTGAAGTTGATGAAGATGGTTCGACTCTCGTCGACAAGTTAAAGGGGAATCCAACGTTGAATGATCATCCAGTGTCTTTCTCCGAGGAGTATATGAAGAAAGCGGCCGCAGAGTCCCTTAGTACCGAGACTCTACCTGTCAAAGTGGTTGATCCGCATAAGTACGAGGTTCCAGGGTATCGTGCTCCCTTACTTCGCTTTGCATCGACGGTTTCTTCGGGTACTTATGTCAGATCGCTTCTGAGTGATTTTGCAAGAGCACTGGGAAGATCCGCATACATTGTCAAGCTAGTTAGAGAGAGACAAGCAGAGTGGCAGCTGGGAAAGAACTGTTTCCAACCTGCCGATTTTGATCTTCCAGAGGGTGTTTGGGAACCAGTGTTGCAAAAGGTGCTTAGAGAAGGTCCAGAGATCAATGTGAAACTAGAGTTGGAGGAATCGAGAAAGAAGTATGAGGAAACGGCTGAGAAGGAGGCAAAGGATGAGGATGGAGCCAAGGACGCTACAGCGACTGTATAATGCTTGATATATTAATAGAAAAGGATTAAAATGACAGGAAGCAGAGTCATCCAGCTCGGCCCGAGCTTGGAACCTCCGCTAGTTGATTTACCAACATAGTTGCACACAGTGATAGCATCATCATCATTGACAGTAGTCGGATCGCAATAGCTCTTCGAGAGCAGTGATCCGCTTGGACAGGTGAATTCGAAATCGGGAGGGCAAAGACGAGCCAGTTCCAAACACTGGTCAATGCAAGGAAGTATCTCATAGTAGGCAAAGGCTGGGTTGATGACGTCTCTGATGAATGCGCTACGGCCCTCACCCTGTGCGTAGTTCTTATAGTAGCTCTTGTTGCTGGTAGAACATCGTGGGATACTCACTGCACATAGCCAGTTCTTGTAGGCAGCCGAGCATGTAGTGCAGGTTGATACTGGTGAATACCGAGAGTCCAGACTGGCATCGCAGGCGATTTGTTGCATCGAAAGCAGAAATCCTTCGTATAAAGCTCGAGCATTAAGATCGTAGGCTTCTGCCAGCTCACCTGTCGTCTGTTGGTGAGCAGTGAGGTTTAACGATGCAGGCACAGCATATGCAACTTCTGAACAGAAGTCAAGGTCGTAAATGAGTTTGCATGCTCTTGACCCAGTTGTTTGGAAATCAAACTGCTCGTAAATGATTCCTCCATAGGAACCAGAAGTATAAGTTTCAATGACCACCCCAATGTAGGCAGTATTTGCGGTCAATCCATCGATGGCATAGATCGAATTGGTACTACTGTTCGACATGCTGTACATCATGTCGAAGTCTGTAGACTGTCGGATGGCGCACCAGCTCTGGTTGAGCCCAACGCTCAACGAATAGCTGTCCCCTTCGTACAGGTATAAATCATAGGTGTTGTTGTCACTTATGCGTGTATCAAAGGAGAAAATGGCTGAGTCATAGTCCGTATCGACTAAAGAGATGAACGTGCTTGAATCGTACTGGAAGACAAGGTCTCTCTGAGACACTCCAACCTCATACTTCCAAGTAGAGTTCTCCGGACAGTGCGGACAACTGTCTGTTTTAATAGTAATATAGAGCATTTCAGAGCCATTGTTGGCGCTCGTTTTGGTGAAATCCTGAACATATCCGTTGGCAAAAGCCTGCTTCGTCCTGTCCTCGAGATCAGTCTCGTTGTTGAAGGTGTAGTAGAGACTGAGTCCGTTGTAACTTCGGTTGTCGTTCCATGCATCTGGTAGTGCACAGAGGGATGCACTGATGAACGTAATGATCTCGTATGATGTGGATATACCTGGTGCAGTGTAATTGATGCTGAACACATAGGTCTGGGACTCGTTCAATCCTATCGTCGCCTGGACAGGAGTCCAATCTGTTAAGATGTCATTGCCAGTCTTCTCTCCCAGACTGGTGGCTTTAGACACTTCAAAGTCCTCAAATATGGTATCCATGTTCATCCTACCTATAAGATCATTGATATAACTATCAGATGCAGCCAGTGCCACTGCCAATAGCCAAAGGAAGATGATCATTATATAGGGATGAGTTTTTAGAAGTGTAAATCAGATGTGAAATAGATTTCAAGTTTGGTATATATTACTCGCTTAGATAGTAAGCTTCTCGCTGAAAAGCTTGGTGACAGCATCGACGGCAGCATCAGCTCCGGCAGGCTTGTCACCCATACCCTGGCAGACGTTACCTCTTCCACCGGCTCTTCCACCGATATACTCAGAAGCAACTTTGGCAACATCGTTACTGGCAATCTTGGATGGATCGGCAACGTAGACACCTTGGGCAACCTTGGCATCAGAGGCATCTCCCAGAACTAGGAAGAGCGACTTGTCCTTGTTTTCCTTCTTCAAGTAGTTGATGGCCTCGGTGATTATCTTGGCATTAGGAGAGACATCGACGTGCAAGGCAAGGTATTGTGCGTCCTTGTTCTCCTCAAAGTAGCTTTTGACAGAGTCAAGAGTCTTCTTAGTGTCGGCCTTCTGTCTGTTCTTGACCTCGTTCTTGAATGTCTTATCGACCTTGGCAAACTTGGTCCGCAGAGCCTCCTTATCACGCACAGAGACCGTGAGCTGGCCGATCTCAGTACCGAGCTGTTTAAGTCCCTTCTCCTTCTCGGATCCGAAAGGAAGCTTATCCAAGGCATCGATCTTGTCGTTGTACTCCTTAGTGACCTCCTTGGTGGCAAGGGCCTCTCTGCCAGTGAGAGCCACGACTCTTCTGATACCTTTGGCAATACCACCCTCCTCGGTGATGACCAGGTGCTGGATCTCTCCAGTGTGCTTCAAGTGAGTACCACCACAAAACTCGATCGAGTAGTCATGCCACTTGAGGTTTTCAGGATCAGCAATGAGCTCTTCAACTGGCACTCCAATGGAGACAACACGCACAGGGTTAGGATAGCTCTCGCCGAAGACGGCCCTGACACCAAAGATTTCCTGGGCCTCGTCGATAGGGTAGGACTTGGCATAAACCTTGAGCTTCTTCTTGATCTGCTCGTTACAAATATCTTCGGTCTTCTCGACCTCTGCAAGAGACATAGCCTTCTTGTTGGAGAAATCGAACCGAAGTCTGTCAGCAGCCACAAGCGAGCCCTTCTGGTCCACGGTCTCGCCAAGCACCTCTCTGAGGGCAAAGTTCAAGACGTGAGTACCAGTGTGATTGTGCATAAGTGGGACTCTTCTATCAAGATCATAGCTGGCAATAACGGTATCACCGACTTTCAGAACACCATCACTCAAGTAGCCAGTGTGCAAAACGTAACCAGCGTAACTCTGAACGTTCTCAACGTCAAAGTCGGCCTGGCCATCGATCACAATCTTACCAGTATCGTACTCTTGACCACCCTGTTCGGCATAGAATGGAGTCTTGTCCAACAGGATTCCTATCTGCTCGCCTTCCTTGAGGTCGGCAGTAGACTCCTGGAACTGACCTGCTGTGTAAATGGCAACCACCTGCGACTCTATGTCGTTGCTGGTATACTTCGGAGAGTCATCGGTTTGAGGAACCTTGTCGTTAGTCTGCAAGTCTCCAAGAGCGTGCACATCCAACTTGAGGAGTTGCTTGCCCTTCTTACTGCCGCCAGACTTGGAAGCTTCCCAAGAGGCCTGTTTGGCCTTCTCGAATCCAGCCTCGTCGATCTTCAAGTTGGCCTCCTCGGCCATCAATCTGGTCAAGTCAACAGGGAATCCATAGGTGTCATAAAGACGCCAAACATCCCGGCCTGACAGTGTCTTGTCAGGGCGTTGCTCAGCAGCGGCGGCATACTTCTCGAAGAGCTTTTCACCTCTGTCAAGGGTCTTAGCAAACGATGCCTCCTCCTCATCAAGGATCTCAAAGATGTAGGAAGGATCAGCAGCAACCTCTGGGAAGATGTGTTTGACTTGTTCGATAAGAGTTGGGGCCAGAGTCGAGAAGAAGTTTCCAACAGGATAGTTCATGTACTTTCTAGCGTAACGGGCACCTCTTCTGAGGATTCTTCTCAGAACGTAACCTCTTCCCTCATTGTTTGGAACACCACCATCAGCAATGGCAAAAGTCAAAGTACGCACGTGGTCGGCCAAGACTCTGTAAGCAGTGTCGACACCGTCAACGTCTTCCTTGCCAAAGTGACCCTCGTATGGTCTAACACCGGTCATCTCCTGGATACGTGCAAACAGCGGCTCGAACACATCGGTGTCGTAGTTGGAGTGAACATCCTGCAAGATAGAAACGAGTCTCTCGAATCCCATACCGGTGTCGATATGCTTGGCAGGCAAAGGCTTCAACGATCCATCAGGCTCACGGTTGTACTGGATGAACACGTTGTTCCAGATCTCTATGACGTTTGGATCATCCTCGTTGACAAGACTGGCAGCATTGCGGCCTCCTATTCTGTCATAGTGGACTTCAGAGCAAGGACCGCAAGGGCCCTGGTCGCCCATCTCCCAGAAGTTGTCCTTGACGGAACCTGGAATGATATGGCTCTCAGGGACGCCGATATCCTCCCAGCACTTCTTGGCTTCAAGGTCTGGCTCCAGGCCTGCCTTCTCATCTCCACCGAAGTAGGTCACATAGAGTCTGTTTGGATCAAGACCGTACACCTTGGTGAGCAACTCCCAAGAGTAGGCGATGGCGCCCGACTTGAAATAGTCACCGAACGACCAGTTTCCAAGCATTTCGAAGAAGGTGTGGTGGTACGAGTCTCTACCGACATCCTCTAAGTCGTTGTGCTTACCACCGGCACGAATACACTTCTGAGAATTGACGGCTCTTGTCCAGGTGGCCATCTCTGAGGAAGGCTCGACGGTACCCAAGAAGATCGGCTTGTACTGGTTCATACCAGCGTTGGCAAAGAGCAAAGTTGGGTCGTCATGAGGGACCACCGAAGAAGAAGGCACAAAAGTGTGTCCTCTCTCTTTAAAGAAGTCCAGGAAGGTCTGACGGACCTTGTTGGCTGGCCACTCGACCTCTGTGCCGTCGTTGTTTGTATTGGTCGACATCAGTCTGGAAGTTTGTCTCAGATAGAGTCCTGTTGATCTTTGAATCGAACTGGGAATGTTATGATACTGCGCGATCCGATTGTAGAACGCAAGTTTCATAAACAGGTCTATTGGTAAGATCTGTTTGAAGGTTGTCTCTATAGATATGAGCAATGGAGAGAGAGAAAAAAAACCTTTCGTGTCTCTCTCTTAGTTAGCTGGAAAATTTTGGCTCATCACTAGATACACACTATGGTTAGATTCAAGGCCAGGTATATCCTGTTCGAGATCCTGTACCCAGAGAGAGAGACATATCCATTGGAGAAGTCGTATGGTACAGTGGCACAAGCTACGGTGTCTTTGCATCAGCCCTCTCTCTCAATAGTGGGCGCCAAGCAGATCATCTATCTGATACGAGCGTCGTTACAGAAGAACTTTGGAGATTACGGGTCTTCGATGGCTGTTGGGTTGACGATGCGATACTTTTCAGGCAAAACAAGTACAGGCATACTACGAGTGAGTCGGGAGAATGCCGACTATATCGTTGGAGCACTGACTTTCATCCAGAGTCTAGAGGGTGAAAAGTGTATCTTCAACTGTATTGGAGTGAGTGGATCGATTGCCAAGTGTGAGGATCGGGCTAACGAACGCTCTAGAATGCTGATGAAGCTGGTTGCTGGAGACGACATCTAACAGACGATCTTTCCTTACATACTTTACTAAACACATATATTCGCTAGTCATAAGTTCTCACTGTCTCGAGTTGATGATCGAGGCAAATTCTGGCTTCAAAGAGGCACCACCGACGAGGAATCCATCGACGTTGGTCTTGCCCTTGAAAGTTGGAGCGTTCTTGCCGTTAGCAGAGCCTCCGTAGAGAATTCTCACGGACTCGGACTGAGAACCAATCACTGTCGAAAGGTACTTTCTGATTCCAGCGTGGATCTCCTCAGCATCATCAGCAGTGGCAGCAAGTCCCGTTCCGATGGCCCAAATTGGCTCGTAGGCAACGACAATGTCGGACCAGTCGGAAACAATGTCAGCAACGGCCTTGAGCTCTCTCTGGCAAACGGTCAAAGTCTGGCCGGCCTTCTTCTCCTCAATGGTCTCTCCGATACAGAGAATGACCTTCAAGCCGGAGGCAAGGGCAAATTTAACCTTGGAAGCGACGAACTCGTCGGACTCCTTGAAGTAAGTTCTTCTCTCCGAGTGGCCCAAGATGACGTACTCAACGCCGATGTCCTTGAGAGCCACAGCCGAAACCTCACCAGTGTAGGCACCAGATGCCTTGTCGTAGGAGTTCTGGGCACCGACGTGGACAGTTGGCTGCTTGTTCAAGGCAACAATCTGCGAAAGGTATGGGAATGGAGGAGCAAGCACAACCTCGACGTTAGGGTCCAAGGTTGCACTGTTGAGGTTCTCAACGATGGTCTTGATCGACTCCGTAGAGCCGTTCATCTTGAAGTTGCCGCCGACAAAGAAAGTTCTGGTCATTATTAGTTATATGGGTACTTTAATAAAGCTCAATTGAGTAGATGAGGTGATGCTAAAGTGATGAAGGGAGGAGGTAAATTTCGAGTCTCCGTGGTCCGCAAAAAACGATTCCAATCGTGGGGGAACTGGTGCCCGGGTGAAATAAATATGCTGGTAGGGGGGAGAGGAGGGAGCTAGGATGCATCCGATTGCGATGGTTGGACATTCTCTTCGTCCTCGCCTCCATTATCCTCGTCCTCGCCCTCAATTAGCTTCGAATACATGGCTCTGGTGTCATGGGCCCGTTTAACCTGTTCGTCTCGTGCCTTAACAGCAGCTTCGAGCACTTTATTCATCTCGCACTCGTTCAACGAGCTCGTAGTGTGCTTCAATTCCTCAGTAGTGTCTTCTTTCAACCGCTTCTCCCTCTGCGGGTCTTCCAACTCCGACCACGTCTCCAGATGTGTCATCAACTTGTACCTTTGAGTCTCTGTGTTCTTCTTCATCGCTATCCAGTCACAGTGTGGCACATTCTGTAGATCCTCAAAATGCTCCACCGACCACCGGAACCATTTCATCAGGAACACTCGAGCCCAGATTCCGTGTGTGACCAGCACCAACACCGATGGGAAGCTGTCCTTGCTGAATTGCCGGAACAGCGTCTCGTTGAAAGACGCACACCGATCGTAGACATCAGCGGCGGATTCTCCAAACGGAATCCTGTAAAAGAAATGGCCGTACCTGGCTCTCTCCACCCACATCTGTTGCATCTCATCCAGGGTGCTCTGAAAGTTGCCAAAGTCCTGCTCCCGCATGCGGGGTTCCTCGTACACTTTGTAATCGACCCCAATGTCCTTGATACCTTCCACAATGTCATTCAGTGTCTGCCGAGCCCGCTGATAAGGCGATGTATAGAAGCAGATCGAGTCTCCTTCCTTCAGGTACTCTCGAAGAAGTATTCCCGCCTGCCTAGCCTGCTCGTGTCCCTTAGCCGTCAAAGGGACCTTGTTATTGGGCACATATTGGTTCACTGTCTTGTCCCTATTTCCTTCCGATTCGCCATGTCTCACCAGGAGAATCAACTGATTGTTAGTACTAGAACACACAACCTTTAATGTCCATTCCCCCTAATACTTACCCTAGGTCTACCCATATTGACTAACTGACGGCCTCAATTTATCCTTCCTAAAAGGAAATTGGTCCAGTGAAAATTCTTTAATCTTTCAACCATGTTGTCCATCATCGCTAAAAGGTTCAACTCCACCGCTGCCACTCGTGCGACTACGTTGGCATCGATATTCCCTCCTCTGAAGGAGGTCACACAACAGGACCTGCAAACGGGGCCAGCCATCAAGAAATACTTCCTGGCAAGATCAGCCTTTGGTAACCTTCCAGTCTACAGAACCATCAGAAGCCAGGCCATTTACACCGACGTCAAGCGTATCCAGGGTGATATAATCCAGTTCAGAAACGATCTGCAAGAACAACTGCCACATATTGACAAGAAACGCTATACTTGTATGATGCAGAGCAAGACTTTGCGTATTAAAGGTGACCATGCCAGCCAAGTCAGAGAGGCTCTCAGCAAGACCTTCTAACTCATGTAAATAATGCATATCTCTATAGATAGTTGCCCACTAGCCCGTCAGAATGGCCCAAGTTGCCCGCCATCAACCTCTTGGCCGGGGTAGACGGTCCAAACTAAATGCTTCTCTACCTGCACTTTTTTTCCGAGTGTTTTCACTTTTGACTATCTATCTCATCTTTGTCGAACGGCTTGAATTGTACTCCGAAATTTGTCAGTCATGTCAACTATCAAAGTTGTAGGACCGGAGTCGCCTGATGACCCTCTGTATGAGAATGGGCATCTAGCTGATACTATCGAGCTTCAATCTGTCGAAAAAAGTTCCAAGACCAAGCGGGACATACCTAATAGGTCTTCCAAGTATGCGGCAGGCGCAGCTATCGAGGATAACAATCTCGTTGAAGGTCATATGTCAGCTCGCGAGACGAGACGCCGATTGTCCAAGATTACTCCTGAGCAGAGGCTGACTCCTGAGCAGCTCAAGGAAGAACGCCGTAAGGATAAACAACTCCACGAGTATCTACACAGCTATTTTGGAGACAACGAGGCAGACGAACAACAGAGTCAACCGAGTGATAAGAAGGTCACTTTCAACGACTCTTGGCACAAGGGCCATGAGGCCAATAACAACGAGCCCGAGAATGTTCCTACCAATGGTGAAATCAAGGTGGGAGGTGGTCCCAAGGGTAAATGGAAGGACTTCCTCCGGAGAAAGTCTGTCGTTGGTAATATCACTAGGAAGAAGTCTACCCTCTCTGTGTACAGAAACCCAAGGGACGAGCTGCAGCACCGTGGACAGGAGAAACTGGAGATGGTTGTGGACGGATTAGCTGCAGGGTACCCGTCGATTCTTCTAATGTCCACTTACTTTCAAGAGGACGAAAATGGGCATCGTAAAGTTCCCATGCTTCTCAGTTTGCTCTCGCTCTCTATCAGTGAAGTGGACCCGGAGAAACATCACAACAACAAGCATTTCAAGTTTCATCTTGAGTACGGTCTCGGTCACCACGTTCTTAGGTGGACCATTGAACGTGATATCCGTCAGCTACTCATCTTCCACAACAAGCTCAAAGTTCAATCCATCGGACACAACTACATCGCCAATAACAGTGACAGGAAAGAGCTTGCCATCCCCAAGTTCCCCAAACTGGGACGGCGTGAGAGTGTCGGTGATCTGACCCCACTGGGTACTTATCCTGCGTCTCTTGCATCAGTCAGCTCTCAACAACTTGGTGTACCTGCACCTAATGAAGCTTCTAGCGTTCATTCGAACGTTTCCTCGCTTGAGAGTGGGTCTAGTGTTGGTTCGTTGGTCACAAATGCCTTGCACTTGGTGTTCAACCGGCATGGTACCACTGAAGGATACAACTTGCGCGATAATCTTGAAGAATACTTCTACCAGCTCCTCAAGGCTCTGCTCATGAGACCGGAATCCACACGACTTTTCCGTCTGTTCGAGTTGTCGCCAATGAGTGTCCTTCTGAACCAGGAAGGTATTAAGAAGCGGAAGGAAGGTTCGCTCTTCATTAAGACTACCGCCAAGGCTCAAGGTTGGAGAGTTGGTCACGTTCGCTTTATTGATTTCAAAGCCATGGTGGAACGTCACACTTCGAAGTGGTTCATTATCGCTCACAACTACGTCATGTACGTGGCAGATATCAACTCTACAACACCTTTGGACGTTTTCTTGGTCGATCCTTCGTTCAGAGTGACTGTGTCCGGTTTTGAAGGCCTCTACGAGGCCGGTAATAACCTCGCAGACTTCCTGAAGCATCACGGTGAGGAAGAAGATTACAACACACTAGGTCAACAGACTGACGATGATGACGATCATATTGATGAAGACGGTGTTGACGATGATGTCAAGGCTGCCCGTCACTTTTCGCTCACTATGGAAAATTCCGAGCGTCGTCTCAGTGTTGTCTCCCGTTCTGCTAGACAGATTAAGGACTGGTGCTACTCGATATTCCACATGAGTGTTAATTCGGAGTGGTCTGAAAAGCACCGCTTTGACAGTTTCGCCCCTATTAGAGACAACTGTTTTGCCCAGTGGTTCGTCGATGCCAGAGACTACTGGTGGGCTGCCTCTTCTGCCATTGAAATGGCTAAAGACGTCATTTACATCCATGACTGGTGGCTCAGCCCAGAGCTATATCTACGCAGACCGGCTAATGGTAACCAAGAGTGGCGTATTGATCGACTCTTGAAGCGGAAAGCCGAGCAGGGTGTTAAGATATTCATTATTGTCTACAGAAACGTCATCAATACCGTCATTACAGACTCTCTCTGGACAAAGCACTCGTTATTGGATCTCCATCCAAACATTCACGTTATGAGATCGCCAAATCAGTGGATGCAGAACGTCTATTTCTGGGCTCACCACGAGAAGCTTCTGATTGTTGATCAATCTGTGTGCTTCCTTGGTGGTGTCGACCTCTGCTACGGTAGATACGATACACCAGATCATGTCATCGTCGATGATAGCCCGTACAAGTTTGAATCGGACGTGCCACCAGAGGTGTTGGCCAAGAACACAAACTTGAAATATCAAGTCTTCGCTGGTAAGGACTACTCGAACCCACGTGTCTCTGACTTCTACAACTTGAACCAACCGTTCGAAGATATGTATGACCGGCAGATCACTCCAAGAATGCCTTGGCATGATGTTCATATGGTGACATGTGGTCAGATCGCACGAGATTTGTCGCGTCATTTCGCCCAGCGTTGGAACTATCTGTTGAGACAGAAGAGACCTTCACGTCCAACTCCGCTCTTACTGCCCCCACGCAACTTCACTCCTGAGGAATTGGAACAATTGAACTTCAACGGTACCTGTGAGATTCAGCTATTGCGTTCGTCTTGCGATTGGTCCCTTGGATTGAAGCAGCATGAGCAGAGTATTGAGAATGCCTACGTTAAAGTCATTGAGACCAGTGAACACTTCATCTATATCGAGAACCAGTTCTTTGTGACTTCCTGTGAAGTCGATGGTGTCATTGTGGTGAATCGTATCGGTGATGCACTGGTTGACCGGATCATCAGAGCTCATAAGAATCATGAAACCTGGAAAGCTGTCATTGTGATCCCGCTGCTGCCTGGATTTGCAAGTGATGTTGGACGTTCAGACGGTTCTTCAATGCGTTTGATTACTCGGTGCCAGTATATGTCGATCTCTATGGGTAACAGCTCGATCTTTGCCAAGCTGCAACGGGTTGGTATTGTTCCTGAGGACTATATTCAGTTCTACTCACTTAGAAGATGGGGAACAATTGGCAAACATGAGATGCTTGTTACTGAACAGCTTTACATCCATGCTAAGGTGATGGTTGCAGATGATAGAACTGCCATCATTGGTTCTGCCAATATCAACGAACGGTCGATGCGTGGAACTAGAGACTCTGAAGTCTGTGCCATTGTTCGTGACAAGGACCTGATCGATTCTACCATGGATGGTAAGAGTTACAAAGTGGGCGCGTTTGCTCATACCTTGCGGATGAGGCTGATGCGCGAACATCTTGGAGTGGATGTTGATCTGATAGATATGGTGGAAAGAAGATTTGCAGAGATTGAGGCGTTCGCCTCCACCGACGAAGGACTCCAAGCTTCTACCACCACTGTAAAGGAGGATCGGAAACTATCTGCAATGGTGGAACTTGGAACACGGTATCTGTTACAGGAATACGATGGCACAGAGACGTACCGGAGTAAGCTCACGAAGGGCTCTTTGGGCGGCCGTGAGTTGACAGACAAATTGCTGAAATCGTTCACTTCAATTGGCAATGAGGCAGAACCAAAGAATACGTTAGATGATATTCCATACATCTACTGCTTCAACCACCGTGCTGGAGAAGAGAATGTGGGTATCCGCGACAAGAAGCCGTTCTCTACTGATACCCGTGTGACGACAAATGTTCACCGTGAGGAGGTCGCCGGATTCGGTGAGGACCAGTATCAGTCGAAGGCTTATGTTTCTTCCAAGTCAAAGGTTAACGCGTTCTTACAAATGGCTTCAGAGATGGTCACTGAGGATGATCCACTGCCGAAGTATGAGGATATTCAAGACTTCTTGGCAGACGATGAAAACGGATCGATGCCTGCAGCTGAATTCAACGAGATGCGTTGGACTATGTTGAAACGGTTATACTACATGGAGCGGTGGAAGTCGAAGGTCAAGGCGAAGGCTGATAAGACACGTGCTGCGCACCTCACACAGGTGCCATCTCCTGATGACACTCCTCAGGATCCAGAAGTAAAGAAACCAAAACGCCCTGTCACAACTCTCACTGACGAGGAAGTTAATGAGATTGACACCAACGTCCTTCCTCAGAAGGAAACAAGTTTCATCGATCCGTATGGATTTGAAGACCCATTGGACATCACTTTCTTCGAAGGTACATGGATGCCTCAGGCAATTCGGAATACGACCTTGTTTGCCATGGTGTTCCACGAACAACCTGACGACACTGTGGGTACATGGAATGATTACAAGTTGTACATGGAGCTGAAAGCGGACTTCATGGCACATCAGAAGCTTGCCCGTGGATTATATGCCTCGAATGAGGACGATGAGGTTGTTGATGAGACGCCAGTGGAACCGGGCCAAACAGGTCGGACTCCAAGAGAGCATTTCAGCAGTGGCAGTAGTTCTAGTGACGAGGCTGCAGCAAGCGCTAAAATCCTCAGCGACGAGCAGAACCAGGATAGCCAGCGCCGTGCATTGAGACGTGCCTGGATGGCAGAGCTTGACAGGTATCGCCGTGGATTCAACAGTTCTGGTACGATGATCGGCGACGATGATTACAGACCAAATGCAATCTACGACTACGAGTCGGCAAAGAAGCTGTTGAATTTGATTCAAGGCCGGCTGGTCAAGTTCCCAACGAGGTGGTTGCAAACCGAGATTGAAGGCTCGAACTGGTTCTACAAGGCCGACAAGATTCCTCCAATTCAAATATATAATTAATCGTTGACATATGTCTATACAGCCGCGTAGCCGCGCCGAAAAAGGCGCACTTATTTATAGGGCCGTACGAGTGCATGAAATTTGTTCTCCCGTATGCATCTATACCTGTCATTCCGGAAATGAATTGTGTAGATAGCCAAGAGTACAAGTACATGCATGATTGTACGCTCACAATGGTGCGAACACCGCACGGACTGACGCCGTTGCTGCTTGGTCTAAAAAGGTTGGACGTGATGGGAATCGGCACGACCCATGCACCATTCTCGATCCATCTCCCGAAAGGCCAACTTTATTATAATGGGCAGGAGAGCATATTTGATCACTCTCAAGCGATTGAGTCCCGGTCACTGTTTAAGGTTGTGCTGTATTTCGATGACGAGCTTCACCAGTATCGAGTTGACTTCTATAGACTTGAGCGCGAGGGTGCTCGTGACGCAGAGGTCTGGCGCCACTTGAATCGCGACCCGACTCTCGCACCAAGCAGAAATTCCATGGATCTAATTGCCTCGTACTTAGAGAAGCTTGAGGTGAGCCCAAACATTCCTGACATGGTGTTCCTGTCAGATGTCCCGGTCAACTCTATTCCCGTGCTAACTACATCGATTGGGGTGATGGGATTCCGTGACTTCCAGCAGCAGTCTAGTGAGTAGTGTAGCGAATATGTCTACGTATTACTGTGTCAACTCTAAATAAAGTGTCGTTCTTACAGCTCCGTAACTGGGCAGATCGCCCCTGATTTTTTTCAGTGCCCACTTCTGGGGACTCGGTGGAATTTAGATCGACCGCTGCAGAAAAGTAAACTGACCAGATTCTCGGAGTGAAAAACTTTGTAAAAAAATATCAAAAAAATTCTACCTAGGTCTACAGTGACAGTATCATCAAGATGTCGTCGTTAGCTAGCCAGTTGGCTTCAATCCAACAGACTGGACAAGATGCTGCACTGGATAGAAAGAAACGGTCGAAACTGCACTCGGTTTCGTTCCTTTACGATGCTCATTATGCGGCAACTCAAGACTACGAGTCGATCTACGCAGAATCGCTAGATGCCTTGGCCAAGCTGGAAACTTTGGACCCGAGGTTTACCAAGTTCCGCGAGTCGATCTTCAGCGACACTTCTGTGTCCATTGATAGACGTACGCAGTCCCAAGAGCAGAATAAGAACCTCGACAAGACCATCGATGCATTTCTGTCTCTGCTTGGACCGTACTGGGACCTGGCAATCTCTGTCAAGGCTGCTGAATGGCCACTGCGCCGGTTTGCCATGAATATATACAATGCTGAGCAGTTGTTGCTTGTGTCGCTGCCATATTATGACCGTCCACTCTTCGAACGAGTTCTATATGTGATCCCAAAGCTGCCCAAGATCTTTCAGTGGCTCTATCCATTCAAGAAGGCCTCCAAGGTTCCTTCCATCCAGGCGATCACCCGCGGATTCACAGACGTTGACATGTTCAATCTCTACTCCAAGTTCATCAGTACGGGATTGTCCCATCACACAGAATACCGCAAGCAGCTCGTCTTTTACGTTGGAGTGACCATCTCTGCTCTTGCATTGGTCTCTTCGAGTGGATCCTCGAGATTGCCTGACTTCATTGCACTCGTTCTAGAGTCATCCAGCTCTTTGCTTGTCTCCGACAACCATGAAGCAAAGGTCAGTGCCTACTCAATCCTGGCAGTCCTTACTACTGCAGTGCCGCTGTCTCGTGATGTCATTCTGGCTTCCATTGACACAATACTAGTCTCTGCCAGCTCCACTGGTGACGATCTCGATGGCTCTGCCTTCAGATGCATTCTGAAACTCTACCAAAACATTCAGTCTGGTGGTAATGAGCCTCTGCCAAAGACCACTCTTTCCAAACTCCCAGATAATATGCTCGATATCGACTCTCAGTATCTCACTGACATCAAGGAAGCTTCACACTCCAGCACGTTCCTCTCTGCTTATATTCGTGGACTGATCTCCACTGGCTCGGCACCAACTGAGGCATCTTTGGAAAATATAGATGAGATCAAGTTCAGCAGAAGGCAGCTAGCATTGATCGAAGCAGATGCAGTGTCGGCTGTGCGTGACTCTGCCAATGCCGATAAGACTCGGTACGTTCCAGCTCTCAAATTCGTCATCGAACATGATTCAAATGTGTTCAACGACATTCTTGCTAAGATGGACATTAAGATTGGTGACTTGGAAATGGACGTTCAGACTACACTTGTAGAAACTGATCCCCAAGCCGATGAACCTTCTGAGGAGGCCGAACTTTTCAAAGATGCTCAAGAGCAAGAGCTCGATGAGGATCTTGCAAAGGTCTACAAGGCTAATAAGCAGAACGTTGTGTCATACCTTGTTTCCAACGAGCAAGTTGATGCTGCCTTTGACAAATTGCAAAACCTGTTCCTTACGTCTGTCCAGAACCACACAGAGAGCCAGCTTCTGGGAAGTACGATGTCGAACGATGGTTCACGCCTCTCTTTCCTTCTCCGTCTTGCAAGTAAGGCTTTGATTCCAGCGAAGGCACGGCTCTCTGCATTGGCATCAGTCACGTCGATAGTGGATGATTTGGATCCAAAGAAGGACAATGTCAGTTTGATCATCCCTATCATCACTACCATGCTGACTGACAACGATCCTGTTCTGCGCCAAGTTGTTGTTTCTATCCTGGAGTCGATTCATAACCTCGCAGGTAAGACTGTACTTCTCAACCACGTCATCTATGGGCCTGACGGTGATAAGATTGCTGTTTTATCACCAAAGGATAGTGTTGAGTTTACTTCTAGGTTGCTTGAAGACCGTCAGATGCTCACATTGGATTCGACTGCTTTCTTGAAACTGTTCGCATCGATCGTTAATATCAAGAAGCTTGGACCTGTCGTGTTGGCATTCTATGCCTCTCATGCTGAGGAGATCAACATTCCCTCGTTGAAAGGTGAATTGTTTACGATTTCCGCTGCCGGCTGTCGGGCCATGAAGAAATCTGCCACTCCTTCTGAAGTTTTCAGTGATTTCCTTGCAGGATATCTCCAGAACAGAGTCCAGTGGAGTGCCAGATCAGTGGCCACGTCTTCGGACTTTGTCCAGTTCGAAAAGGCCGTCCTTGATCTCATCTCTGACAGGGAGAGCAACGACTCGGCAATCGTCTTCTTGGAGAGCGCGCTTTCTTCTCCATATGAGAGTCTGTGTAATGCCTCTGAGGATCGGTTGGTCCAGATCTTCCCTACATTGAAGTTTGAGCACAAGGTGGCCATAGTTAACACCATCTTGGATAACGGTCTTAAGGATGACAGCTCAGTTCTGTATGACCCAGAAGATGTGTTAAACTCTCTCCAGTTGGAAAACGATCTGTTCGTGGAGCTGTTCAAGTCCTTGGTCTTGGATGGCACCCATCCACAGTCTGCCAACGTTCCAAAGCGCAGAAGACGGTCCTCAACCGCTGCTCGCCAGGCCATGAAGACCCAAGGTGTCTCCAACTTGGCAGCTCTACACTTGCGTAGGGTTACGGTGCTGTTAGACTCGCTGTTTGGATTCAGTTCGAACGCAATTTTCAAGGCCTCGTTGTCCCTGTTGCAGTTGTTATTCTCGGTCTTGGATGACTTGGAGACTCTTGGTAAAGATGGTAAGCTTCCTGTGCTCTATTCTCAGGAACAGCTTGCTCTCTGCATGACCAATGTCATCAACTCTCTTAAAGCCCAGAATGTCACAATTACTGACTCCACTGCTATCAGAGCGGATGTCATTGTCTCGTCTATCAGATCATCTGACTCGCCTCAGGTTCAAAACAAGTTGCTTCTGGTTATCTCAGCATTGGCTTCTCTGTCTCCAGAGCTCGTTCTGCACTCTGTGATGCCTATCTTCACCTTCATGGGTGCACACACTATCCGCCAGGATGATGAGTTCTCTACGCATGTTGTCGAAGAGACTATTCTCTGTGTGGTTCCTGCTCTCGCAAGCACCGCTAGGAGTGGTATTGCTGAAGAGGTGGACTTCTTACTGGCCTCATTTGTGAGTGCATTCCCACATATTCCAAGGCACAGAAGAGTGCGCCTGTTCACGACCCTTGCCAGAACGTTGGGAAGCAAGCTGTCGATTCATTTGATCCTGTTCCTCTGTGGCCAGCAGTATTCGGATGCATATGCGAAGCATAAGATGGCTAACTGCAGTGCACTGATCGACTTTTCGTCGACATTCTTGCAGAACTTCACTGCCACTGAGCAATTGCAAGCTGCCCACGACTACCTTGATCTATGGAAGCAAATTCCTGACGACGTTGTCAAGAAGAACTCCAAGACGTACCGCGATCTCACTTCCAGAGTCATCTTCGGACCATCGATTGTGGCCATGAACAAGTCGGAGTTGTACAACCTGCGTAAAGGTCTCGTTTCGTACCTTCGTCACTCGTTGGTTGACTCCAAGGCCACTTCTGGTATACCAAGACTGAGACTGAAAGTGGGTGCCGACCTGTTACAGCAGGATGACACTACTGCTTACTTGAAAGTGTTCTCGTCGTTGATCGGATCGGTGCTTAGTCTGATCGATCAGTACAGTAACACCTTGGAGAATGAGGAGATCCTCACCAAGTTGTACAAGTTGCTGGGCGATCTGCTTAGTTTACTCCCTATCGACTCGTTCTCTACCTCGATCTCGTCCATTCTTACCTCGTCATCGGCTTCGATCCAGACTAAAAAGCAGGTCACCACTCTGTGTGCTGCCAAGTTCGAGCTTGAGAACATTGACAACCCAGCTGCTGTTGAAGGAGTCGGCAGTCTCGTGCCGATCATCCTGGACAATATCACTTCTGGCAAAGATACTGAGTTATCTCAGGCCTCCTTTGATACTCTGGGAAGTCTATTCCAGAGGTTTGGTAGCAGTCTGGAGTCTTCGCTGCTGCTCAATGCGATGTCAGTTGCCGTCGACAAGACTGGTCTTTTGAAGAAGAGCTCACCAGAAGTGATCGTTTCCTCGATCAACTGCATCACTAGCGTGGTGACTGTTGTGGGAGTGAAATGTATCGGTTTGTTCCCTAAACTTATGGGACCGCTGCCTGGTGTGTTTGAGGATGCTGGCAAGAGCGACGACCCAGAGACGACCGCATTGGTGCAGACATCTGTGCTTGTTCTGATCGCTACTCTGGTGCGCAAGATTCCAAACTTCGTCACGCCAAACACGAAGCAGTTCTTGCAGTTGACCTTGAGAGCTACTACGGTGGCCACTCCAATTAGAAACAGTGTTCTCAACGACATAGCCGGCTCTGTGGAGCCAAAGGTTGTGCTGGAAGCACTGTGTGGAGTCTGGTCAGAGGTTGCTACAATGGATTCCACCACTGTTGGTCTGTTCCTATCGGCACTGGAAGTCACGGTGGAAAGACTCGATAAGCGGTCTGCTGTCACTGAAGCCAGTGTGTTCAACAAGTTCTTCATTGAGGCCCTTGAGTTCAATGGTGAGTTCGATACGAACACATTGAGCCGGATCGAGTCCACCATCTCCAAATGTGGTATCCAGTATGTGATGAAGTTGAACAACAAGACCTACCGTCCACTGTTTGCCTCGATTGTCCGCTGGGCCTTCGATGGAGAAGGTGCCTCTAAGGATTCGACGCTTTCTCAAACAGACAGGCAGATATCGTTTTTCAAGTTCTTCAACAAACTCCAGGAGAGCCTGCAAGCGATCGTCACTTCGTACTACTCGTACCTTATGGAGTCGACTCTGGATTTGCTTAACCAGTACGCTTCTGGAAAATTGGCCACTGGACCGTTGAGACGTCTTATTTACATCTCACTCGCTTCATCGTTCAGATACAACCAGAGCGAGTACTGGCAGGCCAACAACCGGTTCGATCCGATCTCCAAGTCACTCTGTGACCAGTTGGTGAACGAGGAGCAGCTGGGAAAGCCGCTCGTCAAAGCCATCACGGCTCTGGTTCAGTCTACAACATCGGAAGGACACAATAAGAAGGTGTGTGAGTTGCTCATGTCGCACATGCGCTCCGACTGTAAGCCTCGGGAGAAGTTCTGGACTGTGAGAACACTCAAGAGCATCTACAAGAAGGTTGGTGAAAGCTGGCTGCCGTTGTTGCCTCAGCTTGTGCCATTAATCGCCGAGCTTTTGGAGGATGACGATGAAGAGGTCGAAATGGAGACACGTACTGGTCTTGCCAAGGTGATTGAACGCGTCATGGGCGAGCCTCTGGACAAATGGTTAGAATAAGGGGGATCCCCAAATAAATAGAAAATAGATGAATCAAATCAAATTTAGCTTACGTTTCTCTCCTTGCATCTAACATGTCTTCTGGTTTGGAAGGCTTAGGACTCGCAAAGAACAAGGCGCCGATCCTTCCATTGACGCGAGAGGATATCATTGGCCAAGACCTGCCCATGCAGGACGACGCCATTAGCATGGCCAATTCGTTACAATCGTCGGGCGCGTTCACGGCATACACACAACGGAAGAATCGCACTGAGAGGTCGAGGAGGCTCGATGAGACCCTTGGGTCGAGAATGAAGCTGCCACGCTACTTTAAGAGACTGTTTAGAGTGAAATCGTTGGATTTCGAGTCCACCCTATGGGATATGCTAAGCTTACTGTTACACCCTAAGATGGCTTATAAGTCTCTCTACTATCAAAAGGAAACGAAGAATAAGTGGGCTCGTGACGATCCGAGCTTTGTCATTGTACTGTCGTTGTTGCTCACGATCAGTGCCATTGCCTGGGGAATCACTTATTCGAACGGCATTCTGGGAGTTCTGAAACTGATCGTCTATATGGTCTTCATCGATTTCTTGCTCGTTGGAGTCATTATTGCTACAGTTAGCTGGTTCATTGCAAGCAAGTTCTTTGTGACTACCAACGGAACCGCCTATCCGACGACGTCCTTGAAAAATCTGTGGGCCTCGTCGCCACTAGAGTGGGCATATTGCTTCGATGTGCATTGCAACTCCTACCTGATCATCTGGGTGGGACTTTACCTGATACAATTTGTGCTGTTGCCGTTGTTGCGCCTCGATAACTTCTTGTCCACGCTTATCGGCAACACGCTCTACCTGGTTTCTCTGACCTACTACACGATTGTCACCTTCTACGGTTACAACACACTCCCTTTCCTGCACAAAACCGAATATCTTTTGACTCCAATCCCTGTGCTGGCACTCCTATGGCTGTTTTTCACCTTATCCGGGTTCAATATGGCCAGATTCATGTCGAAATCATACTTTGGATGAATATATATCGCTCGTAATACACTTTCGCGACAACTACCACACCTATGACATTGATTCTGTAATTGATTTTTTAAACTGGGTTTCATTAAAGGACTACTTTTAAGCTTGATATTGAGTATGTTGCAGGCAGCCCCTGCAAATAGATGATATTTTATACAGTTATTGATATGCGTTAGGTGGGATCTGGCTCTTGGAAGAGGCAAAGTTGGATCCAGCATTCTCGTAGCTCCAATTGCTCTGCTCACAGAGCATAATTGTGAATTGGAGGTTGAGATGAGTCTCAGCCATGATTCTGACAACCAGCTGCTGTTGAACAGGAGTCAGCTTGGCTGCCACATCTGGAGGCAACGCTCCAGTAGCGGAACCCGCAGACACTGGTGTAGTTGGTGCGGCAGGAGTTGCAGTGGGGGCAGCAGCAGGAACAGCCTGTGCGGGCTTTTTCTCAAGGAAAGCAGCGTTACCACCGAACGGCTTCAACAGTAACAAGTCAGAGGCTACGACGAAACTGCCGTTGGCACCAGGAATCACAATGAACGTTCTATCAAACGATCTCTTCTCAAGACGAGGCTTGCTTGGTTTATTGTAACGTGGTCCGCTGCGACTATCTTGGAGCGGATGCTCAGGCTGAGCGACCTCATTAAACTCACCGTGCGTGGTGATCTGCATACCGTTCAATGGTGGGAAGGACGTCACTTCCAACGAGTACCACTCCGGGTGCTCCTGTATAGAATGCTTGGTCTTTGGCAACGACAGGAATGACTTTCCAATGGCCTCAGTGCCCACGTACAACTTGGACATCCGTGGACGAACTCCTGAGACACGTTTCAAGTTTCTCGAATGCAGCAGATAGTTGGCCCAGTTTGTACCAGTGGCGCTCACAGAACCCGCAATATGGACTGTATCAACCTGGTAGGAGAACTGCGAGTCTGGTGTGTACAACTGCAACAAGTCCGTGCGGTTGTTGTCCCACATGTTGAGGTAAGTAGCAAGGAAGTTCGATCCAACTTTGGACAGGTCGGGTGTCTCGAAGAACATCGACTTTGTAGCCACGGGGAATTGTAAAAGGGCGTTGATCTTGGCTTCGTCACGAACTTGCTGGCCATTAAGTATGATCAACCTAGGGAAAGTCTCCACTATGGTGCGCACAGAGCTGTCATAGTTTGCAATAGGGTTACCCGTGACTATCAGCTCGCGCAAATGTGGCAGCTTGTCCTTCAACCGGTCGAAGAACTCCTGTTTGCGGATGTTATTATTCGCTATGGCGAGGTTCTTCAACGTTGGATACGCCTGAGCCAGATCCACAGGCCAGCGGTTGCGGTCGTCCAAGTTGTTGTCTGAGAGACTCACTGTCTCGATGGCCAGTCCTTCCTGGGTCGCCACTTTCATCATGGCTGCAAAGAACTTGGAAGAAGTGCTTGTGTTGGACAAAACACCGTTCGAAACCAACGTCTGGTCGTTCACCATATTAGTCAGGTCAAGCATCTTTGCTGCTGCGTTATAGCGCGTTGTGATGAACATTTTGAGCAGTTCTATAGTATGATTTGTCTGAACTGGGCCCACAGAACCGCCCTGTGCCTTAGTGACACGAAGGGTGTTCTGGGCAAATCTCATACCCGTACAACGAACAAGGTCCTCGGCCTCCTTTTGCGTGTTCACCGAGACTCTTAAGACACCTGAGCGGTTATCCGGTTGTAAATTGCGCACAGTGATGCGGGTCTTGCGATTGAGGAACCCAGCAAGGTCCTGTGGGGAAGCATTCTGCCAGCCGGTGATCTCCAATATGATTTGGTTCGTGTTGTTGAAGCTATTGGCGTTGTTGAAGGAAGAAGTCTGTGAGTTGTTGCCAAACCCGCCAGATGCCTGCCTATTATTGAAAGTACCAGAACTGGAGTTCTGATAGCCTCCGCCTGTGTTATTGTATCCGCCTCTGCCACCTCTAAACATCTTCGAAGGTAATGGCTGGATTATAACTAGCAGGTCAAAATTTTTCAACTACTCCAGGTGGTGAAAACTACACTACAGTTACAGTAAGATCATTAGCGAAGTTTATTGAGCGTCCGAGGGAGGCTACCACTATATATCGAACTTGAGCCAGTCAAGATCATTAAGACTCGTTTTGGAGTTCTCAGACGGTTGCCGCTTAGCCTCCGATGGGTTGACGACGACAGATTTCGACAGACCCGAGGTCCACGGCTTAACTTGGCGGATGGCATTGATGCCTGCACTCAAGTTGGAGAAGTGTGGGTTGTCGACATGAACGCTTGTGCCCATATTGGTTGCGCCTGGCTGGTTCACAGAAGTAGTCTGCATCGGAGCTATGTTGCGGTTACTGAGACTGCCAAAGCTGTTGTAGCTAGAAGCAAGTCCTCTCTTGGAGTTGATGTCGTGATACAAACCACCCGAGGACATCGAGGAAACAGAGTTTTTGCGAGACGCGGATGCCGAGTGCTGCTGGCCAGGAGAAGGAATGTTCATCATTGGCGAGTAAGCAGAAGGCGAGTAACCAACGCTGCCAATATGTGTAGCAGTCATTGGCGACGAGGACTGAGAGCCATGAGAAGAAGACAAGTTCAATCTCGACTTTCTTCTCTTGAACTGTGGAATGTCCTGAGGTTGCGACACAGGCGAGTACGTCAGCGAAGACGAAGGCGAGCAGGCTGTAGGTGTAGAAGGAGTGTTTGGATTCGAACCACGGCTCGAAGGCTTTGGAAGAATAGGAACATTCTTTGACCGTTGCATGTGGTCCTGATGATGTTGAGGTTGTATTTGGAACTGCTGAGTGTGAACCTGCGGCGACTGTCCCTGGTGGTACTGCTGTTGTCTGAACGACTGCTTCGACGCTATAGGAGTGAACTGGTAACTCTGTGAAGCAAACGCATTTGGAGAGCCCGACTGCATTTGGAACTGGCCTTGGCGGTAGTGGGTCGAAGGTGCTGAACTGGCCATATCGCCGTTGATAAACACATGCGAAGACGAGCCTTTGCGGCCACCTGGTCCGTTGGACGCTTGACGTTTCGAGTTTCTCTTCTTGATGACGTCGGTCTTCAATGAAAGCGGACGCATCGTACCATGGAGTTTTTGGAAGAGACCACAGGCATTGCACAGGGTGTTTCCTTCAGAGTCTTTCCTCCACAGAGGCGTCTTGGTGGTTCCACAGTTGGAGCACTTCGATATCGATTTTGAGGTCTCCTTGGAAACGTTTGGAGTTGGCCTGGCAGTGGTGGCCGTTGTAGTGGCTGCGGGTGTCCGACGGGGTGCGGTTTCTTTCGGGCGTGCTGGGTTCTTCAACGTTGACTGTGGCGAGATGCCCTGAGGCACGTCGGGTACAGTGTCCTTGGACATCATGACATTCTCGTTGCTGGACATCACAGAAGGTTGGCTCTTGACGTTAAACTCCTTCGGTTGGAATATCAACTTACCATCTTGCTTGACCCGGTCAAGCTCCTTCATTATATCAAAGTCCAAGCCGGAGGCGAAGGCGGCATCGTTCTTGAAGTCCAAAAAGTCCTGAACACTCAGCTCCTGGAAGACGTCGTTGTGTTTCTTCGTCCCGTTGACGCTGCTGGTGCTCGTCGTACTGCTCTGATTGGTGACGCTGTTCGGCGACTCCGAGCTCATCGACATCGGCGTCCGCATACTGGTGGTATTGTTGCCCTTCTGGCCGCCTCGGTTGCTCTGTCGTGTAGCCTTGGTAGAATTAGGTGAGCTCGAAATCACAGACGTCGACAATGGTGTCAACAACGCAGTGTCGCCGTCGTCCATTATCACATCAGGGTCCAAAAGTTGGTCCGCAGACGATCTGCGTCTGGTGTGTTGCACACGGGAGCTCTCCTCTCGAAGGCGGCGGTTGTCCATGCGCGAGGACAGAGGGAGAAGCCTCTTGGAGTTATTGTAAATATCCCAAATAGAGCTGGCTCCGTCCATCGTGACTCGTTCTATTGGTAATTTCTCCTCTTCTCGTTCGATTCTAGTTGTGGGAAACCAAACTGTTGTGTTTTGTCGGTCCCTAAGCGGTGTACTAGTAGTATCTCACTGTGCGTCTAAGTGCGAGATCAGATGGTACGAGAAACGATAATAATGTCGCAACAGATCAAGTAGATCGTCCTTTGCACCGAGAAGACTTTAAAGAGGGATAGGTAAGGTAAACCTTGCTAAAGGATGGCCGGAAAATTTTTTGCCGAAAACGCCAACATCTGTGCACCAAGATTATAAGAGATGCGAGATGCGATGGGAATATCCTCCCGCGGAGATATCAAGAGAGTAAGTATAACAGAAACCTGAATGTATATAGATTGATCAATGTATATAAAGTCTACTTGTGCTTCAACTCCCGTTGCATCTTCTTATGCTCTGACTTTTCGTCCTTCTCGCGTTTCTTCTCCTTCTCCTTCATTTTGCGTTCTTCCTCGTCGATGATCGATAGCCGTAATGCCTGCTCGATCATCCGCTGTTCGATCTCCATCTGTTCCTGCCTGCTCAGTACACGTGCTGGGCTCGACCTTCTGCGCACTCCGAAAATGTCGTGGTGGATCACTTCTGGCTGTATTGATGATTCAGAAGACGATTCAGCCAACGGTTGACCATTTGCGCCGCGGCCTTCCACAATAAGCGAAGATGCATGTAGCGCAGTGGCGGCGGCGGACCTCCTTGCCAATTTCGCGCGTGCGCTGAGAAGTCGTTGCTCCCAGTCCGGATAGATCATGTCAATTGTAACCACCTGTGATGAGGTTGGAGGCAGAGATCCGCGGCGTTTGCGTGGCCCAGGACCCGATCCAGATAATGATCGGGCTTTACTAACTGCAGATAGGGTTCTGCTATGCTGTGCAGACACTTTGGTCTTTGGAGAAGTACCCACAGCGGCTGTGTTGGCAGCGTCCTCCTCATCGATAGCGTCTTCAGTGTTGTTTCTGTAATCACCAGGAGGTATACCGCCAATGCCTGTGCGAAACTCTGGCGGATCGTAGGTCACTCCGAACTCGGTCATTGCACAGAACGGGCACTTGACTGGCTCACTAATCAGGTCATCTGGGTTGCTTGGCGCATCAGTGGTGGCCGGGACATCCGTAGTCCCAGGTTCATCATGCGGAACGTGTGGGTCCAGCCGCTTCATTTGCACAAAACATTCAGTGCAGATCGGTTGATCGCAACACCGGGTCATGTTCATCAGTTTCGGGTAGAAAAGGAAGCAAATCGGGCACTCTTCAGCGTCTCGGTATAACCGTAGTAGTAAGTCGTCTGATGGTATGTCTTTGAAAGTCTTGATGCCACTCACCTGAGTCTGTTTATCCCGCGCATACCGGCCGCTGCCATCGTTCTGCAGCTTTACGGCTTTCTCTTTCAACCGTCTCTTGAATACCTTGTTGTCATGGCGCCGGTTTGCACTCGATGACTGATATATCTTATGTTCGTCCGGGTCCTCGTCTGCATCCTCCATATCAGATTCAGTGCATATCACATGTAAAGGAAGCGCTCTAAGATGTTGTAACAGTTGCTCATCCGTCCATCCCGGATCGAATTCTTCAAGGGGCGTGTAGAAAGGGGCCAACCGCCTCTCGACGATCAGATCCCTCACCACGTTCGTCTTGTACGACAAACCGTACTTGTAGTTACCGTAAGGTGCCAAGTATCCGCCGTCGACGTTCTCTTCGTACCGGACGATCATATCAGCAATATGCTCCTCTTTATGTTTGCGACGCTCCTTATCACGTTCCCTTTTGCGGCGGGAGATTCCTGAAAGTGGACCCTGTGCCCCCAGTATGAGATCGCGCGACATGACGGCCATGTTGACATCACCGTCACCGCGAGACTCTTTAGCGGCAGCGTTTCCCATTGCAGAGTGTCGTGGAAGAAGGCAGAATCAATAACCTCTTGCCCTTATTAGCAAGAATATTTAAGACGGGGCCAGATTTGGAGATTTGATTTCAAATGATTGATTCTCTATTAATAGTTAGTTAGCTCAGCCCCAATGCAAATCCTACAGCTATCCCCACTATGGCACCGATCGCAAATAGTATTGCGAGTACTGCACCCGCTATCTTATACGGTTTGCGCACCGTACCCAGTTTGTCGTCCAAGTATCCGATCGATATGAGGACCCAGAATGGAGGGACCACTACCGATAGGATCACCAACAGCAATGCTGTCGAGTCTGGGCAGTAGGTACCCGTAGAACTGGAAGAGAGCCTGCCCTTCTCAATGTCATGCGAGTAGCTTGAACTGCTAGGGGCGCTGCCGGATTGTAGCGTCGTTGGACCGGAAGAAGTGCCCGAATACTCCATCTTTGATTGCGGTTTGGAGATGGCTGCCTCTGTGCCAACCTGTGTTCTGTTATCTATGTCTCTTTGATCCATGCCCACCTTTGCGGATCTCATTTGTAAGTGCCCTGGCAATGGCGTTCCAGCCACACCGTTCTGCGGGGTGAGTTCTTCTTTACTCACGAGTAGATGTGACGTTCCAGGGGTGGCCTTGCGGAAGCTTATCGTTGGCTTCTTGGCAGTGCCCATTACCGTACCCAGTTCACCCACCTCTTCGAATGTGGCAACATCTGTTGACTCGTTGGCTGACAGATAGTTATCACTGGTATCAACTGAAGCTGAAGAGACCTGTGTAACTGGGGACAGGATTGTGTTGTTGTGAATAGAAGATGCGCTGGACTCGTTGCTAAGGTTATACGTGTATGGGAACTTTGGAGCAGCCATACCGTTATCAACAACCATAGCAGAGTGTGCAGGCTCAGCGCTTGCAGGCGGTGGAGGTGCTGCCCGTGGAGTTTGAGCCGGGCTGATTTGAGACGAGCTGACCTGAGCCCTTTCCGGTCGCTGGGTACGAATCGGATACTCTTTCATCAGTACCTTCTGACGCAACCCTCTTGGACTCATTGCCTGGCTCAAGTCATCGTTGGTGATCAAATCGGCAGTCTCGTCAGCGATGCTCTCATCCATATCGTCAGGCGAGATCAACCGGGTATCTGTGATGTCTGTTGTTGACGTGGTGCTCTGAGTCTGTAAAGAAGCGCGGTTCGACTCACTGGCGAGCTTAGTCTGGTGCAAACTGTTGTCAGAAGTCTCACGGGACTCTTCTGCAATTGGACCGTTTGACAAGTCCGGGTCGTTCCAATGCTCATCAATGATAGAACTATCGGAGAACTCCTTGAATATTCCTGTCGAATACCTCTGGGAGTTGCGAATGTAGCTCTCGTGTTTCTTGATACTGTCATCGGTCGTGTTGCCGGTCTCATTTGCGGCAGAACTGCTCGATGTTGTTGTTGTATAGTCGACACTCGATAGCGGCAGACCGCTCTTGGGTCTTCTGCCATCTGACGACGATGACGAACCCGACTGGCCTGTGACGTTGAAAACTCCCGTGTTTATAGTAGTGTCGACAGCAGAGGTGTTGTACTGTTGTGCCCTGTTTCCTGTGGACTGTCTCGTTCCAGTTGTGCTTGAGGATTTCCTGTTGGTGTCTCTGGCGTTGTCTTTGGAGGAGTCGGCCGCACTGGCCCTCTTCATGGAGTCTCCATTAGACACAACACTGAGCCGGTTGGACTGGTTTTTAACGTCTGCAAAGAACAGCCTGGTCTTGAGGGGGACCGTGTTCAGGCGGTCACTCAACGGACGAGAGCTCTTTGGCGGTTCATGACCCGGCTGAAACCTGCGGACCGTGCTCTCTTTATCCTCATAGATGACCGGGTGTATTGCCCGGCGAGGGGACAGATTCATTGTCTCATCGAACGTGTAGGACAAGTCCGAGTCGTAATCTGTCATATTGAAAGAAGGAAAAGATCTCGGGTGTTCAGGTAAATAGATGATCATTATTTATATTTCCTTATTGGGGATCCCTCGAAAGTTATGCAGTTTATTACGGGGTACGATTCCAATGAGGAGGAATTGGCCACAAGTGAAGACGACCCGTCGGATGATCAGGTTCCAGCGGAACTGTTCGATCGATACTCTAAGGTCCCTCTGCGCCGGGGTTATGACGGGCAACGAACCAGCTTCCTCTACATACCAGTGCATCCCACCGTTGAACAAATAAACGAGTTTGAACTGGTACTGGACCATGTATGGGACTCCACGCGCTGTCAGGACCCTCAGGACCGTCGAATTGGATCCGTGAGCCCGACAAAGCTTGAGTATTTCCATATATCGTTGTCGGGCAACTTCCCTGAGCAAGAAGTGCCACGGCCTTCGATTACTCTTCCTAAACAGATCAAGTTTAGTGGGCTTCGCCTGTTACCGGACGCGAGCCATTCGAAAATGTTCGTTGCTCTGATGACTAAAGACCCTACAATACGTGCTCTGATTGAATGGGCGAACGAGACTATTCAGAGGCGAGATCTCCCGCCATATGATGTAAAAATGGCACATGTCTCTATTGGGACGATTCTGTTAGGTGGGCCTGACAGACACACGTGTGAGATCCTGGAAGGTGTGGAATTGTTTGAGTTTGAGCAGGAGATCAAGCTCGGTGATGTGGTGCGTACTAAAGGAATGAGGAATGTGATACTGAAGCCGGTTAATTCTGGGTCAGTTCCAGGGTGATCTGACAACTAGCATGATTTATGATTCAAAAATTTAAACGTAATTTCGTCATGTCGACAGAAGAGAGGCCCATCAACCAAGGGCAACCGGCGTCCCCAGAGGACCCACTCTATGACACACCAGGACCAGATCTATCGAAGCTAAGTCCACAGGAGTTGCGGCTGTATAAGCTATACGGGAAGTTGCCCAAGACGTCACAGGTGCTTCAAGAGAGATTGAAAGATCGCAAGTTCTTTGACAGTGGCGACTATATGATGTCTAAGGCGAGCGGCAAACCAAACCAGGGCAACCAAGTAGGCTCAATCAACCCACTTAGGGCCCCGGACATTGAGAACATGGCAAGAATCAATCGAAACTCGTTCAGTGGCAGCACAGCGCCCTCGGTTCTCGGGCTCAACCAGCAAAAGTCCAAGCTGGAGGAGGACTCTACAGAGGCGGTGTTGTCCGACGATGAGTAACAAGGGTTCATTACATAGGATACAGTAAATAAATGCGGTCAAGCAAAGAGAATCCGGCTGATCTTTCCAAAGATGATCTGGCCCAGGAAGATGAACGATCCGATCCACAGCAAGTCTGCTGCGGTGTCCGGGTCTTTGAACGAGTCCAGGTCATACGTACCAGAGACAAGCACCGACAGCACCACAGTAGAGATCGAGACGATTGCTGAGGTCAAGAATCCGATCAACGACGAGTCCAACACGGCCCAGATCAAAACGTTGGCCAGAGCCCACAGTTCGGACACTTGCAATCGTGAGGCCCACTCGAACTTCTTGAAGCAGTATGCGAGCCCGACCGCTGCCACAATGGACCGAATCAGGTTCGTGTCCATGATTGACTGTGAAAACCGGGCCGCCTGACCGGCAATGCTGGAGTCCTCAGGCTCTTGCTCGTCCTGGAACTCCTGCTCTGCCTGTGTAATCACATTGGTGTCTTCAGGCTCCCGTTTTTTAGGTGTAGGTGCAGGACTTGGCAGCACGGAACTCAACACGAGATTAAAGAACGAGGCCAGCAGTCCCAAGAACACACCCGCAAGAGCATGGCCAGCGATCTCCGACTCGTATTCGCTGGCAGCAGTATACTTTGACAGCAAGTCTCCGAACACGTACAGAACCCTGTATTTGTTGACATCGGGCAACATTGGGTTTCCCACATGTAACTGCTCGGCAACGAAGAACAGCAGGATGCCTCCAACTGCCATTGCCACAAGGCACACCAAGAATTTCGCCATTTGGCCCACGAACAACTCCTGGCTGGCCTGTTTTTCGTTATAACGCCGTTTGGACTCGTCGATCTGATGTGACGTCGACCTGTGTAAGTCATGTGTCAACGTTCTGTAGATATCAGCAGAATTCTCCTCGTCCTCGCTTCCCCGTGTGTAAAGGCCGTATGTGTCGTGAGGTTGCGCCTCCCCCACGTCACCGCCATCGTATGATTGAACGGACGATTCTTGGGACGAGATCGATTCGATGTCGTCAGTATCAACACCAACACCACCACCATTGTGGCTGGCTTCCGCCGTGTTTAGAATATTGTCCAGAGGGATCGTCTGCGCAGACGCCTGCTTTGTAGATTGTGTTGCCATCGCCGAAAGATTCTTCCAACTACTTCTCCACCTTAAACTTTGATCCGAGAACAGACCATGAAAAATAAAAACTCCGAGCACCAGCAGCGGAATGCGAATGGGAACGAGCGCACCAGCCAAGCCAAGAGAGAGTTTCGTTTTGGCGCGCGACACGGAGTGTGACGAGATTCGTAGCCGGCCAAAGCACTCATGTTACTTGATTATATCGGTAGGAGCCATGGAGTCTATCGCTCTCGTAGACATCGAACGTACTCAATCCGACTCCACGAGCTTGATTGGGCCGGCGATTGGCTCTGGCGTAGTGTTGGCCGCGCCCCCCCCTTCGTAAAAACATGCACCATTTAACCTAATTAGGTTGGGCCGATCAAATAGAAAAATTTGAAAAGCGGACAGCTTTTGGACGAGTGATCTCATCTTTGCTGTTTTAAAAGGACAGAATTTTGGACGAATCGCCAGGACAATCGTGAGTTTACGTGAAGAATTGGTCTACAGATACAGACATCACAGTGAAACTGGCAATCGACTTCGAACCAGCCTCTGAATCCACGCCCACTACATCCGAAACCCGTTTGGTACCTCTATTGAGCTGGCAGCCAACTAGACGCCTCCTTTACACACAATGAGCGGAATATACACCGCAGAATACTCCCAAGTGGAGGTCTATGAGAGTACCCACGACAATATCCCGTTGATGAGACGGTGTGACGACAATTGGGTCAACGCGACGCAAATACTCAAGATTGCCGGCTACGGCAAGGCCCAACGCACAAGACTCCTCGAGAAGGAGGTTCACCATTTCGAGCACCGCAAGATCCAAGGTGGCTTTGGTAGATTCCAGGGCACCTGGATACCGCTCAATCTGGCACGCACTCTCGCTGAAAACCACAAACTCACGCGCGATAAAGTTCCCGTTCTCTATTACGACCCGGCTAAGGACGGTCCCGTCCCGCGCAAAACCAAGCCCACCCGCAAGCGCCAGAGCTCTTCCAACGATAACGACCGCCAGAAACGAGCTGCATCCGCAAAGCCGGCCCCAAAGAAACGCGGCCGCAAGTCCAAGGGCGAACTGGTTCAGATCGAACGCCAACGTCAATTGCAAGAGCAACACGACCAGCAGACTACTTTCAAAGATGATGACTCCAAGGCTCTGCCGCCAACGTTTGGAATGTTTGGCTCGGCTGCTCCGCCATCTCAGCAGAAGTACTCGATGAGTGCTGTTGATCTTCCTCGCTACCAATCGCAGCAGCAGCAACAGCAGCAGCAGCAACAGCCTCAATTCTATCAGGTGCCTCCTCCGACGTTCCAAGATGCGAAGGGATCTACTGCAGCTGCTCCGACGTTCGGTCAGTACTCGATGGACCAACCCAATGGGTACCCATCGGCATATGGTAACCATATGCTCCTGGGCGACGACTCGCCAGATGATGGCTCGGTCTCTTCGGACGGACTCATCCACGGCTTCAAACGTCACAGCAATGGAGATGTTCAGTACCACCAGGCAGGCACTGGCGCAGGCGCCGGACCGTCTCAGTTCCAAATGAACTACTTCGTGCCACCAGCACAGCAGTTGCCAACGCCTCAATCGCAGCCTCAGCTCTTGCAACCGATGGAGATCGACTCAGCTATGGATAACGGAGCAGAAGACTTCGACTTGTATACTGAGCGTTTGCTCAGCTTCTTCAGCAACGACGGTGAACCAATCCCAGAGTTCCTTTACACGACTCCGGCAGACTTTGACGTCAACAAGCCTATCGATTATGAAGGCCACACGCCGTTGCACTGGGCATCAGCACTGGCATTGCCGAAGGTCGTCGAGTTGCTTGTTTCCAAGAGCGCCAACCCGCTCATTCTTAACAACAACGGAATGAACTCTCTGTCCAAGCTGATCCATTTCGCAAACTCGTTCGACGCCAAGAACTTCAACTCGATTCTTCACCTCTTGCGTCAGTGCTTGATCGTGCCTGATGCTCGTGGTAGAACGCCTCTGCACTACATTGTGGATCTTACTTCTGATATCTCCAAGCGTGATTGCCTCAAGTACTACCTCGATGAGATGCTCAGTTATATCAAGCGTGAGCAGAGCGACTCCAAGGAGCAGTCCAAGAACTTGCTCGGTATCTTGCTGAATCATAGAGACAATAACGGAGACACCGCTCTACAGATTGCCATGAAGACTGGTGCCTATGATTTCGCCAAGACTCTCATTTCCAACGGCTCTGAAGTCCATTCCTCTGATAACGTTCCATACGATTTGCCTAAAGATACTGACAATTCCAGACCGCCTGCTCCCGTGTTCCAGATTCCAGAGACAACTGTCACAGGACCAGGAGCACCTGCTGCGCAGTCGTTCTCGACTATGACGGACTCTACGAAAGACCAGTCACTTCTGTTGCAGCATACTTCTCACAGCATGCAACAGAACAACTCGACGTTCTCTGAGATCCTGGATGTCTCTGAGAATAAGGAGAACATCTTCGATGAGTCGTTGCTCGGAAAGGAGACCACTCAGAAGGGTCTCACGAAGTCGTTCAAGAAGGATGCCGTCACATCGACGCCATCGAAGCCAGCAGATCTGCAAGATGGATCCGCATTGAACAGCTTCAACAAGAACCTTCCGACGATGGTGTCGATGCTCAGGGACTCGATCTCTGAGGAGCTCGCCAACAAGTCGGAAGAGATCAGCCATAACAAGAATATGATCAAGAAGGTGGACTTTGAGATCAACCTCCTAGAGAAGAAGAGTGCTGATCTATTGAAAGGTCTCTTCAAAGGCGACGACGATGTAGAACTGAACACGCTGCTGAATAGCACTCCTGGTTCTAACGACAGTGAACATATCCAAGGTGTTTTAAAAGACCGTGTGCAAACCCTCCATCAAAACGTTGCCGATAAGGGAAGCCAGCTCTTCAATAGTTACGAGCGCTCCCAGGCTCTGGAAGTGGCCCAGATGGTGAACGATCAAGAGATGCAGATCGAGGATCGGGAAGTGAAAGACGATTCTCCTGACGATACATTGAGACTGGCGGTTCAATTGACTCTACACCAGATCGCTAGACGTAAGTTGATTGGCGCCAAAGTGGAGTCGATCGTTGCTTCGGGTTCTGTTCCTGACGATGCACAGGCACTTGTTTCGGGCTCTGCTCTGGTCGACAACGACCGCAAGTACAGAGCCAAAATGTACCTCTACAAGAAGTTGATTTCCAACATCTGTGATCTGCCAATTGAGGATATCGACAAGGAGCTTCTAGATGGTATCGAACTCAGATTGAAAGAAGGTGGCGGAATAACCGCCTAAAATGGTTTATAAGAATAATGACAGGGTCATTGTTGGATCTATTTGATTTCCTATTCTAGTAATTTTTTTTAAGATGCGTCTGTTCTGGTGCTGCTACCCATCATTGATCTACCCCTGTTCTGTTCCGGATCAGTATATAAGTACGATCTAGTCCCTGAGAATTCTCTATTAGAATTACCATGACCTCCTTCTTCGATATTGATCCCGCACTGACAGGTGAACTTCCATTTGAGTCTTCAACTCCTGATTTCATGAGCGATCTCGATCTGTTCCTCAATTCTCTCGAAGACGTGAGCCCAACCACTACTATAGAGTCTATTACCCCAACCTGTGATCCATCCAAAGAAGGCTTTTCTATTCTGTTGTCTGAGTTGGACATTGAATCAACTGCCCTTGATCTGCTCCCGGAGAGCGTCACTTCCAACTCCCTCTCTGTTGGCTCCGAACCTGCAAAGCACGTCAGAGCTCAATCCCTACCTACCCAGATTGATTCACCAACGCACCGGTCTCATGTTGTGGCCAAATGTCGCAGAAGACGGTTCTCATCTCCTGTGGGAAAGAGACCAGTCCAACGTAACACAGTCATGCCAGAGTCTACCGATAAGCTCCCAGAGGCCCTGCCACCATTGGATCTATTCAGAATTAGAAACGGCTATAGTATGGACAGTTTTCTGATCAATGGCTGTCAACCTGCTGGTGAATGGAGTTATGAGATTAACAACACTATCAAGTTCACTCCATACACTCCCCGTATCTTCAGATATCCAAAGGCAGATGAGCCATTCAAAGCTGGTGGTGCAAGAGGCATTTCTGGCCGGGAGGGATTGTGCCCTTACTGTGTTTCAAACAGCCAAGAGATGCTATTCTTTGACATGAACTCATCCCAGTATTCAACACACCTATTGGGCCACCATGGAATCTTCACAACTGGTTCGTTCGTTCGCGATCCTGTGCACCACTGCTACGGAATCGAGTTGAAGAAGGGTGGCAGACACATGGAGACAGAATGCATTACCTGCCCTTACGATGACTGCGGGTTGGTCATCAAAGTGAGCAAGAAAAGAGAAGGGGAAGGTATCTTGCAGCAAAGACTCTCGGCATACATCCGGCATGTTGCTCAGAGCCATAAGGACCGGAAGAACAAGTTGAGATCTCTAAGTAATTATCATTAATTAAATGCTTATTCTGGTGTAAGATCCACTCCACCAATGGCCCAGACCTCTCTTTCGTCCTCATACTGGTCTGAGAACATGGCCTCCTTGTCGCCGCCAGCGGCAATTCTCTCCTTCTCGACTCTGGCCAATCTATTTCCAACTCTCTTAACATATTCGCTGATCGACCGTAATTGCAACGTAGTGCCGATGGCAGTAGTCACTGTTGTCTCACCCTTCTTGGTATCGAGCCAAGCATTGAATGTCTCATTGGACTCATCTTCCACAAGTCTTGTCACAGCCAAGAACGATTTCTCTCCCGCAAGCTTGATAGGAATGATCGCGTCTCTCACACAGGAAAAGACCGAAGGAATCAGAACGTCCAAGTATGGAGCAACCGTACGCTCGTACTGCTGTCTGGAAATGGTTCTAAACACCACCAGCGACAATCTTCTCGTATCTGGCGAGCTTGAGTTTGGCTTCATTGCACACACTGCGAGCTCTGAAATCAAGTCGCTTATAGTCTCTGCCTCATCATCATCCAATTTATCTAACGAGAGCAAGAGCTTACCTGCAGCCGTGACCAAATTGTCACTGACGTAGGTAGAAGTCGATTGCAACCCGTCGACAATAAATTGGCTGATCTCTTCGAACAGACCCCCATTGAGGACGGTCTCGGGAGAGTACTTAAGGAAAGCATTCAACACGAGCACTGCAAACCGGGCGGAGTTACTATCATCCATGTCGGCATCAAGGACCTTTGCCTTGAGCATTCTGTTCGTTTCGTCCTCATCCAAAATACTAGACAGGGCCCCGATCAACTTGGCATACGACACGGCTGTATCGTTTCCAACGTCCTCCTTGAACACCTCCTGTTCAACGAGTCCGAGGATGCCGTTCTTGGAAGATTCACTCATCTTAGATCCGGCTTTGTCGGTCACTTCCATGAGTGCTTTCAAGATAGCAGTCTCGACACCAATGTCCTCCTTGCCAACAGTCTTTGCACCGTTGAGAAGCTCGGTCACCAATGGGTCCACTCTAGGCTGGTACTCGATTAAAGTACCGAGGGCTCTGGCGGCACGGGTTCTGAGCAACTCGTTCGAAGTGTCACTCAACGATTTGATGAACGTTCTCTGAAGTTGTGGAATGAATGGACGCAAGAACTGTGGAATTTTGATGAACAGTTTATCCAGTGCAAGCAAGATGGCACTCTTAACGTCTCCTGACGATCTTTCTCCAATAGCTCTGATCAATGGACCAACAATAAGCGTCACGAAAGGTCTCAGGTTTGCAGCAGGTGTTCTGTCCACAACGTACGAAATAGCATTCGCAGACAGTTCCTTCTGCTGCTTGTCACCATACATGAGTCCGTGCAAGAAGATTGGGAGCACAGCGTTTGGACCTCTAGGCAGCGAGAAGGCATACATCTCGTCTCCGTCCTGGCCCACCATCGACAAGGTCTGCTCTGCAGGTGCCACAAGTTGGCCAAGCGATTCCTTTGGCAACTTGCTGACCAGCTTCATCAAACTGTTCAAACTGTTCTTAGCAACTTCCTGGTCGTCGCTGTCGAGAGCCAGTATTGTCTGCACCACCAAGTCCTGGACGTATGGTGAGTAGTCCAAGTGAGACTCCTCAATGAATTGAGGCAGAACCTCATAAATGACTTTGACTTTGGCATCGTCCTCGTTTCTCATGAGAGCTAAAATCTCCAGCATCACCGAGTGGCAGCCATTGTCACTTTCGACAGAAAGAATCACGTTGGTCAATGCAGAGAGAAGCTCCTCTCTGTCACCACCTTCCAATATGGCACGCACGATCGAGCCCACGATAGTAGAGAGCTTTCTGTAGAGCGCAGGACCTGCCACCTGTGCGAGCGCACTCAAAGCATGGGCATTGATAGGTGGCTTCAACAGAGTTGGAATCAAGATTGGGAAGATGACATCAGCCTTCTTCGACATGATCTCCTTCAATGCAGATAGGGCATCGTCAGACTGATCTCCATCTTCAAGCTTCTCCAGCAACTGAGGAATCACATCGTCAACAGCATCGTTACCGATCGATGTCTGCAACACATCAAATACTTGTGCAGCAGCCTCTCTGACACTTGGATTAGCATCAGTAAGAGCAGATCTCACCACTTTGACAACGGTAGCCTTATGTTCGCTGATTGTTGCAGGCTCGCTCGATTCAATAAGTTCACGCAGAGCAATACAGATACCTTGCTTGGCATCGGAATCGCTCGAAACGAGAGATTGCTCCAAAGTAGGAAGCAGTTGCGACAACGCGTCTCCTCCAACACGTCTCACCATGTCACCCAGAGCAGCAGCACCAATAGTACGCTGTGCCTCCTCAGAAGAGGCCAGCCGGCGCACAATGAGCTGTGTAAGCACTGGCAGAACTTCCTTGACGGTTCTTGGAGTGTTGGCAACGAGAGCCTTCCAGATATTGGTAGCACCGACTCTAACACCGCCGGCACTATCAGAACGGCAGATGAACAACGAAGCCAAAACTTGAATCCGTTTTTCCTCTCCAAGTACCTCATTGAAAGTGTTGGTGGCTCCGGTCACCACGACTGGCTCCTCATCCGAGTCAACATTACCGGAAATACCACTGATCTTGAACAGCAGGTCTCCGGTAAGTTCGACAGATGACAGTCTGATACGTGGGTTGTCGTTGGCCATACCTTTCTCCAATTCTGGAAGCAGAAGATCGATGGCCTTATTGGCGTAGTTGTTGACAATCAATCTTCCTGCTTTCAATGCCACATCCCTGATATCATCGTAAGGATCAGCGAGTCCACCAAGAATTGGTGGAATCGACTTCGATAGGTATGGAGCGTACTGAATACCAAAGCAGGCAGGTAAGAAGATAAGCATTGGCAAGAAACCAGCACGGATATGTGACTGTGGTGAGGATGTGCCTTCAAGAATGATTGGAAGCATCTCATCCAACTTGTCCGGACCAATGCCTTTGATGATTTCAGCAAGAGCCTGTGCCGAACCCATTCTATCACCAGGTCTCGATGGATCACGAAGAGTGTCGAGCAAACCAGGAATCAGAGTTGGGAACTGTTCCTCGCCAAGCTTTTCAACGAGCGAACCAAGAGCTCTCGAAGCAGTGGTTCTAGTCTGTGGGACCGGATCAACAATTGACTTCTGCAACTCGGTGATCAGCTTTGGGAGATAGGCAAGCAAGTCCTTAGTATCGACCAAAATGGCCATATTACCAACGATCTGGCAAGCCTTCTTTTTGGTAGCAGCAGATCTGTCATGCATACCTCTATCGATAACGTGGATGATCAACGCCATCGAAGGACCATCGATATAATGGACGAACTGCGTGTTGATCAGGCCATCAAGAGCGGTGTCGGTGTACTTTGTAGGTTCACCAATTGCTTTGAGCAGTGTAGGAACAATCTCCTGAATCTCAGGGTTTCGAATCACCTCACCGAACTTCTTGAGAGACTGGTCAGCAGCCTTACGAACTTCTCTGTGAGAATCGTTCAAGACACCGACAATCTCTGGAACGATTGTAGGAAGGGACGAGGACAACTGAGCGGGATCCAAGAAAGCCATGGATCCGAGCAACTCCACTGAACCTTTCTTGGCTCTCCAGGCTGTATCGTCCAGGTTTTCAATGGCCATTGGAATCAGCTTCTTGATACCGTAACTGGTAGTGTTGCGCATGATCTCTTTGGCAGCGTACGCAGTGGCCTCCCTGACCTCTGCAGAACTGTCACCGAAACTCTTCAACACGATTGGGAGCAACTCCAGAACGTAAGGTTCAAAGATTGGGCCCAAAGATTGAGACAGACACTCAATAGCAAACATGACACCTTCCCTCTTTTTTGGATCGGATCTGTCATCGGATCCTTCTTCAAGGTTGCGAACAACATCGTAGTCGGTCATTGCAATCAGACCTTTACCTTTGGTGAGACCTGCAATACCATAGGCGGCACCTCTCCTCTGGGCAAACGTCTTACCAGCAAACAGCTTCTCAAACAGAGCATCATAATGGTCTGCCAAGTGTGATTCGACAAATGGAACCAATGGTGCAATACGTTCAGAGACAGCAAACTGGACATCCTCAGAAGGAGTACTCAAGGCATCCAGCAACTTGTCCACAATATTCTCAACTCTAGGATCACCCTTCTTCAAGTGATGTGCCAGATTACCATAGAGCACAATGGTACTCTCCTTCATTCTGTCATCAACCTCGTGGTTGCCGGTCTTTGAATTCAGACCATCCTCGAGAATTGTGATCAGTGCCTCGACGTTCTCATTTCCATGACGGTTAATGATCTCCATGCCAGCATCTTTCAATTCATGGCATACTTGCTCGTTCTTATCAGCGAGAGCTTTTTCTTCCACGAGGAACTTGAACACCTTCTCAACTTCCTTGCTGCTCGAAAACTGTGGAGCCATGTATTTCAGGGAGAGCGCGACACCACTACGCTCTTCCCAGTAGTCAGTCGTCACATCAGTCTTGATGACAAGTCCAAATGCGTCTTTCAAAGGAGCAGGAGGCTTGGCCTTCACCCTGTATAGATCGAGCAACTTGTCAATGACACTGCTAAACTGGTCAGAAAGTTCTGCCATGGCATCGCCAAGCGATTGGGCAACGGAGAGCCGCGTGACGGACGAATCGTGACTCAGATATGAGATCAGCTTGTCAGGGACCGAGCTGTCCAATGCGAACTTGCTCTCTTCCCAGATGGTCTGTGCCAACTCCCTGTTATCCTGTTTGGCATCAAACGTAGCAATCCAAATCTGTGGGACAAATCCAAGCTCAGAAAGCTCAAATTCACGATCAAGCGACTCCAGTGCTGCTGTGCGAACATAGTCTGAAGGGTCGAGGCAAGCATTAAAAATCTCTTCGAGGTCTGCCGACGAGATGTTGAGAGCGATACTCTGACAGAGCGAGGAGAATGCATCTTTAGCAAGCTTAGCCTTGGATGTAATAGCCATTAGAGCGATGATATCACGTAGAATGTCGGTTCTAGGGATCGACGAGTCCTCGAATGTCTCATAGTTCGATGTTATGATCGACAGAGCAAGAGCAAGTTGTTCTTCCTCTGGAGATTCGTCGATGTAATCGTCATCCAGTTGAACAACTTTCTTCTTACTCTTGGAGACAAAGTCACGGCCGTTCGTGATCACTTTAACCAGTAGTGGCAAGATGTACGTCATGGTAAGTGCAGAAAACTGTGACTTTTCAGATGCAATCTTCAAACTGAACAGTTGATCGTTGACCAAAGATTTCAAGTCGATGCTGAGATACTTCTCCGGAAGAAATGCTTCGATGCCGTGAAGTCTCAGCGTCGAAGCACCGATCCAGTCCATGGAAGAAGTGCCATGCAATCCGGTGACACTCAGCACCTGTGCCATAGCCAGGAAGCATTTTGTAGCCAGATCACCAACCAAAAGTTTAGCTTCGTGTGAGCGGAGAACGACTAGTAATTGACGCACAGCAACGGGGAACCAGATTTTGGCATCATTGTCCACTTTTGCACCTTCGTTAGAGAGCGCAATGATCAAATTAAGAGCCCTGCTCAACTTTCTATAACTGGATTCCACGGATGCACGGATCTCTGTCTCAAGCTTCAACTGTTCTGCGACCATCCGCTTCTCGTCCTTGGTGAGAGACTTGGTAGACTTCTTCTTGGAAGCAATCTCTTTGCGCACCTCTTGCTCCCACTTGGCAGTTTCATAGTCTTTCGAGTTCTTGCTCAATTGAGGCTTTTCACCCTTGGAAAGAATATCAACAACGAGCTCTCCCTCGTTGGCAAGCCAAATCGCGCATTTCTCTTCGTCCACATCAAGTTCAGACACAGAGCTGAGGTCGGTATCGATGGTATCAGCAATTCTAGGCACAGCCGTATCAGAAGCAACAAACGAGATAGTAGAGATGGCACTGCATGCAGCTTGGTAGACACCATTGTCGATGTCTTTCTCTAACAGCAACTCGTTCAACATGTCAACGATTTCCTCGGAGCGCGAAGAGATCAGCTGGCCAGGATCAACTCCAACGGCCTGACAGATAGCAACCCATCCGTTTGGAATGCTGGCAAAGGACTCATGGTGGCAAGGCAGAAGCAAGCCAACCAGAGTATTCTCCAAGATTGATCTGTCGGACCCTTCGAACGGTTTGGTGATCGACATCAAAAATGCATAGAGGTGATGAGGAGAGATGACCAGATCGTTGGAGGGTGCAATAATGTAGTCGTTGATGGCAGCAACACAAGAACCACTAAGATGAGCCTGGTTCTTCGAATATGCAATGTGCAACCGTTCGTACGCAAGGATGTGCGAGTGCTTGATGCTCTTAGACACTCCAGCGTAAAATGCAGCGTAACCGGGTCCGATGTTATCCTCGGAGATTATGCTTCCCACTGCTTCCACTGCATATATAAACCATTCGAATGAGTCGAGTTTCTGCAGCAACGAGAGATCGGTGAGGATCTTGGATTCGAAAACACTTGAGACGATAGAGTCGTCAAGCTTTCCCGTATAATAGGCAAGTGCGATAGCCGCATAACCACCTGTTATTAGTTTATTGTTCACGCTCGGTAGAGGCGACTTGATGCACTCTGTGAGGATTGACTGTGTAGATGGAGTCACTGCCTCGGCAACTGGGTCGAACTTCGAACTGTAAGGGCCAGAAGCCTGCATGGCACCATAAAATGAGGTGCACCACGTAGCACGGACCTCTTGCTTCTTATCCTGAAGTCCCTTGAGTGTGGTATCTTTCACCTTGGTGAAATCACCATCAGAGTCATGGAGCAGATCGTAGAAGAATCGTCCATAGAGCGTCGCCAGGTTTGATGATAGAGAAGCCTGGTGGCCATCTTTGGCTGCCGCAGTAAGCAGTGCATTAACAATCTTCTCATTGAGCACACCGTCTGGGACGGATCTCAAAATGGTAGTGATGTAAACCTTCTGCTCTGCAGCAGTGTTGGACAGTGTCTTATACACTTTCAAGAGTTCGTCGACCAGTTTGGTGAGTGCAGCCTCGTCGTCACCTGGGGTATATTTGGTGACCAGTTGGTTGAGTGTTCTATATGCTCCCTCTCTGGTAGTGTCCTTAGAAGACTTCAATGCTGCAATCAGTGGTGAGAAGAACTTGCTTGCAACCGTCGATGAAATGACATCAAATCCAACGATAGCATGGAAAACGGCTGGAGAAACGTACAAATAGACGAGCTCAGAGTCTCTGAGAGCAGCCTTTTGCAAGCCAGCTAGTAGTTCTGTAAACTCGGCGGCTCCGAGTGTTGCAATAAATGGTTCGAGAGCCTGTGTAGACTCGGCAGTGATACCAGATTTCGGCACGAGACAGTCCTTGACGAAGAACTTGACCGTTTCAAGGGTATTCAAGGCCTTCAGACTGGCCAGAGATCCTATATTGCTCACAACACCTGCAAGAGGAAGCTTCTTGTTGCAAATAGCCTTGGTGGTAGCGTCAACGTCTGCTTCTACGGTGTAGAACGATCTCAGTAGTCGGTTGACTTTTGCCAGAGCCCGCTTCTTGTGGTGATTGGAGCCCTGTTGGAACTGCTGAAACACTGAAGCAGATAGCTTGACAACTGTAGGCACCAATAGCGTATAGAAAGAGTCCAAGTTGTCGCTGGCACTCAGTTTCTGGGCAATTAAGGTGGACAATTCAAGCAAGACGAACTCGTCAGCAGCTGCAGCGGGCAAATCTGAGGAATGAGCAAGGAATTTGCAAATTCGAACAGAGTAGGTGTCGAACTTGAGTTGCAAGGTATCAGAAATGAGCTTGAACCCGGTCGATTTGACTCTCGTGTTGTACGGAGACCTCTCGAGGCATGTAATGACTTTCAAGCAGAGGATATCGACTTGCTTCTGGTTCAAGGAATCAGACGCCTTTTTGGAGGTTATTTCGGCGTCGATCTTGGCCAGTGCAGCACTGATCCCATTGCTAGAGGTTGTCTCCTCCAAAGTATCGAGTTGTAGGGCAATATTATCCCACAATTCAGTAGCCATGGTGGAGCTTTGCGAGTTGAACTGAAAATTTTGAGAATTTTCATGTGACCCAAGTCCTGTGATGAGAATATGGTCTATCTGGGAGGGCTGGGTTGAATTTGAACGGGGCCTTGGCGTTATGGTGCAATTCCCACGTCTAGCATCGGTTGTATAGTGGTGTAGTAGAGGAATCGACCGTCATACTACCCGTCAATAGTGATAAGTCACGTTTACTAAGTCTACAGGTGTAATCCTCGATATCGAAGAACCTTCTGACTGGATTGTCTCTCTATCAGATCCATCTACTTGCTCTTACGTCAGATCTTGACTGTTCCCGATCCCTCCATACAATCCGGGGGACCAACCATAACCTTCGGCGTACCAAATCGACCCCCTTTCCAATTATACCAGATTGGGCTAAATTTTCAGGTTGGCGTCACTCCTAGTTGGGAAAATAAGTATCTCCTTTGAACTTTTCAAAAGGGGTGTCTTAAACTGTCATTGATTTGGTGCTTCTTCTTCCTTAACAGCCATTCATAAGAACTAGAAATGCAACGAGTGGAAGCTGTGAACAAGTCTCAGGAGGACGCCATTGCTGAGCGCATCATCAAGAGGGCAGAGATTGCCAAGCTGACCCGACAGCTCAAGTCAAAGCTGTTCAAAGCCGGACGCAAAGTTCGTGAGAGCCAGGGCAAAGCTGTGCCCATTAGAGACAACAAATCTGCTCCAGGAGAGCAGACCAAGCATCGGGCTACGGAGTATCCGATCACACCTGTGAAAAGACGAGCCGAAGGCAAGCAACTTGGGTCCGACGACTACGACGAGGATGAAGAATTCTCGTCGTCTTCTCCTGTTAAGAGAATGCACGGGGGTAACTTGCCATCGTCTCCGTTCTATGTGACCGGTGCAAGCCCTTCTACGCAGAAGAGTGCCGCTAGTCTGTTGCAAACACCTCAATCATTGGCGTCGTCACAATTGAGAGGCCAAGGAAACGCACGCCAAGTGCCACAACAGCCTCCAAAGACTCCTACTGCTCGGACAGCCACCCTGGACGGTGGTGCCCTTGCCAAGACGCCTAGTCCGAACAAGCCGAACAAATTGACTGTGCCAAACGGACACCGTCACCAGAGCAGTAACGCCACCATCTCGACAACCACGTCGGTGCCTGGTGCGGCCTCGCTCCTGGAGACACCTAAGCGTCGCACCCCGTACATCAGCGATAACACAGAGGGAGCAGACTTGCTTCTCTACCTGTCGAACTCGCCAGCACGCACCACCAAGGAATCCAAGGACTATAACGCCTGCCTCAACCTACCACAGACTCCTAAGGCAGGCACCGCGATTCAGTTTGCAGCTACCGGTACCACTCCATCGTTTGGATTGGACTCAACTCCACCAAGAGGTGGAGTGCTGCCACTAACATTCTCGACGCCATCTGGTCTGGCTTCGAATTCCGCCGTTTTACAGACACTGCTGGGCACTCCGGGCACTTCGATGGGCAAGTTCCATGCTCCTGCCACACCGAACAATAAACTCCCAGGAAAGCCTAACAATAAGACCCCTGGCTTCAGCATGAGTGACTACGTGAACATTTTCACGCCATCTCCAAGGTATTCGAAGACTCCCGATGTGCACACGTTCGCCAAGCCATCCACTGCATTGAACTTCTCCAAGGACAAGGATGAGAGAGGTGAGATTTAGGATAATGTATCGCTTTTACTATAATGGATCTTGTAATCTTCTCTATTACTGTGCACAGTTGAATTCCAATTTACAATTAGTGTGATAAGTCATTTAAGGATTGTATCTCATGAAAACGTAAAATGCACACTCTCTACAATTGATAGTATAAACCAGCTTTTTACAGGATACACTTAGAACGATCGGTTTCTTACATCTAGTAGTGCTCAATAGACAAGTTTTATCACTCGTAACCATCGGTTTAGATCCAAAACCTGGTCCTCAAAATTGTCAAACTGAGTTTTGCCTATCCAGATGGACGATATTATCATCTCAAACCTTCGGTAATGTCCGCCTAGCGTAATTGGTTAACGCGTTTGACTTCTAATCAAAAGATTGTGGGTTCGAGTCCCACGGTGGATGCGCGACATATAACCATCTTTTTTTGGCTCCCATGGGTACATTGGAGACCCCTAAGACCTCTACCGAGTTGTAGGACGATGTGGACTACGGTATAGAACAAGTTGCAGATCGATTCTACCCCAGCTTATTAAGATACTATTATAAATAGCGCAAGTACAGAGAAGGCACATAATGCCTTTTTTTTTTACATTACCCTTTTGAGGCATAGGCTGATAAGAAGTGGAATTGAGGGGCAGAATCTTCAATCTCGACTCAGTTTAGCAGCGACCGATTAAAAGAGGGACAATAGAGCCAGATTACTGATTGAGGTTATATAGATCTCTTTGAGGAAGCCGGAACCAGCACAAGCAGATTCACCCAGTATAGAGCAGAATGGTTTCATGTTGCGACTTGGAGATCGTCTTGGACACTCGGGCCACGGATGGAGTGTTTTCCAACTACGACACCGTTGAAGGTGTGGTAGTGTTGAATGTTCACACGTCCACTGCTTTCAGTAACGTCCAGGTGACTATTGAAGGCACCAGTCGAACGACTATGGAGATCCCAAGGGACCCACGTGTTACCAAGGACAAAGTTCGAGAAACTGAGAAGCATACACTACTGTACAGCGCGACGACGTTGTTACCAAGCCCTGAACAGCAACTACACAAGACCAAAACAATCGTATTAGATCCAGGCAAATACCGGCTGCCGTTCCGGTTCAAGATCCCTTTGAACAACCGATGCACCGGACATGCCAGCTTCGAAGATAGTGGGCGTGCGACTGGCCACAGGCGGACGGTTTCAGGCACAGTTCACTCTGTGCACAAGCTGCCGCCTTCCTTCAGTGGGATGGGTCAGGCGGCCACCATTAGATACTATGTCAAGGCGACTGCGGTCCGGGTGTCGAATCACCGGAGCACCGCAGCCACAGCGTACGAGCCGTTCATCTTCCTACCAATTGACGAATCCAACATACTGATGGCCGACGAGAAGCAGAGCTACGCACGGCGCGAGTTTGCATTCAAAAACAAGTATCCTGAGTTGGTCGGAATCTATGAGGAGCCACAGACGACGACGAAGACAACCACCCCACCTTTACCGGCCGCAGCGCCTTCTTCGCAATCACCGACGCAGTCAATAGATAGAAGAAGACGGTCGTCAGCGTCGCGATCAATGTCAGGATCGTCCAACTTTTTCAAGAACTTCTTTGGAACCACGCAAAGGCAGTCGTCTATAACGACGTCACCACAACCAGTGTCGGCCACATCGTCAAGATCACCGTCGATGTCCCGGTCGAACACCGACCAGTCGCTCTCCTCATACACTTCAAATATGATGCCAACTGCTGTGCAAGTGGACCCAGTTACTTTGAGGTTGATGTTTGAGATGCGACTGCGGTTCCCTGCGTTCGTGTTGCCAGCCAAACCACCCAACTTCCAGTTCTATGTGCTCACCAAGTCTACACCGGACAGGTTCCAACTGATGAATGGAGTTAGTTCCGGCTTGGGTACCATATTCTTGAGGTACTTGAAGATCGAACTGATCGCAACCACAGACTACTATGTGTCAAGCTATCGCCAGCGCAAGACGCAGCGTAAAACACTGTTTGAAGACGATACACTGTTCGAACAATTGGACGTGGCCTATGCGAAGGAGTCCAAGCCTTACAAAGCCGTGGGCCAACGAATGTACGAGTTACAGATCCCTACCAAGCTTTACAAGAAGGCAATCGTCCCCGAAGATACACCGCCAACGTTCAAGACTTGCAACGTGGAACGTCGTTACCAACTCGAAGTCAACGCCGGATTCGCTGACCGCGAGAATGCAATACAGGGACAACTGGTTACATTGACATCGGACGTCCAGGTAATGAGTGGTATGGAGCCTGTGATCAAGGACCCAGAGGTCGGCGCCTATGCTTCACGTACAGAGTTGTTCAAGGCTACGCTGCGGTCCAAGAGACGGCCGCCACCTCTATCAGAGAACATCGAGAACAGCGTGGGAACTGTGCCGTTATCGGACGGATTACCCACGTACGAGGAAGTCATGGGCCGGCCTAATGGCCGTCGTCGCCGGACAACGTTCACCCAGGATCAGATGTACTATGTAGACTTTGAATAGAAATACCAAATCCTCAAACCACAGCAAAATATTTAATAGCGGCACGACTTACTATAATCGGCCGGATCTCCTAAATTTTCGTGTAAGGCAGGATACCTTTCAACGTTCGACGCATCTGATAGCCAAGACAGCTAGCGATAAACTACCACTTGAGAGCAGTTCCAGCCACTGAAAGCTAATCAAAAGTCAATCCTGCAACCACCAAACGAAACAGTTGCCTCTCCATCCATTTATTCGATCCAGATAACCTGATTCCACGTATCATACTGTGCGATGACAGACGAAGGCGGTGAATTGTACACAGTCATCAAGGACTTCCACGCACGACTCGGCGACGAGCTCTCCATTAATCGTGGCGACACAGTGGAGTTGATCAGCGACGATAGCGAGTACAGCGACGGTTGGTTTATGGGGAAGAACCTGTCTACGGGTAAAGTTGGACTCTACCCAAAGCTCTTTACCAAGCCAAAGGCGGATCAGTCGGGAGCCAATCCTGCTCTATTGAGGTCACGCTCAAGAAGATTGACCCCGCAGGGCAACACAGCCCGGTCGTCGCCTAATAACACGGCTGTTTCGACAAATAGCCTCGGGAATGTACCTGAAACACCCGCTGCACAACAGACCCACGCGATGCCTCCAACCGGTACGCCCGATAACAGTGTGTCTAACGCCAACAGATCGACGCCAACTTCCACACAGGACACTGCTACTCTAATAACGCCGGAATCACGCCGGTCTCGTGGCTCCAACTCTTCCGCTGTTTACTCATCGGTGCATCGCACCATGGAAGACATCGACAAGGCCCTTTCAGAGTTGCAAGACGATAGTACTAAGACTACCAACTTGGATCCGTCACAGGTCAAGTCGTGGACTCCTGAGCAAGTCACCGAGTGGTTCTCTTCGCTCAACTACGACATGAGTGTTGCTGGCCAGTTTGCACGCCATAAGATTTCAGGTGACATCCTCTTGCAAATGGAGCTTGTACACTTGAAAGAGCTCGATATCACCTCCTTCGGTACTCGATTCGAGCTGTACAAGGAGATTGAGGAGTTACGTCTTGCTGCTAAACGGGGTGGACAGTTACAGAGCCCATATGTTGCCAACAGCCAGTTCATCGGCTCGCCTCGTATGCCACAGCAAGAGCAAAGAGGTCCATTTAACAGGGGACACGCACGCAAGAGATCCCAATCGCTGGATGAACTCGCTACACCTGTGCAATCACCTGAATCAACCACCTCTCCGGCTCTTTCTCAGAGACCAGTCTCTGTCATGCAACCGCCGACAACTCTTGCCACGAATAACTCGAATAACTCGAATAACTCTTCTGACGACGAGACCAGCACCAAATTTGCATCTCCACGTCAAGCTCCTAAACCACCGAGCGTGTCGAGTCCGATTGCCGACCGTCTCTTTGCTTCACAGAACGATACTTCTGACCTCAAAGTTGCCACCTCTGACGAGTCGCGCAAAGACGAACCTGCCAACGACCAGCCAAAGTACCAGGAGCGTATTTCGGAGACCCTTTCACACAGCAGAGGTCCTTCATTGGGTCAAACATCTTCGGTCTACGAACCAGCATCAAGAACTACTTCGTTCTCATACGCACCTTCTCATCAACGAAACGTCTCCGACGTTAGTCAGTTGAAGTCTGATAGTGTTGCTCCATTATCTGTCCATCGAAAGAGTTCATCTACTGACGGCAGACCTAAATCACGCCTGCCAAATGCCCCAGCATTGCAAATACAAACACAGCAACAACAACAACAGCAGCAGCGGTCGCAACAGAGGTCTCCATCGCAGCCGGCTCAGGCATCACCCCAGGTCGGTCAATTGCCATCTCCTAATCGCCGTGCATTCTCCAACAACGAAACCTCGAGTACTAGTCCAAAGGTGAGAGATTCTGGCAAGCGGATGTTCTCGGCAACGGCTGCGCTGCGCTCATTCACTGGCCACCGTACAGCAAAGTCACAAACCTCTGCCTTCCAAGAAGGTATTCGAGAGATCACCCCTGCAGAGGCTGCGAAACAGGCAGACTTTTCTGGATGGATGTTCAAACGGGGTAACTTGTCCATTGGTACTTGGAAGCAACGGTTCTTCACTCTCAACAAGACACGACTTTCCTACTTTGCATCATCTCAGGACACTCGTGAGAAGGGACTTATCGACGTCACTGCTCACCGTGTTGTTGCAGCTACAGAGGCAGAGGATAAGCTCTCTGCCGTCTATGCTGCCAGTGCCGGATTTGGTCGCTACTGCTTCAAGTTGGTGCCACCAGCACCGGGTTCCCGTAAAGGACTGACGTTCACCCAGCAGAAAGTCCACTACTTTGCTGTCGAAACCAGTGAAGAGATGCGTGACTGGATGGCTGCATTCATGCGCGCCACTATCGAGCTCGATGACACTGTTCCGGTGATCTCGTCATGTGTGACACCGACTATCCCATTGCAACGTGCGCAAGAACTGTTGCAAGAGGCCCGTGCCAATGCCAAGACCAACATGGAGACGATCCAACGGTTGAAAGACGAAGCCGATAAAGACCGCAATGCCAGTGCTGATGCTTCCAGTTTTGATACACAGTCTCACAACACAAGCACAGAACAAGACAGCAGCGCGGATACAACCAAAGTGTCCACGTCGTTTAACACGGGCAGTGCCAGCAACACAGGCTCGATGACTACTACTCCAACTACTGCTACCGCTCCACACATGGATAACAGCAACAATAAGGCAACGTCTCCTGCCAATGGAATGTCCACTCCTTACCTGATGACCTCCGGAATGTCGCCGAACTCGAGCTCAGACTTGCGCAAGCCATCCAAACGTAACCCGCCCCCAGTGGTGACCAAGATCGACTACCCGGCAAGTAATACTTCCCAGCCGTCGACCCCAGTGGACACCGAGTCCAGAAGCTCGTCCTCATCCACTCCAATCATGTCTGCCGTTGGGGCAATGGGTCGCAAAGTGATGTCATTACGCAAATCCAAAGAGTAACATGTACTATAATATAAGGCCAGAGGCTCAATCGATGCTGTAAAGTAAATCCTCTTGCTGAAAAAAATACGGCATCCCAATTCTTGTTGAGTCATGCCTCATTACATTACCGTTGCCACCTGTTCTTTGAACCAGTGGTCACTGGATTTTGAAGGAAACAGAGACCGTATATTGGAATCAATTCGTGTGGCCAAAGAACGTGGTGCTACGCTGCGTGTGGGCCCAGAATTGGAGATTCCTGGTTATGGATGTCTTGACCACTTCCTGGAGAATGATACCTACTTGCACTCATGGGAGATGTACGCGACGATCCTGTCCAATACGGACACTTACGATATGATCTTAGACATCGGCATTCCTATCATTCACAAGAACCGGCGTTACAACTGTCGAGTTCTGTCTTACAACGGTAAGATTCTCATGATAAGACCTAAGATGTTCCTTGCCAACGACGGCAACTACCGCGAGATGCGGTTCTTCACTCCATGGTTGAAAGCCCGGTACGTGGAGACATACGAGTTGCCAAGAATGATCCAGAAAATCACTGGCCAGGACCTCGTTTCGTTTGGAGATGCCGTCGTCAGTACTCGCGATACCGTTATCGGCGCAGAGACCTGCGAGGAGCTGTTCACACCACAGGCACCTCACATTGGTATGTGTCTGGATGGCATTGAAATCATCACGAACTCGTCTGGATCGCACCATGAGTTGCGCAAGCTAAACACCCGTATGGAGTTGATCACTGAAGCCACGCGGAAATGTGGAGGTGTTTACCTCTACTCCAACCAGAAAGGCTGTGATGGTGACAGACTCTACTACGACGGATGTGCACTGATTGTCATGAACGGAAATGTTGTTGCCCAAGGTGAGCAATTCTCGTTGGACGACGTCGACGTTGTTACTGCTACCATTGACTTGGAAGACGTGCGCGCCTACCGTGCTCTCATTTCGCATGGCTTGCAAAGCAGAATGGCTCCAGTTTACGAACGAGTCCATGTGGCAGCCGAGTTGTCACCCGATGAGATCAACTTCAACCAGAGCATCTCGCCTACCGCCACCAGAGAGATCCATTACTACAAGCCCGAGGAAGAGATTGCTCTTGGTCCAGCATGCTGGCTCTGGGACTACGTGCGCCGTTGCAAAGGTGCTGGGTTCTTCCTTCCACTGTCTGGTGGTATTGATTCGTGTGCCACTGCAGTGATCGTCCACTCTATGTGCCGATTGGTCGTGGCTGCATGTGAGAACGGAAACAAGCAAGTCATCAAAGATGCGCAGCTCGTTGCTGGAATGCCAGAAGATTGGATGCCTAAGACTCCACAGGAACTGGCCAACCGGATCTTCTGTACCTGCTACATGGGTACCGAGAACTCTTCCAGCGAGACTAGATCAAGATCGAAAGAGCTCGCTGAAAAGATTGGCTCCTACCATACAGATTTGAACATGGATTCGATCGTCGCTGCAGTTGTCAGTATATTTGAAGTGGCCACTGGAAAGAAACCGATCTACAAAGTGTTTGGAGGTTCGCAGATCGAGAACCTTGCCTTGCAAAACATCCAGGCCCGGCTCAGAATGGTCCTAGCATACCTGTTTGCCCAGTTGTTGCCATGGAGCAGAGGTCGTAACGTGGGTGGCTTGCTCGTCTTGGGTTCTGCTAATGTTGACGAACAGTTACGAGGATACCTGACGAAATATGATTGCTCGTCTGCAGATATCAACCCAATTGGAAGTATATCGAAAGTGGATTTGATCAGGTTCATCCGTTGGGCTCACGATAGCTTTGAGATGCCAATCTTGCAAGAGTTTGTGGATGCACCACCAACTGCTGAACTCGAACCCATCACTGATAAGCATGTTCAAACGGATGAGGCCGATATGGGCTTCACTTACGAGGAGCTGGGTATCTTGGGACGTCTACGTAAGATCGACAAGTGCGGTCCATACTCGATGTTCGTTAAACTGTTGCACATCTGGAACGGCAAGAAGACTCCTAAGGAAACGGCACAGAAAGTCGAGAGCTTCTTCTGGTACTATGCGGTCAACCGCCACAAGCAGACCGTCTCGACCCCTTCGTACCATGCCGAGCAGTACTCTCCAGACGATCACCGGTTCGACTTGAGGCCGTTCAACATCAATCCTGCCTTCCCATGGGCCAGACATAAGATCGACTCTGTCGTTGAGAAGCTTGACACACAGGAGAGAATCAATACTATGACCGTCGATTAAGATATTATATACATGTTAACGTTTAACCCCCCATTTAGCATTCAGTTTATTGAGGAGGTCCATCTGCGTGGACTCCTCTTGCGACTCTCGTTTCAAAGAGTTGTAGTCATTACGCTCGACAAATTCCAGCAGACTGATGGCCACTTTATCCGGTATATCTTCGTGAACGAAGTGACCCAGTTGGTCGGCATCTTCTGAGTTTACCGTCTGCGTTGCAGTGGTAAGTGTGTTCTTCAAATCCATTCGTGAGTTGTGGAACACGAGCAGCTGGTACCGACCTTGCATCTGTCCAATCATGAGGTTCTTATCCAGATAGTCGTTGTTCACTAGAATTAGCAACTTGGACACTGCATTAGAGATCTCGGTGAAATGCAACGAGAGTCCCGTGAACCACTTATCCCAGTAAGGAGATGTCTTGGCCAGGTCGGTGACCCAACGATATGTGGAGTCCGGCAGCTTTTCAACAAGTGGTGGCACGGAAACAACGGCGCTCCGGCGGTTGTTGAGCAGTCCTGATTGTAAATGCCAGTCAATAGCATTCTTAAGAGTCACAAACCGTTTCGGAACACCTCTTAGGTAGCTCTTCATCGACCCAAGCGCTTGCACTGCAGTGTCTTCCACTATATCTATCATGGCCAATCCTTTAATACAGTCTGCGATCTCTAAAGGAAGAACCTGCTTGCCCATCTGTTGCTCGTAGACAACTTTAGTGAGTACAGCGCCGCCTAGAGAATGCCCGACAAGGAATAAACTAGGCCTGGAGCCTTTAGCAAAGTGCTTGTTGTAGAATTCAGCGAGCAACAGCACGAAATCGGCCTCCAACTGATCTATCGACATGTTGAGATCATCCTCAGAATTCAGTAAAGCCGTCTGGGCATGCCCACGCATATCAAAAGTGAAGAATCCGACAGAAGAGTCGTATCCTTGCAAGTCTGCTTGCCGTTTGAGTGACTCTGTGAGCTTGGCAAACGTCAATCCAGTTGAACCGGCTCCGTGATGACCGATGAAAACGACAGGATGATCCAAACCTTCACCCACGCTGTACTTGGTTGTCCCAGGAGCCTTGTAGTATGTCTGGAAACAATAACCAGACTCTGGGTCTCTGTAAATGTCGTTGGAGTCGTAGAAATCGGACCATTTGGGCAGACTTGCAATATACTTTGCGTCGTCTGTCACCTTTGGTTGAGGGCGCCGATTGTCCCGGAACGAGGGCAGTGGAGCCAACTCTCCCAGCGAGTCCTCCTCTTCATCAGCACTGTCATCCAGATTGATACCCAACTGTTGCTCAGCCTGGGCAATTCTCTTTTGAAACAGACTTCTCTGGAAATCGGACATGATCGTGAAAGGAAAAGATCAAAAGTTAAAGTTTACGATACCAACTACGCTGATAGTTAACACAATGATTAAAGTACCCACCGAATAAAAACGAGATAAAACCAAGGACAACCACCGTTGTCCACAAACGCCCAATATGGAATAAATATAGGTGAAAAGAGTAGAGTTGTGCCAGCAAAAGATGGCAACTAGTTAGAGGAGGAACCGTAGTAGTTCTTCTGGGAGAGCTTCATGGAGATCTTCTTCATGACCAGCTCTGGTGGAGGCTGATTGACTAGCTGAGTACCGTTGTCCTCATCGCCGTGTTTGAAACAGCAGCGCTTGCCGTAGCGACAGGTTCCGGTTCTCATCCAGTTAACGCAAGGCTTCGTTTTCCAGTTGTCAGAGCGCTTGACACGCTTGAGTTCATCCTCACCGTGTGCAAACTGACATTTCGAGCCGTAAGGGCAGTAGCCATGACGTTGGAACTGGACACACATCTCTGTCTTGTAGAGATTGTTGTCGCGCTTCTTGCTGCCGTTGCTCGAGTTGCTGCAGTTGTCATGGTCGCAACCATGTCCACACTTGCGGCCACGAGACTTGTTGCTATGCTTGTGATTGTTGTTGCTGTTGCTATTACGGTGCTGTGATCTCAGGCTAGCTGATTTCACGCTTGCCGCAGCTGGTGCGGGAGCAAACAGTTGAGAAGATGGGGTACGTTGCTTCTGCAAGTACTGAGCAGGACCCGGGCTTGCAAGCATACTGAGGTTCTCCTCTGTGAGCGAAGCGTACTGTTGTTGGGGTGACTGTCTGTTGCGGGAAGTCGTGGAGTTGAGCGGGTCGTCGATCTGGACAGCATCTTGCAAAGGACTGGAGCAAGAACTAGTGGACACACTGGATCCAGAAGACATCTGTGCGACAGGAGACGACCAGTTGGCTCCCAGGAGGGGCAGAGACTGCTGCTGTTGAGGCGAGGTAGTCTGGGCCGATAGTTGCGTTGGCAGTTGAGTGTAAGACAGAGAGCTTGGCAGTTGCATGCTGCTGATGCTGGTAGTAGACATGCGAGTCTGGAGCATCTGCTGCTGGTACTGCTGCTGTTGAAGTTGTAGTTGTTGCTGCTGCATTTGAAGTTGCTGCTGCTGCTGCTGCTGGAGTTGCTGGCGTTGCAACGTGTCATTGTTGTCTGACCAGAGGTTAGGAACGAGGCTCATCATGTCGAGCTGATCAGTTCCAAGCAAACTGGATGAGGAGTTGCGTGGAGTGGCAGAGGCAGAGGCCGAAGACTCTGATGAAGACTCCAACTCTCTCATATTGACGGAAAAGCTGTGCTTTGGGTCGTCCAAACCGAAAGTAGTGTCAGGTAAATAAGATGGATTCCACAAGCTTGTCATAACAGTAGATAGAAGAGATAATAAGAGAACAGGGAGATTGTATATCAGTTACAATACACTGACTAACTCCTTGATCCTGAAACACCTCTTTTGATGGATGTTGGGTGCTATTTATCCTTTACACACTCAATACTTGCTGAATCCACTTTGCAGAATATCCGAACGAAAAGTCCGAAATTATTCAAATTTCAGAAGTTTTTTCCTGCCCATCTGGGACCAACCAGCCCGAATATTGGGTCAGTTGGTTGCGAAAAAGCAGAGTTCCCCGTTAGCAATTGGGCTGGAAATCGTCATGCCCCATGTTCCAGCATGCTAGAGCAGATAGTCAGTGTTCTATGTTCGTAACTACACGAAAATGTTAATATCTACAGGTGATGAGGTTCCCAGCCGAAAAATCCACTCGTATTGATGGACTAGATAACTTGGCTGACCCCCCATCCGATAACCTCTGTATTAACCGAAACGGTTTCACGTAAGGGGGTCGAGATACCGAAGGGGCTCTAAAAATTTCCTAGTATGAAGCCACAACTCTCCCCTCTTTTACTGTGGGGAGCATTCGCAAACACCGATAAGTGCCACAGATCGAGGTCAGGCCTGAATAACTCGTTTCTTTTGAAAGGCCGTCAAGGGACCAGGATTTCGGAGCCATTATCGGGATGATGACCATGGAGCAGTGCAATACGACAAGAACATATAGAATAGTCGCACAGATTCTGCCTTTAATAAGTGTCTATCTAAAGTAACAACCTGGTTGTTAGAGACTCTGGAAATCTCACAGTAAATCCCCGAATTGACACAGGAAATTGGAGCGATTCTCCGCCAAACACGTGATCTAGGGGCACGTGAGTTTGTTTGGCCGAAACCGCCGTTAGCAGCTGGATCAATCATGGAAGTTTCGATTATGCAGGTCGTTCCGTGGAATTGTTGCCGACGCGTACCACGATAGTCAGATTTGAACCGAAACGAGCAAGCGGTATATCCGGCACCCAACATGTAGCAGGGTTTTCTCATAGTAGCAGGTCGTAGGTATCGGGTTAGTGGCCCAAACTTCAACAGCCAACAGCCAACATCCAACAGACCAAAGCCAGTGAGTGGGTCGACTGTAGAGGTTACGATTGTGTCGATATGCCAGCTCTGCGTCCCTTGGTGGAACAGCAGCTGATCTACATGGCTACGTAGTTTGACACCTAAGGCAGTCTCAGACAATTAGCATCACTTTTTTAGTGGTGATGTGGGCCATGATGCTGTCCACAGATCCCCCTGAAAGAAAAAAAAGATCTCTCAGGAAGGCAGGCATAGGCTTGCGCCCAGCACAGCTCTTAGGACCAGAGCCACTCTTCATCGACTGTTATAGTTGTAAAGAGCGAGAACTGGTGGCCAAACCAAAATTTTTCACCGGGCGGGGGAAGCAGGCCCCTGCGACGCGTCGACGTGTTGGTGGAAATGTATTTTTCTAGTAGAGCCTATTTTATCATCCATCACTTCTTCATCTCATGATTCTTCAACTCTTAGCAATTGTTGGCACTCTGGTGGGCTTTGCGTGCATCACACTGTCGGTTGCTTCCGGTCTATACTACGCGTCGGAAATCATTGATGATAACATCGAGTTTACCCGACGGTTCCTTTCCAGAACATTGAAAGTGCTCGCCTTGATCATTTCATTGCTCTGGCTATTTGATGGGTTCCCCTTCTGGCAAAGCTTGCTCACGCTGGTCTCTTACTATGTCTACAACTTGAATTTGAGGACCTTCCCTAATGTTAACCTCACGGGACCCATATTTATTGCAACATGTGCATTGGCATTGGTCAACCACTACGTGTGGTTCCGCTATTTCAACAACCCTTACGTGCCACCGATCGATCAAAGGCTCGATCCGAACTTCAAGATGCCACACTACCCGACGTTTGCAGAAATAGCTTCGTTCTTTGGCATTTGCGTCTGGCTGGTGCCATTCTCACTCTTCATCTCCATATCCGCCAACGATTCGAGTCTCCCAATGAGCGCGACCGATCTTCACTCGGAGAGCACGGCAGACAGAGAGGTCAAAAAGTCGGTGAACCTCGTCAGGTACTTGATCACCACGCTGCTCGCCAAGATAAATCACACTCTCAGGAGTCTGGGAATCAACTTCAAAGTGGGTGGAAGCAACGATTCCAGCGATCCTAACCAGATCTATACATAGATGATATCATCATGGCATAACTATCTAGCAAATATGTACAGCGTCAGATGTGGCTTCAGATAGAACACTCTGAATTGGCCCTTGGTTGTAGCAGGCAGCGGGAACGTCACATCCACACTCTTCGCGTGCGAAGGTGCACTTATCAACAGTTCCTGCTGTGTTCGATCGTATTGAACTCTATACTCGGAGCCATCTTTCAATTCCGAGTTCACCTCCAACAGATAGTCGAACAACCCAGAGTCGATCTTGCGGAACGTCACAGTGAATCTGATCGCCTTGTCAGTCGCAGTGGACTTGTGCTCTGGAGAACTGATGCTCATCTCACCGATCTCCTGAATCAACGGAGCTGACAACGGCTCCTGGCTCGTTTTCAACTCTTGAATCTCATCAGTCTCGTCGGCCATCCTCTTAGCATCCAGCAGGTTGGCTGGGTTATCCTCACTCATCTTATCAATCAGCTGCTTCACCTCCTTGCTGTCGTTATCGATGGCATCTACATCCACCTCAATTGGAGCCAGCTCCCCCATATAGCTTCTTTTCGGCAGTGCAATCGTATCACGATCAATCATGAACCCATCGCCGACTCTGTACTCGACTGCATCAAAACACCAATCAATCAGGATCATCTTAAGGTTTTGGTTCGCCAAGCACCACTCCATCGGCTTGTCATTGATCACACAGTCTACTATAAGACTGGGCAATCCTTTCTTGTCCCTTCCATCTCGTATCCCCTCGGATGTGAGGATGGGAATCTCCCACTGGTTGTTCATAATCAATCGATACGTCTTCTCTGGATCGAACTGTGTCGTTTCTGTGCCGTCTGGGTCCTTGGGTAGTGGCACTATAGGATGTGTACAGAGGTTGATGAATAACTTTGTTCCCGGACGTTTCCCGCCATAAGACGAGAACGTCCTTGTCTTGATGACAAACGCAGGCCGTGGCTCGATCTTCTCGATCTTGTGTTGATCGCTGTGACCGCCACCGGTGAACTTTGTCTCAAGAGCGTTCATGTCTCAATAGGTAGGATTTTTATTTTTTTGGTGTAAAGTTTAACAAGATGCGGCTCGAGTTTACGATTAGCCGTTTTAGTAAATAAATCCTAACTGATCTTTAAACGTCAGTAGACGGCTGGCTTATTTTTACTGGAACTATTCGAAGTTGCTTCGTCCAAATATCATGACAGACTTGAGTTTCGGGAATTCACCGATATTGACTCCCCGCAACAGCCACATTGCTGATGACCGCATAGACACACCGCTGAAGACGCTCAGCATGACAAAAAATCAACAGTTCGCTTCCCCAGCGCCAAGTGCTGGAAGCATACCTAAGCCACGAATCAATTTGAAATTCAGCGTCGTGGACACTGCATCACCCACGGTATCTCCTACAAGTGGCCGTGGCCCTCAGACCGATGACAGGCCTTGCATGGGCAACACCCCTGGATCACCGTTGAGACATGCTATGAAGATCAACGAAGAATTAGATGACGACGAGTCTAACTTGTTATCAGCGCACTCTGACCAACTTTCCTCCGACTTCAGACTTCTGGCAAGCAAAGAGATGGAGATTCTAGAGACTAAGAATACTATTAAGGAGCTGGTCCGCAAACAGAGGGGGTTGGAGAAAGAAATCAAAGGTTTGAAAGTTGGCATCGAACGCCAACTGGTGAAAAATGCCACACAGGAGGCTGCCAAGGTCCACAGAGAACGGCAACAGGCGATCCAGCGAATGCAAAAGATGCAGGCATTGCAAAACCAGAACACGCACCCATCGCAGGCGACCAGAAAAGGTCCACCACCATCGCATCGAAGACCGGGAAGAGTTTCACCGCCTGCACAACTATCGAGCGACCAGTCATGGCTGACCAGGCCAATGAACCTGATCCAGCACTTTGACGACTTGATCAGCGAAGAATTCGACAAGTTGGAACTCGGAAACGAAGCAGACAGACTGGAAGAGGAGAAGTATAACGACACACTAAGGAGAAAACGTGAGATCAACCAGCCTATCAAGCAGCTAGCAGACGGTGGCGACGTGGTTCAATCAGTGTCACAGCACCTATGGTCATTTGTCAACGAGGTGAAGGCCAACCTGCTAGTGGAGGACCCAGCGGACGAGCTGGCTCTTCTCGGTATACATGCCAAGCTGCCACCACCAAAGAAGGTGGGTAGTCCGCTTACTACTCACCTTCTCGATAACGACGAGATCGGTCAGGTTGACGAGTCCGACCTCTGGGACGCCGAGGAAGACCTACTGGAACTTTAACGACTTTACTAATACAAATCAGAACTATATCAATATACACTCATTGCACGCTTGGAGAGGCAACCCTTGAACTGGAACCACCCAGCTTTGGCGATGTGTAGATCTGCTTCTTCAATTGGGTCACCTCGTCACGCAGCTTATCTCTTTCTTGCGTGGCAATGAACAGGTCAGCTTCCAGATCTCTGATCTTGAATCCGTACCGTGCCTCGAACTCCGCATCATCCACCGTTCCTGCCGTTCCTGTGGTTGTATTAACGTCTCTAGACACGGTGGAGTCCGATGCCATTGTTGGAGTTCTCAACCGCAAGTCCTCCATCTCCGTGGACAATTTCTTGTTCTGAGACCGAAGACTCTCAGCCTCGTCCTGTGCCACTGCAAGAGCTCTATGCGTGTTGTTGACGGTCGCAACAGACTTCTTGTACGACTCTTCCAGCTCAAGGTACTTCTTGTTCTGTGCGGCAATCTGCAGCTTGTACTGTTGCTCTTCTTGGTTTTTTGAAGCCAGCTCCGCCTTCAGTTGTTTCTCTTGGTCGTCCTTGGAAGCCAACTGTGCCTTGATTTGCTTATCATCTTCATCGTTGGATTTAACCAACTCATCCACCTGCGCTTGTAACTGCTTGATCGTCAGATCCTTCTGGTTGTCGACAGTGGTGTCGCCTTCCAAAGATCTGTCAGCAATCTGCGAGGTAGAAGTCGATGACCAAACACCAAGAAGTTGGTCGACTCCCTTGGTCAGTTGCGACACTGAGTCCGGTGAACTGCCGTTGATCGATTTATCGCCAGTTGTGGCAGTTGTCGGACTCACTGCACGGTATTTTTCAATATCGGCCTGGGCCAACTCATACTTGCTCTTCCAGTCAACAATCTGTTTCTGAAGGTCAGCCTGGTCGACCGCATTGGTTTGCAATTCCGAGATTTGCTGCTGTTGCGACTTGACAACGTTGTTGAGGCCATCGAGGCGAGAAATCTCAGCCTTCATGTACTCACCGGTCTTGTCAACCTGCTGTTGCAATAGCTGGTTCTGGTTTTTCAATTGCAAGATCTGGTTCTCATATTGCACCTTTTGCTTGGTGGAGAACGCACTGGCAACTGCACCCGTAGCAGCAGCACCAGCAACAGCGCCAGCGCCGGCAGATCCCAGATCTCTACTTGTAGACTCACTGGTAGATGGCTGATTCTGTAATTGCTTCTTAAGAGAAGCATTCTCCTGAGCAATCTGCTGGTACTGTTCTGTAGATGGACCAGACTGAGCCTGGGCCTGTGCCAACTGTTTTTGCAGTGTGTCAATCTGTGCATAAGCGTCGCTCTTCTCCTTCTCCAATTGCACAATTTGGCCATTAACCTGGTTAACCTTCTGCTGCATGTCCTGCTTTAACGATGCAACCATCAGCTTCATGTTTTGTAGCTTGGCCTCATCAGCAGACGAGTACGAAGGATCACTGCTGTTAGTTGGAATTGGAGAGATGGCACGGGTGTTGGAAGTAGTTGGGAGCTTTGGCAGTGGACTTCCACTTGTGGAGCCAGTATGCGTGGATTCACTTCCTAGCATCTCCTGGGAAGGTCTTGAAGTCAACGAGATTTCCTTGGAGTTGCCTGACATGTCAGCAGTGTCAGTCTTGCTAGACTTGGATAGACCCAAGGCTGCAGCTCCCGCGGCAGCTCCCGCGGCAGCACCAGTTGCAACACCAGTTGAAACACCAGTGCCAGCTCCGCTGGCTGATGACTTGGCACCGGAGAAACTTGACTTTATACCAGAAAGACCACCAGAGAGACTGGATTTGGTCTGTTCAATAGGAGAAGTGGATGTCTGGGAAGCGGCCTTGTCCAAAACAGGCTCCGACTTCACAGCTTCAGAGAACTCTGCGGATACTGGTGTCTGCAATGGATTGCTGAACTTGCGGTCATCGGATTCACCAACTTCAGTAGCAACAGTTGACTTCGGAGTCGAAGAGATGATTTCGTGGTCTTCTGCGACCGGGGTCGTGCTGCGATCACCATCATAGGTCACATCAGCAGCTTCAGTTGGATAGACATTCTGAACGACTTCTCTTTGAGCAGTTCCCTGGTACAACTCTTCGCCGGCGTCGGTAAATTGGTCGTTACTGCTTGCAACAGAGTTCGTGTTAGGTCTCGAAGCATTGACTGCAGCTCTCTGGTTCGAACTGTTCTCACCGGATCTGAGACTTGTCTGTGAGGAGCTCACTGCGGGAGTAACCGCAGTGGCAGCCTTGGTAGACACCTGCGAGTGCTTGTGTCCCTTCTCCATGAACTTGGAAAGAGTGTGCAAGTCGAACTCATAGATGACCGAGGACCTGAATGAGAATTGACTCTCATCAATGAGCTCGTTTGGCTGCTCATAGACACCTTCAAAGTCCTCATCACTGACATCACCTCCCATAATGAGCAGACGTTCGTTAACGACATCAGCAGTGAGGGTGTGGCCAGAACGGGCAGTAGGTGCAAATGGCAAGTTAGAGACGATCTTCCAACAGTTGTAGTTGCTGAGATCAATCACATACATCTCTTTGGAAGGCTCGCCGGAGGCAAGCTTACCACCGAAGATGAACAGCAAGTTCTCGTAAAGAGAAGCAGCGTGGTCCTCCAATGGAGGTGGACGGGTACCGTGCAGCTCGCAAGGGGACCAAACATCCTTGATTGGGTCGAAGCAGAGCAGGTTGTTGTACACAGTGTGGCCATCAGTACCACCAAACACATACAACTTGTTGTCGAATGCGGTCATAGTATGGTTTGCCAGTGCAGGAGGCTGGAAGACGCCTTCTGGTGTATCGATCTGAGTCCAGTGAGTATCAGGGTTGCGGAAGTTTGTCAGGTCAAACTTCCAGGTGTCACTGTAGACTTCATCTTCAAGCTGACCTCCGAACACGTACAAGTAACTGAGCCAGTGGCCAGGCTCGTTAGGCACTTCAAAGTTGAGCACGGCGATCTGATGGCCGTACCGACCAGCAGGTCTAGGGCCTTTTGGAGCAGTGACAGTCCATTTCAACGAGGTAATGTTGAAGAAATACAACTTATTGTCGAGAACCTGGGTCAACGAGGTGACAGTGTCTCCAGCAAAGACGATGAATGCATTTCCAATAAGAACACAGGCGTGGCCGATTCTTGGAGCAGGCATTCTGTCAAAGTTTTCAATAGGAGAAGCAATATAAGGGTAAGCACCGCTGACTTCAGACTCGTCGCCAGTGTGCTTGACCGGCTCAATGACCCACATGTCGCCAGAGACGCTCTTTCCGCACAAGCCTCCCATCAGATAGGTGGCTCCGGTGTCAGAAGTAGTGGAGGAGGCAGCATGGCTAAACCGCGGGAATGGAGAGTTATAAAGCCGTTTCTTACGCCAAGGAGTGTTCGAGAGCTCCTTCTGGACCTCTTCGAAGTTTGCCGTCGTGTTGATAGCCGCACCCTTGCTGAGTTGACTTGTGGCATGGTTCTGTGGGGTAGAGTTGGACACGTTCGACCTGAGAGGTGAACCTTGATGAACCGGCGACTGGTAGCTCTCAGAGTGGTAGCCTGACGTAGGAGTAGCAGGCGTACCTGGAGTGGAGCCGTCGTTGGTGCGTGGTGTCTCCAGTTGGCCGTTGTTCCGTGATGGGGAACCCACAGTCGTGGAGATCACCTGGAACGAACTGGAAGATTGCGAGACAGGTGTTTCCTTGCCACGCTGCTTCGGAGAAGACGTGGCAGACGACTTCGAGTTGCTCTTGCTATGCCTTTTCTTGAAGAAGGTCGGCATTGAGGTGAGAGTGATCAAATAATGGGATCAAAATGATGACGAAAAAACGCGCTTCGATCCAATTATTTTTTATTGCAGAACGCGAAGCTGAAACGATCTGATCTGTGGGGAGGATGTTTAGGCTATATAGAGAGGTATTAATTACACCTTGGAAAGAGGGTATTATTTAGTCGGCAACGTCCCAGTTACCTGGACGAGGCTGCTTTGGCACTGCTGGGCCTCCGGCACGCTTGGCAACGATGATCTGGTCGACGCTCAGCACAGTGCAGACGGCCTCAGTAGCGAGAGCGATGGCATTTTTCTTTGAGACGAGAGAGTCGAGAATTCCTTCCAGCTTGGTGTCCAATAGAGCATCAGAGGATGAATCGGCCTCGATATCTATACCTTGACGTAGCGAGACCTCGTCGCCCTTGACGTGCGAGGCATAGAGCCGTGGGAGAACGGATGATGCATCCAGACCGGAAGTCTCACAGAGGATTCTTGGCAAGAACTCAAAGGCCTCTGCAAACTTCTTGATACCGAGTTGTAACAAGCCGGGAGTCTTCTCTCCGTAGGCAGTAATCCGCTTCACGAGCTCTGCTTCGGACGAGCCTGCACCGGCGACCAAGCGCGGATCTTTCAAGATGGCCTTGATGGCAGCGACACCGTCGTCGACAGCACGCTCGACGTCATCCATCTTGCTTCTGGTGGCTCCTCTAAGAACAATTGTCGACGTAAGAGACTTGCTCTCTGGTCCTTGGCGGAAAATCGTGACATGGTCTCCACCGATCTCCTTGGACTCGACAACATCGACGGTTCCCATCTCATCAGGCATTGGTGGATTCATGTGAACGAGAGGTGTAGCTCCACAGACGCGTGCAATACGGCGTAGATCGAACTTGGACGGCACTTTCAACACGAGTATCTTATACTTGTCCAGGTAGTGTAGAGCCAACTCGCCCACACCTTGGCCGGCCACCACGACGCGAACACCGGCATCGCTGATAGATTTGATTCTCTTCTCGAGTTGCTCCTCCTCGCCTTTGCTGAACTCCAACATCTCCTTGGCATTATGCAACAGAACAGTTCCTTTGGTCTCCGATGATGTGATGTCGACCGGACAGTTGTAGATGGCAACTTTAGCGGGCCCTTGCACTTTCTTCACATGCGACTCTGGCTCTCTAGGGAAAACCATACCATTGATCACCTGAGAGCTTGCCAACGAGGCCCCCATAATCTTGACTACCCGAATAGAATCCACATTGAACAGGTGTGGGTTCGACTTTGGAATCACGTATCCGACAGCATCGGCAATCAAGTCACTGATCGTGTCCTCCCAACCATATTGCTTGGAGGCAACGACCGGTTTGATGGTCTTCAACAGCTCGTCTTTCTTGTAATAGTCGGTGATAGTGTCCACGGTGAGCTCATCCAGCTCCTTAATGGCAAACTTGCTGGCACTTCTGTAGCCCTGGCTGATCTCGCCAGGAGTGAGACCCAGCACGAGCAGCTTCTCAGCCAAGTGTAACAATTCACCCGCGAAAACCAAGACATAGTTCGTGTTGTCTCCCATCTCTTCCTCTTGCTGTTGCGAGTACATCACGAGAACTTTGACAGCAGGGTGCACCACGTCAAGCTCTTTGATCATAGTGGCAGCATCGTTCGTGATGAACACTTTACCGATCTGGTTGACCACGATCTTATTCTTACCGCAGGGGCCGATCGAAGTGGAGATCATGTTGCGCATCTCACGGCATGCTTGGATGTTTCTGTTTATAGCACCATCAGTGTTCGACTGGGTCTTGTAACCTTGCTTGAACAGCGACGCGTTGGGCGCCGACGGTAATTGCAAGGACATGGTGGTAGTTTGGAAGAGGAAAAAAAAACTAGGGCGAAAAAGCTAAGGGCCAAATTTTCAAGGCGGAGAAAATAAATAGTAACGGCCAGCATAGCATGCCCTCTGTCAAGGAGGAACTTATCAGGGCATCTAACAATGACCCAGCCAATGCCGGGTCCAACAGCATCGAATCGCCCCAATATGATCCATTGAAAGACATCATGGAGATGTTCACTGAGCCGAGTAACCTGGTAGACATCGATTCTGTCATGGCGTACACAAACAGGTACAAGTTGGAGCTGGACTCTGAAATCGCCAAGAAAAGACACAATTACAACGAGACTTTATCGAAGGGAGGCGATCCTCGTGCAGAACCGGCACAATTGGCACAGCAACTGGACGGAATCGTTGATCAATTCAACAATACCAAGACCCTAGCGGTCGATACTGGCGATACTATCAACAGAATGACGGCCAACATCAAGAAGCTCGACTATTGCAAGAAGAATCTGACACTCTCTGTGACTATATTGAAGCGGCTACAGATGCTGGTCACTGCCTACGATTCATTAGAAGACTATCTGGACGAGGAGATCGCCGAACAGCGTGATTATACGCAGATCCGGCACCTTCTCAGCGCTGTTTTAGAGCTCATGAAGCACTTCCAAACATATAAGAGCATCGATGAGATCAATACACTCAACAAGAAGATCGGGTCGCTGAAGAACAGAGTGATCGATGAAGTGTTCAAGGATTTCGAACTGGAATTGAACGGTCGGCTCGAGAACCCGACACTTTTGGACGCTTCTCAGATACTGGATATGCTGGGAGATGCTTACAAGGACAAGCTAATCAATTGGTACGTCAACAGTATGTTCAAAGAGCTGACGACCATCTTCAAAAGCTCTGAGGAGGCTGGATCTCTGGACAATTTGAAACGACGGTTCATCTTTTTCCAACGGATCCTCAACACATTCGAAGTGCAGCACGCTGCAAACTTCCCTAAAGACTGGAACATGCCGATCGTCGCTACCAAAAAGTTCTGTGAAATCACGCAGGCTGACTTGAACGATGTGACTGCTAAAGAGACTCGACTCAACGGGGCACACAGCGACTCCAACTTGCTTCTCTCTGCTCTCTCGGATACGCTGGAGTTTGAGAACTGGTTGAACCAAAAGTTCCAAATGTACGCAGAGTATGGCGATGACTCCACGTACACTTTCGATAAGAGCATCTCCAATGTGTTTGAGCCCTACCTCAATGTGTGGATCGACCACCAGAGCAGCGTCATCGAACGCAAACTTATGGACTACATCAATCCAACTAACATGTTCAAGAAATCCGGGGTTGCCGAAAACGAGAACCAATCAGACACACGCGATGACTCAGTTCTTGCTACAGAGTCCATCAATGTGCTAGAGTCTGCTGCTGACTTGTTCAGAACTTACAGGCAGATCCTGGCGCAATTGATCAAACTGACTCGTGGTAAGCCTCTATTGAGACTTGCCAGTCTCTTCTCCAGATATCTGATAGAATATGAGAGACGGGTCCTAGAACCTATGGTGCCGGATTCGAAGCAGATGGCTGCTGGAGGCTCCAAGGAGCAAGAGGAGGCATTAGATGTGATCTGTCTCGTGTCGAACACTGCAGAATATTGTGCTTCGACTACCACGCAATTGGAGTCGAAAATGCGGTCACTAATAGAACCTGCTGATCTTGGAAATGGTATCGATTTCGACAATGCTCGACAGGCATACCTGAGTATGACGGCACGTTGCATGAACACGATGAAAGAGAAGATCGATCGTGACCTTCAATATGCATGGAGAGAGATGTCCAATAGTAACTGGAAGACGTTGCAGGAAGTTTCGGGCGAGTCTCGTTATCTGACATCTTTGAAGAGCATTCTCGACGAAGACTGCAACATGATCTTCACGAGACTCAATAAGAGCTCGTACGTCCGCAACTTTATAGACAACCTAGTGGAAATGGTTCTCAGGAGTGTGGTGGTCAATATTATAAAGCTGCAACCGATCACAGAGACGATGGCTGAGCAGATGGTGCTGGATATTCAGACACTGCGGACTTTCTTCTTGGATCTGCCTCTCAAGGCTCCAAACGGTGCCAAGATCAGGTCATCAGGCAGCTACAACAAGTTTGTGAACGATCGCACCAGTGCAATCGTGTCACTGTTGAAAGTGTTGATGGTTCCACACAAGCCTCTCGACAGTTACATTACCAACTATTTCTACAACATCAAGGACTCCAACTTTGACAACTTCGTCAAGACGCTCAAGTTGAAGGGTCTACTGCGGAGTGAGACCACTTACGAAAAGGATCGTTTCAAGTACTTGGACCAGTTCAAGACACAACTCAGAGCCTACCAAGACAGCGATGGAGAGCCACTGATGGAATCCAACCCATTCCTGGGCAAGTTGGATATCTCGAAAGAGTCTGCGACAAGTCCAAAGAGACAGTCAAGTCCAACGATGGCTCTACCGTCGATTAGTTCGCCGGTCTCACCGGGAGCAATGGGAACGAATATCAGCAGTTTCTTCAACACTTCAGGAAACAACTTCAAGAATACGAGAGACAACCTGGAGAAGAACATTGCGCGTACGTTCACAGACAACAAGTTGAACGAGAACTTCCGCAACTTTGGTAAGTTCTTCAAGAAGGGGAACTAACTCTTTCATCGCAATTAATACATGATGTATATATATGTGGTATGTAGTAAACTAGTACTTACCCTTGGTTCTCTTTTCGCGGAGGTCGTCGAGTTCTTTAATCAGTTTTGGATCGTAGTTGATGAACTCGTCGAGACCCTTACCAGCAGGAACCATCGGCAAGACAGGCACCTTGTGCTTAACCAAGACTTCAAGGAAGACTGGTCCATCGTTGTATTCAAGCCACTTCTTCACAGTCGGCGTGAGCTGGTCCTGTGTTTCAACTTTGAAGGCTTTGAGGCCCATAGCCTCGGCGAGCTTGACAAAGTTTGGATTTTGCTGGTGAGTGTGCGAGTATCTGTGCTTGTAGAAGAGAGACTGCCATTGAGTCACCATACCTTGCTCCTCGTTGTTAAGGACGAGGATCTTGATTGGTGTACCGGCCTGAACAGCGGACGACAGCTCCATAAGTGTCATGTTGAAAGAGGCATCGCCGTCGACGTCAATAACTAAGGCATCAGGCTTGGCCACCTGGGCACCGATGGCAGCAGGAAGACCGAATCCCATGGTTCCCAAACCACCAGAAGTAATGAACGAGCGAGGCTTGGTCCAAGTGAAGTGCTGAGCAGCCCACATCTGGTGCTGTCCGACACCGGTCGTCACAATGACTTCACGTCCAGTGGCATCGGCTTGCTTTGCAACCTCCTTGAGAACAGTCTGAGGCATCAGCAGCTCTCCCTCATGCTCTCCACCGTACTCGTATGGATACTTGTCCTTCCACTCCTTGAGCTGTGCTTGCCACTCAGGTCTCGATTCGACATCGTCAATCAACTTGTTGAACACCTTGAGGTTGTTGGTGACATCACCTTCGATAGCCTCGGTGGCATTGACCACCTTGTTGATGTTCTTAGGCGAGATCTCAAAGTGAATAATACCACCACGTCCCTCCTGGGCGGCGAGCTTGGCCTCAGGTGCAAACCGGGCCAAGTTTCCAGTGACTCTGTCATCGAATCTGGTTCCCAGAGCAATGATCAAGTCCGCGTTTTGCATGGCCATATTGGCGGCACCGTTACCGTGCATTCCAAGCATATCAAGAGACAAGTCGGAGTTCTGGTCGAAAGATCCCAGACCTTGCAAAGAGGTGGTGACAGGAATCTTGGCCTTCTCAGCCAATTCCTTGAGCATGGCTGGTCCATCAGGGCTGTTCAAGATACCTGCACCGGCGTAGATGATAGGTCTCTGGGCAATGTTTGTGAGGTGAGCAGCACGGTTGATGCACTCCTGAGTGAATTCAGTAGCAGCAGAGCGAGAGATCTGCGAGAGGGCGTTGTTAGGAATAGTAGAAGATGTTGGAATGGCACGCTTGAGAACGCTACCAGTGACATCCTTAGGGAGATCGACCAAGACTGGACCTGGGCGGCCAGACGTGGCGATCTCAAAGGCCTCGTTGATACGGCGAGGCAACTCAGCAACAGACTTCACCATCACGTTCCACTTGGTGCAAGAACGAGAGATACCAACAACGTCGGCTTCTTGGAAAGCATCAGTACCGATGGCACTAGTTGGCACCTGACCGGTGAAAACAACCATTGGAACACCGTCAGAAAGAGCGTCAGCCATGGCAGTGATAGTGTTGGTAGCACCGGGACCAGAAGTCACCAGAACAACACCTGGCTTACCACTAGCCTTGGCGTAACCTTCAGCCATGTGGCCAGCTCCTTGCTCGTGTCTCGGAAGAACAAAGTTGAACTTGTCCGAGTTGTAGATGGCATCGTAAACGGGCAAGATGGCTCCACCTGGGTAACCAAACACGGTCTCAACGTTGTGTCTGGTCATCATCTCATGGAAGATCTCACCACCAGTCATACCAATCATAGAGTCATCCATCTGGACCTGGCGGAAAAGAGGTGGCGTTCCACATTTGTGATTAACGGCACTCTGTGCTTCGACGGCGGCCTTTTGCTCGTCGTCATCCTTGTCCTCGTTCGAGTTAAACGAAGGAGATGGCTGTTCTCTGGCAACCGAAGCTGCTGTAGCTCTGTAACGAACATAGCTCAGTGGCTTGAGAGAAGGCGCAGTAATCTCGCTGCTTTTGTAGAAGTTGCGGAGTGCTCCCTGCCTGGTGGCGGTCGCGCTTGTTCTGATTGTAGAAAGCATCTTAGACTTCTTGTGCAATCAAGCTCCTATAGAAAGGGTAGCAGGGTGAAAAATTCTTCCTAGATGATGATCCTGGAAAAATTAAAATTTTCATGTGGGGCAGAGCCGGGCACCTTTAAGTGTCACCCACCGGGTATGATGTGGACTGATGGGAGTTTAGTGGGTGATTACGGGCATAGAATTCCTACTTGACTATATATAATGTCTCCTTTCCTACACGTTGGTGCCAACATCTAGTAAAATTGTGAAGGTATCGCGTAATATTACTCAAATCATTACTGAGTCATAAGACTATGAGTAATCTCATGTCCCCTGAAACCGGCCCGGTCACCTTTCACCGGTCGAAGAAAAAAAGCGACGCAGAATATTTCGAATGTTGCGTCGGTCTGCGACTATCACCAGCCAGTTATTTCCCGAGTGGCTGGTGCTCCGTTTACTCTATCACTATCGGATGAACGCCTTGAAGATCCCGAATCCGTTCAGTAGGACACCGGATCCCGGTGTGCCTCCAAAGGGTCTTCTGTACAGATACCACGACTCGATGTGTGTGGGAGGAGTTCACCGGTTCATCATCACCTACATACCGAAGGACAGTTTCGAACTTGGTTCATCTCTGTGGGTCTCCATTAAGAACGTCGAGACTATCTTCATGAGACCCAATCTACTCTCCGGACCATACGTGTTTTACTGTGATGTTGTCCCTGCAGAGTATGATAACCGTAAGCGGTGCTTTATCACGGCAGACCAACCACATTATCAGCCTTACATCTCACCAGGTCAGAGCATCAAAGTGGAGCTTTCCATGCACAACTTGAGAGACAAATATGTCTGGGTTGTCACTGTATCGTCGCAGATCGTGTTCAATTCATCTTCAACTATCAATTTCGAGATCGCGGTCTGTCGTGAGGAATCCCAGCTACATAAGCGGTACTGGGGAGATCATTTTGGCTCTTTTTGCCAGACACTTGACGTCCAGCATCTGAATACTCTCGACCTTTGGAACCGTCCGCCAAAATTCACTCCATCCAAGGAGCATCCGGTTCATCTGGTTATTCTTACTCATGGAATGTACTCCAATGTCACAGCAGATATGCTGTATATGGCAGATCGAATCTACCAGGCAGCCGCCAAAACTGGAGACAATCTCGTCATTCGTGGCTACACTGGCAACCTCTGTCAGACAGAACGTGGTGTGAAATACTTGGGTCGGCGGCTTGCTGAATGGATTATCACTGAGTGTGTTCCTGAGATTGGAGAGGTCGATAAGATCTCGTTCATTGCACATTCCTTGGGAGGACTGTCTCAAACGTTTGCTGTTGCTTACATCCAACACAACTACCCCGAATTCTTTAAACTGCATCGTCCAGAGAACTTCATCACGATGGCTTCACCTTTACTCGGAATCACAGGTGAAAACCCAGCCTATGTGAAACTCTTTCTCACCTTCGGCATCGTCGGAAAGACGGGCCAAGATCTCGGGCTCCAAGGAAGCAAGCCGCTGCTTCTGTTGCTGCCATCGTCATCTACTCGAAAAGCATTACGAATGTTCAAGAGGAGAACTGTCTACGCCAACGTTTTACACGATGGCATAGTGCCATTACGTACGGCCTCTCTGTTGTACATTGACTACAACGCTCTCACTGGCGTCTACGATACTCTGAAGAGTCAAGGTCTGTTGAATCCTCATTTCAAGAAACCATTGCAACTGAAGCAGCCATCATCACAGGTTGGTGAGGTTCCTGAAAGTGTTGAGAAACATGAGGACTTGAGTGGAGAGCCCGATGATTCCAGCGTCAGAAGCAGTCAATCGACTTCGAGTACGCAAAGTACTTACAGCAGTTATGACTCAGAATTGGGAGGATCCGATGAGATAAGCATCAGTTCATCAAGGAGACCTCGTAGGCATAAACTCCACAAGTGGAAGCCCAATCTTAGAGGCCCTATCAATGAGCACAAGTTGAAGAAGTATAAACGGTACCAGACCAAGGCCGATGGTACAGGAGATGGAACCAGTGTGGTGAGGCCAGACGGTCCCCCAGAGATGCCTATTCCTAAGACGAGCGTGGTGACGTCGATGATGCGTGTGATTGCTCCTGATTCCCCTCCCGAGAGGTTCATTATGGACCCGTCCAGCCGCAGCAACGTTATTCTTCACGATAAGATCTACAGACCTAGTATGATTCCACATAATCCAAGGGAAAGGACAAGTTCCATTTTGAAACTCGATGTGAACGAGCGCAAGCATGCATTGGAGGAATCGATAGCTAGGAAGTGGCACAGGGGACTCACTTGGCGCAAAGTTCTCGTCAATCTGCCTCCTGATGCTCACAATAACATGATAGTGAGACGGATGTTTGCCAACGCCGGTGGTTGGGGAGCCGTCGACCATATGGTTGAGAACCATTTCGGTGAAAGCTGTGTGAAAGGTGAGGACTTGGAGCAGTGGGAGCTGAATGAAGAGGATAAAACTGTCGAGATATTCTCTGATGAAGATGAAAGTAATGAGGATAAGGCTATGAAGGAGATAGAGGAGCATATGGCCAAGTTGATGCTTCATGAGAAGGCCAAGTCAAAGGACGAAGCTGAGGCTACCGGTACTACTCGACCACCAGCTCGCTCAAGTACTGATCCTGATATCGATATTCCGCAACCGAGGTCCGCAAGGAGAAAGGCAGATGAGGATGAAGGATGGATCAATGACAATGATTCAATCGTTTATGACGGTCCTACCGGCATGTTGAACACTTTACCCCAGAGCGTCAACGGTGGAATGGAGGCTATATCTAATGCTCTATTCCCGGAAGAGTCGAATCGTGAGTCCAATTCAATCACACTTGAAGAGAGACAGGCTGAGAATGATCAGATAGAGGTTCAGGCGAGCGAGATGATGAATTCGTATATATAGATTTGCTGATTAATAGATGCATGAGTCTCTGATCAATCTTGAATTTCTAATGACTACTCCGTTCTCCGATAGCAACTTTGATACGGACGAGTATTGGAAGAATAGACCAACATATCCGGCCGAATGGTTTCAGTTGCTGTTAGACTATCACAAAGGAGGGAATGATCATGCTATGGATGTTGGATCTGGTCCTGGGGAGGTTGCAGTGCGGCTGTTTGGGAAGTTCAAAAAGATAACAGCCGTCGATGACTCTGAAGTCATGCGCCAGCGATGTATAGTCAATATGCATCAGAAGTTGAACCAGATGTTGGCTGATGGAGAGTGTCCCGAGATAGGTCTCGATGAGATAGGTTTTGATGCCATTCTTAGCCCCAGCGAAGATATAACAGATCTCAAAGATGGGTCGGTAGATATGATCACAGCTGGGGAATGTGTGCATTGGTTTGACTGGGAAAAGTGGCCTCTGGAAGTGTCGAGACTGTTACGATCTCAAGGTACTGTCTGCTACTTTGAGTATACCGACCCAGTGTTGGTGGATTACCCAGAGATCCAACAGGAGATCGACTACATGATCTACGAGGACGAGACATTTCTCGAGCCATATTGGATACAGCCGGCAACTAGTAGGTTCCGAATGTTTCTGCAGGGACTTTCAGATCACTTCAAGAACGACCCGGACTTCACCGATGTCAAGGTGGTCAGATATGACTCGATTGTCGATAAAGATACCAGCGATAAACTGGTGATAACGAGAAATTGGACTCCGAAGCAGTATATCGACTCTATCAACACGTGGAGCGCTTCTCATACCTGGAACCAGACTCATGATGTGACAGCCGGTGATATGGTGTACAATCGCATGAAAGAGCTGACTGGATGGAAAGAAGAACCTACATTGAGGCTCGTATGGCCTTCAATTTACGTTATGGCTAGAAGAGCCTAAGCTATCTATTAATCCTATCGTACATGTTCATATAAGTGTATGGATGCGCCGAGTGACAGTGGGGCAGCTTTGCTGTTTAAATGACAGCCTGCTGCTCTGGTGGCGGCACGAATGGGTTGCTAATGACCTCGAACCCGTCCTTTGGAGAAACCGTCAAAAGAAGCGGACCACGGATCACCACGCGGCCCAGAGTGCGCGTCGAATCACTGAGACGAGACCGGTCGTCCACATCGCGAAGTGTCTCCACTGTATCATCCAAGACAAGGTTCATGAGCTGGTCGTAGCCAGCCAGTTTGCCTGTCACTTCACGTCCTCCACTTAGCGTCACAATGATCTCTTTATCGACGTAGTTTTCCAGTTTCAGAATCGCCTCCTTCTTTGGTCCGTCAAACCGTCCCCGCCGTCTGCGGTTGTTGTTGTCGTTGCCGTCGTTTCTACCCCTTGAATTGTTACCTCTGTCCATGGTGCTTACAAGGTTTAAAAAAATTTTAGCCCAGCTTTTAAGGACTGCCTGGTAATTATATAGGTAGCAAAGATATGTAGATATTGGGCCATTCAATCGCTGCTAGCGCATCCGTGACAACCACAGTTGATGCACTCGACCTCCTTATCGTCGCCGCCACCTTTTAAAGTCGCCTTGGGCACTCGACAGATACATGTCTTGCCCTGATTGGTATCCGTGGTCTGAATACACTCAAGACAGCACAGGTTCTCGTAGCCTTGCTTCTTCCACTTGGCGATCAACTGGGCATCCGCGAATTTGTTCTTCAACAGCCAGTCATACAATTGTCGGCTGATTATCTTCTTCTTATAGTAAAGATCGTAGACATATCTTGATCTTTGATGGTGAAGCCGTTGGATCTCCCAGGTGCTCTCGTGCTTGGGTCGACTAAGGTCAATAGGTTTGTCTGCTGCCGTTTTCAACTTATCCTCGAACTTGTCGAGCGTTGGCTCGATTTTACTGAACCCACTAGGTGGTTTCTTGCGGAACTTGTGAACTTTCGCCGACTTGGGCATGTTGATAAACTGGGTGGAAAATGTTTACCAGAGAAAACCATGTTGGACGATTTCACTATTCATATAACATCGGACCTGACCTCTTCTGAGAGGAGGCTGTCGCCTGAGTGGAAGCTACTGTATCTACAGCAGCGATTGGAAGGTATTACAGGTATCACGCCCGAGAACCAGCGGCTCTGGTTGTATGGATCAACAGATTCGAACGAGAGAACAGAGATTACGCGATCTGATGCCACTTTAGAGGAATTAGGCATTCCCACTGCTGCCAGAATACACGTTGAAGCTATAGAAGAAGATCCTGAAATGGCCGAGTTGCAACGGGAGATTCTGGAAGACGATTCAGAGCATTATCAGCTAGACGAACAGACCTACGATAAGCGTGCCAACACAGTGAAAAGGTGGAAGCAAGAGCAGAAGCTTGGAAAATACAACCCGGAGTACAATGCTAAGCAGGAGCAGTTGCTTAAGAGGAACAACGAGCTTGCTGGAGCCATCAAAATCGGAGATCGGTGTAAATTGACAAACTCCGATCTCCCGAGACTGGGTACAGTCAGGTACGTGGGACTGGTACCAGAGATCAAAGAGAATGTCCAGTGGGTGGGTGTGGAATTGGATGAGCCATTTGGGAAGAATGACGGCTCAATCAAGGGGAAATACTACTTCAAGTGCAATCCGAAGTATGGGTCATTTGTCAAGCCTTCTGTCGTGGAAGTGGGTGATTTCAGTCCTGAAGACTACGACGACGATGAAATATAATGTAATGCCGCTGTTCATCAGGTGTTGAACTGCCACAATATATCAGAACACTAGACCTATCTGCCGTGTTATCTACTAATTGAATGTTGATATTTTTCTACATCTCACTTCTTCACCATGGGTCTTGATGCATTGACGAACCAACTGGATTCCGCCAAATTAATCCAATTGGCCATCATAATCGGAGGCTACCTGTTCTTCCGGAGTCAGGTCACCTCGTATATGAAGAACCAGACGCTCAGGGCGCAACTGTCCCAGAATAATGATAAAGAGCAGGCCGAGAAGCTTATTGACCGGCCTGAGGATCTACCGCAGGACCCAATCTCTGTGAGCGATCGTTCATGGGGTTGGGGCAAACCCACACGTCGCAGAGTCCTGCGTCAGAAGAAGTTACTCGAGGAGAAACTCGAGGAAGCTGCGCGCAAGATCAAAGAGGGCGAGGAGCCTTCGGACGACGAGGACATTGCCGATCTTATCGAGGACTAGTTGATTTGCTCACGTAAAGCTACACCTTGCTTATTATTGAGCGCCCATGGCGATACTCAGCCATTCTGGACCTCATTCTATAGACTATTCTAATACACTTACTGCTAGATGGTATCTGGATTTATTTTTCAAAAATTTATCACCATGAGCTTCAGAAGGAGAGGAGCCGCCGGCGCTCTAATGCCGTTTGGACTCGACTATGCGGATGTGGACCAGCATGCATCGGGCGAGCAGTTGTATTACCCTGTTCCGGTCAACGGGACGCCCACCGCACTCGAAAATGAGTGTGCTAAGCAGTTTACTCATTTTGCAGAGATGATGAAAGACGGAGCTCTGTATACGGGGACTTTGGCCAGTTTAAAGCAGAAGGGGAAGCATGCCATCTACCTAGAAGGTGGTGTGAACGATGGAATCAAAAGATACTCTGATCGGTTCCGTAAAAAGATCAAAGTTGGAAGGTCAGTGGACGATCATCCGTTCATCCTGGATTTCTTCCCTAAGGAGTTGCACAGTGTGATGGTGGCTCATGGCAAGAAGCAGCAGTCCTTGCAAGTGATTGCCTTTTCTGAGGCTGAAATAGATGAGGGCATCCAAAAAAGCCAGGAGGATAAGAAGAAAGAGATCAAGGAGAAGTTGGATAATGTTAATGATGAAGAGCCTGAAGAGAACGCCGAAGAGGACGAAGATGAGGAGTTCGAGGATGACTACGACGACGATTACAACGCCGAGAGGTACTTTGACGACGGCGATGACCTTGGAGATGAGGACGACGGCGACACCGAGGCGGCATTCTAAACTACTCTGCATATATACTGACCCTGTATACTATAAACCTGCATCAAGTGCGACCCATCAGTTTCATCCGCCTTATTTGCGAATACGACAGCCCAGAATCGGTGTTATGCTTGCGAAGGAACTCCGATGGTGTAGGTGCTGTGCGTGGCTGCGATTCTATGCTAGAAACCCTGGTTGGCGTCCTGCTACCAGAGGCCCGCCTCTTGGAATCGGATTGAACCCGACGACCTGTACGCATCCGTGCTCTCTCTGAGCCTGTTGGAATCAAATGTTTTGGAGGTGGAGGTGCCTCATCAGATGGTCGCGGTAGTGGTTTGCTGTTGAAGCTGCGGCGCATACTCGAGAGTCTCTTTTCCACATCTATCACATCGCCGGCCTCCTCATCGTCACTGTCATCACTGAAGTATGTTGCCGTGTGTCTGTTTCTCTTGCTTGGGGTAGCTTTTGGAGTGACATGACCGCGGGCAGATGCGCGGAATTCCACCTTCTGGCCCACTTCGAAACTCTCCGACCGCTCTTTGATCGGTGTATGTAATGGGGAGCATGTATAGTTAGCATCATCCCCCTCATCTTCCTCTTCCTCATCACTAGAGTCCACGAACAGTTTCCGAGGCATGTCGGTAACCAGTTCAGGACTCGACAGTTGTCTTTGGAAGCTGGGCTTAGTAACGACAGTAGGTTTTTCGGGCTCCTTGCGAGTAATCTTGCTTGGCTTGCCCGGCTTGTCCTCTGGCTGTTTGAAGAACGACGGTATCGTCTTATTGATATTGTAAGCATTGTCCATGATCTTAGAGAACCATCCACCTTTGGCATGCGGCTCATCTTCAAGGATATCTTCGATGCTCTTACGCATCTCGTCAGGGGACTCGTGTGGCTCGTCAGCCAGATCTGGCAAGTTTGGTAGCCTGCTGTTGTAAGAGCTCATGAGCGGATTCTTCTTACTGTTGCGACTGTTCTGACTGCTGTTAAATGACACGTTTCGCGCAGTTCCGTTGGCCGAACGAGTCAACGTCTGCATCCGGTTGTGAACTCTCGAAACGTTCTCCACTGCTATAGGAACCGACGAAACCGATGGATAGTATGTCATTTCCAGGTATATCCGGCCTGCTGGCTTGTTCTTATACTGGAGAGGGAACCAGGCATCGTAACCTTCTTCGACGGATCTTCTCAATGCCGTCGAGAAGTCAATATCGGCCTGACAAACCAGCTCCGAGTCCTTCTTTTGCTGATGGTATATGGTAAGGTTGAGTGTAGTTCCTTCGACATTTTCCAAGGAAAACCATAGCTCTTGATCGAAATGAGGAGTCTGTCCACCTCTTGATACAACTTTAGTTCTTTGAATCTGATCCTGGATCCTTCCCACCACGTACGGCGACTGCTTATCGAGTCTTCTTCTGTTCGGCAAGTCCTGGGCCTTGATGACAACCACAACTAGTTGGTTATCACTGGCCTGTAATTGCGACCGCTGGCTTTGAGTGCTTTGACTAAAGCTCATCTAGTTAGTTGGAGAATGAGTTGCTGCCCGATGCCCGTTATTTGATCTAGAAGATACATTAGTTGGGGGGGCTGGTTTGATTTATGTTTACAAATTTCCAAATCCGATATTTAATAAGATTTCCTAACTAGTACATTGGTATCAAAATCGCAAATCCGGAAGCGGCGATCGGCCTTCATTACACGACGATCATCAAGGCAGCCAAGACGACAGCATAGGCCGACTTTGGAATCGACAATGCTGGAGCCGCATTCTTGCTTCCACCGCCACCGCCACTGCCGCTGCCGCTGCTCGAGCCGGTAGCAGATGGGCCCTCACTCGATTCGGTGCTGCTGGAAGATCCGTCATCGTAGTAGAGACCGTCATCAGTAAAGGCGTTTGGAAGGTCTTCCTCGCTGCTGTCGATGGTTCCATCCCAGCAGTAGTTGTCAAAGCAGCTCTTACATTGGTCTCCCATGGCCAGTCCGAGTCTCTCTCTGGATCTCTGCAAGATAGCGCAGCCGACACAGGCTCTGAAGTCATCATCAACAGTCAGGTTGTCTCTCGTGGAAACTTCGAATCCATTCTGGATCATCGAAAGCATCACATCCGTGTCGTAAGACATCTTGTAAGTAGAAGTGTTGGAGTTGTAAGAGTATGGACGGTTTGCCATGTAGACGATAAGTGGAGGAACAGCAACGGCACCCACTTCTTCCATGAGATCGGTCAGATTGTCTGCATAGCATCCAAAGAACGTCGGTCTAGCAGTGAGGTTCAAGTTCAGGAAGGTGGCCTGGTCTGGCACGTACGGGAAGGCAGTGCCATTGACCTGTGAGCTGAACTGTCTCTCATAACTGTAGACGAGCGAGGTTCCGTTCGGCCACTTATCATCGGTATCGTAGGAGTTGTCGTACGCAAAGATAATGTCGACTGCTCTCTCAGCTTGCAACAGAGGGTAGAGCGGAATGTTCTGGTAGTCTTCACCCCCATCAACCAGGTAGAGAGAATCGTTCTGTTTGATCGAGTCACTGTTACCCCATGGCGTGTTGTAGAATGGATTTGGTGTCCACTCGGCAATGTCGTCATCGTCACCACTCAGCTTCCCGAGCAGTTCCTGAGCGTATGTGTAAAGGGTACCAGTGAGTCCTGTGGTGTTTAACTCCAATAGCACCTCATTAAACAGCGTTGACGAGGTTCCAAACACGTAACCGGCATTGTCCAGTCCTGCAATACAGGAACCGTTGTCGCTGCTTGGTTGGCCGCCATCCATATCGGTACCGACGTATTTCAAGTCGACGAATGAATAAAGCGAGGGGTCCCAAGAGCCCATTTCAAATGGATTGAACTCAAAGATGGTCGAGTTTTCGTTGATGATCGTCGTACCTGGGACACGACCGTTGGCGACGATCAATGGGAATGGCATCTCCTGGTTCTTGAAGCAGTCAAAGTCACGCAAAGAAGTGAAAGTCATCGAGGCTCCGAAGTCTGGCAAATTTGGGAAGAACTGGTGAGAGAGGCCTCTGCCCCAAGGGTCTGTGAGACTGAGCTCGAAACCTGCGTCTTTCTTGGCACTAACCTGATCGCTGATCTGCTCCCAGTACTCCAAGTCCATCACCGGGTGTTTCAGTCCCCAAGGAATGAGAATATTGTTTTCCAGGTTCCACGTGTGGTTCTCTGCGCTGGTACCGTCGACAATCTCTTGCACAGAGGTCCAGTTGTTGAAAGCAAGCGTCGACACAAACCAGGAACCTCCAGAGAGACCGGCAATGAACGAAGTGGCCTGGAGAATTGGAACTCCATAATCCTCTGCCCCGGTTGTTCTGTTGTCAAGGCCGGCCAATTGGCCTCCAGCATTGATCATCGCACGGTAACCTCCACCGCTGAATGCCAGACCAATTCTTGGCGTAGCACGAACCGATGCGTTCGTCGCGGCTTCATCTGAGAGCGTATCCATGAAGTCATCCGTGTCGAAATCGGTCATATCAGCGAGGTTGAGGAACCAACGGAGGTTCTCATTCGTGATTTCGTCTCTGGCGTCCATCCATGTCGATTCACTGCTTGACAGATTCCGCGCTATACGAAGGAACCCCTGTTGACTGTCCGAGGTGTAGTTGGACTCGTCCAGATAGGACGGACAATCAACTATGCCCGGAGCGTACGAGTCTGTCGGCGACCATGCGAAGCATCCGGCAACTAAAAGTGAAACGGCTGAGAACTGTAACATCTTGGAAAGATAGACGGTCTTATTGCACTACCTGAAATTCCTATATTCAATCAAGCGAAAGATGTGACAAATTGATGTGGCTAAGCCTGGGCGATTACCGAGTCCCCGAGAATGTATGGGCGGTTTGTGCGTGTTTTTTTTAGTGTACCCCATATAACCATAGAACGTTTAAAGTATATACATGAGACCTCAAGTGACAAGTTAAACCTGGTACACTACAGTGGTGCATGGTTTGTATCATATGAATCGGTTAGCATCCGTTTAAATAGTGTCAGGCCGGTGGGTGTTGTAGCGACCTCCGTGTCAACTAACGTCTACCCTTGCCTGTCTTCCCATAAGTCATCCGTCTACGTCCCGCACGACGCTTGTTCATCTTGAAGTCGGTCTTCTTGCTGCCGGCCTTTGCGACGGGCTCTTTAGCGACCTCGTTTGGCTTGCTGAAACTGTAACTGGAGATCTGATATCTGGTGAGATTTCGGTCCCGAAGCACGTCTTCTGGGTCCTCGGCAATGCGGTTTGTGAAATCACTGAGTCCATCCAGGTCCAAGTTCTCGTCGAATTCAAAGTACACCACCGTTGGTGACTTCTTGTTGGCCTGTGGAGGAGAAACTGGTAACGTCAATGGTCGGTATCCTTGGAAGAGGTTGTCCAAGAGCAACTCCTTGGGCTTTATTGACACTGTGCTTGGCACCTGCTTCACCGAACTGAACCCCTTCTTTGGTCGTTGCGCGTCTGCCACCTGTACAGGCATGACTGTCTCCATGACACTCTCTTGCTGCTGCTGCTGCTTCTGTTGCTCTAACATTGCCAGTTTCTTCTTTGCTGCCACCGAAGATGATGATGACGAAGAAGGAGCCGACGATGATGACTCGTATCGTGCAAATGTGCGCACCCCCTGGCGAGGAACTGCCCATATAAAGCGAGCCCCTTTGAACATTATGGCTGCTGATCTATGAATGTCGCCTACAATCAAAATAAAACTCTATCAGTGGCCAGTTTTAAAATACAACGGGAGGCCCCCCAAAAAAAATAAAGTTACTGAGCAGAATCCTCATTCTGCTCTCTCTGGACGGCCTTGGCCATTTCGGTAACGCTGTCAAAGTATTTCGGCCTGAACACATTGCAACTCTCCAACGATTCCGAATACTCCTTGACAGCCCCGCGGTCCAGCAATATACCTTTGGTTTTGCTCCCCGGACACTCAAAATTGGCCTCCACTAGCATTTTGCTCAGAATGCTTTGCAATCCACGAGCCCCTGTTCCATTCTCCAAAGCCAAGCGTGCAATCTCCCTGTAGGCAGGTTTCGTAATGTGGAGCTTGATTCCCAGCTGTGAAAACATCTGCCTGTACTGTTCTCCTAGAGACCGTTTGGTTTTCGTTAGGACCTCTTCCAGATCATCCACGTCCAAATCATCCAAAACTCCAACAATCGGTATGCGACCAATGAACTCCGGGATCATTCCGTATTTGATGAGGTCCTCTGAATGCAGTCGATGCAAGGCCGATACTGTTGTGCCGTTCTTCAAAGTAATCTGACTCAGTCTAGTTCCATTGCTGCTTGTGCCGTGGGCCAATCTCTCACAGACCAGCTTATCGAGGCCAACAAATGCACCCATCACAATGAATAGGATCTTAGAAGTGTCGATGGTGATCTCCTCAGACTCGTTCGTGCGTGCCTGCACAACGACTGGGGTCCCCTCGATCAGTTTCAACAGAGCCTGTTGCACGCCGACTCCACCGATATCCTTGGTTCCAGCGGGAACCTCTTGCCTAGACAGTTTATCCACTTCATCCAGTACAATGATTCCACGCTCGCATTGGTTCACGTCGTACTCTGCTTTGGCAAATAGCTTCATCACGCAGCTCTCCACGTCTTCACCAACATATCCTGCCTGTGTCAACGCAGTACAGTCCTGAATTATGATCGGTAGGTTCATTGCCTTGGCCAACATCTGGGCCATCAACGTCTTACCAGATCCACTCGGACCAATCATCATCACATTCGCTTTATCCATTCCAATCATCTTTTCGTCGATCGGTTTACGCATCAAGTTATCGATCGCCATCTCGCTGGTATCACTCGTCTTGGAAGCCAGCTTGTCCAACCCTTCCGTCTTCAGTTTGGCGAGCTCATTTTCCATCATATTCTTGGCCCGCAGAATGTGATTATAGACGGCAACAGAAAGCATCCGCTTACAAGCTTCCTGGCCGATAACGTACTTATCCAGGTACTCTTTCAAAGTTCTCGGAGTCATTTGAGGGCTTTTCCTCGTGATTGGAGGGCGGGCCTCTCTGGGCTCTCCTTTCACCAGTTCAAGAAACTCGGCATTGGTTGAATCTGGTCGCTCTCTCGTCACTGATCGCAGGCTCGTGGCATGACGCTTGTGGATATGAACGTTGTCATCTCTGATAGATTTGTTCAGATCATATAGGGCTTCGATAGTTGGAGACAGATCAGCCATTGCCTTGGAACTCTTCAATCTCAATTGCAGTTTCACTAAGGATGGAAGCGTCCTTCTGGATTCAAACACCGCATTCTCGTAACGAAACATCTTGATAACAGATGAGTAAATTTGCCCCAAGAAATTCATCCTAATGATGATCCCCTTGCTATTCGGGCTGATCCAATTATTATGGGCACTGGCCGAGGCAGTGGACCCACAGAACACAACAGTGGATCTATCGGTGCATGGTAACTGGTTACAGACTCCGTTCAAGCTCAACGTCTTGGAATCGGTCTCTTCCAGGAATCAATCCCTCTACGGGCCACTTGTCGAAAAGCTCATCGGGTTGCAAATAGACGAGGACGAGGTCGAGTTGGACGAGACTGAGCTATCTGATCAGGCATACTATGACTATGCTCTCTCGCTGCTTCCTACTGAGCCGAGACGGCTTGCCGCTATCAGTATCGCCAACCGTTTCGATTCTCCTCGGATCGAGGCCCAGTACAAGCATTACAGGGAGGCTGTCGAGCCGAAGGAGTACTGTCAAGGTGATCGTTCGTTCATCATCCAAGGCTTAGATGTGTATTGTGAACCTAGTGATGTGTTTGCCTTGAAAACAGATACGAAACCCGAGCTATTGTTGCCTACGGACCACCTCGTCGGAGACGACGAGAGCACGTTCTTCGTTCTCTATGGAGACCTGGAGTCTGTCGAGTTTAAGCAGACTTTCCAGTTACTCTACCAGAGTATGCTCTCTGGAAAGCTGAGTTTCACTTGGAGGTACATTCCTGCTGAAGGTGTCACCGCCAAAGAACTTGTCGGTGGTTATGGAACCGACCTGACGTTGAAGAGAACTGACTACATTGTGATCGATGACCGAGGATTCTCCGAGGAGCAACAGAAGAAGATGAAGTTTGAGGCCACTGAAGAGGAGGTCTATGAAAAGGGGTCGATTGATCTTAATGAGTACCACACAGATGTGAAGAAGCTCAAAGAGGCCGATCTTGAACAGCTCGATCTCAAATTGACACAGCACATTCTTGATCAACCTGATTCTTTCGAGATGTTGAAGACAATTGTGCAGGATCTGCCCAAATATGCCGCTTCTCTTGCCGGTCTTGAGTTTGATAAAGAGCAGCTGAATCGTCTAGCACTCAAATCGTTGCAGGACTCGCAGATCGACATCCCAGACGGACTCTACATCAATAATGTGGTGGTTCCTCCTGTCAAATCGGACACCTTTGAGATTCTGCGCGTGTTTGAGCGTGAACTTGGCTATATCGATAGGTTGCAAGAGATTGGTATGAATGCTACTGAATCAAATGAGGTGCTTTCGGCCTTTGCTCAGTACGGCTACAACTTTGCACGTATGCCATATAGGCGGTACGATTACTCCGAGTGTGAGGATGCCATCGTCTACTTCAATGATGTCGAGAACGATCGCCAGTATGCTGAATTGCTGCCTGCCAGAGAAGCATACCTTGAGGAAATACAGATGGGTCAAATCCCACCTGCCAGGGAGAACATTTACGAGGCTGTCTTTGTGGTGGATCTTGCTGATCCTGTTAGTCTCTACTATGCTTTGCTCATGACAAATCAGGTCCTTTCCAAGAAGGTTCCTCAAAGGGTTGGTATTCTGCCTCTTCTAAACTCCACGCCTAATGGTCGTGTTGCGGCATTGCAATTCGTTTCCATTGCTGAAACTTCCGGTACCAATGCTGCCCTGATGTTCCTGCATAGGTTAAACCAATTCATGTCTTCGGAGGAACCAGTCACTGAGGATGTTATAAATGATCTTGCTGGTGGTAATGTCGATGAAGATGCTATTGAGGAGCCTGTGTCGGCTATGAAGGAGTTTGTTGCCAAATTCAGCTTGGATTCTACTCGTTCACGTGTGATTATTGACGGTGTCATCCTACCTTTGGATGAGAACTTCCGTCTCACAGTTCAACAGCTAAGCATGGATGTCTATGAAGTGTACATGGCCTACCAAAATGGACGGATCCCTGATGGAATCAGTTTCCGGGATTATTTGCGGATCGGCTCTTTGAAGCAGCGTGTCCCATACCTTGTTCCTGATGATATGCGCTCCAAACAGATGAACGTGGTGACTACTCCTTCTCTAGAGAACTTTTCCCTATTGAACAATGCCACTCCAGGTATTCTCACTATCTTCCAGGGTCAATGCACAGCTGACAGGTGTAAGAAGACTCTTTCCGGTAAGACGCTCACTCTCATCGGAAGCTTCACGTCCCAGAAATTCCGCGACCAGGTTGTCACTGTTCTCACGTATGCGCAGGAATCGAACCGGATCAAAATCCGGATCATCGATTATGACAATACGGAGGAATTCAATGCTCTCGATAACAGCGACATCGATACTCTCATTCAAGGTGTCCAGGCAATAACTTCTGCCACTGCAACTGACGCTGATAGTATCAAACAGCTGGTCACCAGTGTCTTTGGAATCACGGACTGTTCGTCTCATTTGGCCCTTGGTGGCAGAACCATCGACTTGGAAACACATGATCTCGTCACCGTTGATGAGTTGGACCTATTGGTTAATTTCGAGTTGTCCTTCCGACTGGGCATATTGTCACAAATTGCCAAGACTATTGATGCGGCCAAGGAAACCAGTCATGAAATGTTCAATGACAAGTATGACTGGTATGAGTACTTCTCGTGGTTGGTCAGTGATACCTATTTCCATCGCGAGGATGAGTTTGATTATAACACACTCCCACGGTACAGCACGGAGATGTTAAACGATGATCTCTGTCTATCTGTGCCTTCCAAGGTCTATGCCAAGATGTTTGTGACTCTGGTGATTGATCCGGCCACCGAAATCGCTCAAAAGTACTTATCGATGCTGTCTCTGTTCAGTGACATGGAATTTGTCGATCTCAAAGTGTACTTGAGACCTGCATCCAAATTGGAGGTGCTTGATATCAAGAGATTGTACAGAGGTGTGTACTTGCCTTCACCACTATTCAACGCTGACGGTTCATATAACAGCTCGGACCTGCTGGTGAGATATGAACGAGTCCCTGAAAAGACGTTGTTTACTACCAACATTGACGACCCTCAGTCATGGATTACGACGATCTCAGAGGCCAATGCCGATTTGGATAACGTCAAGCTTGATTTGAGTGGTGCCATTGTGGGTACCTACGAACTGGAAAATATCCTCGTCGAAGGCTATGCTCGTGATACAGCTGGCGGTGGCCGCAGGCCAATTGCTCTGCCGGTGGAACTTTTAGACAGCCAGGGCCGTGTGTATTCCGACACAAGTATCATGGCCAACTTCGGGTACTTGCAATTGAAGGCCAACCCGGGCAGCTGGATGTTTGAGATCAAGCCTGGCACGAAAGGAGAATCGTTATATACGTTGATGGGGGTTGATGACATCAAGGCTGTGGAGAATGGATCCAGGTTGGAAGCAACTGATAAAGTTGAGTTGAATATTCTAAGCCTTTCGGGTCCTATCATCTACCCGTCGTTCAAGAAGAAGCCAGGCAAGGAGAACGAGTTCCTTGTGGAAGGTCCAGAGGAGCAGAAACCAGCAAGCTTGCTGTCAAGATTCCAAGATATTCTCAAGCCGAAATCCAAGAAGACACAGGCTGATATCAACATCTTCTCGGTGGCCAGTGGCCACTTATATGAGCGTTTGCTGGAGATCATGGAGGCCTCCGTTATGGCCCACACTAAGCATAGTGTCAAGTTCTGGCTGATCGAAAACTACATGTCACCACAGTTGAAGAGGGACTTGCCGGCTCTTTCCGAGCACTACGGTTTTACGTACCAGCTGCTGACGTACAAGTGGCCAACTTGGTTGCGTCATCAGCGTGAGAAGCAAAGAATCATTTGGGGTTATAAGATCCTATTCTTGGACGTTCTGTTCCCACAGGACCTCGATAAGATCATCTACGTTGACTCGGACCAGATCGTTCGCACCGATATGCAGGATCTTGTGGACCACGACTTGGAAGGATGCGTGTACGGATTTACACCTATGTGCGACTCGCGTGAGGAGATGGAAGGATTCCGGTTCTGGAAGCAGGGCTACTGGAAGAAGCTGCTTGGCGACAAGCACAAGTACCACATCAGTGCTCTGTATGTGGTGGACCTGGATCGGTTCAGGAAGATGGCAGCGGGTGATCTGTTGCGTCATCACTATCAGAAATTGTCGTCCGATCCAGCATCGCTGAGCAACTTGGACCAAGACCTGCCAAACAACTTGCAAGATGCCATCCCGATCCATAGTCTTCCTCAGGAATGGCTATGGTGTGAGACATGGTGCAGTGACGAGACGTTGAAGGACGCTCGCACCATCGATCTCTGCAACAATCCACTCACCAAAGAGCCGAAGTTGGATCGAGCTAGGCGTCAAATCCCAGAGTGGACTGATTACGATAATGAAATTGCCCAAGTTGTCCAGGAGGCGAAACTTGGGGCACGTGAAAACGCCAAGCACGACGAATTGTAACGGGGGTCGTCGTTGCAGAGCCTAAAGTGCTCAATACTGGCTATATATGGCCACATTGTCGTGGCTTGGCGCCTTAAACAACTTGTAATAACTGCACATCTCATAGAAATACCGTTTTTTATTATTGCGCACTGCCCTCCTCGCCTGCGGTCGGTCCCCTGTGACGTAGCATTCAAGTGCCAATTTCCCGTCCCGCACTATTTTTTTTTTCATTCGATCGCACATATTTGATGTGCTTATTACACACAAAGATCTCTGCTTAGAAGAAGAACCGTTCTCTAGTGGTTCCATTGGGCTTACTCAAGTCTAAAGAATGCCTATTTTCCGAAGAAATTCTCAGCGGTCGACGAATTCGAGGTCTGTGGTCTCGAAAGCGGACCCCGACAGGCCTAGCAGTGCGTCTCCACATCCGGACAGAACTGAGCAGCTACGAGAGGCACAGCGGGAAAGTTCTAGCTCAATTACAACAGAGGGGGCTGGCCGCACTAAAGCTGCTACGCCACACATCGACATCCCTCGGGATGATACAGATTACTCTGCCTATGATGCTGCTGTGCACACACCAACCCAGGATCTGCCTCATGGCTCGGCCCTAAAGAATAGGTATCGCAGCAAATCGGTGTCTCGCAAGCTTATGAACCTGTTCTCGCCTCATGCTGCCTCTGGTGACAGCTTTTCCACGCTCAACACTCAGGTGGACCAGATCTCGCTCCAAGAATCGCACCAAGTATGCCCATCTACATCGGCATCTTCTTCCTCATCAACCCTCGCACCGATGCAGCCGCCACGTTCTTCAGAGAGTTCCGACTCTCACAGATCGAACCGGCCTGTGATCAGCGTGCAAACCAAATCACAAGCGATGCAGCAACCGCTGCCAGCTCAACGTCCACAACAGACGCAGCAACCACTACCGGTTCAACCTCCTCAACAGACGCCAACTCAGCAGGAAGCTGATCAGTTGCCATCACGTTCGAGATCATCCTCGCCTCCATCAGATACGCCTATTTCTGCCTCGCCCATGAGTGCGCCGGCCAACATGCAACCACAGAACTTTGCCAACACCAAGCTCAGTATCATGCCAAGTGTGCCTGAGAACAGTCTCGACCAGATGCTCCATGATGACCAAGAACTTCCGTCCAGTTCTGATTTTGAAACAACGGGTAAGTCGACGGTGCGCAAGCACCATCATCATCATCACCATCATCATCACCGTCATGCCAAGGATAAATTGGCTGAGAAAGACGGAAAGTTGTCGAGGCATACGTCGTCGCGGTCCAAGACTGGCCTCTCTGCAGGTTCCAATACTAAATCGTTGCCATCGTCGCCTGTTTTCCCATCTGCTGAGTGTCCAGTCTTGCCTGTTATGGACTCTGCAGGGGAGGATTTCCTGTTGAGATCGCCATTGGAGCCTGATATCGTCCCATACCAACCGGCATCGGCTTCGGACTCGAGCTCGGGCCACAACTCGCGGTCCAATTCTTCTGATGGTTCTCAGCAACGGTCAAGTTCGGTCGGTGTTGCGCTGTCTGAGGCTTCCCACATTGAACAGTTGAAGCATACACAATCGATCAACTACTCGAGTGCGCACCTGTTGAACCAGAAGATGTTTAAGGGTAAAGGCAGTCGGGTCAAAGTGTTCAATGATGGTCGCCATGAGCACGATTATACTCGCTACAGAACGGCTCCAGTCAGGGCCAATAGAGGTATCTTTGGATGGATGAAGCGCAAAGACATGGATGAGGAAGAGTCGTTCGCCACTGTGGAGAAATCGGTCAGTTTGCTGCCAGACTCGTACAGTACCCAACTGATGGAGTTGAAGAATAACCCAGAAAACTACCGTTGGAACTACGACGATGATGATGAAGATGGAGACGGAGATGAAGATGACGATGATGAGGAAGAGATAGCATTCGATGATGAAGGTGACGACGAGTTGATCGAGCCGATCATCGGTAAGGAACAATTGCGGTTGATCAATGTGATGATGGATAAGATCGAGCATAAGGACAAGTTCCAGGAAAGATTGTGCACCAAAGGATCGAGCAAGATGCATCTTGCTGAGAAGTATGGCTGCGTGGAAGGTGTGATCGGTAAAGGTTCGTATGGAACGGTGTCGATTTCTTCCAAGGCATCTCCCGACGATAAGAAGCATAAGGTGTACTTTGCTATCAAGCAACTGAAGCAGCGGCCAAACGAGTCACTGCATCATTTCGGCAACCGAGTGACGAGTGAGTTTATGATTTCGTCCTCGTTGACCCACCAGGCAATCATCAACGTCTACGATCTGATGGTTGACCCGGTCACTATGACTTACTGTCAAGTGATGGAGTATATTCCTTGTGGAGACCTGTTTGGACTCATCTCGCAAACTGGAGGTCTTGAAGTGATCGAGTGCGACTGCTTCTTCAAGCAAATTCTCAATGCGCTGACCTACTTGCACTCTGTTGGAATTTCGCACAACGACTTGAAGGTGGAAAACCTGCTTCTGATGCGTAACGGCCAGTTGAAGATCATCGACTTCGGCACATCTGCTGTGTTCAAGACGGCGTGGGAGGATAAAGTACAATACTCACGCGGTCCATGCGGTTCGGAGAGATACGTTTCGCCCGAGCAGTACAACCTGGAGAAGGACTACGACCCACGACTCGCAGACGTTTGGTCGTTGGGTGTGATCTATCTAGTGATGTTCTTCGGCAATTACAGCTGGGATGTGGCCAAGGAGTCCGACGAACGGTACGACACCTATCTTGAACAGAGGGCCGTTTACAACTACTCGAAGCGGTCCACGTCGCAGCCTAAGCAGTTTAGAACGGTCAGTAAAGGTACGTTCAATCCTATCGAGTCGATCTCGGGAGGTAAGTATGCCAACTCGCGCCGTTACGTTCTTTACAACATTCTGAACCCCGATACAACTTATCGGATGCGCACCTACCAGATATGGCAGAGCGACTGGATCAAGAACTTCCAAGTGTGTGAGGCGGGCCGTGGCTATGTGTCGTACGACGACTACCTCGACTTTGCCTTGAAATCTCACCCTGGCATACCATCGCCAGGCACGGCAGTCTCAGCAACGGTCCCATCGCCGGTGGTTCCGTCACCAAAGGCTGCGTTCAGCTAGACAAACTTTGCTAATAGACTACTTACTATATAGAGCTACTCTGAAATGATTAACATAGATCAGTACACAATTATACCTAAACCTTTAAGCACTGGCCTTGAAGTACTCTGGGAAGAACTTGAAGTTCTCGGCGAGAGATCCCTTCTTGGACAGGAACTGGACGTAAGCACCATCGTCTCTGAGCTCGTCCTTCTGCTTGAGAGCAAGGTAGTCGGCTCTGTCGAGAGGAGTGAATCCCCACTTTCTGGAGATGATGATCTTCTGCTGACCTGGGAACTTGTATCTGCATCTTCTGAGTCCCTCGATGACGGTGGCTCTGAACTGCTCCTTGGTTCTGACGGAGATAAGAATCTGGCCGATGGTAACTCTGGCGGCAGTTCCGTGTGGCTTACCCCAGGCACCTCTCATACCCTGTTGGAGTCTATCAGCACCGGCACACGAAAGCATCTTGTTGATTCTCAAAACGTGGAATGGGTGGACTCTGACTCTCATGTGGAATCCCTCTCTGCCAGCGTAGGTCGTGATGTACTTGTTGGCGCAAATACGGGCGGCCTCGAGAGCCTCCGAGGAGAGCTGCTCGATCTCGTTGGACACAAGGTGGACACAGAGTGGGAAGGTGTCAACTGGAGCGTTTCTAGCACCAAGATCAAAGATCTGAATCTTTGGGTCTGGAACACCTCTGTTGTATCTAGACTTTGGGAACGGCTTGTTCTTGCAGTATCTGTAGCATCTAGCTGGTCTTCTAGCCATCTTGAATGTTAAGTCTGTTAATGAAAAAGGCAAAGCGTTTTTTCACGCGGATTAGTAAGTAAAATTGACTGTGGAGTGGGAAAAAAATTTCGCTGTGACGGAGTCAGGAGGGTATGAGGTTTGAAATATGTCACGTGGTCCAAAATCTCGTTCTGCACAGCCTGACAAAAAATTCAAAGATTTTCAAATCTTGATCAGACCTTTACACTTCACAGAGATGCCTCGTTATAAGGTTAAGACCAACCACAAGAAGTACAAGACCCGCAGAAAGAAGAGAGATGTCGACGAAGTGTTTGAGGATCTGACCAGCGCAGAGAAAATCCAGAGATTGAAGCACCAGCAGTACGATGAGGACAAGCCTGGCCTTGGTCAGTACTACTGTCTCCAGTGCTCCAGATATTTCCAAGACAACCACTCCTTGGCGCACCATCAAAAGAGCAAAGTGCACAAGAGAAGAGTGAGAGACTTGAGAGTTAATCCATACAGTACGTTGGAGGCAGAGGCTGCGTCTGGGCTGAACTTGGAGAAGTTCGTTGCCAAAGTTGAAAAGTATAAGGAGAACGAGCCTGCTCGCCAGGAGATGGAGAAGGCGTTGTTGGAGCACCAGATAGAAGAGAACGATGCCAAGGACAAAGCTAGAATGGCCGAATTGTTCCCTGAAGCAGAGGAACCGGCCACTGTTGAGGCTGTTCCAACTGATAAGAAATAACTTTACTATGCAAGATCTATTCGCTCTATACGATCGCTAATATATACTACGCTCTATCTTAAGTCCCTCAGATCGAACGGCAACTCGTTCTTGATGACAACATGACCACTCTTGTTGTTTGTACGGTTGCAATCGCAGTAGATATTGGACTGTGGGTGTGGGTGGAACCCAGACCTGCCGCAGTTGGTGATGATCCCAACTCCTGGTGGATCTGTCAGTCTAAACACGCCCAACTTCTTGGTGAACTTGTCGCTAGGAGAGCACACCACCGCAATTGCCTCGTTCAACATGATCTGGTACGAGTTCTGTGTGTGCAAGTCCACCGATGAAAGGAAACACGATTGGGTAGGGTGTGTATGAATCCAGCCCAACACGAACAGGTCCAGCTCGTCGATCACTTCAAACATCTTCTCTTCATTCTTCGTACCACATGTGTTAGGAGTACTGTCCTGCTCTGGAATGATCAGATGTGTAATGAAAAATGCGTTCCGGCTCAGCTTGCCACAGAGAAGACCGCAGGTTTCTAATCCTTGAGTCGTATTAGACTGGGCAATCTCTAAGAACCTGCTGATCAGTTGCGACGGAAGGAACACTGTGCGGAGTGGAATACCTCCTTCTGTCTTACTCGTAGCCTTGTGCCTGGTAGTGGCCGATGGTGACGCCTCGTACGATGGTGCTGCCTCGTACGACGGTGGAGCTTCATATGATGGTGGAGCTTCGGAGGACAGTGCAGGCAGTTGGGACTCATACTTGGGCAGTGACGACTCCGTTTTCACTGCCACTGTAGGCTCGTCGATCTTCGGATACTTGAACTCCAATGACGAAGACCTGACAGCCTGTGCCGGCTTGTTCTTTAGCCCAAAGGCCTGTAACCTTCTGGCAAGTTCAGCGTCAGATACCTTCGCTGCAGGTTTACTGGACGATTTCACCTCCAATGATGTATCAGCCAACCTCAGTGACTCTCTGTGCTTCGCCTCCTCCTTCATGAACTGCTCCCGTTGTCTCTGGTGCTCCAAATACTCGCTGTACTGGTTCTTTAACACAGAATCAAACTGTTCTGCCTCGTGCATTAGCTCTGGAATCTGTGCCCGCAACCTCATATACTCGCCATACACTCCGGACTTATATGTTTGGTACTGCTTGCGAGCCTGTACCAACTCGGGATGCCTATAAAGCCGGTTCACAAATAGATCTATGAACCTCAAGTCCAATATCAACGCCTGGTCTAATATCTGCTCGGATGCAAACGATTCCGCATGTTTCAGCATCCTCGCAGCGGTCCTCAGCCATATTTTCAACGGGATCTCACTGGAGTACGTGTAAGAAGCGGCCTCCCGCTTCAACTCCTTCGGATCCGGACGTACATCTGACATGAGTATGTTTTGCCTTTAGCGAGAATATATATATATTTTTTCAGCCGCACGAGACGAGACGAGACGAGACGAGACGATTGTCAACTGAAACTGGTGACCCACGTAAAGAAAAATGGATTCCTGTTTCATCTCCACATTCTACATTCTACATTCATTATGGATACTCTAAGCAATTTGGCTACCGCTGAGAAGGTTCTCGACAAGGTTGAAGACTATGTCCCAGAGTCTCAGAAGGACAACTTTGACAAGCTCAAGAGTAAAGTTGAGGTGGAAGCTGGCAAATCTGCCATCAAGAGCGCTCTTAGCGGGGGTAGTGATGACAGCACCAGTTCAAATGGTCTTTCCCAGGTTACAGGACTTGCTGAGAAGTACCTTGGAAGTAGCAGCAGTGATGACTCCAAGAACTAAGATTGACTATATATGAATAGATCATTCTGTCTTAACGCGTAGCAGAATCACACTGGCCGCCTCCAACGGATCAGTTCGCCAGTGGAGAGGAACGCCCAGATATAGTCTGCCTCAAAGTGTAGACCGCTCATACGACCCAATTTGACCTCCTTGCCACCAATTGGGTAGATTATAGGACAGTCCTTCATGCCTGCTGCCTGGTGGAAAAACGGACCTGATCCATCAGTCTTCAGATATGAAACAGACGAGTTCATGAAGATAGCGTTCGTATTGACCATGGTTTCTTCGAAATCTGGACCTGGAGAAACGTGACGGTCATTCAGTGAAGAATTGGATCCTCGGCTGATGATCTCCAGCAGAGAGAGCGGGTGGTTTGTAGCTGACGAGGTCAACGATGAGATGGAATCATTATGATGACGGTGCCTGTTCGAAAGTGCACGTCTCATCGATGAGCCTTTCAGTGTGGAAGGTGGGCTCGGTGCTGATACTCTTGGTTGTTGTTGTTGTTGTTGTTGTTGTTGTTGTTGTTGTTGCTGTGTGTTGGTCTGTGATGCCACTAAGCTACTTTTGCGGTGTGTTGTGGCGGCCCGTCGTTTGATCTTGGGCAAGTTCCGAGGTTGGAACTCGTAGAATCGGATGGCTCCGTCATCTCCCACTGCTCCAATTCGATAGAGCAGGCCACTGTGTGACAGAAATTGATCCATGGCCACTGCGCGCACCCACGACTGACATCCTTCCAATCGAGCCACCAATTTGATGAGGCCAGAAGATGGCGTACCGAGAACGCTGCCTCCTTGGAACTCGTACACGGTAACCAGGTCATCCTCTCCTCCTGCAATCAGGTACTTGCCATCATCGGTGAATTTCACTTCCAAGAACCCGGCATAGTACGACTCGTGCTCATCGATCACTTTCTCTCTAATCAAATCAAACAGAATTATGTTTCCGTCATCACACGCCAGCGCAAGAATGTTGTTGTACTGTGGATGAGCAGCGATCTTCGTGATTGCTCTGTCCAAGAACTTGTAGTGAGCGACAGGGTTGGCCTCGACGTTCTTATCGCGTAAGCTGCGGTGTACCCGCATTGTGCGACTTGCCTTTGGCAAAGGTGGTTGGTAAACTTCCTCGTCTTCCAAGTCCCGCTTGAAAACCATCACTTCACCGTCTGAGAAGCCTGCTGTCGCAAACAGTCCACACTTGGACCAGGTTAAGGAAAGCACCGGACTCTTCTTGAGAGATCCGTTCTTATTCCACCGCGTGTACTTGAACCGAATAGGGTTCATCCAAAAGATGTCACCTGTGGAGAACCCAATGATAATATCAACGTTGGTCTCGCCGTTATCCGTCGTGTACGTGAAAGTGTCCATGCATGTGATGGTACCTGAATGAACGATCACACGGAAGATACAGGGGTCAACTTCGATCTCCTTAGGATCATCATCAAGAATGAACACGTTGATGGTTCGTCCATGGCAGCCGATCAACAGTTCATGGCTGTTGGCCATCTTGCGGTTGAAACTGTCACCCTGTTGCGCCTTCTCTATGAACGTGGAATTGTTTCTTGAGAAACTCGACTTTGGCGGTTTGATTCCGTTTGCCAACGAGCTACTCGAGGACCCGCTGCTTCGACCAGCCTTTGTCATGCTGAACCACTTGGCAGCAGCAGACTTCTCGGACTTCTGCTTGCCAAAGTCAACAATCTGTGCAAAGCATCCGGGGGTCAAATGGACGTTTCTGAACGGATCCGATGACAATGGGTTGATCTGGCATCCAAAGGGTAGTACTTCCGCCTTGTCTTCGCTCTTCCCACCGGCCACATCAGGTGGTAACGGTATTGGGGCAATTAATTGGTTCTCGCTCGATTTGCCCGTGGAACTGTGGTACTTTCGAAGGTCATATTCGACGAATTTCGACAGAGAAGCGTAAGTGCGAGGATCCGTCAATGATAAAGGTGTTCGACTCACTCGGATACAGAAGTCCGGCTTGAATGTCTCGTCGAGTAAGTCGAAATGCATCTCCTCGTCCTCCAACCGGAAGATGCAGTTTGGGTCGGTCGTTTGGATCGGATAGATGCTTCCATTGATCATCTGGTGAAATTGTTGGGGTGTCAATCGCGAGTACCGCGCCATATCTGATGGCAAGTACATTGCGTTGGATGAAACGACGGATAAGAAGGAGCCGAGTGACGAGTCTAAATTAGAAATGGAATTTTCAGTGGCTGTGGGGTAGATAAGGACTGTTCAAGAGGTGGTTGTTTTCAATTGATATGGGGGTTGTGGGTGCCTAGGAGACTAGTGGTGCTCATATAGGTGTGGATGTGGTACTGGTTGAAGAGTCTGAGGAGATATGGTATAGATCGTATAAGTTTTGATATTAGTAGATACCGAAAAGAGAATATAATGATTAGAAGAATGACAGTAAATTCAATACAATTAACGTAAATGGTGGAAGACTTAGACGTATTCTGATATATACAGCAGCAATGAGATCATGTGGTAGCAGTGTTACCACAGGCTTGTTAAAAACACTGTAAAATGGCGCATACCTCGTCTATCCAGTGCAACATAATGCGTGTCATAGAAACCACAAGTCAACCACTCATTCAGTACAACCCTAAAGTACTGGTAATAATGACTATAATAACCATACAGTCATCCTAATGTCTACCAGATTCTGATAGTTATATAACATCTACGGGCTGCTCGCATTCTATCTTCCGTCTACTCGATGTCTCTATGCGAATCCCTGTCTGTAAATTTTCGTTCCTTTAACAGCCATCTCTTTCTCTTCTCTGATCCATTTTCATGAGTAAAGAGGTTGAGGAGACGACAGCAAGGACGCAGGAAGCGATCCAACGGATTCTTGATGCGAAACTCCATGGAGATTCGAAGAAACAGAACGGGGACACCTTGATACAATATACACCAACCAAATCCATCGCAGGTGGTCCACATAAACAGAGAGTCATCAAGATCGTGGATAAGCAACAGGATCCGATGCTGCCACCTAGTTTCAAGATTCGTAAAGTTCCTGAAGGTCCGAAGGATGATGCTCCAATTCCAATATTGCACGAGGAGGCCAACGCCAAAGTAACCAAAGAAGACCAGAAGAAGTGGTCTATTCCTCCAGCTGTGTCGAACTGGAAGAACAACAAGGGGTTCACCATCTCTATAGACAAGCGACTGGCCAGTATTGGTACGCAACCAGATGCAACAGAGATGAGTTCGCGGTTTGGCACGCTGAGCGAGGCATTAGAGCAGGCCAACAAGCAAGCTAGAGAGGACTTACAAATTCGAGCCAAGTTACGGCGGGAAGCAGAGAGAGAAAAGCTCCTGGAGAGTCAGCGCAATCTGCAGAAGATTGCAAGAGACGCTAGACAGTCTGGACGCAGACAGGGACGTCTGGAAAGTAGTGCATCTGATAGAGAGCACAGCAGACGAGACCGGCACAAGAAGGCCGAAAGAGAGCTGCGGATGCAGAAGACCAACGGTGAAAGGAGAATAAAGATGCTGGCGAAAGATCAGAGCAGAGAAGTGTCGGATCGGGTGGCTCTAGGCGTGGCTAGCTCTACTAAGAGTACGGCTGCCGTTTACGACTCGAAGCTGTTTTTGAAAGCCGCCGGTACCAACACTCGACACAGTGAGGATCAGGTGTATGATTCTGCACTGTTTGGTGCAAGCGACGCCATTAATGACATCTACAGGGCTCGGGACTCGCAAAACTTCAAGGGACTTGGCTCCGACAAGCAATTGAAGAAGTTAGAGGGAGAGCAACGGTTCGAAGGACTTTCAAGTGGACCTGTTGCCTTTGAGAAGGAGTCGAAAACAGAGAGCAGCACCAAGATAGGACTCCAGAGCAGCAAGAAAAGGCAATGGGAGGAGTAATATGTATATAGAACGGGCATTTAACAGGGTAATTGGGACTCATAAATTTTCAGTATGGCAACGGAGCATCACGAAGTTATAGTGATCGGTGCAGGGATCGCTGGGCTCAAATGCTGCGAGGATCTACATGCGAAAGGGGTAGATTTCGTACTTTTAGAGGCAAGAGACAGGTTTGGAGGCCGCATATACACGGATCGTACCGGAAAATCCAACTATGAGATCGGCCCATCTTGGGCCCACGATACACTGATGAATCCGCTGTTTGACGAGATTATCGCCAGCGATTACGACTTTGGACCATACTACGACGACCAGAGACCAATATACTTTGGGGAAACGTTGAATGACAACGATTTCGAAAAGTTCAAGGTGGAGCAAGTTGTGGAAGAGATGAAGAAGTACATTGAACTGGTCTACTTCGAACAGTTGGGTATGAAAGACATGTCATTGAAGCAGATTGCGTTGGACTATGCTTTCAAACAACGCAAACTCCTAACAGATGAGCAGATCAAGTATGCACCCCAATTCATTCGTCATTTGGAGCTTTGGCATGGTATCAGCTGGGAGAATATGAGCTCCAAGTTTTCGCTAGTGGACAACGTTGGCCGCAACTGTGTCTTGCGGAACGGGTATGACCAGGTAGTGGCACGTATCGTGGCGAAACTTCCCGAGAAAAGCTTGAAACTGAACACCGTTGTGACAAAGATCGTTCGTAGCAGATCTGTGCAGGTGTTCACCAAGGATTCTCAGTACGACTGTGACTACGTGGTAGTTGCAGTGCCCCAGAGTATCTTACAAGTGGAAAGCAACCAAGAGGGAGGAATAGAGTGGGAGCCATCGCTTCCACAACATATCCAGGAGCCGCTGGCCAATATGAGTTATGGTAAACTGGGCAAGTTCGTCTTTGAATTCCCACACTCGTTCTGGAGTCACCACGACACAGACCGGTTTGTGGCCATCGCCAACCCTGATCCAGAAGAGACCGAGATGATCATCAAGTCGTTGAGGAATAACGTTAAACCAACACTGTCTGAGCCCAAGCAGGGATTGCCCAAGCCTTGGGACTTCCCCGTTCTGATTCTCAACATGCAGAAGGTGTACGGCTCAGACATTGCCTCGTTACTCTGCTTCACACAGGGTCCTCTCACCGAATACCTCGAGAGACATCCGGACGAAGCATGGAACTACATGAAACCGATCGTGTCTCGTATTGCCAAGAGTCCCGAGGATGTCGTGGACCCAGAGAACGTGATTGCATCTCGATGGACAGTGGATCCTTACAGTCGTGGATCGTACGCAGCGTGCGCTCCAGGAAACGATCCAACAGATCTGGTGATTCAGTTGTCGAAAGGTTTGGGAAGTGTCAGGTTTGCTGGAGAACACACAATCCTTGACGGGGCCGGAGCCGTTCAAGGAGCATGGATGAGTGGCCGTCGCGAGGCAGAACACATCTTGATTCGCACAGGGCGAATCGAAGGAGAGGCAGACTACTAGAGTTAATATATACATGCTAGATTAATATCAAACGATGTCCACGTTACCGAAACGGCCATGCTTGAAACAGTTGGTGCAATTACACTGTCCCTCTGGACAGTCACAGGTGTCGTCAAACTCGGAGAAGTCCAATAGGATCTCATCTGCTGCATCGTCGACACCACTGTTAAGCATCGGCTGCGACACCTGCTTGGAGTCTTGGCGTCTGATAGGATTGGCGGGTATTTGTGAGACGAATTGGAAGTCAGGCACAGGCTCAATCTTGGGCACGTCTGGCGCTCCCGAGTTGTAGGCGAGCTGCATTTCGATAGGAAGCTCGTCAAGTGTGGCCACACAGACACCGTCCGACATACGAATACCGTTGACAATACCGTGCGTGTCACAGTTGTAGCAGGCACACTCCTCGGGCTCACAGAGACATTCCGGAGTAGAACCTTCGGAGGAACCGTTTGGCGACGGAGCAACCGGCGGTAGCAGATCGTTCTGCTGTAATTGTTGTTGTTGTTGTTGTTGTTGCTGCGACTGTTGTTGTGATTGATGCATGTGACGATGATACTGGAACTGTTGTGGTTGATGTGGACCCTTCTGTTGGTATTGTTGTTGTTGGTATTGTTGTTGTTGGTATTGTTGTTGTTGGTATTGTTGTTGTTGGTATTGTTGGCGTTGCGGCTGCGATTGTGTATTGAACTGTCCGAATGCAACGACGTTGTCAGGGATGGGAGACATCGATGAATCACCCTGAGGATAGAAGTAGTTGAAGTTGTCGGGGTTGTTGAGGTCTGAAGTGGCACGTTGATAGTCATTAGAAGCCGGAGCCTCACACGAACATGTATCGAGGGTCTGCGAATCCGCAACATAAAGGTTGTAAGTCATAGGAGTCGACGTCGACGACTGCGACTGCTGTTGATGTAGATGCACTGGTCTGCTCTTACCGGAACAACAAGACCTACCGGATGACTCAGAGTTCATCACCATATGCGAGTTTCTGAAATGCTTGCTTCGGCACACGTTGCGGCCATGCTTCTTGACCTTGGAGAGGTTGTGCATGATCTCCAAGCCAACTTTATTGTTTGGGATCTCGACGACTGGATCCAACAACTTCAAAGAGTCCTTAGCAACGTTGTAGACTTGTCGTTTGCAAGCCTTGAGGACAAACACAGCCTTAGGGCTGATGGAACAACCCGATTTATTACCTTTGCACGAGCAGTTAAAAGACGTGGTGGAAGTGGCCACAGATGACGGAGAATCTTCCGGCGATGAGAGATGTGACTCTGAAGAGGTGGAGTTCGAGTTGACACAGCAGGAACATTTAGATCGAGGCGGGCTTTCCGGCATTTCCTGCTTCGGTTCTGGTTGACAGCACGAAGTCGTGGGAAGATCAACGTGATCATCCGTCGGAGTAAGCTCAGAGACAGGCTCCTGCTTGACAGGCTGTGCGAGCTTCTGGTCTTGCGGGATCTCAGCCATGATGGCAATCCGTTGGTTGGAATCTGTCACCGGGCGTCCTCTGGACCGCACAAGAACGAGAGGTCTCTTGATGTGCTTGCAGGTCGAGGACCGATGGCCTCGAATGCACTGCTCGCACGCATATTTCTCTCCTTCTACCAAGATCATGATGTACTGGCCGTTGTAAGCGGTGGAGGTTGCAACTGATTGGTGGGAAGAACACTGGGGGTCTGCTCTTTAGAGTTTATTTAAAACTTTTTTCCCACTCACTTCACCTAATCTGGAGGGCTCTGTTGAACGTAGGAGATGTTTAAGATATCTCAAAATCGAGTAATCTTGACGATGCCAGATCGACGACGTAGGTTAAACTAGTTTGTAGCAACGCGTATCTGGAGTTATTCGATCGAATACACTCCTTGGCGTGATTGTGCAGTTGGTTATCAAGTCCTTTTTCCAGCCGTGGCTAACCCAGACATCAAGTGAATGGCGGGGTGACTGGAATGGAAGTAATTTGCTCACTTTTAGGTTGGGCCCGTTCCGGTTTCTTTAACCTAGACTGGGTTATAAGGCGGTGCAAAAGTGGCGGTGCAAAATTATTGATGTGGCAGTGGACTTAAATATTAGAAAGGAGAGGAGATATTTCCTGCTTGTCTGCTATCTCCATGGCTAAAGTATCCACGGCACAGAGACGCCTGTTGAAGGAATACAAGGAACTTCTCAAGGATCCTACAGACGGAATAGTTGCCGGTCCTATTTCCGATAACAATCTGTTCAAATGGCACTGCCTATTGGCTGGTCCAAAGGATACTCCGTATGAATACGGTGTCTTCTCTGCCACAATGACTTTCCCTACAGACTACCCTCTGTCACCCCCAAAGCTTCAGTTCAATTCCAAGATAACACATCCTAACATCTACAGGAACGGAACCGTGTGCATCTCGATTCTACATCCACCTGGTGACGATCCAATGAACTATGAGTCCGCCGATGAGAGATGGGGGCCATTGCAAAGCATCGAGAAGATCCTTCTGAGCGTGTGCTCGATGCTGGCCGAGCCAAACTTGAATTCTCCTGCAAATGTCGATGCTGCTGTGCTTTACCGCGATGATCCTAAGGAATATGTCAAGACAGTGAAGCGCCAAGTTGTGCAGACGTTGCAGTGAGTAGTGGGGGGTGGGAGGCAACCGACAACGGCAATACTTTGGCTGCCGTTGATCTCCACTATAAACTCTCTCTCTGATGTCCATTACCGACTCGCTGTTCGCCACTGCCAACTCTATTTATACCACTAGATCAATCCCCGTAAGGTCGTCTGACCAATCACGATATATTTATTCATTTCTTGACGTATTTTCACCGTTACACCATCGCATCTTTGCTGTCTATCAGATCCGCTCAACATCTACGTGGTCGTGTTAAACAGACCGATTCCCTGTCACCAGGGCAATCAATTCATACCCAATGTAATCCGGCCAACCTGACTCTTTAAGTCCTTCGGGCTTCGAGTTTTTTTTTCCCCAGTTATCTCCACTATGGCAGCTGATAACATAGAAGACACTTCAAAGAAGGACAAGCCAGACACCTCGTTCACCGCCTCTAAGCCGTTCACAAGCTCGCGAGCAAGCTACCAGTCCGACGAGAGGATTCAAGGACTGTCACAGGTGATTCTACGGTCGACGTTAATGGGCGGACTCTATGGAGCGTTGGTGTCGATCCCAACTGAACTCTTCATCAGGGCCAGATCGCCTCTATATAGATCATTCGGTACTCGGATCCGTGTTTTCTACCATACTATTCTGGTTGCCTACGGTGCCTCGTTCCTTACAGAGAACAACGTGATGCGATACGAAGACCAAGTGCGCAAAGAGGAGGCTCGCAAGAGACAGGAACTCATTGAATGGAGTGTGGAGAACGGTCTATACACAGGGGATGATGCGGATTACTCAAAGCTTCCCCCACGCAAGTAGGTAGGAAACGAATCGTTGTATATAATAGAATTGATGGACATAGTTACTGAGAGTAAGGAAAGACATTATCGGCCAATATGTTGAGCGAGTCGACAAACTGTGGGTTCTCTAACAGCTCATCCAAGTTCAACTCTTCGTCGTCATTCATTGGAGTGGTAACCATGGCTGCCAGATTCATCTCTTCGACAGTGTATTCGGAAGATCTCCAAGCACTGGTCCGTTTTTGCAATAACTCGCTCATCTCGCTGCCCAGGAACGATTCGAACCAGGAATTGATCATCTTCAGGTGGTCGATATCGAAATGTTCAATCAGGTTGTTGTACTTGCGCATATACTTTGCCGAGAAGTCCAAGACTGGTTTGCCTCTATTTTGCAACCAGTCAATTAAGGCCGTATATGAGCTCGTCATACGGTAAGAGAAGTAGTAATGATCTCTCGTGAGGATGATCACCTTGCCCAGAAGCCGCATCGATCTCACTACGTTGAGATGCATCTGGTCTAACACTTTCACGCGTTCCTTATCGGCATGGGTTTTCTTCTTCGATAGAGCAAGAAGTACACGGATGCCCAAAAAGTGGTAGAGATGTGCAGCTTTCTCAATGTGCTGGATCACGAACGGCATCAGGATAAACGTGTGTGCACTCATGGTGGCAAACAACTTATTGAAAGTGTCGATGCATAATGTCGATGTCCTTAGCAGCAGTTGGAGCATTTCATCTAGCGAGGCTGAAAACTTGTCCAAGTTCTGCTTCTTTTCGTAGTGCAAAGCGATGTAGTACTTGACGTTGAGAATGAACGAGTCCAGATTCAACACGGCCTTGCGGGCTGACACAATTTCCAACGACTGGAAGTCGGATGCTAAATAGATGGTCTCAGCGTCGTGCAATCTGCAGGGAAAGACCTTTTCACGAAGTGTTAGGCAGCGTGAAATCCGCTTTTCCACTTCCAACACAGTCGGTGGCCGTCTCACACGATGAAGAATGTATACAAGTCCATAGTACTCGTCATATAGTTCGTGGTAATTGGCCAACATACCAATACAGAACCTGTCTGTGTCTGCATTTTCCCAGCTACCATCTTCACTCTTAGGGAATTTGGTATCGAAGTCGTCGTTTCTCAAGTACGGTGTGCGCCCATACACGAGGGATAGATCGAGATCAGCCAGGATCGTGCTCCACCACATCTTTCCCCAGAGGTTGCGGAAAGCGAAATTGGTGTGTGCAATGGTACCAGTCAAGGAGGAATCTTCCACTTGACGGTTGAGCCCGATGCTCAAAGCGTATGAAGTGAGCAGTCCCACGAATAGAATACCGTCCGTATAATCACCACCATCACCATCATCGGGCGCCAAGATCTGATACTGCCTAATGAGAGACAGTAATTGGAATCCTTCGATACTGGTTTTGCGAAGGAAGTTGAACCGTTGCAAGGACAACTTGCACATTGTGAGCACGCTGGCCTCAATAGAGTATTCGAGAATGAACGAGCGGTCGTCCACACAGAGAGGACTGTTGGCATCTGTCTCTAAGTTTAGAGATATGTATGAGATGCGGAGAATCAGGATCAGAATGGCGGCGTTCATGAAATCCAGTTTGGACGAAGCATCGATCACTGGCTCGGTACCTTCGTACTGGATGATACGGTCCGCATTCTTTTGCACAGTCTTCTGCTCCAGAACGGGGAAGAACGGACAGATGGTATCGAAGAAGTGACGAATGTGCCAGTCGACAATCCGCCGTGGAGGGAATAGAGGTGCCATCTGCGACAACAAGTCTTCATTGCTCTCGACTTTGGCCAACTTTTCAGTCTTCTTACGCAGCTTCACCTGTCTCTCGAGGCGGCCCATGCCTGATTTCTGCTTAGGATTGGGCATCTTACCCTTGCCATCAACGAACTTCGAACCAGTAACCTTCTTGATCCGCCAGAACTTGTCCATAATGACCTGCATCAACGGATCCTGCTTCCACATCACGCTTCGCTTGAACGAACCCATGCAATACATCCGATTCTTCTTCATCAGGAAGACCAGATTGTTCTTACCTTCATCATCTAACACCAGACTCACCGTATCCTCACTATCCCGGTTCACATTGCCTTGAAACACCGAAGAATAGTATCCTCCCGTTGGCTTATTAACGCTAGTGGCACTGCTGCTCCGGGACAGGCCGGAATCTGAAATGCCCAGGATTCCAATAGGTGTTTTGGACATTTCTTCAACATCCTGGGCGGATTTGGCTGGCTTGGCCTTGTTCCATGTGCTCACACCGACCAACGGTGTATCCAAGGCCCCAAAACTACCCCACTCTTGCGGTCCATCATATATACAAGTTGTATGACTGCGCAAACAATGGCCACACGTCGGATGGGTCCTGTCACACTTGATCTTCTTCTTACGACATGCCGTACATGACAGAGGAGTTCTTCTACGCTTCTTGGCCTGAGTTTCAGACATGAGGATATAGAAGCGAAGGCGACAGATCCAGTGAAGCTCCTTCTGAAAAATAAATCTATGATTTCATAGCGCTTTTTCTGTGGCTTGGCAAATCATAACACGGCGGTAGAAAGTGATGAGACTTGGAGCAGAATACTGCGTTGAACCCATGATAGCCTAATAGTAACCCAATCCCAATCCCGACCCCCTTATAAAAGAAGATACCGCTACACTACGTAGATCATTCACCTTATAACTATTACACAGTCTGCTCTTAGGAATACCTCCCGGCCGCGTATAAAAATTCTAACCTTGCGAAAGACCCCCGGACTTGTTACCTGCAGCATTCCTACGTGCCATACTACTACGTCCGAGCTTTGGGCAGAGCATGGAGTTGATCCCTGAAGAGTGAATCAGTTGAATAGATCAAGTGAGGTATTCTCATTGAATTCCCATGAATATAGTACAATCCACAAAGGAGATGTCCAACGAGATGGTGCCTAACGAGGCCCTCTTACACAACAGCAAGCACAGAGAATCCATGGAGCCGTCTCCTGATGGATCTGCCGATATTATGGAGTCCAGCAGTTCCTCTATGCGTTATGGATCGTCAGGTGGCACCCCAGAGGAGCACACAGAGCAAGTGCCTCCAAGGAAGAGGAGCAAAGTTTCACGAGCTTGCGACGGTTGTCGCCGCAAAAAGGTTCGTTGCAATGGTGTGTTTGCCACCTCCAACAACCAGCTGATACAGCCATGTACAAATTGTGCGAGACTTGGATTACAGTGCACATATACGAGGATTCCACGCAAACGTGGACCTTCCAAGGGATATATCAAGCACAAGCGTATCGACGAGAAAACCTATCAGCAACGACCACCGAGCCAGGGCCAAGAACAGAACCAGGGCCAAGGACAGAATCAGGACCAGGCAGATCGACAGTTGCAACTGCAGCAACTGCAACAGCAGCAGTTGCAATCGCAGCAGTTGCAACTACAACCTCAACCTCAACCACAGACACAAGCACTGCAACAACAGTCAGGACGGCCACATATGTCCATGTATAATGGTCAAATACCACCGGCCAATTCCACTATGACGAATGCTGCCTCTTCTACTATTCTTCTGCCACCTATCAGTGCGATTCCACCACCGATCTCGCCCGAACCTAAGCAGTCGGGCCATGGCTACCTTTCACAGCAGACAAGCCCGCAGCTACAGATCACGCCAGAACTCAATCCGGCCATGCTACAGCAGCCCCATTTATCACGTATGGGTTCAACTGGTTCGATCTCGGGACAGACTGTGGCACAGCCAGGTCAGATTACTGTGCAACCAGGCCAGATCCCTGGACAAATGCCAGGTCAACAAGGACAGTTGGCCGCGCAGGCAGGTCCAGGCAGTACGGGTAGCACAGACAGTTCTGCTGGTGCGCAGGGGCAACCAATCTTTTGGAAAGTGCCATATGAAATGTCCAGTTTCCCTAGAGATAGAAGAGGTTCTATGGATTCGGTGCCATCTCCAGGTGGTATCACGACCAATAACAGCAGCATGAGCATGTACATTAACCGTGTGCCGTCACTGTCAACCATCATGGGTGCTCCAGGGATGGTTACTCCACGGCCACTGTCAAGGCAAGGGTCGATTGGTGCGTCTGATACGGATGAGTACTTCTTCAACCGAAGGTCGTCACAACTGCCAAGGACTAAATATGAGCAACCGATTCCAATGAAGCCTAACTTTGAAATCAGCCCATCGTTGTCTACCACAAACATGAATCCGCCACGCTCACCTAATCAGCAATCGATTTCGCTGTACAAGTCGCTCACATACGACGTGGATACTTTTTACCAAACCATCCAGTCTCAGTATGCGCTCCTTCCTAAACGTGAAGTGATTCTCGCTGCAGTGAACAACCTAGTCAATGCACAGGAGTCGGACAGGATCCTCAGTATGTTTGGGTCGGCTCTGTCGATACTTAACTCGGATTTTAACAACAACTTCGAAGCAATCAACACCATCTTGCAAGGGGTCATGCAATGCTATGGAGACCGGTGGATCATTGCGAAGAGCAAAGATGCACGGCTGATTCTCACTTCATTGCTTGTTGTTCTCAACTATATCGTTGTGCTATCAGGACAGCTCTATTCGATGAGTTTTGCTATAGCCTTCTCCTTCTTCAAAGATTGGTCAGTGTTGCAAGAAGGTCCAGGCAGCGACGATTACCGCAACCTTATGCAATTGCTTGTTTTGGACAACTGCTATGCACTCAGTTTCGGCACCGATCGTAGTTCGATGATCTACACGATGTTTGATGGGAAGAGGTGTGACGAATTCCTTCGCTCACTTGAGCGTAAGGATAAAGTGGAATTCTTCGAGATTGGCCTGCTTTTGCTAGTGATCAGCAACGATTACACGCTAAACGATCCGGCAAATTCGTTTGAGGAACTGACACCGACACAGCAGAATCACAAGTTCTTGCAGATCATCAAGAGCACCAACGAACTATCCTTATTCTTTGCTAGAGTACTGGCACAGATGAGCACGTCGAGACCCGCTAATGTGGACAAGTTCATTTACGAAAACCAGCACAAGGCGTTCAAACTGTGCAAGAAGATCTACAACATGATTGACGAGCAACTCGACGACTTTGAATTCCCGCAGTTGCAACCGCTGCTATCATTGATCGTGATGAAGTGTGTGCACATCTTGAAAGATCTGAGCACCCTGGTGCGGAGCATGATCGATATGGACGAACTTCTTCACATGAACGAGGCGGTGCCGCGATTCAAGGCCCTAGAAGAGGCGATGCAGAACGAGTTTACACGGTGTCTCAATGTACAACTACCGAACAGGCTGGTGCGAGGCACGCTGATCACGCTGGCTTCACAGCCAAGACCTCGCGGAATCCAGCCTGCAGAATTGGGGGCGAAAAATGCCAAAGACCACTGGCAAGTGATGGAAACTTGGTGCCAGCAGGCAAACGAATACTTTACTTGGTCGTTAAAGAACGATTTCGACCATGGGTGGCTTTCATAGCCAAAACTATCTCATTATTGGAGCGCTATGTACCATATTAAACGAAGAAAATGAACCTGGCCTGGTTGAAACCAACCTAGCCCAAAAAAGAAAATCCTTGACGAGGATTACTTAGAACTGAGAATGCTGCTGCTCATTGTAGCCACTTTGGCCGCGGCCAGATGAGAATTGCTCGTCTTCATCATCATTCATGCCCATTCTCCCTTGGTTAGAAGTTCTGGTGCCAGCGGACCTAGTTGTCCTCTGGCCACTGTACTCGTCATCGTTGGACTGGCCACGAGAGCTCTTCTGGCCACCCATGCCTGACTGCTGCTGGGAGTTGGACTGGTTACCAGAAGACATCTGGTTGTCGTTGCTATCGTGAGACGACTCGAATTTATCGGAAAGCTTGTTCATAAGACCTGACATTGTGTATTATATTAACAACGTTCTCAGAGGTGCAACAGGCCTCCTATTTATATACGATGATACATACAACTTTGGACGAGGGCGACAGACCACCCAACGTGACAGGTAGTCAACTCCTCAATTATAAATGCAGGCCATGCAATAAATTGTGATCTGCCACCAATGGATTTCCAATCTGGCTCGCATATAATCAAAATTACTCATCACATTGCTTTGGAAGCAGATAAATAGAATGACACGAATGGTATTGAAGCCGAGCCGGCAAGATGACATTGAGATCAAGGGCATTGTGTTTGACATGGATGGCACATTGACCGAGCCTCAGACGTACATGTTCAAGGAGATGCGCGAAGCATTGGGCATTCTGGGGAAACCAGTCGATATCCTCGATTATATCGCCAGTCTACCCGAGGACGAGGCCAAGATTGCTGAGGAGAAGGTGCAGAGCATTGAGAACAATACGATGCTCAAGATGACGCCTCGGCCAGGTTTGCAGACTCTGTTCAAATATCTGAGTGAGGCCAAGATCAAACACACTATCTGCACCAGAAACACGATCACTCCAGTCAATTACTTGCTAGACCATTACCTGGATGCTGCTACACTGACAGAACCAGTGGTGACTCGGTCCTTCACGCCACCAAAACCTTCACCAAAGCCACTGCTTTACATTGCCGACTCCTGGGGAGTGGCTCCCGAAAATCTTATCATGGTTGGAGATTCTAGAGACGATATGTATTCAGGTTTAGGCGCTGGTTGCTCGATGATCTTTATGCACCATAAGGACAACGATAAGGTGATCGAAGAGATCCCAGAGATCGATCATGTCATTGAAGACTTCTACGAACTGGACAAGTTGCTGGCCAGTGGCTACGAGCGCAAGCCCAAGGAGGCCAGATCGGCTGCACATACATCGGGGTACTAATCAATAGATCTATCGCAATACATAGTCACCACTGTACGTGGTGTATCTGACTCCCTTGTATGGTTTGGCCTTTGTGGCCAGTCCTGACACAATGTGGAGTGCTTTCACGCTGTTGCCGCTAGGTAGCGACCCACGGCACTTGTAGTTGACTTTAGCAAAGCTTGGCTTGAGAAGCTGGTCCCGTTCCTCGTCGGAAACAATTTCCGCTTTCAACGAGAGTGTTTGGCCAGTGGCCGTCTGTTTATCAAAGCTCCACTCATATAGACCATCGCCTCTCGACTCTAAGTTACCCCTGGTGATGCGCAATGGCTTGACCACGTAATCCTTACCCCTTGGCAAGAATATATCCACGTGCAGGTGATCGACAGAGTCGGCAGAGTGAGACAGTTTTGTTTGCAACCGGATCTCAAACTCGTTCCGTTTCACCCCGAGTCCAGTGATCATCTCTGCATCCACTATACCGGTATAGTTCCAGTAGTTTGTGGATTTCGCCGCTGTCTCTTCGAGAAGATCGATTCCGTATTCCATCAGTGTGAACGTCTCATCAGGAGGTACAAACTCCAGCACCGACCGGTTGCTCAAATATGTTTGCAAGTCAACACACCGATGGAAACTTGGCACACCCAGGTCGTGAGATCCGCCATCCAAGATCAATTGAACTTTGGGCATACCAGGCAGACTCGATTTCACCAGGATCTTACCGGTGATACGTGCCACGACAGGTTGTGCAGGCTTATTAAACTTGGTGACACCCACGTCGTAGTATGCAGAAGTCGAGTTGAACCCTTGAGAGAATCCCTTGGAGGTGGGCACTATGAAATCGGTCGACTCGATCACATCAACGAAGAGTTCGTTATCGGTTGATTTCAAGCCAACTTGTCGCCAGGGTATCTCATTGCCTGATTTCTCGAAGATTGATGACGTCTTAACAGTTGACAACGATGGCTGAGGCGCACCGAAGGCCTGATGTTGCTGGTTGATGTTGGATATCGAAGTGGTGGCGGTCTGTTGCAACTGGCGAGCGGTCTTGGTGATCTTTTTCAGAATGCTATTAGTTGGAACCAGTTCGCGAAGTTGGTTCAAGTCTGTAATGTAAGGGTATGATGCATCTAGCATCTCTTGAAGAACAAGAACCAGCTTGTGGCTCTGGCTTCGTATGACCAACGGCGTCAGCTTGTCCGTTTCAAGGAATGCCTTGGACACCTGCACAAAGTCTTGGAAGAACTTTGTGTATTGAAGAGGGTTGATTGGATAAGGCACGGTTGCTTTCGGTGCAGGCGAGCTGTTTTTGATTGTGCTAGATTCTCCAGGCAATTTGCCCTGTGGGACCTCTAGAGGCGAGGTATCTATTAGGTCAGGGGCGGCCGAAGAGCTTGGCTTGACTTCAGTTGGTTCAACTGTTTCTGTTAATGGCTGTGTCTCACCTTCATTAGCTCCTGTCTCATCTTCATCTTCCTCGTCCTCGTCCTCACTATACACCTCCATGTAATTAGGCTCAACTTCAGCCAACGCTAATATACACAGATTGCCCACCTTATTCCACGCAATGGTCCAGGACGAATCAACAACGACAATTGGATCCAACAGGAAACACGAATGCTCATCAAACAACCCTCTATTGCTGGCCTCCAGGGTCTTATACTCGACACCCTTGGCTCTGGCCACCCGGCGTTGGGCCTGGATCAACTGGTCGTGAACGTAATCAAACGAGGGACTAGAAGAGTTGACAACATGCTCGAAGATGAGATCGTCCTTGTCATCGATTATGAACAGCGAATCGATCAAACCCATCGTGTTATAAAGAACAACGCCACAGTAGTGATCGATTCAATCAACAGAAATCTCGAGCCAGCCAGTTTTTTTTTATCACTCAGGCTGCCCTGACTGGCCTGGATTACATAGTCGCGGGGAAAACAACCATTTACCACCAGCACAGCCCAGCTATGAGGAAACGGGGACGGAATTCGGGTCGGCCGTTTTACCACTACAAATAGGGGGGACTATACGGGTAATTGAGACTGCACCTAATACAGAATCGACTACTATTCAAGAACTACCACTCTGTGGGTGCCAATGCAACTGCGAATTGTCCCCTTATATACCAAAAAAATTTTCCAGGCGTGGATCGACCTGTAACCAGCCATAACTATATAAACGAACTGGTCCTCCCTCTCTGATAAAACCTTGGAAGGTATCAAAATAAATATCTATCGACGCGTGGCACCTGTACACCACATTTTTTATAGATAGCCTAAAGACTCTACTGATAGGGCCTAACAGATGAAATGTCGCGTTTGGATCGCCTAGTCACTCTGATTGAGACTGGTTCGACGCCGTTCATCAGAAACACGGCAGCGGATCAGCTCAGCGATCTAGCAAAACAACACCCCGAGGACATCATCAACTTGCTTTCACGTGTCTACCCTTTCCTCGAGGCACGCAAATGGGAAACACGAATCACCGCAGCACGAGCGTTGGGCGGAATCATCTCAAATGCTTCACAATGGGACCCGAACTCGGAGTCTCAGATAGATGAAGAGTTTGATAAAAAAGTCGAGGCCATGGACGGTGAAGACCAGTATAACTTGATCAAGAAGGAGGAAGGTCTGGATGAATACGAGATCGGCAAGCTCGTGTCCAAGTATGACGACCAATTGGTCACTCTGGAAGACTTCAGTTTGAAAGAGGTTCTCCAATCGGGCGTCGTCTTGCTGGCAAGTTCTGGTGCCGAGTATAACATCTTCGGTGGAGATGAGCCCGAGACTTCGAAGCGCCGGAAGACTGCGTTTACTTCGAAGTTGGGACTGGACCAAGTCAAGAAGCAATCGGTCAAGAAGGAATCATCGGTCAAGGAGGAAAAAGAGAAGTCGTCGACTCCACCACCGCCAGCGGAGAAACATATGTCTGCTCGGATGCGTGCGATGGCCAAGCGTAGAGCCAAAGCGGCCCGGTCTCACACCGGCAGAGGTTCAGAGGTGGATCTTTCCAAGAGCTCTGTGTCTAGACAGCTTTCTGCTGATAGCACCACGGTGAAAAGTGAGCAGCAACAGCAACCTGACTCCAAGTTTGAAGTGACCGAGCAAAACCAAGGGTCGAAACTCGTCATGGAGGCGAAACCAACGACAGTATTCGACGAGCAAAACAAGTATAGTGCCTATGTTTGGAAGCTCCAAGGAATCTTCGAATTGCTTGGCAAGGACCTGTTCAATGTGCTCTGGGAGACTCGTCACGGCTCTGCCATGGGCCTCCGAGAGATTGTCAAGTACCAGGCAACAGGCGCTGGACGCATCCTGGGCAGATCTCGAGAGGAAAACGACTATAGAAACAGGCGCATTCTTGAAGACTTGTGTGTGCGACTGATCACACTCTTTGCCGTCGACCGGTTCGGCGACTACGTGTCTGATACAGTGGTGGCACCAGTGAGAGAGAATGCTGGTCAAGTGCTTGCCGCATTGCTGCTTCACTTGCCTGACGAGACCGAGCTCAGTGTCTTCCACACGCTCGTATCACTCATCAAACAGGACACACAGCAGTTAGGAATCAAAGCTCCTTGCTGGGAGGCTAAGCATGGCGGCATTCTTGGCCTCAAGTACTTTGTGAGTATCCGTAAGGACCTACTATTCAAGTACCCGAACTTACTAGACAAGACCGTTGAGATGGTACTCTACTGCCTGAACGATTCCGGCGATGACGACGTCCAGAGCATGGCAGCCGCCACTTTGGTTCCGATAACGACAGAGTTTGTTCGACTGCGTCCAAACATGGTCTTCGAAGTGATCAATGCGATCTGGAACAACCTGTCCGAGACCCGTGATGATCTGTCGGCTTCAACTGGTTCTGTCATGGACTTGTTGGCCAAGCTATGCCTGCACGAGGAGGTTCTCCATAAGATGAAAGAGCACGCGCTCGACGATCCAAAGTACAAGTTCAAGAGCCTTGTGCCGAAACTCTATCCGTTCCTTCGGCACTCCATCACCAATGTGCGCAAATCGGTCTTGAAGACACTTCTTGCATTCCTGGCTATCGACGATGATACTGTCAAGGACTGGATCGATGGTCGGATCTTCCGGCTCATGGTGCAGAACTTGCTCATGGAACAGAACCCTGCGGTGGCCTCCCTCTCGATGAAAGTCTACGAGACCATGTTGAAAGAGGTTCAGAAGGGCAACCATGGTGATATAGAAGATCTCTTCTCTGAACACTGGTTCCCATTGCTTGAACTACTCACTACACCAATCGGTATTGCACGATTCAACTATTCCATGGACCCAGAGTACCTGTTGCGGCCAAGTGGCAGCACATTGGCACTCTCTGATATCAGATTGACTGGATTCAATATGTCTGAGCATCATCGCAAGCGCAAGCACCCTACTCCGGATGAGGACCATGATAAGAAACTCACTGGAATCCCAGACTCTGAGCATGATCTACGTGTGAACATCGATGCCCCCGTCATCAACGGTGATCTTACACTGGTAAGCAGGGAGGTACTGATTAGTACGCGTATTGCTGCGGCCAGAGCTATAGGAAAGACTCTTGCACAGTATTCCCGTCCCGAGGAGTTGCGAAAGCCTCTAGAGCAACTGGCTAAATACCTAGACGATCTGCACTCTACTCCTCGTCTATTTGCCTCGATTGTCATTGCTGAATACTGTGGTGCATTAGTGAATCCCGTTCCTGATGCGGTCAAGGATCTGTTCTTACCGATACTGCAAAAGTCATTGCAAGATCCATCATCATTCCCTTCATTCCGGGAGATGGTGCCTACTTTGCGTGGACTTCGCACCGGATGCTTGCAATTGTTTAGCATATTCAGAGACACAGGTAAAGTGTCCAGCTCAAAGATACCTCCGATGGCCGTCGTCGTTGAAGGAGAGCCAGATGCTGGTCCTGACGCCTTTGGAATCTCCACAGCTGATAAGATTGTTGGCGATTACTACAACAAGCTCTACAAGTCGATGCCTGCGGTCTACAGAATGTCGGCCAAACAGCCGTTGGAAGATGCCAAGCACCGCGTGGAGATGTTGATTGCTGACACTAAGGAATCTTACAAGGACTGCACGACATCGATCCTTTCAGCGTACGCCTCCGCCTCCGTCAGATTGGGAGGAGTGCCGAAGAAGTTAAATCCAATTATCCGTGCTCTAATGGATAGCATCAAGTCTGAAGAGTCTGTTCAATTGCAGTCACTCACAGCGGAATCTGTGGCCTCATTGATTGTTTTATTGCACGAGGCAAGCAAGACAGGAGCGTCTGATAAGATGGTCAAGAATCTGTGTGCATTCCTTTGCGTGGACACATCCCAGGTGCCAGAGTACGTTCCAAATAAGGACCTTACAGACGTGATTCTGTCGCTGAAAAAGGAAGATACCAAGGTTGAGCCTGAATCGGAGGAGACAACTAATGCGATCCACAAGGCTAAGATCGAGCGTCGCGGAAGTCAGCGTGCTTTGGAGACTCTGATCAGGAGATTCAAGGCAGATCTGTTCACTACTTTGCCAAAGATCAAATCAATGATGGTGGACGCCTTAGACCTGTTCAACAACAACAAGCCTGAGCCTACAGACCAAGAGGGTCAGGCGGCCATCGATTCTCTTGAGTTGATTCGTGCTCTGATCGGACCTCTTGACAAGTCGTTATATCCCGAGATTACTGAGAAGAAAGATCTGATCCTAAAAGCACTGCAATCACCGCAGTCTGTCTTTAGATACTCCGCAGCCAAGTGCTTTGCAAGTATGTGCCAGACCGCTCCAAACATCGGGTTTGAATTGCTTGTCAAGAGGGTCATTCCAATGCTGAACAATGCTTCCGATGTGACGCAGCGGCAAGGAGCCATCGAGGCAATCTACCACATTGCCAGCGGAATGGGCGCAGACATCCTACCTTACGTTGTGTTTTTGATTGTTCCAGTGATGGGACGGATGAGTGATTCGAACAACGATGTTCGTGTGCTCTCCACGTCTACATTTGCGACAATCATCAAGCTGGTGCCATTGGAGGCAGGAATTCCCGATCCTCCAGACATGCCAGCAGAGTTGCTCTCCGGAAGAGAAAAAGAGCGTGGATTCATCCAACAGATGATGGATCCGACAAAGATCAAGCCGTTCGAGCTACCTGTCAGTATCATGGCAACGCTACGTAAGTACCAACAGGATGGAGTGAACTGGTTGGCATTTTTGAACAAGTACCACCTGCATGGTATTCTCTGTGACGATATGGGACTTGGCAAAACGTTGCAGACTATCTGTATCGTTGCCAGCGACCACCACATTCGGGCAGAGAAGTTCAAAGAGACCTCTGGTCCTGAGTGGAGGAAACTACCTTCGTTAATAGTGTGCCCACCGTCATTGACTGGTCATTGGGAGCAAGAGTTTGGACAGTTTGCTCCATTCATGAAAGTTCTCGTCTACGCAGGCCCACCATCGGTGCGTGCCGAGTTGCGTACCAAATGGGAAGACTATGACGTGATTGTCACGTCGTACGATGTTGTTCGTAATGACATCCAATACGTTTCAAAGCACGACTACAACTACTGTGTTTTGGACGAAGGTCACATCATTAAAAATGCACACTCTCGCCTCACCCAGTCTGTCAAGACACTACGTGCCGACCACCGCCTGATCCTGTCTGGAACTCCTATCCAGAACAACGTGTTAGAGTTGTGGTCACTGTTTGACTTCTTGATGCCGGGATTCTTGGGTACCGAGAAATCGTTCCAAGAGCGGTTCGTCAAGCCGATCTCTGCCTCCAGAACCAACAAGGGCAATAAAGAACAGGAAGCCGGTGCTTTGGCCGTCGAGTCGTTGCACAAACAGGTTCTCCCATTCATGTTGCGGCGGTTGAAAGAGGACGTGCTGTCGGACCTGCCACCAAAAATCATCCAGGACTACTACTGTGAGCTTTCGTCGTTGCAAAAACAGCTTTACGAGGACTTTGTGGTGAAGCAGAAGACGGAGGTGAAGCAAGACTTGACGAATTCCGACGACAAGCAGGGCAAGCAGCACATCTTCCAGGCGTTACAATACATGCGGAAATTGTGCAACTCTCCTGCGCTGGTGTTGACACCCAACCACCCACAGTATAAGGATGTGACTGCGTATCTGAAGAAGTACAACATGGACATCAACGACATCCACCATGCGCCTAAGTTGTTGGCGTTGAAGAACCTTCTCAAGGAGTGTGGAATCGGGCTCAAAGAGAGCGAAGGTAACGGATCCTCATCAACAGAGGTGTTGAAAGAGGAGGTTATTTCGCAGCACCGGGCACTGATTTTCTGTCAGATGAAGGACATGTTGGATATTGTGGAGAATCAGCTGTTGAAGAAGAAGATGCCTTCGGTTACTTACATGCGTATGGATGGATCGACAGACCCTCGATACCGGCAAGAGATTGTGCGCAAATTCAACAACGATCCATCGATCGATGTGCTACTTCTCACGACGAAAGTCGGAGGTCTCGGCCTGAATTTGACCGGTGCAGACACGGTGATCTTTGTGGAGCATGACTGGAACCCTATGAACGACTTGCAAGCCATGGACAGGGCCCATCGTATAGGACAGAAACGTGTGGTCAATGTGTACCGGTTGATCACGAAAAATACGCTGGAAGAGAAGATCATGGGTTTACAGAAGTTCAAACTGAACATTGCCAACACTGTGATCAACCAGCAGAACAGCGGACTGGCATCGATGGATACCAACCAGCTTCTGGATCTGTTTGAGCAAAGTGAAACAGCAGGTGCTGGTGCGGGCGACGCGTCGGTCGAGGTCGAAGAGTCGGCCAAAGAAGAGTCAGAGAAACCCGGTGCAGCAAGCCGCTCGGATCTACCCAACGAGGTTGGTCTTACAGGAAAGGCCGGGTCCGCAGTGCAGAATCTCGGAGAATTGTGGGATGAGTCTCAATATACGGAGGAATACGACCTCGCATCGTTCATCAAGACGTTGTCTTAAGCAACGAGAAAGTTATCGAGAGGAGTGCCAAATTCCCCAGTTACATGCAAGGCGCTTATCATACGGAACAGCGTGCACGGTCGTATCGAACGATCGGACGGGTAAATCCACAAGCGTTGTCCCCCCTGTACCAATATCATTTACCAAAATTATCGACGCGTCTGTAGTCTTGGAGCGTTGTGTTCTATAAAAAGAAATTCGAGACCCGCATTGTTATCATAAGGGAGGGCAAAATAACAAGGACTCACACTGAATTTCTTTTTCTCGACTCTCGGCTTTACACGTTTGTCTTCTTCACACTTCAAAATTTTTTTTAGCATCGTCATAATCCGTTTCTCCTTAAACGAAGTCGACAACAAAGCTGCGTGGCGAGTTTGAACGAGCACGTATCGATTTGTTTGTTCAGTATAACGGGAATCTTCCAGCGAAGAAACACGGATTTCACACAACAGCCACAGCGCATAGCTTGAATGAATCAGCAACTGGTTGGCCAGACGATGAACGGGGCTCGTGCGATGCAATTGCCACAGCAAGGACCGGACCAGCAGCAAATTGCAGGCCGCCCTCCTGCACCGGGGCAAGTTATTACACAGGCACAGGTTGCCCCACAACAAGGCTCGGATCCCGCATCGTTAGATGCGCGCCTGGCACAGGAAAACGCCGAGACCTGGATCGCGATCGGTTCCTGTGCGGACACGATTGGCAACGTGGAAAAGGCCGTGGAGGCGTTCTCGACAGCGCTCAGATACACACCTAATAACCCCAAGGCGTTGACCCAGTTGGCAAATGTGTACCGGACGAGAGATGCTTTTGCAGAGGCGGCCGATCTGTACAGACGGGCGCTGTCTTTGGACCAGAACAACGGAGAGACTTGGGGGTTGCTCGGTCATTGCTACTTAATGTTGGATGACTTGCAAAGCGCCTACACTGCATACCAGCAGGCTCTCCTGAATTTGCAGAACTTGAACGTGCCGAAGTTGTGGCATGGAATCGGTATACTCTATGACCGGTATGGATCTCTCGAGTACGCCGAGGAGGCCTTCGTCCGCGTCTTGGAGATGGACCCTAATTTCGAAAAGGCCAACGAGATCTATTTCAGACTCGGAATCATCTACAAGTTGCAAGGGAAGTTGCAGAAGGCCCTCGAGTGCTTCAATTACATTCTATCGATGCCTCCAGCTCCACTGTCGCAGTCGGACGTTTGGTTCCAGATTGGCTCGGTGCTCGAGCAGAATAGAGACTACGCCGGAGCGAAGGAGGCCTACGAGCGCGTCCTTCAGACCAACCCTAACCACGCCAAAGTTTTGCAGCAGTTGGGTTGCCTCTACTCACAACAGGACGCACCATTCCATGATCCGGATGTCGCTCTGCACCTGCTGAGACAGTCTCTCGACTTGAACCAGGCCGACGCACACTCTTGGTACTACTTGGGCCGCGTCTACATGGCCAAGCAGGACTATTCGAATGCGTACGAGGCATTCCAGCACGCTGTCAATATCGATTCTAGAAACCCAACGTTCTGGTGCTCGATTGGTGTGCTCTACTACAAGATCTCTCAGTATAAAGACGCTCTTGATGCCTATACACGTGCGATCCGTCTCAACCCATACTTGTCCGAAGTTTGGTATGATTTGGGTACGCTGTATGAGACTTGCAACAACCAGATTGGAGATGCCCTCGATGCATACCACCGGGCAGCTTCTCTGGATCCAAACAATCCTCACATCCAGGAAAGGCTTATCCAGCTCACCAAATATCAAAAGGAAGGAGGTGCTCCACCGCCTCCACCACAGGGTTCTTCGCAACCTCTGGTGCCAGCTGTGGCTCAGTCTGCTCCTATACAGCCTAGCGTGGGTCAGTTGCCAACGGGCGCTGCTCCAGCAGGTTTGGCCCAGGGACAGCCAGAGTTGTCCTTCCCAGCGCCTCAGCAGCAACAGTTGCCACAGGCGGCCGGCTCTCAAGTGCCATTGCCACCTCCTCAGTTGCCACAGGCTACCGCCCCGCAGGCCCAGGGCGCTCAACAGTTGCTCACACCTCAGCAACCACAGCCTCCACTTCAACCACAGCAGGCTCTTCCAGTGCCTGTCGCCGCCAAGTTACCTCCAATGCAGAATGCGCAGGAGACTAACGGTAAGCCAGAGGCTGATGGTAAAGTTTCGTTGCCACCGATTTCCGCTACAGAGGCTGCTGTCGACGAAAAGAAGCATCAACTAGACGACGCTGTTGAGGAAGTCTCTGAGAAGAAGGCCAAGCTTGTCGATGGAATCAAGAAGGGTGTCAAGGCTGCCAAGAAGGCTATTGGCGAGCACGTGGAGAAGGTGAAAGAAGCTGCCAAGGAGGCTGCTCAAGAGACAGAGAAGGTCGTTGCCGAGACTGTCAATGAGCCTGCTGAAGCTGCCACCGAAGCTGCCGCAGATGCTGACACCACTGAGGATGCTCCTGCTGCCCAGAATGCTGCCGACGAGAAGCCTACGATCCAGTTGAAGCCAATGGAGAAAGAGGAAGTGGCAGAGTTGAAGAATGAGGACGAGAAGGAGTCTTCCGCCGAGCCTAAGACTACTGAATTCGAGGCAGATGCTAAAGTGGACGCCAAAGAGTCTCCAAAGGACGCAGCCGTCGAAGTCAAAGAGGCTCCAGTTAGAAAGGTTGACGAAGACGAGGATTATGATGATTGATGAATGTGGCCCGAAGCCAGTATGTAACTATAGTGTCTTGTTAGCAACTAGTTAAAATCCAATAAGCTACTACCACTAAATCAACCTATACCTACCTAGTGGGAATCATACGTAGTGGGATCCATACCCAGTGGGATCCATACCCAGTGTGAGCCATACCGAGTGTGAGCGTATATTAATTTGACTAAGATGTAAAGTAGAGACTGTCACTCGACAACCTCATCTAGAAACTGTTTGATCCGCTTCAGCACTTTCAACTTGACATTATCCGACACCATTGCCATTCCTTGGCTTTCTAGCTGGCTTACCAACGCGGTAAACCTGATCTCTTCGCCGTTCTTCCCCTTGTCACTGACAGTAGTGTCAGTCAACTCTCGAAACTGCTCAAACCACCCGGAGTTGGCCAACTCCAACTTCAGTATGTTGAATATCTCCTGATACTGTCCGCTGGCAACCAGTTCCTGCTGGATACGTAGCCGTAGTTCATCGGGCGACTCGTTCGTCATGATAAAACTTGGAGATCGAATTTAAAACATTTTCTCCCCTAAAAGTATATGCTGAGAGCTCTCTGCAGGCAGATGTCAACCGCCAAGAAATTCGACTTAGAAGCAGCCAAAGTCACCAAAGTGACTCCATTGGAGGACAAGGATGCTAGATTCATCCGACTCAGTAAGCTCAAATATACCGGCGCCGACGGTGTCTCCCGTGACTGGGAGATGGCAACCCGGACAACGAGACCTAAGGGCGTCGACCTGGATGGCGTGGGAATCCTCGCCATCACCAAAGTTCCGTTCGGCCAGGTGCCCAAAATCATTCTTCAGAAGCAATTCAGACCTCCCATTGGAGGTATCTGCATTGAGATGCCTGCCGGTCTTATCGACCCGAACGAGACTCCCGAAGTGTGCGCCTTGCGTGAGTTGAAAGAGGAGACAGGACTCGTCGGAGTGATCAAGTCGGTGTCACCATTGATATTCAATGACCCTGGATTTACCAACACCAATACGATCATTGTAACGGTCGAGGTCGACATGTCCACCGAGGAAAACCAACATCCCGTGACCAATCTCGAAGATAACGAGTTCATCGAGACGTTTTCGATTCCAATCAACAAATTCTGGGAGAAACTGGTCGAATTACAGAACGACGGTTACAAGATCGACGCCCGTGTGCAGAATGTTGCCGAAGGTATCAAGATGGCCAAGGCGTTGGGTCTTTAGCTGGATATCCTATCATTATGTATCAAATTTCAGAGTCCTTAAATTCTAACCGCGGTGTTTTAATTCGGCCCGCATTTGGGCATAGCGATCAAGGACTGGATTAAGTAGGTTATTTTCGGTAGTTTTGCATGGTTGTAAGGCCCCTTTGTTGGTCCTTCATGATCAAACAGGTCAATTCCAATCAATTGATGCTCCAGTAGCTTCAATAACCATCATTCAGTTGTGCTCCCCAATGGTAGCAAGCATAGGCCACGAGCCCAGAAAAATTTTAGATCTGCTACACAGGCATTGAGATGACTTCGCACCAAATGATCAAAGACGGTTGGTTCTCCGAGATATCCAACACGATGTGGCCAGGCCAGGCAATGTCTCTTCGGGTTGATAAGGTTTTGCACGTGGAAAAATCAAAGTATCAGGACATTCTCGTGTTCAAGTCTACAGACTACGGAAACGTGCTGGTCCTGGATGGAGCCATCCAAGCCACCGAGAGAGACGAGTTCTCTTATCAAGAGATGATTGCTCATCTAGCATTGAATAGTCATCCATGCCCTCGAAAGGTTCTCGTCATTGGTGGAGGCGATGGTGGAGTTCTTCGTGAAATCCTCAAGCACGATTGTGTCCAAGAAGCGCATCTGTGTGATATCGACGATGCAGTGATACGTACTGCTAAGAAATACCTTCCAGGGATGTCCAAGTCGTTCGACAACCCCAAGGTTCACGTTCATATCCAGGATGGATTCGAATTCCTCAAGGAATACACCAACACGTTTGATGTAATAATCACCGACTCGTCAGACCCGGAAGGACCAGCAGAGTCTCTGTTCCAAGAGCCTTACTTCAAGTTGCTCTCTGGTGCACTTACTCAGAAGGGTGTGATGACAACCCAGGGTGAGTGTATCTGGTTGCACTTACCTCTGATTAAGATGGTCAAGGAGGACTGTGCAAAAGTGTTCCCCGTCGCAAAGTATGCCTACTGTACGATTCCAACATATCCTTCGGGCCAGATTGGATTCATGGTTTGTTGCAAAGATGAATTGGCCGACGTCACTAAGCCATTGCGGTACGTTGATGAGGCTAAGGAACTATTCCTTTACAAGTACTACAACAGGCAGATCCACGAGGCCTCGTTCGTGCTACCTAACTTTGCGAAGCAGGCAATAGAGTAATCTAATGTATTTGGCTGCTTAGCTATTCTCACGGACGTTGTTGAGCACGTTCTCGAACTCCCACAGGAACTTGGCGTTCTCTGCTGGCGTACCAATTGTAATTCTAAGGCAGCCAGTGCAACCTAATTCGTTACCTCTGAATCTGGTAACAACTTGGCGCTCGGTAGCCAGCCGGTGGTAAACCTCGTGCGCAATCTTGTTGTCAGGAACACCGTCCTTATTGAGGAGACTGATCAGAATGAAGTTAGAGTCCACTCCGCCGACGTTCGCACCGACTCCATTCAATTTCAGGATTTTCTCCAGCACGATACCACGCTGAGAGATGATCTCACCACAGACCTTCTCCTTGAGAGCGATGGACTGCTTGGAAGTAGCTCTCAGGGCAACATCGCTGGTGATATTACTGATGTTGTATGGATACTTCATCGAATTCAGGAGCAGAGACACCTCTTTGGTCGAGTAAGTGACTCCCAATCTGATACCAGCGAGACCAAACGCTTTAGAGAACGTTTGCATAACGACGAGGTTCTTGTGTTCGTTGACCAGAACGCACATCGAGGCACCAGGTGGAGAGAAGTCGATGTAAGCTTCGTCGACAACGATCAGTCCGTTCCACGAGCTGGTCTCGACTTTATCAAGCAGCTGTAAAATAAGTTCCTGCTTGATGAGAGTAGCCGTTGGGTTTCCAGGCGAAGTGATGTAGACCAGCTTAATAGCAGGGTCTGCCTGCAACTTGGCCCAGATCTTGTCGGGTTGGATTTGGAACGTGGTCAAGTCTAGTGGCACCTGGACGAGTCCGGCCTCGTTCACTGTGCTGCAGATGGCATACATTCCATACGTAGGAGGACAGACAACCATCTTCTCTTTGGTTGGCGCAACGCAGCACCGTATCAACGAGTCAATACTCTCGTCAGAGCCGACTCCCAGGCACAAATTGTCGGTAGTCAACTCAAGACCCTTCTTGAACTTAATTTGGGCGTCCTCTTTAAGCGATTGACCGTTCCTGTAAGCAATAATCTGTGATTTCAACTTCTGTTGGTGAGGATCCGGGTACCGATTAAGATCGAGGTCTTTCTCCTCGGCAGAGATCTCAGACTCGGCTAGACTGGGGCCAAAAGTGTTCTCGTTGGCATCCAGCAACACTCCTTCAGAGAAGTCGTCTCTGGCACAACGGTATGGCTCCAACGTGAGGATGTTGGGCCGGGCGATCTTCTTGATATCAAACACCATAAGTGAGGTTAAAGAGGTGGAGAAAAATTAATCTCCAAAGAGTCATCATATCTGCATGTTGAACAGTATTCTGAGTCACGTTGGGTTGAGCGACCCGGACGTGGAACGTCAGCGGATGTTGGAGAAGAAGATCTCCAAATGCTTCCCACTGGAATTACACTCCAAGGACGGCAGCATCACAATCACCACGGGTGTTTACCGTGTAGACCGCCTCGATCGACACCAGTTACTCCAATGTTTGAACGTGGTCGATGCCAACCTTGGCGACGAATATACCAAAGTCGAGGGGGAGAATTGGAAAGAGAAGAAGCTGCATGAGATGCAGGAGTTCTGCTTGACTTACGTTCTGTTGATGCACAACACCGACTTGGCCGGATTCATGTCAATGAAGCTGGTCGTTGACAACGATTTACACGTCTTATATCTGTATGAGATTCAGTTGCTACCCGACTATACTGGGCAATCGTTCGGGTCACAGATACTGCATGCGTTCAATAAGGTTCCAGACGCTCTGAATGAGTCGAAACGTTTCCTCGAACGGTTCGAACCCGTTCAAGGCACGTCTTTGACGGTATTCTCAAAGAACGTGAGAGCTCTCAAGTTTTACGAGCGCAATGGCTATGTCTTGGCTGAACAGTCACCGACGGACACGACTACCGCGAATGGAGTCCGCCAGCCTGCCTACTATATCATGATCCGTTACTCCACCGCCGGAGCTCTATAGCATTATTCCACGTCCAATAAACTTTCCAGTCCACTCGATGCTCGTTCTTTCCGATTCTGAGGTGCAGCAGCTTTTGGGTGGCTTGGATATCCCGACCATCAAGCAGCATCAGCAATGCCTCATCCAAGGATTGCTCGAGTACTACCAGAACAACGAACTCATTCCTCAGAGAATAGTTACTCGGACACAGTATGCTACTCATCTCTTCATGGCCTCTACAGGTTCCAACGTCGGTATGAAGGCATTGACCTCATCGAAGCGAGGATTTGCAGGAGTATTGACGTTAATTGACAAGCAATATGGCAATACACTGGGTGTGTTGAATGCTGCTACGGTGACAGCGTTCAGAACCGCTTTGGCAACCTCTTTGGCCTTGGTCAAGGCATTCCCCAATCCATCGGATATTGGTGGACACTTGATCTGTTATGGAATAGGTCCTCAGGCTAAGTGGCATATCCATTTGGCTTTGCTGTTATATCCAGGGAGGTTCGACAAAGTGATCATTGTGAACAGAACTGCCGCTAATGCCGAACCGCTGGCTTTGGAGATCGCCAAGTTGATCCCAATGGAGGTTCGGGGCCTGGACGATCCACAACTCGCAGATGACTATACAAATGCCAGTGTCATCTTCACTTGTGTTCCATCTACCACGCCTACGGTGGTTCAATCGCTCGTCTCTCGTTGCAAACGTTCCAAACTATTCATTGGAGCCATTGGATCATACCAACCTCAAATGATAGAAATCGAGGGAGCAGTCATTAAAGACTGTCTAGCCCATGGAGGTAAGATCATTGTTGATTCTGCGCCACATTGCCTTGCTGAGGCAGGTGAGTTCATACAGAACGGAATCACTAGGGACTCGCTGTGCGAGCTAGCCTCGTTATACGGTGAGAATCCACCAAAAGACCAAGTGCAATACCTTTCGACAGGTAGAGTGGTCATCAGTAAACTCGTTGGACTTTGTATAATGGATGTGAGTGTTGGAGCCAGCATTGTTGATAAGGCTAAAGAGGCAGGTGTTGGCACCCAAATCGACAACTTTTAAAATCCCAAATCCGCACTGAAAAATTTTAGACACCTAGACGACACCGATGCTTCCTCAAAGAGCCTTGATACGGCCTGTGAGGCTTGTCAGGTGGTATTCCAAGCCTAGCCGAGTTGCTAAACTCGATAATTCAACTGACTCTGACGTTATAACTGCCCAGGACCTCGAAAAGTTCAACTCTTACCTCAAAGAGGCCAAGTTCCCTACCCCACAGCAGCCCAACTTGTCCAATGTTGTCTCGCAGTTCTCATCCACGGGCAGGACACTTTCTGATCTGATCAACTCTACATTGGACATTTTCATTAAGCGAACTACAGAAGACGTTACTTCTTCTGACGCGGCTCCAATGATACCTACTCCTACAACGAGAATTGGTATCACCGAGAGAGAATGGATATTGATGAGTAAAATCCGCCTTTACTTGAAGACTTCCAACGATGAAGAACTATACAACGTTCTCAAACGGTATCGCAAGTATCTTCCATCTCTAGAACGAGAACTGACGGCGTTTGACATCTCGCTGATTATCAAACGTCTCACCGATTACCAGCGAGACATGATCAAAGTTTTCACCGCAGAGCAGAGCTTCGCATCTCGGTTATCCAAGGACTCGAAGCTCTCGCAGCTGGTTCACAACAAAAACAAGGTCTATATTGGTGTGCGATCGATCATTCGGACTCTGTCCAAGTCTCATAAACTGGGTTCTCTAGATTACGAGACACTGGTCCGGTTTTGCACCGACAATCTCCGATTCCACGATGCTATCGATGTTATAGAGGAGTTGGAGACCAAGATAGCAACGCAGGCTGGTCTATCTATGACCAATGCTCTTTGGGCAACCAAGATCCAGATATTGACCAGATCTTCCGATAAGACTTGGACACTGGGACGTCATGACTTTAAGAGCAACCGTGCTCAGCTACTCCCAGCAGATTATCAGTACTTGAACGGTGCTCCAACTGATATCATTTCCTTGCTCCAGTCGTATGAGAGTAGCGGTTTGGAGCCAGACAACCAGGTGTACAATGCGATGCTGTTGGCATTGGGCAAGTCTCGCAACGTCAAGGGGCTCGATTCGTACATTCAACACGTCTGGGGAATCGATCCGTCCACGGGAAAACTTATCTGGGACGGTCCAACTGATTTGGCCCTGACAGAACCGGACTTTCACCTCTTGAGTTCGATCACACTCTCATACAACTACAACAACGAGCTCGTCAAGCCTATTCTGGTTGGCAACGCTCTCATCGAGTACTATCATCTTGACCTCAAGCATTCTCATAAATACTGGGAGACCTTACTTCGTTGCACTGGAATGCAGAGCCAGAACATAGCAAAGCAGATGCGTGCGCAGGCCTGGCATGACTCGTCATCCGCTCCGGTTGATACATCGCTTCAAAACAACACATTCGATCTGCTCTGGGATCAAAGCATTAAGGCCGTCCTCAGACCTTCCAACACAATGGTTAGGCTCCGGCTCACCTATGGTAGCTTGGAGTCGTTGCTTGCAGACCTACCTAGAATCCGCGACCGTGCCATCAATCCGGAATTGAATGTCACGACGAGCGAGGCAGCTTACAACGAGAATCTCCTCCTCTCATGTCTGAACCGGTGTCGTACCGAGCTCATGAAACGCCGCGAGTTCTACAAAGCTGACGACCTCATCAAGCGGTACTCGATTAACCCTGGCATGACGAAGCTGTTGCAAAGAAAGCTGTCAGAGTACCAAGGCCGCTACTTGAAGCGGGAGAGCCGCAAGAGATCGGATGCCAAACAGAACTACGATGACGATGACAGCAGCATGTTTGGGCTATATTAACTTTACTATCTAATTGTACTAAATGCTATTATGCGGAGACTCTGATCAGCTCGTTGCTGTTCATATACTTGCTCAGGAAGATCCATATCCATCGGTACCAGACGATCTGTGAATAGTGAGCGTACGACATCGTGGCCAAACTCACAAACCATGCATTGAAGTCGCTGTAGATGGTGAACGAATCCGATTCAGTCTGTAATGGGAACAGGTCTGGGACTTTCTGGTTAATTAGCGTCGGCAACTTCGTTTCTTGAATGTACTTCCAGAGTAGTTGCATGTTGACCCAGATAAACGACGAGTATTTCTCGATGAGAGGCCACGACTTCAACGACAGCACGATCGGTCCCGTACCACCTTGAGCGACAGTATCGTTTGCATATTTTTGAACACCATAGTAGAGTGATCTGTGATTAGGGTGATCTGAAACACCGTTTTGGTCGAATGTTAGCAGAACCAAGTTAGGCTTGAATAGTTGCATTTCATCCAATTCTACCGTCAAAGTCTGTGCAACATCGTCCGTTTCCCACAATTTGGTGATATTATCCTCAAATCCGAGAACTTTCACTGATGAGATGTCCAAATACCGGGCAGCTGTATGGATTTCACGTTGTCTGGTCTCTCCAAGGCCATCGTAGTTACCGTTGGAGAAGCACAGAAGGTGAAATTCGTTGTTGTAGTCGTGTTTGGTGAGTTCTAAGATGGTAGGCGTGAAGAACATCGATTCATCATCGGGATGAGCCGTCACCAGCACTATATCAGAGTTAATAAGTCCCTCTTTCACCACGGTTCTGGAGTTGAGCTGGTAAAGCGACGTCGAATTTAGATACCCGTCCAGATCTGAGGACAGAGGCGGACTGATCCGATGATACATTGGAATGACCGTGCTAAGTATTGCCCATATCAGTAGTGACTGGATTGGTTTAAGAACCACCCTTTCCATGACTCTTCTGCAGCGGGACATGATCGATGCAGATTCGAGTAAAGTGCAGATGTTTTCGAGGTGAAAAATTTGGATCTTCAAGCACATGTCGTCTCGAGTGTTTCCTGTGAAGATGGGGAGCCTGGCCATGTTTGGTGGGAGACGCCATCTTACTAGATATACATTGGCATCTACCAGTCGTCCCAAGCCTCGGATGAGACAGAAGATAGATATTAAGGCTGTCTTGGAGCCAAAGGACCAGGATGACAAGCCCGAACATGCCAAGAGAGTCCCGGGGAACAATAAGGCTACATTAGAACAGAAAGAGAACTACCGGACGCCATTTGTCAGCTTTGGTTATATGGATGCATTGAATGTGGCTCTCAGTGGAGAGAATCAACTACTTTTCACAGAGTATTCTGACTATGCTAGCATTAAGGACGAGCATGTCAGAGATGTTCGGCATTTGAGAAAGAATCTCGTTGATTTGTTATTGGAGTATCCCAAAAGGACAGCAGGAGACCTTGTGGTGATGAAGCAATTACCTGTCAAGAGAGTTGTGTTGCCGGACGATCTGGCAGATGCTCTGACGGCCGAGTTGCAGAGTGTCGAATCGGTGGAGGAGATCTCGGAGTTGATAGAGTCATACCGAGAAACGAAGCTTCAACGATACAAGGTTTCGGATGTGGTCGCTGCATTAGTATCTGTTCTGGACTCTCCATCTGTTCTGGCCAAGCTAGTATCTTGGAAGATTGTTGATTTCGAGTTTCCGGAGCTTGCAGAGATCGTGACCAGTTTCATCTCTAGAGACCTTGGATCTGTGCAAACGATCATCTCTAGCTTTGAGAAGATCAACGGTAAAGGTTCGTTCCTTGCGACTGCCACTGCAACTCTGAAATTGGACCTTTTGGTGGCATTCGTTGAGGCAAGGGATTTCCAAAGCGCATTCCAATGTTTGAACAGTCTCATGGCATCCAAGGTGTGTCCAAGTCCTGAACTCACTACGGACTACATCCAACTGGTTTCAGACACCGCCAACGCTATCAATTCGGAGTTCAACGATAAAAAGATGGTGTTCAATGCGTACTCTACGCCCGTTGCCAAGATCATGAGAACTCCTGAGGCAATGTCTTCCAAGATGGTGAGCATAATTGTACCATGGCTGTCTGATAATGAGTTGAAATGGTTTGTCAACTACCTTCGTCTGTGTCCAGACCACAATATTCCATACTTGGAACTGATTCAGAGGTTTGCGTCGACTTTGCAAGGCATGCCAGTCGACAATGCTATCCAATTGACGGCGTTCATCAAGTCGTTGGGTTCCGACAAGTTTGACAGAGATACCAAGGTGGCTATCGCTACTCTGTATGCCAAGTACAAGTCTCCTCTTGCTGTCAGAATCTGGATAGATTCGTTACAGTTGACAGCAACTGAGAGCACCGAACTGGTGAAACTGCTCGAGTCGGCGTCTCGGTCGTCAGTGTTCGCTACACAGCAACTGCCAGGCCGGTCCAAGGAGGATATAGTGTCGCTGATGAATGAGCTTAAATGATTTAATGTATTATAGATCTAATTTCTTAGCGAGCCGAGCTGGAGCCGTCGTGGCACAGCTTGCAAACGGAGCAATCTTGAGACCTTCCAACTCCGCAATGAACTGCTTCTGAGCAGTGGGGCCGCCTGCACCCATAGGAGGAATGGGTTGCTGTTGCTGCTGCGACATCAACTTGTTGACGAGGTTATCGTCGTTGAAGATCAGTCCATAGACGGACTTGAGTCCCAGCATGTTGACAAAGTACCAACTGACCGACGAGACGTAGGCAGCGTCGAGATCGGGAGTGCTGATCGATTGTTGCAACATTGATTTGACATTGGCCGTCATATCGAAGGGTAACCTCATTATAACGTATCCCTTGAAGAAATAGTTGACCCACCACATGATGACCGACTGTGGGATCATCTGTGCCATCGATCCCTTGGCGGCCTGCATCATGAAATCGTTGCTGGAGGCGTCTCCGAACGGATTCTGGGGTTGGTTCGGGTCAGTCTCGGGCTTTTTCTGTAGATATTTATCGCCGGAATACTCTGCAGCTAGGTAGTTGCGCTTGGTGTCGTACTCGTTGCTGTAGATGAGCACGTTGTGGTTCTTGCGGTAGTTTTGCAGCCTCGTGAGGTGCTGTTGTTGTCTGACCAATTTCCGGTCTTGTAACTTCGGCGACGCGTCCAAAAGCATCGTTATATAGGTTCGAAGTACACCAACAAGCACCATCACTGTAGAAATGGGCAGCAACACCCACAGCTTGATCGAGACATCGATCAGGAGGTCTGGAACTGAGAGCATTAGAGGAGGGAATTTCCCGCCGCTGTTTTTTTTTAATCTATAGGATGAAGCTTAGAATCGCTTCGGTTCAATTGAATCCGATCATCGGCCAAGTGGAGGAGAATGTCAGAAGAGCCACGAGGATCCTAGACAATGCATTGAAAGCGACGGCCAAGCCAGATCTTATAATCATGCCGGAGTTGTCCATTACAGGTTACAACTTCAAGAATAGAGAACATATCACTCCGTATCTGGAGTTAAAGGGGAAGGGCCGAACGTTCCAACTGTCGCAGCAACTAGCAGCCAAGTACCACTGTCATACACTGCTAGGTTATCCGGAAAAGTTCCCGGTCGCGAATGGGTTCAAGATCTACAATTCTGCAGTCTTGGTAGCACCTTCAGGTCAGATGGTCTTTAACTACCGCAAGAGCTTCCTATATTCGACAGATGAACGATGGGGGTGTGAGGAATCTCCTGATGGGTTTCAAACCTTCAGCTTGGATATTGGTGGCGAACGAATCAAGACTGCCATTGGTATCTGTATGGATCTAAGTCCTTACAAGTTTGAGGCACCGTTTGAAAAGTACGAGTTTGGTAACTTCTGCAACGACAATGACGCCAGATTGATTCTGGTGTTAAACGCTTGGATGAACTCTCAATGGAGCAGTGATTGGACCGCCGTAGATATCGAAAAGTATACCAATCTGTACGGATTGCCTGAACCGATCGAAATCAATACGGATTCTTCCAAGAATAGCGTCATGCTGGACCCGTCCGAGGACTCTGAATACATCAAGGCACACCCTGACAAGCGCACTGCTCGCTACTGGATTCTTCGGTTCAATCCTCTCTATATGAAGCCGCATACGACGGATTCCAAATTGTTGATCATCTGCAACCGGTCGGGAATCGAAGGTGATTCGATGTATGCGGGTTCCAGCAGCATTATTCGGTTTAATGGTGGTACTGCACGCGAGAATCCGATCACTAAAAGCCTGTACGTTGACTTCGACCTGTTTGGCACGATGGGACAGGGCAATGAAGGTGTGTTGATCCGAGACGTTGAACTATAGAGAGCGCTTGAAATACACATATACTGATACAATACATCTAATCCGCTTACACTTATGGCTTGGTATCCTTACCCTTCTTGGACTCGAAGTCAAGCACCGTCTTCTTCCAGTACTCGAGCTCTCTGTACGCCTTCTCCAGCTCGGTCTTGAGCTTCTCGTTCGAATTGGCCAACTCGTTCACGGCCTGGTCCGTGATTAACTTCTCCAGAGTCCACTTTTCGATGTTCGCACTCTCGTTCTCCTTGAGCCGTCTGATATACTCGGCTGCCCGCTTAAGAACCTGTGCCTTATTGCTGTTGCTGGTTGGCAGAAGCTCTTGCAATTCGTTGATTCCAATGTTAATAGACTCGCGTCTTCTTCTCTCCACTTCCTTGTGGTTCAATCTGCGCAGTCTGTGCCACTCATCCGATCCGTGCTCTGGTCTAAGAGGCTCTGGCGGCAGCGATGTGGCCTGTGGCACGGTCAATGTAACATTAGTGTGATCAGTTTCGCTCGTTTGCTCGGTAGACTCATCACCGCCGTCAGATTTCAAGTCGTTGCCCGTCTGACCAGTTCCAGAACTGATCACAGAGCTCTCTTGCTTCACTGGAGTGCCAGCAGCAGCCTGAGCAGCGATCTGTGTGGCAGTTACAGAAACCTGGTTGTCACGTGCCCCTGTGATGTCGACTCCATCCGTTTTGGCCCTCTTTTCGCCAGACGCATCTCGGTTCTCCGGAAGACCTCTCTTGTCGCCTATTGTTCCTGTTTCTGGCATTCTTTTGCAGTGATCCTGTTGTGTTTCTGCCTGTGATTTCGGCTATAGTACCGATAGTAGTAGAGTTGTCAGGTGAGAAACAGCACGTTTTGTTGATGGACAGAAAAAAAAATAATATGGTTTCGGTCGATCGACGAGAGAGTGCAAATCTTATCTACCAAAGGCGGGTTTCTCAATGTGTATGCCAGCAACCTGCCCTAAATGTCACGGAGCCACTTGGAGAGGCTGTGGTAAGCATATACCGTCGGCAATGTCGTCATCACCCAAGGATACTTGGTGCAGTTGCAAGCATCCAGAGGGCGACACTACATCTTTGGAATATCCACCGATGGTGGGTACTGGCATTAGTTTATCTAAATAGTTAGATACACAGCATCATTTCTTACGCTTGTAGATCTTAGCAAGGAAGGCACTCAGCACCTCCTTCTTGAAGCCTCTGGACTCGTCGACAGCGTCGATCTTGGCCTGGATCTTCGACACGATATCTTCCTCGTACTGGTGGTACAACTGGTCGATCTTGAGCTCTGTGAACAGGTCTTTGCAGATCTTCTCCTTGGCAGGGTCCTTCTGGCCGTAATTGTCGTCGAGCAACTTGCGCTGGGCAGGTGTAGCGATCTTAAGAGCGGTACACACGACCCATGAGCACTTGTTGTCCTGGATGTCGGTGCCGATCTTACCGATATCCTCAGGCTTACCGAAGCAGTCCAAGTAGTCATCCTGGATCTGGAAGTACTGTCCCTCTGGGACCAGAACGTCCAATGCCTGTTTCAAGTCCCTTTCATCGTCCACACCGGACATGTGCATGGCGAGAGCCACTGGGAGGTAGAAGCTGTAAAAGGCCGTCTTATAAGTAATGATCAGGTTCTGCTTCTCAAGAGAGAACTTGGAGAGGTCAACCTGGTCCTCTGGAGCCGTGATCAAGTCGAGCAACTGACCAGACTCCGTCTGGAAAGTCACCTCGTGGAACAAGTCCATCAACTTCACATAGTATTCTTTCTTGCCAAAGTACTTCTTCAGCAACAGGTAGATGGCACCTTCCAACATGAATGCATCGTTTATGGCGATCTCCTTGACGTTCTCCACTCTGTACCAGCAAGGGTGGCCTCTTCTAGTGATAGATTGGTCCATCATATCGTCTGCAACGAGGAAATAAGCCTGCAACAGTTCGATGCACCATCCAAGAATGGCACCCAACTTGTACTCTTCCTCGGAGAAGTCATCGAGGCTCTCGTAGCCCTTGATGATTCCATAGGTGTCCACCACAGACAATCCTCGGTTCAACTTACCACCGGGAGCGTTGTAATCGAGGTTGTTGCTGTACCAGTCCAGGACATCCGCTGGCATGCCGTAAGACTTCAGCACATTGCTAGTCTCTTCGACAATTCCAGGAAACACTGCAAGGAATCTGGCCTTGGACTCTTTTTTATCAATCTTCATCTTAAAGTATCGTGTAACTCGTTTAGTTGATTTTTCCACGGACCCGGGTTAAAAGTCAAGACGTGAGAAAAAATTTCAAAAAAAATCACTAAGGATCTTTATCATGGCTAAAGAGTACCAGAGTACCTCTCTGAGTCACAAGGAGAAGCGGCTGTTGAAGAAAGCCAGCGGCGAGAAGAAGAAGACCAAGAAGGAAAAGAAGGTGCAGCCTGTGGAGGTTGATCAGGATGATTCCGAGGTTGAGCAAGAGTTGGATAGCCAGCTTAAGGAACAGGGAGTTGATCTAAACGTGCTAGACGATAGTGAGGACAGTGACAGTGAAGGTGAAACTCTCTTAGAAGATGCTAAGGAGTCCCTAAGTGATGAGGAGGACGTGGCATACTCTGACGTGGAGTTTGACGACGACGCCGACGTTGTCCCGCACAGTAAACTGACTATCAACAACAACGCTGCATTGAAAGAGGCCCTGAAGCGCATACAGATTGACTGGGACAAGTACTCGTTCGATGAGGCCCAAGCTATCACATACAAGGAGGCTGTTCAGCCGAAAATCAAAGATATCTATGACGATACTGAAAGAGAGCTGCAATTTTTCCAACAGGGACTTGAAGCTGCCAAAGAAGGTAGAGCCAAGTTGCTTGCATTGCGCATCCCATTCTCACGTCCAGCTGACTATTTTGCTGAGATGGTGAAGTCAGATGAGCACATGGAGAAATTGAAACTTGGATTGATCCAGGATGCCACAGAGAAGAAGGCCAAGGAGGAATCCAAGAGACAGAGACAGCTCAAGAAGTACGGAAAGCAAGTTCAACAGCAGACGATGGTCCAGCGTCATAAGGAGAAGCGTGAAACCCTCGATAGAATCAGTCACATGAAGAAGCGCAGGGGTGACCAGCTGGATACCGGTATGAAGACTGCCTTTGGTGACGATGACGAGCATGTTTCTCAGAAGAAGCGCAGAATCCAACACCAGGTCATGTCCAAGAAGGGTGGCAAGGGCGGTAAGAGTCGGCCAGGAAAGAATAGACGGAGCAGAAAGTGGTAGTTCTAGATAATATACATATACTTCTATTGGAACAGTCCAGCAGCTTGTAACTTGTGCCACACTGAGGCATCCACGTACTTCTTCAACGACGGCTCTCCTGTGACACCTTTCCGCTTCCGAGTCTTCATAGTAAAGTCGCGAGCAAGGGAGTCGTTTGGAGCTGGTTCCAATGTTGGCACGAAGCAGCTGCTGTCGAGTGGGTTTCCTGGCGTCAGATGCCACCTACTGAACACCAATTCGCAGTTGGCCTTTCCCTGGGTCAACAGACGGATGTCGGTCTCCAGTCCAGAAGACTCGATCACTGGTAGCTCTCCAATGACATTGTACAGCTGAGTACCATCAATTGGCGACTTGTGCTCGACATGTCCACGGCGCTTCTCAAGGAACCGTCCCATTCTGCCGCTGACCACGTCAAAGCACTCGATGTCCACCTCAAACATAGGCTCCAACAGCTTCGGAGTGGCTGTCATCATAGCAGCATAGCATGCCTTACGAGCCATTTGGATGATCTGAACATTGTTGGCCTCCATACTGTCCGGGGACACTTGGGCATCAATGATCCGGAACCTCACATCCCTGATCGGTTCGTCGCATAACGGTCCTTCTCTGGCAGCCCATTTAAATCCTTGGATCACTGCCTCCTTCACCGATTTCAATGCCTCTTTATCAACCTCCTCTGGCAGTGTATCGTCGCAAAGAATAGCTGTGCTGTGGTTTTCCTCGGGCCCAAACGCCCAGATCGATCTGGCTGCCAACGAATCCCAATCATACTTGGATCTGAAATGTCTTGCCAATGCTCTATCAGGCGTCGTCCGTGTAATAACCCCTCTTTCCAGGTCCACTGATATGTGTGGATCCAACGGCTCAGCAATGATTGTGATACTGTTTTTGCCGTTATTTGACTCAGTGTTGAGCTTCACCGCTGAGATTTCATTGCAGGTCTCTGCAAACCTCGTCATCGGATCACTCACCTTAATGTCAACCTTTGCATATAACTTGCGCAAATCATGCAAGAGACAGTCCAGGTACAGTTCGCCGTAGCCTAGCACGGCATGTTGTCCATCTTCTTCGACTCTGATCTCACATCCAGGATAGGCTCGATTGAGATCTTTCAATCCTGCAATGAATTTCAATGTATCAGTTGGAGAGTATGGCTGAACGGCCACTTTGAAGACAGGTTGGATGAATCTTTCCAATGGCTTGAAGATATTCACTTCTGTTAATGACTTGTCAAAGATTGTGGCCGTTTTCGTGATGAAATTGTCGAGATCATGGCCCGAAATCAGTCCTATAGATCCTGCTGGAATTCCATCCACAGGTATCCGATACCGAGCACAGTCCAGGAAAGTCTTCTTGATATCTTGCACTTTGATATCGTCATCGAATTGCTCAGAGAAGTCCTCTCCTAGGACCTTGATCTGTTCGGTTGATAGAGTTCCAGATAGAACACGCACCTCTGCATAAAATCTGGATCCATCCGCGGTAGGAACAAGCTTCGAGACGTAAGCGATCAGTGGTCCGTTGGGATCGCATGCTGTGACATATTTGTTTATGTTGGAGCCTTGGTACAGATCCAGCTTATTCATACTGTTCTCCACTGGAGACGGTAGGCACTTCTCTATCATATCTGCCAGTGCGGGAGTGGTACCAAAGAGAGACCCCACGATCTCTTTCAGCAGCACTGGCGGATCTAGCTTGAAATGGGAGTGCTTGATCGACTTGATTCCCAGCTCAGTCTGTACGAATGTCTCCAATTCTCCACTGTTTAGTCCCAAACAATTCATGGTGACTTTATACAGTGGCTCTAAGATGAATTTGACGAACGTTCTCGAGGAGGACGCCGCCATCGCGTTCTTAGGTTTGGCGGTGAACTTACCCTCGATGTAGTAGACGTCTCCCCAAAGCGCTGAAACCAGATCGTCTTCCGATGTTTGTGAGCCGTTGTGCTCAATGTATGATTTCGCAAAGCTTTGCAACGTGAATGTGGTGCCAAATACAGACGACGCAAAGCAGACGTCACCTTCCACTGGTGACACTGCGAGGTCCTCCGGTAAAAGACGATTCACTTGGTCGATCACTGACCTCACCTTGTAATATGCATCGATAGGACGATATCTCATCTCCAATATCAGTCTATCCATCTTGCTCAGCACTAGACAGATCTTGGTACGTGTAGAAAGTGCCAACTCGATGGCCATCTCCACAGCTTTAGTCACTCCTTGAATCACATCGACCACCAGCAAGATTCCATCGACCAATCTCACTGCAGATACAACCTCATCTATAAAGTTAGTGTGGCCTGGTGCATCCAGGATATGTGCTGGGATGGAGTTGTGGTTGGAGTTGGTCAGAAGTAAGCTCATAGTGGTAGATTTGATGGATATGCCTCGTTTGACCTCCAACTCATTTGTGTCTGTATACCTGAGCGGTTTTCTTCCTTTTGTCTTCGATTTATGTGTTGCCTCAATGAACATGTCCAAGATCGATGTCTTTCCTGAGTGGATGGCTCCAAGTAGAGCAACATTTCGCACTTTCGATGGTATGGATAGGAGTTCCCGTAAATACTGCTTTGAATACGTCGTATCTGGGAGGCCCTTCTCCTCGATCTCAAATGTCTTTGTAATAGATGGCTGGACGGTAGGTTGGTTGATGCTCCTGGCATCTTCTGTAGCCACAATCGTCTCAACTCCCTCGCCGAACACCTCTAATGTAGAAGGGTACTCATGTCTATCCTCTGGCAAAACCAGCTGATTTCCAGGCTCTTCCACTTGCTCCTCGTTGTCACTGTGACACGAAGATGACGAACTGGTATCGGAATCGGATTCACCGTTGATCGGATTACCAAACTCGTCATACTCTTCTGTATCCATGTTGACCCTGATGAGATAAAATTTTGGGATTCACCGTATTACTATGTAGATGTTAGGTTGGTGGAAATATATGCATACTCTGACGCGTTCAGGAGCTACCTTTTGCAATTGTTCGACCATCAGATGAAATCAATATAGATCTATGCTGTCACATACCTGCATACTCGTCATGTTGCCACGTATCTCGTGGATGGCCATAACACCTGTCCCAATTTAAGGTTCCAAAAATTCTAGCACTCACTTATCCGTACTATGACAAACGACTTTCAGCAAGAGGCGCCGACGGGGCAGGCTGAGAGCCAGCAACAATCAACAGGGGGTTACTTTTCGCTCCCAACAACGGAAATGCTGCCGAAAAACCGAGAAGAGATCGAACAGAGGCTTCGAAACCTCGGTGAACAAGTCGTGGACCAGATATATTTAGACGATGACAACACGGAAGAGGTGGAGCACTTTAACTACAAGCAGAAACTCCGCAAGAAGTTTTCGGTGGCCTCGATCGTGGGATTGGGGTTCTCTTTGATGAATGTGCCATTCGGCATCTCGACAACGCTATCCATTGGCCTAGTGTGCGGTGGTTGTGTTACCATCTTTTGGGGTTGGGTTATCTTTGGCTTCTTTACTACTCTCGTGTCTCTCTCGTTGAGTGAGATCTCGGCCAAGTTTCCCACTTCTGGTGGTGTCTACCACTTCAGCTACTTGCTGGCCAACGACAACTATGCACTGGTTTCGTCGTGGTTCGACGGTTGGCTGTTGATCATTGGAAACTGGCTGATGTTCGTGTCATGCGCTTTTGGTGGATCTCAGTTCATCCTGTCGATCTTCGGACTCACTCAGTCCAACTATAAGCACAATGATTGGGTTGTTCTCGCCCTTTACATCATATTGGTGGTACTATCGGCGCTGGTCAACACCTTCTGCCAACGATACCTCGAGAAGTTCAACAAACTCTGCATCTACTGGACAATTTACACGATACTGATCATGGACATTCTTCTGCTTCTGTTTTCCACGACTTCTCATGATCTACACTACGTGTTGACCAACTTCGATGCCTCTAGAAGCGGCTGGCCAGATGCATTGGCGTTCATCATCGGCCTCGTGCAATTCTCTTCAATGACTTTTAACGGATACGGATCGATTCCTTCCATGGCGGAGGAAGTCAACCAGCCCGAAAAGACCATTCCAAAAGGTATGGTGTTCTCTGTGTTAATCAGTGTCATCACAGGAATCTCATTCATCGTGCCTATTCTATCTATTCTACCGGACGTTGGCCAGTTATTGGATGACAACCCGGAAATCTTCCCAATTGACATCGCATTCAAGCTGTCCACCAAGTCATTCCTCGTCTCCATGGTGCTTGTTTTGCTCATCACAGGTGCTCTCACCTTTGCCATTGTGGGAAGTCTCACCACCGCCTCCAGAACCGTCTATGCATTTGGTCGTGACCACGGTCTACCATACAACTACCTATGGCAAGAGGTGGATACTTTAGAAGACGCTGAGATCGTGCCGTTGAATGCACTGATTCTCTCTGTTATCATGGCTATAATATTCGGTATGTTCTCGCTTCTGTCATCGTCCGCATTCAATGCATTTGTTGGTTGCTCGGTGATCGCACTGAACATCTCCAATGGCATTCCAATCCTTAGTTCGATTCTCAATAAGCGCAGAAAGATCCGAGGCGCTGCGTTCAAGTTGAGAAAGTTCGGTTATATCGTCAATGTTCTGAGCGTCTTCTTCATTTGCTGCACTGTTGTCTTGCTTTCCTTCCCTCCTTCGAGGTATATCGACGTGCGCTCGATGAACTATGCGTTCCCAGTCTTTTTCGTCTTCCTCATCATCGTCACAGTTCTGTGGAAACTGTGGGGAAAGCATCATTTCAAAGGCCCTGAGATCGACCATGAGTTCTTTATGGAGTCTGGTCGATCACGGATCGAACTAGATAGCATGCAAGCGAAGGCAGACGATACCAGCAAATTACAAGTCGAGCCTCCAAAGAGCTTGGCAGACAATTTGGTTCTCTACGATGCTGAACCGACCGAATTGGATGGCCCACAGCCTGTTTTATTGGACGATCTTGATGACACTCGTTCGTTAGAGTTATCAGATGGTGAAGAAGACTTGGCAGATTCGACTTTTGCCACTTCATCAACTTCGGGAGCTTCTCCAAAGAAATCCTAGAAGTGAAAATTGCAACTTTGTATAATAAACCTTGATCATATGTTTTACATAGTTCAGAGATGTCGTTGGGCGGCACTCCGGTCCCCGCGAATACCACTCGTATCTCGTTTTCGTCTCAATGGGATGAGAATGTATGGAGATATAAGCCGGTACGCGCAGTTCCAGCGAGAAACACCCAAGTTTTCGAGCCCATCACCAGTCGAGGTCGCAGCAAGGATACCCAGTGATAACTCTGGTATCATCTACTGCATCGATGCGAAGACGTTTCCACTTGGTTTACGCAACTCATTTATGCTAGAATTGGCAGAGAAACAGTACGGTTTACCACATATTTGGTTCATTGTGACCAACGCCGAACAAGTCCTCGAAGAAACGAATAGTGAGGCCTACGAGCGCTATAGGGCATACTACTTCGAAGCACTGAAGGGATACATACCAGGCATCGTCAAAGAACGTGTCCATATTGCCGATACGAGGATCGGCGTTCCAGTGACGCAACTATTCCAGCTTCCGCTCGCTTCGTGTACATACTATATAGTTGGAGCACACGACGCTGGGAAGTCCAAGTTTACACGGAGACTGATGAACAGTGCACGTATCGGCAAATCAGGATCCTGCGAGGTGAGTCCGGATGGAAATAGTCGCTACATTGAGGGAGTGAATTTGACTCTAGTCAATCTGCCCGATTTTGCGACTCGTCAAGGTTCGATCTACAATCGTCTGGATGCTCGGACTAGACATCGGCTGTCGTCGCAGTATCACCGCGATGCTGAAGAGCATACAGACGAATTAGATGGTGGTTCTTTCAGCGTGGGCGGATTCTTCTACGTGAAACCGGCTGGCAATTCTATCGACTATAGAAGGTCGATGTACGGCAAAGCTCGCACTTACCCGGTTGATACCGTTGACAGGCGTCTGAAGGTGGTCTGGTCAGAGCATCGGTTGCCAATCAATGGCAGTGTCGATCTGATTATTGATGACGTTGGTTCCGTGGAACTTGGCAAAGGTGATGGGCAGGATTGGACTTTCCGTGTGCCGTCTGGGACCAAGACCTGTCTCGCGGTGCCATCAATGAGACAGTCGCTGATCACTGGCAACCCTACAAAGTATGTACCATTAGAAAATTAATAGATCTGTATATAGTCTAATTGGCAGCGTTGGTTCACTGTGTCTTCTCCTTATCGATACGAGCCTTTTCAGCGGCTTGAATTTTCTTCTTGGCTCTGTAAGAGAAGAATATCACGCACAGTGGCAAGAGTGCAGTATTGACGGCGACCCAAGCAACCAGTATTCCGTAGTTCCGGCCTAAGTGGCCCCTCCAAGTGTCTAAGTAGATGACTTTCATGATCTCATAGGCATTCTTGAGTGGCATGGCGTGGTTGTAACGGAACACTTTAGGACACAGCTCGATCGGGAAGAACGTGGCAGAGATACTGATGATCACGAAGAAAAGAACCCAGAAACCCATCAGTGGAGGAAGTGTGGCCAGACAGATCAGGGCAACGTTATCATTGGCACCGCCCACAGCAGCAAATAATAAATAGGAGGTGAACCATAGGATGACAAATCCTCCTTTCCAAGTGTCCTCTAAGTTGATTTGGAACGCTCTGTTAAGGCAAGCGTAGGCAAGCGCCATAAAAAAATAGCAGATCTGCGATGAGCATATACGGTAGCCGATGTAACTTGTTGGAACGAGCTTCTGGGCGATGAATCCATTGAGTTGAACGAACCAGAGCACTTGGAAGAAACTCAGAATGATGATGAAGATGAGTCCGATCTGCAACGGTGCAACGAGAACAGGGTTTGTAGCAGGCTTACCATCCGTATATGTGATAGAAGGTGGCTTGGTAAGCACTGTGGTATTCTTCATTGCAGCAAATTGGTCTTTGGAAAGATTTGAGATGATATCTGGGTAGACCTCTGTCTGCATGATAGTCTCCAAGATCGGATATGCGGCCATCAAGGTTGGTTTCACGTAGTTGCTGATACCAGAGAAGTCTCTGCCCGTTTCATAGTAGCAGTTGATCAGTCCGGTGGTGTTATATTCGTTACCATTTTCAAAGGCCGCCGTGAGTTCCGTGGAAATGTTCGATGCCGAGACATAGAAAGCTCCCCAGTATTTCTGTTCAAACACACGTTGCTTGATAGTGGCAGGTTCCGTGTAGTTTGTGAATTCCCATCCTAGAGAGTCCTTGATTGTGCTGTTTTGGAATGTCGCCTTGAGAGCCTGTGAGATGACGGCATCTGAGTCATCTTCCAATGCCACCAACACTTTCAGGTTGCCAAGCCGGGTCTCTCTTTTATACATGGAGCCCCAGAACACCGAGAATGCACCCAGCAGGTACATGCACAGAAGTAACACGATCGCTGGGTACTGCTTGAAGAATTGCTTACGGGTGGCAGCGTTTCTGGCATCCCAAAAGCCGAACTGCTTCCGTAGGTCTCGAGTGGTGGCTACTCTTTTCAACCCAGAGCTGGCCTCCTCTTCTTGCTCGATCTCCTCATCCTCCTCACGCGCAGCTTGACCGGTCATCACTGCATACGGAGTATAATTGGTGACCGTTCTCAGCAACTCGCTAGCCTCATGGTGAACCTTATCAACGGTATTCTCCTGGTTGCTGTAGTTGCTCATGGCATCGTATCCGACAGGGTCGTCGGATTCCGAGCCGGTGTCGTTTCTGGGCACAGTGGCCGAGTTTGCGGCCTCTTCCGAGTCCACACTATTGGAGGTCGTCTTGTCGGTCATCTCGTACTTAAAAGATTAAAATTGTTGACGCCATACTTAGCCAAATATTTCACCGGAGTTAACTGAAGGGCACCGAGCTGAAAATTTTAGGAGCGAGTGTTAAGATCGTTTATCGCCGATTGTTAGTAGGACAGTTCGGAGACGTCCTTAGTTAGCTTGACGAGGAATTGCAACTTGGTAAAGTCGGATTGTTTGAACTGGCCATCTTTGAAAAACATCCCCGACATATTAAGAATGAGAGGCTTACTTTGGCCTGCCGAAAGTAACTTTGCGATCTGAGATGCAACCGCTTGGCATTTGATGTCGTAGTGTCCTCCCACGAGAACAGTAGGAATGATCCCTGTCGCTATGAGGTCGTCCGGGGCTTCTTCATCATCCATGTAATGAGAACGGCGATCGTTCATTTTCGGTAGTTGGATGTCATAACTGACGTTCATCTCACCGTCCCGAAGAATGCTCACTATCGTCTTATCCGCAAAGTCTACTATATTGCAGGTGACTTCGACGGGATCTTCAGACTCGATAGCCAGTTGTCTGGTCAACTCTTTAAATTTGAAGCTCATCTCGTAGTTGATTGAAATTCGCGCCAAAGGTTTTTTCCTTCAAACATGACGCAGGACGAGCCTCCAAGGCCCCTTTTTGAGGGCCAAGGGAGGAAGAGGTTCGCAGGAAGTCGAGTGTATCAGTTGTTCCTGATGATCATATCTTCTATTTGCAGTTGCCTCTTCCTGTTTATCCTGGTTGGCTGCGCTTCCATCGAATATGCCTATAAATCTTGGATTAAACACGAACATAGATATGTGGAATCTCCCAATCCCGCATATCCTTACAATGATATGGCTATAGTGGACGATCTCAGCTACTACGTTGAGCTTATTGGGTTGCGGTTGTACCGGTACAGGCTTACTACTGAGGACGGGTTCATCATTGAGATGTCGCGAGTGGTTGATCCCACCCGAAGTGAAGGGTCCAAGAAGCCCATCCTGTTAATTCACGGTCTAATGCAATCATCGGCGAGCTTCATCATGAGTGGATATAAGAGTTTGGCTTATCAGCTATGCAAGAACGGCTATGATGTGTTCTTGGGGACAAACCGATGCGGGTTCGAGCCGCAGCATCTTGAGTATGATTCTTGGCAACCTCAGATGTGGGACTGGGACTTGAAAGAGATGACCAAGTACGATCTTACGTGTATGATTGACCAAGTCAAGTCGATCTCGGGCTACGAGGGAAAGATCGCCCTGGCAGGCCACTCCCAGGGAACCGTGGAGATCATCATGATGATAGCCAACCAATACGAGGTCGATTATAACGATAAAGTGGACAAGTGCATTCTGTTTGCGCCCGCTGCCTATGGTGGCCCCCTTCTAGACACTAAGCTGTTTATCCGGTTCATGAGGATGCTTCCAGATTCGATCTATGACATCTTCTTTGGCTCCACCGCTTTCATACCGATCATGAATACGCTGCGAGATTACACTTTGCACCTACCCACGTTCGGATTCACGTCATACGCGATGTTCAGCACTCTCTTCAACTCCAACGACTACCTGTGGGACCACAGTATCAGAGATTACCTGTTCATCTTTTCACCTATATATACTTCATCGCGGTTGATGAAGTGGTGGTTGAAAGGCCGCGGATTCAGAAAGGGCAAGCCTGTGCTGGACACTTCTGGTCCTTGGTTCAATGAGACGACTCCAAGCATTTTATTGGTGGTTGGTGGTCAGGACTCGACTGTGGATGGATTCAAATTCATCGACCACATCAAGAACTCGGAGCCAGATCTCCGTGACAGATTACAGCATATTATTGTGGACAAGTACGGCCACCTGGACGTACTGTGGGCAGATGATGTACAGGAATTGGTTGGCGAACCAATTTTGGAGTATCTATCTAATTAATTATAGACCTATGCGCTTACATCTATCCACTGAGGACTGCCATGTCGAGGACTTCCATCGTGCCCTTGGCCTTGGACACTAGCGTATTTAGTTCCTTATAGTTCTCCGGCTCTATCAATGCTGTGATCTCTGTCTCATTGTCGATCTTCTCCTGGCCAATTTGACTGGCCAGCAACTTGTCAATGCTCTCCTTCTCCTTGGTATAGTTTTTGTTGAGCAAGGTGATCCGGACTTTCATCTGGGCCCGAGCAATCGGAATCACTTGCTTGTCCACCAATGCTCTGATCGCCTCAAGAGCTTTAGTTTTGGCATTCTTGCCGCTCGTTATGTTGAACTTGATCTCCTTCAGAGCCTTGTCGATCATCGTCGGTGGGTATCTCTTCTTGCTCTTGGGATTGATACATTTCGTGGATATGATGGTCAAAACCTCGTTGTGCATCTTTTGGCTCTGTTGAGACCGCTCTTTCTCACTTAACTGGATCTCTCCCTTGTTGAGGATCTCCATAACCACTTTGTCGACGTCGGTGGTACCGAAACTTTTCTGTAACTGGTCGTTCGGTGCTGCTTGACCCTTGGAGACGTTGAGGAAGACCTGCGGAATCTGCAGAACTTCATCTATATCTTTCTCGACCCCCGACCGCCAATCTTGCACTTTATTCGGGTAACATGCTATCTCAAACCTTTTCTTACCCTTCTTCATCCGCACCAGCGACACATTGGTCAGCTTAATCTGCGAAGACGGCTGGCTAATCTTACCCATAGTGTATCTAAAATGTATAGAATTTTTTGAGCCGCAGAATCCGTCTTGAACATCTCGGTTTCCTACGTTTCGTAAGGGCATGTGAATCATTATCTATAAGCGTATTACTCCTTGGAAGGAACTTTGTTCATGATGTCAGTCAGCATCTGGTCGTCTTGGCTCAATTTACGGCCCGCTTTCTCGTTGTTTTCATCCGACATACTCAGACCGATAGATCCAAGTAGCAGGATGATAGTCACGAATTGGGCATACATTCTTGCCTCGTAGAACTTCTGGGACTTCGTCAGCAGCTTGTCTCTGTCAACATAAGCCCAAGATCCCCACAGCGAAAGCGCCCAAAGACCTGTGATCACTTTGTACTTGTTCTCGTTCAAAGTACTCACCACTTTATCCTTAGTACTCATAGCAGCCCATCTGCGATGCGCTTCGATGGTCTCCTTTTGAGAGTAATCCGAGGAGTACATGTCATGATCAAAGTTGTTGGATCCAAGTTCACCGAACAGTGATGCCATGAAAGCTGGCGGGGTGATGAAGATGGCAGTCTTAGCGGAGGTGCCCAGTTTCAGCACTTTAGGGTAGCGGTATTTGCAGAGTCCGTAGAGACCCAGAGACATAGCCGAGCCGATCAGACCTCCCTTAAGGCCTCCCCAATATATGGCACTCTCGTGAGCGGCCCTCTCTTCTTTGGTGACAACCTTCATTTCCAAACAATGCTAAAGTCAATCTGGAACTTGTCCGATATTTATAATCCTAGTGCGGTGCGGGATATGAAATTTTCAATACCCGATCGATCGGGGTGCGATTTAGAACCCGCAGTGATCAAGCGGCTTTGCGTGAATTGTGGTGTTATCGCATCCCCTCTGTGTTATGGCAAACTTTTGTGGCGGCCTCCTTTGTTACTCTTGTGACGATCTCTGCGGCTGCAACTTGGCACTGTAAAACAATTAGTTATTGATGATTCCAGTGCATTATCCTGCGCAAACAAGAGCCCCAGAATATAGTAAGCGAGTAGTTTGGTACCTGTTTATACGTCAGCCTCATTAGTCTGTTACCATCATTGCTCTAGTGTTGTCCGTTAAAGATATTGTTTTGTTTTGTTTTGTTTTGTCTGTATTGTCCTCCCTACAACGGCGTTCTTCGATGCTCTTCCAAATTCATCTGGGAATCCTTACAGTAGTAGTTCAAAGCCCTGAAAAATTTCTGAAAAATATCTATCATGGAGTTTGATAGAGAAGCTGATAAGGAGCTCAAGTTTCGCACCAGCAAGCACGTGCCAGTGGTGGCTACGTTCGAGGAAATGAACTTGAAGGATGATCTGCTGCGTGGCCTGTACAGCTATGGATTCACTGCGCCCTCATCTATTCAATCTCGAGGTATCGTTCAGATCATCTCGGGACGAGACACCATCGCGCAGGCGCAGTCTGGAACTGGTAAGACTGCTACATTCACTGTGGGTATGTTGCAAACGATCGATACCCGCAAGAAAGAGACCCAGGCAATTGTTTTATCACCTACTAGAGAGCTAGCTACGCAAATTTGTGATGTGGTTAAATCTCTTGGGGATTATATGAATGTGCACTGTCATGCCTGTATTGGCGGCAAGTCTGTCGGAGATGACATTCGACAGTTGGAGAAGGGACAGCAGATCATTAGTGCGACCCCTGGAAGAGTGCTTGATATGATTAGAAGGAGAGCATTGAATACACGGCATGTGAAGATGTTGATTTTGGATGAGGCGGACGAGTTGCTTGGGAAGGAGTCGAAGGAGAAGATCTATGACATATACAAGTTCCTACCTACGGGCACACAAGTGGTTGTTGTGTCTGCAACTCTCCCTCGTGAGGTTCTGGTGCTAACCAAGAAGTTCATGAGTGATCCTGTTAAGATTTTGGTCAAGCAGGACCAGATCTCTTTGGAAGGAATCAAGCAGTATTACGTGCAGGTTGAGAAAGAGGAGTGGAAGTTCGACACGTTGTGTGACTTGTATGACTCAATGACGATCACTCAGGCGGTCATTTTCTGCAATACCAAGAAGAAAGTGGACTGGTTGGCGGAATCCTTGCGGAAATCCAACTTCACCGTCGTGTCTATGCACGGAGACATGAAGCAGGAGGAACGTGATAACATCATGAACGAGTTCCGTAAGGGAAACTCGCGGGTATTGGTCTCCACAGATGTCTGGGCTCGTGGTATTGATGTCCAGCAAGTGTCTCTGGTGATCAACTATGACCTGCCTTTAGACAGGGAGAGCTACATCCATCGTATTGGACGGTCGGGACGGTTTGGCCGCCGCGGTGTGGCCATCGATTTTGTCACAAGGGATGACGTTGATACATTGCACAGTTTGGAGAAGTTCTACAGTACCAAAATCAAGCCGATGCCTGCTAACATCGGAGATCTCGTTTAAACATCGTATGTATTCGCCTAATTATTACCCATTATCCATCATTGGTTGTCTACCATCTTCGTGAGTTGACTGTTGCGCTCACTGAACAGTGTTGCCAGCCTCGTTGCATACCCAGAATCGCTCTTGGGGACCAGATCGTCCAGATTGCCTGGTTGGTCATTATCTAAAATCAGCTCTGAGCCACTCCCTTGAAGGAAAACGACTTGCAACTGGTCCACAGAGTCGTTCACAGAGTCTTCAAACTGCCACTCATCCACATGAGAGTCGTTGACCTGCCAAGACTCCGACAGACAGGTGATGGTGGGGCTCTCGTGAGTGGCGGCCTCTGCCACATCCACTATGGTAACATCATGATCGTCCTCAATCCAGCCCTCCTCTAGTGCCTCACCCTCGCAGAGAATCTTGATCTCTGGCTCTATTAGAGAGTGTCTGATGTAACTATCGGTGTCACCTAGGTGTATTCGTTGAGTAATCTTACTACTATCCTCTATAATAACGTGGTAGAGCATGGGGAAAAATTTAGGTGGTGGTTGGATTGACAAGTACAGAGAGGTATGAGTATCACACTAGGGAATTGCATTATCAGTTCTTAGGTTGCTGCTTCTTCTTGTTGGAAGTGGAGTTCTTTGGCAGCTCCTTGACGAATGGCAGGAACTCTGGCTCGCCTGGGATGTATTTTCTAAGCACCTCTGGAACGACGAGGCCATCCTCAGTCTGATAGTTCTCGAGCAGGCAGCAGAGGGCTCTCTCGGTGGCAGACAGAGTCGAGTTGAGGCAGTGGACGTACTTCTTCTCCTTCTGGTTGAGTGTCTTGACACCGCATCTGATCTCCATGTTTCTGGACTGGTAATCAGTACAGTTGGAGCAAGAGACCAACTCCTTGCACTCCTGTTGGTATGGGAACCAGGCTTCCAAGTCGTACTTCTTGGAAGCAGCGTTGTTCAACTCGCCGGAAACGATTCCAACAACACGGTATGGAATGCCCAGCGACTGGTAGAACTCCTCCGAGATACCAATCATACGGTCGAACTCCTCCCAGGACTTATCTGGCTCAGCCAACACAAACTGCTCAATCTTCTCAAACGCATGCACTCTGAAGATACCCCAGGCGTCCTTACCGTGAGCACCGGCCTCTCTTCTGAAACATGACGAGTAACCGGCGTATCTGATAGGCAGCTGCTCTGCAGGCTGCTCGAACCACTCGCCAGAGTGGTAGGCGGAAATAGGTTGCTCACTGGTGGCAATGAGGTACTTCTCATCGTCTCCGTCAGTAACTTTGTACAACTCCTCGTCGAACTCGGACAGCTGGGCAGTCTTGGCCATGATGTCCTTGTTCATCATAACTGGGGCCTGCATTGGGGTGTAGCCGCGCTTGGCAAGGAAGCTCAAGCCGTAGTTGATAAGAGCCTGGTTCAAGAACACTCCGTAATTGCGCAGGAAGAATCCTCTGTGGCCAGAGATCTTGGCACCTCTCTCTGGGTCGTAACCGTCAAGTCTCAGCAACACCTCGTGGTGGGACAGCTTGGCTGGTTTTCCTGTGCCGGTGGCAACAGCTGCCAAAGTCTCGTAGCTGTAACCTTCTGGGGCCCACGTTCTAACAAGGGTGTTGTTGGCCTCGTCCATAGAGACTGGAACGGTGTCGTGAACAATGTTTCCGACCTGATTCACCTTGTAACGCAACTGCTTGTCTGCTTCTTCCTCCTTGATGGCAAGGACCTTCTTCTCGGCAACAACTGCATCCTTATCCTTCAGCAACTCGCTGGCATCCTCCTTCTTCTTGAACTTGAGTCCGATCTCCTTCTGCAACGTGTTCTGCTTCTTGTTGAGAGCATCCAGTTGGAACTTCACCTGGGTCCAGTTTTTGTACTCGGAGATGATCTCATCCACGATTTCAACAGAGTCACCTCTCCGTCTCTGGGACTCACGGATCTTCTCCGAATCTCCTCCCTTCTCGTCAATAAATTGCACAATGTCTAACATGATAGATAAGTTGGTGAAGTAAAATTTTTCAGCGCGGTAGGTGATGATGAATCATCGGCTTAGGCCAAGTGTCACTTGTTAATTAGACGGGTACCTATGAGTTGGTGGTGTGTCTCTAAACAGTAGCAGAGTTCAATTGAGTTAAATGGAGTGGGTTCTGGGTGGGTTTTATGCCGTTATATACTACAAACCCGATAGTGAGAGTAGCGTGAACGTAGCGCGAACGTAGCGCGAACGTAGCGCGAACACTATCATTCCTACGCAGCTCAGGGGCTGAATATTCATAGTCATATGATTTCTAACATAACACTAACCAAGGGAAGAAGCACCGGTAATAATGTCGACCAGCTCGTTCGTAATGGCAGCCTGTCTCGTTCTGTTGTAGAGAATAGAGTACTTGTTGATCATGTCACCAGCGTTGTTGGAAGCATTGTCCATGGCGTTTCTTCTAGCACACACCTCAGAGGCGTAACCCTCAGCAAGAGCAGAGTAGATGGCGTTGGCCAGCGAGAAGTTTGCAAAGGTCTCAATGGCACCAGAGTCCTCCTCAATGTCGAAAGTCGACAGCTTCTCAGAAGCGTTGAAGGCAGCGGCGTTGAACACAGCGTTCTTAGAGGTCTCGAAGGCAACGGAAGAGGTGAACTTGTTGTAGATGATCTCAATGGCATCGTAGTCACCGAGCTTCTTAATTTCGTCACTGATCAAAGTAACCTCCTTGAAGTTTGGCTCGGACTTGTTGACACCGGCAAACGAGAGCTTCAAGTTCTCCGGGTGGGTTCTCAACAATTGCATCTTGACCTTCTCACCGAGGGTGACAACGTCAGCCTCTGGGACCTCGATCAATCTCTGCTTGGCCACCTTGGCAGCAGACGAGTGGATCGATCCACACAGACCTTTGTCGGAAGAAGCGACGATGAAGAGGGTCTTCTTAGCCTCCTTAGGCGTCACCGTCTCAGCAGTCTTGAAGAAGTCATCCTCGGCACCGTAAAACTCTCTCGAAGAGGCCATGGCGCGCTGGGCCTTGTTCAATCTAGTCGAGGCCACAATCTTCATGGTCTTGGTGATCTTCTCAATGTTCTTGATCGACTTGAGACGCATCTCAATCTCTCTCAGAGTGGCGTAGCCTCTCGTGGCGGCGCGAGCCTGGGCACCCAATCTGTACATCTTTGAAAGGTTGTTGGTGGTAACGGAGGGTCGAGTTTTTTTTTCAATTGAGTTGAGGGTAGGTGTTTAAAAATTCTGCTCTTGATTGGTTCGCAAGAGTAGTGCGCCAACCGGGGGGTTGGGATTTTAGTTAGCCTTTGGCTCCTCGTTCCTATATAACTGAGACTCTGTCTCGTTCTAGTATATAAACGTTCACTCGTCTTGCTTCCATCCGAGACTCTTCAACTCGGACCGGACCTGTGACTCTGTATCGATCTTGAGCACCTGGGTCTTCTCCAAGAAGTCACCGTTAGCCTGCTTGACCTTCAACTTTTCAATCGATCTCAGCTTCTTGAGCAGGTTCCGGATCTTCTTCTCCTCCAAGGAGAACACACCGCCGATCACACCTGACTGGTCTGCATCTCTAGCTGGTGATGGAGTTCTCTGTGGCTGTTTCTTCTTTGGCTGCGCCAAAGTCGAGCCAGGAACCGTACGCCGGGACGAAGATGGACGGAATGCTTCTGAAGTTCCCTTCTGCTCGGCCTCCATGTCGGCCAAGGTTCTCGTGCCTCTTGTAGTACCTCTGGCATGGGGTGGTCTGTAAGCTCCACCACCGCCGGTCGACTTTTTTCCGCCGGACAATGATAGCTTCTTGGCGAGGAACTCGACTGCAGAAATGTCTGGAGCACAGTCGCACTTGTCGACCTTTGCAGTGCTGATAGGTGGGAAGTCTCCCAACGGTTGGAACCGCCAGTCCACGCCAAATAATTCACTGAATTGTTTGATGTAGCAGAGAGTGCCGTTGAAGTACCAGATCTTGACGCAGTTGTCGACACGCAACCGTGGAGAAGTGGTGGCCGTCAGAATAAACCGTCCGTCTGGTGCCCACTTGCACACCGAAGTGTTGGATGCTTGGAACGATGCAACTTTGTTGAATCTGGCTTGTCTGTCCAAGATGTCCACGTCTCCCTGTAAGTTGCCGAATCCGGCAGTCAGAATGTACTTTGCGTGAGGAGAATACAGGATCGTGTTCCTTGGAGCAGGAGGCAGCGAGTGGATCTCGTTACCACGAGCGTCAAAGAATGTAGTGTTAGATGGCATGTATCCGTAAATGACAGCAAACTCTCTGGAAGTTGGCGACCAAGTAATGTCGTGGATCGGACCTTCCTTTTCTAAATTGATCTTATGGTCGAATGCACCGGTGATTCCAAACAGGTAGAGCTGCGACTCTCCGTAGTACGACTTGTTCGAGGAGTCGACATCGGTCGACACCAAAGCCAGGATCGAAGTGCCCAGGGCGTTCCATTGGAACTGACAAGTATCACCTTTGAAGAACTGTTTTTGAGATGTTGGTGTATTCACGTTTGGCAACGAGTAGACCTTGATGTATGCGGCATTGCCATTCTTCCCTGGGATGAACACAGCCACAGATGGAGTACGACCCGGAGACATCTGGAACGACTGGATCTTTCCCGTGTCCTTGACGTTGAGAGAGAATGCAGGCTTCTTAGAAGGCTGCCGCACCGAGAAGAAGTCGATCTGGCTCGGGTTGACGGTCCTTGCAAACATGGTCTCATCGGCGCTGAACTGAGGTTTCCATCCACTCTTGGCCTGGTTTAAATACGACTGGATTGTCGAATAAGTCTTGGCAGTAGGGTCCAAAAGGTAAACGTTGACGTTGTCGGCCCAATTGCCAGAGTCGTCCTCGAGCTTGGTTGGTCTCGACCACGTGGTGAGGATGGAATCCTTTGGTGCAAAGTCGTATTCAAACACATCCTTGATGTCAATAGTGAAGAGTTCGGCACCGGAAGATGCGTCACAGACGACGACACCCGAATGTTTGGCATAGATGAAGAGAGTTCCAAGTGGCGAGTAGCCAGAGCAACGTATGTCGTCGTTCTGTGGTGGTTGGAACCCAGTGAGGGCCTTGAACACAGGCTCAGCCTCTATGAGTTCAACAGTCTTGGGCTGCCTGCAGTAGATCTGTGGTATATGAGGTGTCATGTCCACGAGGGATAAATAGAGATCTTGCAATGTGAGAGCAAAATTTTACATGAGAGGCCAGTAAGGTGATGATAATAGAGTGCAGAGTTATTTGTACAAGGCGAGCGAATTGTGAGCTCGGAGGCAGACGCGACGTTTGCTACTATGGCACTGATTGTATGTATATGTAGTTTGGACATTATAATTAGATAAAGTCACAGTTTTTCACAGGTTGGAACCGTGGTGAAGTCACTCGTAGATCCAGCCGATGTTGGCTGGCTTGTAGTCGACGAGCTCCTCGGGCTTGAACCAGAGGTTGATCTCCTTCTGAGCAGTCTCGACGGAGTCGGATCCGTGGATAACGTTTCTGCCCATGTCGATAGAGAAGTCTCCTCTGATGGTACCTGGAGCGGACTGGAGTGGGTTGGTGGCACCAAGCATGGCTCTACCCTGCTTGACAACATCCTTACCCTCCCAAACGGTGGCCAAGATTGGTCCGGACAACATGTAGGAGAGAAGGGAAGGGAAGAATGGCTTGGTCTGCAAGTCAGCGTAGTGCTCTCTCAAGAGCTTCTCGTTGGCAAAGGTCAGCTTGATTCCGACCAGCTTGAAACCTCTCTGGGAGAATCTCTTCAAGACCTCTGGGAAGATGCCTCTCTGGACTCCGTCTGGCTTGACGGCAATGAAGGTTCTCTCGGTGTTAGACATGGTAAAAGGATGCAATGGAGGGAAAAAGAACACGATATTTCTTGGCTGGTTTATATGAAAAATTTTTGCGTCGATCGGGGCACGCACTGCGACTGAGAAATTGGTCCCATCTTTGGCGTAATCTGGCGCCCTTTCTCTTTTGGACTAAGTTGATCGATCTACTTGCAACATGGACTTCAACGTGAAGGCCATCGCTGACTTTGACACTGCCCAAGGTTGTCTTGCTGGTCTAGTCTGGTCCATCTTCTTCCACAGGCTCTTCGGCAACGTGGTGCCCCGTTATCGTACCTTCCTTGGAGTTAAGTACCCGTCCGTGGAAGGCTACGACACCTTGGATGACACCATTGCATTACGAGGTTCAGATCTATTCGGCAAGATCATGAAGTTGAAGCAGAGACAGGACCTTGGCACCCAGCCGATGTACAGATACCTGTTGAAGATCAGATTTTACGATAAGGAGATGCGGTGCTGGGAGAAATGGCAGCTTGCACTGACCGTCTTGGACAATCAGGACCCACGAATGGTGGACATGGACCAGGAGACCCGCCGCAAGTTCTACAGAGAGGACTTTGAACGCAACCTGTTCAAGATCTTGGAGTTTGTCGATTCTAATAAGGATCACGTCCCGCCACTGCCTTCCACAGAGATGATGCCGTTCCCCTATGACATCACACTGGAGCCCAACCTGGCCTCGGCTCCTGCTTCTGGAAGCGGGTCTTCTGAAAGCATGGAATATATCACCACTACGGATGCTGGTGATATTATTATGGGCGACACACGTTACTCTACTGCGCCGGGCGCGCGTATACCATCGGGTGAGGAGTTGCTTCGAAATGGTTACAACTTCTTCAAGAAGTTCCTTGAGTGAGTTGGCCGCCGTTAATTGTCAATTGCATATACATATATATATATACTGGGTAATGGATTCTAATCATGTTTTATCAAGCTCGGCCGTTGGGTTTTTTTAATACTGCTCTCGCTCCACATGAGGTCAATATTGCCTTATCCCCCGGTGCCATCTTCGGTCCCGCAAGGGGATCAAAGCAAGATGGCCCAGCATAAGGAGCCTCGAAGTAAAGCGTGTACAGCTTGTCGGAGGTCGAAAGTCCGCTGTGTGAAGGATGCCAACGACCAAGTCTGCAAACGATGCAAAGCCCAGGGCATCCCCTGCGTCTACGAATACAAAGTTGCCAGCTACAAGGTGGTCGGCAACAACAACAAGTTGTCACCTCAAGTCGATACATATTCGGTGACGAACCACCAGGCCTCTAATAAAGAAGAGATGGCCCCTGGAGCGATCTCAAACCTGTTGAACCCGAACCAGAACCATAACAAGGTCCCAGAGACCACTGTTGAGGGTGAATCGGGTCCCTGGCAGTCGTCTGTTGAAGGCAGGTTGCAGGACTTTGACTCGAAGCTGGGTAAGATCCTTCATCTGCTCCAAAACTCGGGCCCTGCTGCATTGCCATCTGTTCCATCAGAAGCTCAACGAGTGCCAAGGACTGCATTGGACGGATCTCTTGGTAAGCAAAGACCGTCACCGCCGTTACTTAGTGCCTCCAGCTCCTATTTACCGCCTTTGGTGCCTGCTGCGGGGGCCACGAGGAAACGATCCGCGGAATCAGAGTCTGCTGATGAGATACCGCCCAAGAAGCAGCGCCAAGATGAGGCCCTAGCCAGAATCATCACCAAGTCTGAGGCACAGCGTCTCTTCGACTTCTTCGATGAAAACATCTCTATCCAACTGTTCGGGTTTGAGATTAAGGACTACGAGATAGAAGAGATATGGGACAGTTGTCCGCTGTTGGTGGCTACAGTCTGTTGCATCTCGGCCATGCACAACTCTCAGTATTCAGATCGGTCTGGTCCACTGGCCAAGTTGATCAAGAATTGGACTCAGGAGTTACTGTTCGATGTGCCACGCACTGAGACGCAGGCTTTCAATACAGTGATGGCACTGTGCTTCTGTGGATTTTGGTTCCAGAAAGACCAGCTCTTCACTGGTATAGCATTGCAACTGGCCAAGACGATGCAACTGATCTCTCCTCTCAATAAGAAGTCTAAGATCCCCAAGAAGGACCGGATCAAGTTGTGGTACTTGCTCTACATCTTGGATGGCCAGCAGGCTCTCGTGTTTAACAGGCAGACCTTGACAGACTCGAGAGAATCTACGTTGACCAATGCGAGAAAACTACTTCTCGCAGAGGATCAGAGCGATGCAAAGTCGACTGCTCTATCCACGGGAATCAGTGCCAACTACTCCAATCTACGGTTGGTTTCTCAAGTCGAATACCACCAAGCTCTTGACCATGTCTTTACAGAGGACGCTTGGGATTTGTTGACTCCGGCTTCCTTTGGACTTCCCTTCAAATCCAACCTCGAACTGGACAAATGGATGGTCCAATGGACTGTTCTGCTGTCTCCATTTAAGATGAATCCAACGTGGTCATCGAAATCCACTCTGATCTATTACAACTTTGCCAAGATGCACATCAACTCTGCCGCTGTGCGCAAGTTGCAAATCACTGGCGACGATCTGCCAGAGATCGATCAAAATGACATAGATGAGCAGTTTGGCAAACGAGTCGAGGAGTTGGACGATGACAAGTTCGGTGACTCTGATGACGACTCCGATGACGAAGATGATGTCAAGATCAACGAAGCAGCAGACCTATTTAAAGATATGTCTCCTATGGAGAGCAGGAGAGTGTCGTCCAGAATAGCCTTGTCAGCAGCAGAGACGGTGCTCAACATCGTCTTGGCAGACTCGGATATTCTGTCGGCCTTGCAGTACGTGCCTATTCATATCCATATCATGCTTTACTACGCAGCGTTGCTAGTTCTACGGCCCCCGTCGTACCTCGTTTCTGGTTCGCCGAAATCTCTCGAGGATTCGATCAACTCTATCCACCTGGGTAAGAAGTTAGCATGGGCCATTCGCAGCTATCCTCCTACCGACAAGCAGTTTGCAGGCAAGCTGGTTGCCGCTCTCGATAGGATCCTTGAGGAGAAAGAGGCGGATCTAACACGTGAGATTGGTCATGTCCAAGATTCTAATGATCGGTTGCAATTGCAACAGTCTCTGGATGCTGAATACAAGCCCAAAAATACCAGGAAACATAAGATCATGGCATGGCCTGGTGTCGATTCGGGACATCCTGAATAAATATTTCCTAATAGAGTAACATTTTTCTTGTTGTATGGATTACCACGACATTGATCTACAAGGGCTTGTGCGCCGAGTCAGAGACACTATTACCGGGGTCCCAGTAGTTTTTGATACTCATGGTGATGGGATCCAGAAGCTAGTCGACTATGTGCTAAGTTTGGAGCATGGTTTCAAAGAGTTAAACACCAACTTGGTGAAAAATGGTAAAGCTTTGGTTGAGTTTGCAGAAAGAAGCATTACCGTTCATTCAACTTTCAAGGAGATCAGAGTACCGGAGGAAGGTGCAGATATCCAATCCGCTGCAAGAGACTATACGTTGGCGGTATTTATTGAGACGAAACACAAGGTGGCCCAGGAGACTCAGGATATTGTACAGATAGTGGAGCGATTTTCGAAAGAAGCTTGTGTTTCATTAAAGCAGGCCCGTACTAAGGTGGAGAGGTACCAACATGACCGCAGCAAGTTGCAGCACACCAAAAATGAGTTGGTCAGGTTGGCAGAGAAGAGCCAACTTGATTATAAAGAGCATAAAAAGAAGTTCGAGAAAGAACAATTGGTGGCAGGATTGTCCAAGAACTTGGCTGAGCAGGAGGAATTGCTGAAAGGAGAGCTGCCAATATTGGGTAATCTGATGGGGGAAGTGATCAATCACATCAGTGTGATGATCTACTTTTCCACCTTGCGCAGCTACTACGAGATCTATCGTTCTACAACTGGATTGAAGACACTAGTTGGAGAAAAGGGACTTGACTGTGACAATATCGTGGCCAGGTTTAAAGAAGAGCATTCGGAGCTCGAGTCGAAGGCAGATCAGTTATTCATACGTTATTACTAAATATATCACTCAAGTTTGGCGTCGAGTGCGACGTCGTCTTTCGCAGAAGCATCAAGGACAGTTTGACCCTCGGCAGAACTCAACTCGATAGAGAGAGCCTCTTCTGGGGACAAGTTGGCAGATGGTCCGTGGAACCGTTTGTACTTGTAAACAGCAAAGTAGATGGCAGACAGGATCCAAACACCGCACGTAATGACGACAGTGTAGTTCATAGTGGTCTTATCAACGGCCTTGTCGGATGGAAACATGGAAAGGACGAAAATGAACAGTCCCCAGGTGACCGTGATGGTGCTGGTGACAGTGGAGAGAGTCTTTCCGAGGTAGAATGGACCTGGTCTGAATCTGCTGAAACCTGAGGTGAGTCTGAAGAAGATTGGAGTGCACCAAGACACGTAGTTACCAGACACTGCGAGCGAGAACAGGGCAGTGGAGGCGGCAGATCCGGCAAGACAGAGACATCCAATGAGAAGTGCCACGGCCGACGAGAAGATGACAGCTCTGATAGGCACTTTGAGGCGCTTGTCGACAACCTTGACCCACCGAGAGAATGGAAGACCATCATCACGAGCGAAAGCCCAGACCTGTCTAGAAAGAGCAGTCAAAATGGAAGAACCCATGAGCCATTGGCAGACAGCCATGAGGGCCATGAAGGCAGTAGCCCACTTGTTACCCAGGGAGTCACTGATGATCTGAGCCATTGGGAAACCGGAATCGGTGGCAAGAACAGAGTCAATGTCGGTGCTCATGCAAGCACAGGTGCAAATAATGATGAGGAATCCCAGCAAACCACAGAACGAGATCGAGGTGATGATACCGATTGGCACTCCAAAGGAAGCATTCTTGGCCTCCTCGGACATGTGGACACATGAGTCGAAGGCACCGATGGTCCAGACGGCCGTCATCATAGAGAGAACGAACTCAAAGCCAATAGGCCAGTCGGATTCATTCTTGACAGTGCTGAAGATAAACTTTCCACCATTGAATCCCTTGCCACTGTTCTTAGTACCAACGGGGAGGGCGATGAAGAAGAGAATGATGATACCAGTGTTGCAAATGGCAGAGATGCTCTGCAACATGGCGATGTTTTTGGAGGAAATACAGGTGCAAATGGCCTGGGAAATGACACAGGCGGCAAAGACACCGTAGGTTCTACCGTCGGTGATTTCGAAATTTCCGTCTTTGGAAAGATAGACTGCTGCCAAGATTTCCTCGGCATTACCGTAGGCGATGGAGACGAGACCGGAGCAGAGAGCCATGGAGTTGGACATACCGATGATGTAAGAGATGAAGACTCTCCACTTGTAAGGAGCGTAGTAGAAGGTCCAGTAGTAAAGACCACCGGAGGTTGGGATGGCAGATGCCATCTCTGCCATCGAGGTTCCGAGGCAGAGAATGAAAATTGCGGAGATGAACCAGGACCAGACGAAACCACCAGGGCCCGAGCTCAGACCGGTTCCAGCCATGGATGCGATGGAGGGCAGTAATCCCATGATACTGTATGCGATACCAAAGACCTGGAATGTAGAAAAGGTTCTCTTGAGCTCTTGCTTGTAACCAATCTCGGCAAGAAGGCCTTCATCGTTGTACGCTTTTTTGGCATCGATGTCTCTGATGTGAGACTGCGTAGAGTAGACTTGCTCTTCGATGCTCTGCACTGGACTAGCCAGGTGAGACGAATGCAAAGAGTGAGTTTTATGTAGAGATTCACCCATTATATATTTGCCTATCGTGATCCACCACCTAAGACACAACCTGCCCTATATATATACGTGCAAGTTGCTTCTTCCCCACATTAATTCACCCCTTATCTTTCTATGTACCTTCTCCGTTTTCGGCTTGATACTCCACTAGCCCGACCATTAGGATCTTTAGAAGCTATCCCTCCAGCTAATGTAATGCCACGGCACGCTGAAAAACCTTAGCGGATCTTGGCGGGTAGCAAAATTTCTAGGGTGTTTATGGGGTGCTCCGAGCACGGAGAGCTGTAAAAGCGGGGGCAAATGTGTGTATTCCTCGGCATTCCACATTCTCATACGATGGAGCCTCTGTCCAAGTTATTTTCGAGAAACTACACTCACACGACTGGTTGCAAGGACCCCTGAATCACCTTGTGATGAGTCCCCGAAAAAAAAACGCCTCTCGCTGAGGACATCTCGTCTAAAAATTTACGTAATAGATTAGTATGTAGCGGCCGAGAGATTTTGGCAGGTTGGTTAGAGCGATACAATAATGGTTAGCGCTATGAATGGCACATACGCACAGTTAGCTCCAGAATGGGTCCGCTGCCAACTGTTCTACCGTTATGCTGTCAACGAACGGCTTGCCGCCTGCCAGGCTGTAGAAGTAGATCCTCGGGAAGCCCGGCCCGAAGCTTTGGATGTATGCAAGGACTTTTTCATAGTTAAGTCCGACCTGTTTGACACCATGAGAATCGTCGCTCAGACAGAACTTTGCGCCATTTTCTAACGCCAGTTTGGTAATGTCCCGCTTAGGATAAGGAGTATCCCACTTTTTTCGTAGAGCCGCCGAGTTCAACTCGATCAGGTGGTTCTGACTGGTGATCAGCTTGATGTTTCTGATGATCGCCTGCCACACCTCAGGCCAATCGGAAGCCATGTCGATATCTCTAAGAGGCTTGCCCGTTATTTCACAGATGTCATTGTCAGAGTCCTCGAACAATCGGATTAGATCAAAGTGTGTCACAACTTCCGGTTGCAATTTATCAATAACCTCGTACTGATAGTCAAAGTACGCCTTATAGTAATCGCGAAAGCTCGAGTATTTGCTCTTGGCCTTGAGCCAGCTCTCTCTATCAAAATCGATTGGAATCGCATCTATGTAGTGGACAGAGCCTAAAACGAGATCCATCTCATACTTAGTCCTCAGCAATTGACAGTGTCGCAATTGGTCGTCGTCTATTCCACCTTCGCTTTCAAATCCAACCAGGATGGTCAGCCTGGTGGATTCGTCGGAGTTCACCTCTCTTTGGATCCGTTTGGCGTGCTCAACGTACTTGTCGAAGACCGTTGACAGGTCTTGCACTGACATGTCAGACTCCTCAGGGTAAAGCAAGTCCGACCTGTACCTTGGGCAATGCTCTGTAAGACAATAGACGTGGAAATTCATCTCTTTGACTCTGGCAACCACTTCATCTAACGAGTTCACTGCATGTCGCACGTATTCACCCGAGTGCGAATGATGGGAGAACGGCATTGCCAATAGTAGTGGTGATTGCTTGATTACAACTATCGGCGAAAATTTATAAATACTCGTCTAGTCTTATCTATGTACATGGATCGCATTTACCTGTAGTAACTTCTAACGCGACGAGTCATCTTCTTTGCCCGATCCTTCAATTGAAGACCCCAGATGAATCCCACAAGTGTACCACCGAGGTGGGCGGCAAAGTCGAATGTTGACCAGCGCAGCACCATTCCGGCAAGGTTGTAGGCGGTAAAGAGTGCCAAGGCAGTCTGGGCTCCACCAGGAATTGGGAAGACGAAAAAGGCGACACTGGCCGTTGGGAACATTGCAGTGAATGCAGCAAACACTCCCGATATAGCGGCAGAGGCTCCGAGAGAGCAGCCGTAACGTTTAGTGGCGAAACTGAAGATCATTGAAGCAAGCGAACCGACGCAACCAGAAATCAGGTATAGAGAGGTGAAGTCTGCGACTCCCATGAGCCGGATCATCGTCGTGGCAAAGCTGTAGAAACATCCCATGTTGATCAGCAAGTGGAAGAACTCCTGGTGAGAGAACGTCGAGCCGATCATCGACCAGTACGTCTTTCTTGTCAACGAACTTCTATCCATGAGGAAGTAGTCGTTGAGGATTCTATAGAGCGTGGAGCTCTGGTATTTGATCTGCCACAGTCCAAATATCACACAGTTGACACCAATCATACCGTACAACAGATACGCCGGGTGTGTCTTCAAGTACCTGAGCGGAGTGTTGTTAAACAGCCACGGGGACCCATAATAAGTTGCCACCGAGAACGCCAGAGTGAACAAAGCCGGCTTCCACACGTTATTTTGCATGTTGTTAAAGTTTGGCTTGGATCTCTTTGATCCACTTCCACTGTAGTTGGCCTCTCTCGCCCCCAGCTCTGAGTACGTTGCGTATTTGCGCTGCTGCTTGAACAAGTCTTGGAATCGTCCCCTCAATGATTGCCCTTGGGTTTTCAGGCTGAACTCCCTCTTAAAAAGAGCAGATTTCGCCCCGAGTCCCACCATTCTTGGAGTGTTTGGTTTGAAGAACGAGACCTGCCTCGATGGTCTCAAAAGAGACAACGATAACCCACGACGAGACACCTGAATACCAAGACGAAGCATCATCACCAATAAAGAAAAAAACCCCGCCCACTGAAAGGACTGATAAAATCTGCTAGGAATTACGTTCAGTAAAGACTATATTATATGCTTAGGCTGCCTCAACAGCAGACGACTCCTGCTCAGTCGACTCAACCTGCTCGGCCTGCTCCTGACGCTGGTGTCTCTCCTTCTGCTGTTGCTCCTTCAACTCCTGCTTCTGCTGGTGGAACACCTGGATGGCCTGTGGTGGCAACATCTTCTTACCCTTGCGGGCCTGTAAGTTCTCAATAAGCGCCTGTGTATCGTCGATCGTCTTCGACCAGTTCTCCAAGTATCCTTGGATTCTCTGCCAGTCGTTGGCCGAGATCTTCCTGCTTGGAGTCACCAATCTGTCGATCTTGCTCAGGTAGAATTTTTGCTCCACCTGAGAAAGTCGGCCAGAAACCAGTCCCTGTTGGATCGACTCGATCAAAAATTCTTCCACTTGCTCAGACGGGGCGCTGATGGCCTCGCTGATCTGGGCATAAGTGAACTCGTTCGATCCCGACTCTTCCTCGATCTTCTCCAAAGAAAGCACTAAAGCACCCTGTCTAACCTTCTGCGCAAATCTGTCCTTGCCAACCTGCTTGGCAATGCTCACACCTTCTGGAGTGGTAATGAACTCGTTAAATGCAGCCACATCGCCGTTCTTCAAGATGGTGAAGCTCTGTGTGAGAGAGGCGTCTCCAAGCTTGGACTCCAAACTCAAATCTGACACGTTGAAATACTTGTGTGCTTGCAAGACGCGGAGCAAGAACCGGTCAAAGTCTCTTGGCTCTAAGCGCTCGTCGGTGACCAGCTTCTTGTAGAATGTGAGGGCCTCCACCTGGCTGCTTCTCTCGTATAGAGCAATGAAAGCCTTGTTGATGAGCTCTCTCCATTCGAGCCCGGTGATTCCATCTATGGCAGCGAGCCAATCTGGAAGGCTGGCAGTGAAAGGTGACACGAGGTTGTCAAGACTGTACGATATAACAAGTTTCAGCACGTTGCCAAGCAACTGCACGCGGAGGTGGCAAGTCTCTGGCACGAAGTTGAACACGTTAGACAGCAAAGATATAACACTGGTTGGTTTGATGGCACTGTCCTGAGGAGAGTAAGCTGCAATTTGCAACTTTTCCAAGACCTCACCAAGCACACTCTCCAGATCAGCATCCAGTTCAGATGACAGCTCGTCCAGAATGTGAAGATAGAGATTGAAAGTAGGCTCTAAAGACCTGTCACTGAATTTGGTGAGCAGGTACTGGGCAGAGTCGACAATCTCGGCGAGCAGGTCGTTTTTCTTGTCGTCACTCAGCAGAGTGTCAAACTTGGTTTGGTACTCATGGTCCTCCGACTTCAACTCCAAGTCGAGGATTGCCCCATACTCGGTAAGAGACTCGTTCAGAGGCAAATCAAGCACTATAGTGAACGGCATGGTGGTTCCTTAGTTCGAAAATTTTTCAGCACCACTAATATCTTGACCAGATTGTATATTGGGATTCTTGGATACTCTTACCATTATGCCTGAGAAGAGACCATCGGAGTTGCTCCCCACGGCCAGTTATCATGCTTATGGTATCGACAAGCAATTCACTGTCTCGCCAGATGCTCCACATACCACCAATGGCTCTACTACTGGGCCTTCAGAGTACCTGATCAGTGTTACAGAAGGCGAGTTTGTTGACAGGGACAAGCCCAGCGAAAGCAAGGATACCAGGATTGGCAGGCTGAGAGCGTACGTGACGACATTGCAAGACGATGTGAACCGGTATCTAACCGAGAGAATGAAGCAGGCTAGTACTGTCGATGTGAATGAGGAGGATTTGGAACGTCGGGTGCTAGACGAAGGTGGTGAGGATAATGAGGACGATGATGATGATGACGATGATACGAAGGCATAATCATCTTGACCACCGTGTAATCTTCTTGGCCCAGGCGGCCTCATAATTAACTAATAGCGCATACTTAGGGGGTATTTAATCGTAGATCCTAGCCTGTAATTTCCCTTCCTCGATGCTTCACTTGACAAGGTTTGCCAGACAGTTTTCTACCGTGCCCAACCACGGGTTTGTTGCATTACAGACGGCCAATAGGATCTGTCAAGTAACTGGGCCAGATGCTGCCAAGTTTCTGAACGGACTCGTCACATTGAAGCTTTTGCCATCGGTCGATAAGAAGAACATGACTAGCATCACCGAACAGGATCTGGAACAGACTCGAGCGTCCCGGGAGCTCCAGTATACGGAACATCAGCTGGAGAACTCCAACTGGGGTATAATCAACGAGGATGAGTTCGGTGATGAAGTTCATCGTATCGGTATCAGAAGAGATGGCCGTTACGGCATGATGCTCACTTCCAAAGGTCGCATGCTGTCAGATTTCTTCCTGTATCCAGATGGATTCCTTGGCAGTGAGAGTAAAGACGACTTGGATGCTGCGACATTCGCCAACTCGTCCTCAGTGCCTACAATTCCAAGCTATCTTATGGAATTCAACTGCAGCGATGGCAAGTTCCGACAGGTGTTTATGACGATGAAGATGCACAAGTTGAAATCGCAGGTGGACATCACTAAAGTGAGCGACCTCCAAAGTTGGCTCTACTTCAATCGCAGCGACAAGTTCCAGGACTATCTGTTCGACTTGAAGGAAAAGTACTTCAACAACTCTGTGAGTAAGTCTCCCGAGGCAGCTCTGGAGTTGGCCTCACAATTGGTCCATGACGACGTTCTATTCCGGTCGGGATCGTATGGATTCTTGAAGAAGTACCTTCGTGGGTTTGTCATAGATGACAGAGAACCGATGCTGGGCATCAGAATGGTGTTTGATAACTCGCAACGGCAGCCGTTCGAGTCGATCTTTAGCAATTCATTCCATCTGAAGTTTGCCGTGCCATTGGTCTCGCTACCAAGCGACTCCCCTGTCTATAAGCAGTTGCGAATCACTGAAGGTATTGTGGAGGCTGGCGATTACGCCTCGGGGGCCAAAGAGTCTCTACCATTTGAGAACAACCTTGACTATATGAATGGAGTCAATTACAACAAGGGCTGCTATGTCGGGCAGGAACTGACTATCCGTACGCATATCAGAGACTCTGTTCGCCGGCGTGTGATGCCTGTCCAGTTCTATACTTCCAAGCAGGCCGACGGAATCCTTGATACTATACAACTTGATCCAGTGGATCCTGTCATCAAGGCTTTGGATGATATCAAGGACTTGGAATTGGTCTCGATTCCTGCCAAGTATTCAGGTACGGCGGCACCTGCTCCAAGGGAACCAACACAACCTGCTCCGTCGAATCCGTTTGGTGTTGGTGTCAAGCCTCGTCCTTCTAGAGGTAAGGTTGGCAGCGTTATCTGTCGAACCGATAACATTGGCTTTGCAAGTGTCGACCAGAACTTTATCGACAGGGCTTCGTACAACGATGTCGAGACCAATCGGTTTAGTGTTGTGAGCAAGACCAGCCCGGTTGCTGACATTGAGTGCAAAGTTTATGTGCCAGAGTGGTGGCCAGAGGAGGAGGAAGAGGAAGAGGAAGATGAAGAGGTTTAATGAGTGAACGGTTATGTATATAATGATCAGAGAGGCATGTGTCTATGCGGATGGCGCGAATAGCTGTATGGTTGGCAGGTTTACCACTAAAAGCTTGTGGGCTTCAGTACTTACTTCTTGGGCCTCCCCAAGAATTGAAACTGCACCTTCACCTAGTTAGCTCCTCCGGCACTGTAATACCCAATTTGTCAGCTTCTTCCATCATCTGAGCGTTCTCAGCTCGAAGCTTCTTGATATACTCAGAGGTCTTGTTGATCACTACCAGCTCGGACCGCTTCTCCTTGGGCTCCAGGTCGGGAACGATATCAACGAGCCTGTCAAAGGTGGCTCGGATCTGTTCCCTTCGTCTATGTTCAGACTCGATGTGGTGTCTCTTTTTCTCGGCGTCGGTGAGTTGGCGCGACCCGAGCGCTTTACCATTCTTGGATGGCATCTTGAAGGAAATAACAGCCACGTTAAATCTAACCAACTTTTCTGTTCACCTTCGAGCACTTCTTTCATCATGCCAAAAGTTAAGATCGGCCCGTTAAGCATCTGGCCTTCGACCATTGGTTTCGTTGTGGTGACTTTCGTGCTGTCAGGAATCGACTGGTTGGTGCGTTATAAGTCGTTCGAGGAGTTAAAGGTGGAATCCGGTAATGACGCGCGTGTCACTTTTAGCTCGATGGTGGTGCCGGCTTTACAATTGGTGCCTAGCCAGTTCATCTACTTCCCATGGACGTTGCTCACCGAGCCTTACGTGGATTCTACATTCTTCCAGTTGTCGAACGCCCCTACAGTGTTCTACTGGGGTGTCGAGTATTTGGAAAACAACTGGAACCCTGAAGTTCAAGGAGGTGCTGGAGCCGGTGGAGACCGTATTTTCGGCGAAGCTGTCCACTATTTGGTCCTCACGGGCTCTATCACGACTGCTATCACTACCATCTTAAAGACTACATTCTCCTTGCTTGGTTTCATAGAGAGCAGCCAACTAGACCTGCCGCTCGCTTATGGTGTTTGGACGATTGTGATGAGTTTCGTCGTGGCCATCAAGCAGCTGTCTCCTGAGTACAACGTCAAGCTGTTGAAGAGAATCAAGTTCCGGTTAAAGCGTCTGCCATTCATCGTTTTGAGTGTCGCGCTGCTTTATTCGATCGCCTGGACACAGTCCGTCGAACCGTTCCTGATGCCGCTGTTCATCAACTTTTACGTGAGCTGGGTGTACCTTCGTTACTACCAGATCCACAACGTTGGCGGTGTGCTGCCTACAACAAGTGCGGGAACCACGGTGGGCACAACAGTCAGAGGAGATGCCTCGGATACGTTTGCGTTCGTGCAGTTCTTCCCAGACGCTTGGCAACCATACTTGAAGCCAGTTTCGAAGTTCTTCTACCACTCTTCGGTGTTCTTGGGACTGTTTAGACCTTTCAACGACGATGACATTGAGAGTTCGAACTTGAGAACGATCCAGAGGTTGAATGGTGGTAACGCTTCAGAGGATACGGACAGCGAAGCCGACCGTCGCAAGCGTGTGGCATTGAAAGTGTTGGAGCAAAGAGTTGCCAGTGACAGCCAACAACAGTGATAAGTGAAAGTGTATGTCACCACATGTACCATAGTCTACAATACCGAATATACAATGATTATGTTAAAAACCTGATGTTGCTATGCCGTACCGCTCTTCTCCTTCAGATACTGCTCTGCCAGAGAGTTACAACTGTTGCTGAACTCGCACGACCGGAAGTTGACAACCAAGTCTCCCTTCTGGTAGCTGCGTTGCTCGTCTTTCTTTGCCTTTGCGTCCGTGTACATCGAGTTGATCGATCTAGTCGGCACCAGTGCCGTGTGTGACAGCATGTATGGGTGCCACCGCACGATGTGTGCAAGCGCCTTGACATCGTTCGATGAAAACTGGGCGTACTGCCTGTACAACTTGTCCCCCCAGAACTCCATGAATGCACGGCCGTTGACGTCCGACTTCAAAATGAAAGAGTCCGTTGACAGTCCGTAGTTGTCCTGGGACAGGATGAACCCGACCTCGCTTGGATCTGTGTTCTTATAGGTCTTGATGGAGTTGTCTGTGGCCATCAGTGACTGTCCCTTCAACATCATGAGGTCGAGAGCTTCAGGTTTCAACATGTAGTCTTCCAATTCGACGTCGTCGCGCATAATGAGCGATTTTTCATCCAAGTACCAGAAGTACTTGGCCTTGGGGAACGCATTCATGGCTTCCAACATGATCATTGGACGCCACCAGTTCGTGCCCATGTTGTTGCACTCCTGCAACCGTGGAATGAACTCCTCGGCCCATCGCACGTACAGACCGTACTTGTTTTTATCGGCGTACTGCGCTCTGTTTGACAGCACTTTGCGCAGATACTCGTGGTCGAACCTCTGGAAGTCAAGGCCTGTCACGATCACGACCCGGGGGTTCTCGTTGCCCTTGTACACTCTGCGGCCGAGCTTTTTGAAGTTGGCGACGGCCTTCTCTAACTTGTCCGTCTCATCAACATTTTGAGGATCTTCGAAGTAGTCCGATCCGTACTTGTAAATCTTCTTCTCCTCGTTGCCCGTCTTGACTATGTCCACCTGGAACAGGTTCTCCAGCGTGATCTGTTTAAGTGATATAGCGTCGTCAGCTATGGGAGCAATCAACCTCGATTTCTCAGCTATCACGTTGGTTCCTTGGAATCCGTGGCGAGCCCTGTGCACGTTCAAGAGGGCCGGCTTCACCATGTTGGAGAACGACGAGTGCTTACCAGAGAACTTTGCAAAAGGTCCGAGAATGGCGTTACCAAACACGATCCAGTTGAAAAGCAGCAGCAACGTGCCCAGAGCCATCAGTGTGTTGCGAGCTCTCGGGCCTTGTAGCTGCCGTCGCAGCTTCATTGGTACCGACCGAATGCCATCCTGGCCGTTCTTTACCGCATAGTCCCACGAGGGCCTCCTATTGAGTCCAAACTTCATCGTCTATGGGCAAGTGTAAGTGCGTGAAATTTTCATTATCTCTTTTCAGCTCCTTCAAGATGGCCACGCAAGTAGGAAAGATACTGTATGAGATGCAAGCTCAGTTGCAGAAGCAACAGGGCGACTTACAGAACGCCAATGGTGTGTCCTCTGAGTTAACGAGTCGCAACAAAGCCATCGACCTCACTTTGGCAGAGGTGGCCCAGTCTGACAAGCCTGAAGTGTGGGAGAGCTGCGGTAAGGCGTTTCTACGCGCCGATAAGCCTAGTTACGAGGAGAAACTCAAGCAGGAGAAGAAGGACAACGTCGAGTTGCTGAACGATCTCAATAAGAAGAAGCATTACTTGGAGACGTCGATAAATGCTACAGTTGATAACATGAATAAGGTTTTGGATAAGGTCGAGGCGAAGAAATAGGCCGATTCGGGTCCACTGGGGGGCTCGAGCCAGTCGGAACCAGGGCAAAACTGATACATACACTAATGATAACCTCTTAATATACAATGACCTTACAGGTCTGGATGGCCTCGTCGGCCTCGTCAACGCCTAAACGGCAGAGTATCCGCCGCGATCGGCTCCTCCCGTCACTTTAGTGGCCACCTGTTTCAAGAACTCGGGCGCCTTACCGACGGTCTCAACGAGGGAATCACCCAGCTCGTTAAAGAATTCGCTGCTGTTACCCATACGGGTGGTGTTGATCCATGCCTGTCCAATGATGTAGCCGGCTAGAGCCAAAACCACCAGAATGAACAGCCAAGTGAACCAGCCCCAGCTTTCATGGCCGCTGTGTGGCTTCTTGTGGTGTTTTCCCCGCTTTCCATCGTCATCGTTATCGTCGTCATCGCCATCATCGTCGCCGCCCGCGTCTGAATCCGTACAGAAGGCCTCATCGGTCCACTTGACTTTCAATGTCTCGTAGTCAAAGTTGGCCTCAATGCTCGAACTCTTCTTACTGCAGACCAGGTGCAACGCAGCATTCAATGTAGAGTCTCCCCAGTTGGCGCCGTTCAATGCAACGACCAACTCGTGCTTCCTGTCCACGTTCTCGTTGAATTTCGGATTGAGCTGGTTCGAGAATGAGAAGATCTCCGTCGTCACTTCTTTACCGTCGATGTCAACGTTGGTGAGCCCACATATCTGGGATCCAGAGGGGCATCCTTCGATGTCGATCTCCTTCTTGGAGTCCTTGCTGTCTGGGTCGACCAGATTTATGTACCAAAGCTGCGTAGTCTTAGATGGTGGGGTGGACCGGGTCTTCTTAATCTGGTGCACACCAGCGAGCTTCTTGACACCCGGGTAATTCTTGAAGGCCTCTGCAGAGAGGTCAATGGCCGTAGCCGATGCCAACAGCGCAATGAGTGCGTATTTCATCTATGATGATAACGATGAATCTTCTAAAGGCGAGAGCTGGATGGCGGGCTATCTTCTAAAAAGGTAACGAGTAAAAAATCGAGCACGTGATCACAGGGACCTCGGTGCGAGGAGTAGTACCCCCAGTGGAGATCCCCAGTGCAGGTTTGAATTTTTCATTAAACGTAGCTTTGAAAATTTTATCTTTCCTCCAGAGACCATTACCATGACTAGATACGCTGCCACGCCATCGAACCCATCGAAGTCTGCTTCCGCTAGAGGTTCTTACCTTAGAGTGTCTTTCAAGAACACCAGAGAGACCGCCCAGGCCATCAACGGATGGGAGTTGCAGAAGGCCAAGCAGTACCTCGAGCAGGTGCTTGACCACAAGAGAGCCATTCCATTCAGACGGTTCAACCACTCCATTGGAAGAACCGGTCAGGGTAAGGAGTTCGGTGTCACCACCGCCAGATGGCCAAAGAAGTCTGTTGAGTTCATCCAGGGACTCCTTGTCAACGCCGAGTCTAACGCTGAGGCCAAGGGACTCGACACCTCCAAGCTTGTCATCTCTCACATCCAGGTGAACCAGGCTCCAAAGATGAGAAGAAGAACTTTCAGAGCTCACGGAAGCATCAACGCTTACCAGTCCTCGCCATCGCACATCGAGATCATCCTCACCGAGGAGGACGAGACGGTTCCTGCTGCCAAGGAAGTTGCCCCAGTTGCCGAGGTTGCTACTGAGAAGAAGACCTTGACTGCTTAAACTAGTGCATGCTAATGGGAGGTTTGAAGTTCATACCTTAATAAATTGTTACAGTAACAACCAGAGTAGGATTGTCAGTTTAGCCTAGTTCGTTTCGTCTCCACTTCATCGCTGCCTTGAACAGATCGCTTCCTTCCAAGTTGTTCCAACGACTTGCCTGCGCTTCTTTGCATCTCCAACTCCGCAAATCGATCCGACACTCGCGTCTGTCGCTTGATGTTCAACTGTATAAACTTGTGCAACACCTTATTCTCCGAGTTGTCTCGTAATCCTGAGTACAGTGCCAGAACCTGCCCTATCGTCACCGTCTCTGCAAATGTGTTGTCCTCGCCGATAGATAATCCCAGCTCCTTCAATTCCAAAGCCAGCTCCTCTCCGTGCAAGCTCGTCATCCCACCGCCACCTTGGTCTTCCTCGACGAACTGTCGTAGTTCGTGTAATGCATCCACCACTTTCAGATCCACAATCTGTTTCGGTTGCGTGTACAGCACGGGAAGATCCACCAATTCCGGTTCCTCTTCTCCGACTGGGTTGAATAGCTTGTAAACGTCTTCTCCCAGGTCGATATACACTGGGATAGATGGGATTGCTGATGATTCCGTCTCATCTCTATCAACAGTTTTCGGGTTCTGTTCTGTTTCCACCAACTCCGGCTCATCCACCAACTCCGGCTCAGCCACTAACTCGGCTCCGTCCTCGATCACCTCTTCTAGCGACTCTGGCTCCTCTGACTCGATCACAATGGCATTGTCGGCATCCATTCCAGTCTCATCATCCACACGTTCGGCGTGGACAACTTCAGCGTCTAACTTGTCATTAGACCCGCTGACAGACTCGTCAGGCGACTCTCCTTCACTCTGGCCCACTGTAACATCCTCTTCTGGCTCGTCTTCGCTGCTTGTTAGTTCTTCAACGGCGTCAATCGTTACTTGTTCAACAACGCCGTCGTCATCACTTTCCAATGAGATCTCTCCATCGTCTGAGCCGTCGTCCGCTTCAAGACCGGGATTCTCATCGCTCTTGCCCGTTAGATTGTCCATTTGAGGCTCAATCTCCACGGCATCGCTCTCATATTGCAGATCTTCCTCTTCAGAAGATTCACCCATACTTACCTGAACTGGTAAAAACATTACATTTCGGGATTCCTATTTAGATGGTTAAACAGTACCAATAGAATATCGTTCAAGGTATCGTTACAAGTACTTGTAGGCAACATCCAAGAGATCGTCTTGGTCGATCTGCATGTGTTCCGCTGGGATCTCCAAGAAATCGATCTTCTTCTTCTCATATAATGAACGCGTTCCAACCAAGTTGTACTTGAAGCTTTCAGTTTCTGTGAAAGACAGCGGTATTCCCGTGACTGGTTCGACATCGTTATACCAAGCGCTCTCCTTTGGAACCAAAGTGACGTCTTCGGTGAACTTGATCAGGACAAGTCTATCCAATTTAGCCAAATTCCGTGCGTAGGTGATATTCTTGACGAATTCGTTGTTCACAAACTTGAGGAAGGCCGAGTTCTCCAAGTATTCGTCGTATCTGTTCTCCTCGCGGAAGTACTGTGCTTGAATGCTGTGCGATTGCACGTCGTCGTCGTACATGTGCTGTCTAAGCAAGGCGTTGCGCTTCTTGCAGATCCAGTTGTCACACGGTGGTAGGTCGTTGATACCATTATGTGGAGAACCGTAGGTGACTAGTGTCTTGACTGGTAGCCCGCAAACTTCCACTGCGGCACGCAGGAACAGTCCACCCTGAGAAAACCCAATAGCATTGAAACCGTCTGCCAACTCTGTGATATTGTTAAGTTGGTCGCATACTTCTAACACATCGGTCATAGAGTCTCCCATCACAGAGTCCAGCTGGTCGGACTTGGAGCTTTCGTCCAGTCGCACCGCATAGGTGTCTAGTCCAGGGATGGCCTTCTTCAAAGTGTCCTGAGCCCAATCCATGAAATCCGAGTCGTACGAGTCACCCATTCCATGCCATATAACTACTGGCAAGTGATCGGTGGACTGGTGTGTCTCTGGTAGTGTCAGCGGCAGCCCCGAGGCCAAGTAGTGAAGAATACGCATTATCGATAAGGGATGGCAGGATTTCTAAAATTTTCCTAGTTAAAGGCCCAGTAGGTCAGGTACTCATCACAAGAATGGCGGATGAATTACTGACCAAGCAGGAGAAAGCGCAAGCATTAAAGTCTATCAAGGCACTGAAAGGACATATAGAAGAGGATGAGCCGATATATCTGGTCATAGAGACGGTGGCACCAACATGGAAGGCCAGACAGTACATACCGCGGATAGTCCCGGTGAAGCATGCGATAGGCAGGGCCGGTGAGAAGCGAATAATGCTGGTGACTAAAGACGGAGAGAGTGTCAAGTGTCGTGAGGCTCTGAATGTCGAAGAAAGCCCGACAGAGGAGATGTTTGCGGAGATCACCACGTTGAAGAAGTTTCGGGCCAAAGTCGCCAACCGCAAGCACTGTATCAAGATGCTTCATGATATCGATGTCATTGTGGTTAATGAGGTACTACAGAAACGTATGGTCGATATTGTATCCGACTCTATGCTTTCTAAGAGATCCAAGCTTCCCTACTTGGTCCAGATGGCACCACGGACTTCAGACAAGTTCGTCGACCCTGCATACATTGCCAAGCAGGTTCGCATGATTTGCAAGGGCACCTCGTTCGTTCCTGTGCCTGGAGACTCTCTTTCTGTCATTGTGGGTCGTACCCCCATGGAAGCAGACGAGATTGTTGAGAACATTGTGTCGGTTCTGTATTATTTGACGGACGACAAGTTCAAGCCCGTTGGTGGAGTGTTGAAGGTGGCATCGATCAAGCAGATGACCTTGAAAACTGCCCAGAGCATCTCATTGCCGGTGCGCAAACTCTCCTAGGCGGGTTGGTTCCCTTTGCAAATCCTCAATGCGGCGTGAAAAATTCCTGCGCTGGAAAACAGACTGGGCATCAACTTCTCCCAAAGTTCACCACTTGTCATGTCACAACTATCGAGATATTTGCTGGCAGTGGCTGCTCTGGCGGTCATTGTGGCCCAGTTTGTCGACTTAGCAAGTAAGGTGAAATTGCCAACGGGTTCTCGTGCCGAATTACAACGATCGTACAAGCATTCTGCCCAGATCGTATCGGCCCAAGAGAACGCGACATATCAGTTGCTGAATGAGGCCCGACTACGGCCTGCCAGTAACTCGTATGTGATTCCTCATTTCCCTAAAGTGGATGAGAACCCAGTGTTGGAGAATGCCACGATTCTGATGCTGTGTCGTAACTGGGAGATCCAGGGAGTGTTGCGCTCTATGCGTTCTTTGGAAGACAAGTTCAACCATCGGTACCACTACACGTGGACATTCTTGAACGACGTGAACTTCACAGACGAATTTAAAGAGGAGACCACTGCTATGGCCAGTGGTAAGACTCAGTATGCTCTGATTCCGGAGGCAGATTGGAATACGCCAGATTACGTCAACCAGACCAAGTATGAAGAGTGTCTGGAGGATTTCACAGAGAGAGGTGTCATCTATGGTGACTCGAAATCTTACCGTAACATGTGTCATTTCAACTCGGGATTCTTCTTCAGGCAAGAACTGCTGATGAACTACGACTACTACTTCCGTGTGGAGCCTGACGTGGAGTACCTTTGCGATTTCCCTTGGGATCCGTTCAAGTTGATGAGAGAGCTTGGCAAGAAGTACAGTTTCGTCATCTCTCTGTATGAGTACGAGGATACCATTCCAACGCTGTGGCCTACTGTCGAAGACTTCTTGAACGAGTATCCAGAGCACCAGGCACAGGACTCGGCTGTCGAGTACCTGACTACCCACGAACCTATTGGTCCGGTGTTCGTCCAGGCCGCCTCGAATACCACATACAATTTGTGCCACTTCTGGTCCAACTTTGAGGTCGGAGACCTGAACTTCTTCCGGTCTCAAAGGTACATGGATTACTTCAACTACTTGAGCAAGAAAGGTGGATTCTACTACGAACGTTGGGGTGATGCGCCAGTGCACTCGATTGCCGCTGCCCTCTTGCTCAATAAAGACGAGGTGTACCGGTTCGAAGAGATTGGATATACCCATATTCCTATGTATACCTGGCCAGCGGCCCGGTCGACAAAGATCCACGAGCGTTGTTCCTTCCCATACGAAGCAGAGAACATCGATGTGGTGGGACACAGTTGCATGCCTCGGTGGTGGAAGTACGGCAGCGGTAAGAAGTTCCTTCGCGAGTACTACCATGAGGAGGATTACCTTTAAAATAATGATTGTTTTACATAGAATACACAGCAATTAGCGTCCATATCATGCGAAGTTGGTCTCTAACCGATTCAACTCATCCAGTATTCTCTGTAGGTCGATCTGGTCCTTCTTTTCGTTCAGACTTGGAATCAATGTCACCACTTCGTCAACGTCCTCGCACGAGAGTGAGCCCAATTGAGCCACCTCGAATGGATGCAGCGCCTCATTCTCTGATCCCTTGAGCAAAGTCTCTGCTGCTGCGCACGTCTCGGCGTCTTTAAACCGAGAGAAAGTCGACAAGTAGTCCAAAGTCTTGCGAAGCACCTCGTTGGCACCGGCATCGGTCGCAATCCGCGCAAGAGCGTCGTCATCGAGGTCCGAATCTGGTCCCAGTTTATCCTCGGTGCCGTTCAGAGTTTGCATCGCCTCTATGCGCTCTTTCAAGGCAGCTCTGATCAGAACACGAGCCTCCGACAGGTTCAAAGTCAACAGTTCCTCGTGGTTGCCGTGGTTGTCTGTTTGGTCTAGCTCGAACTCCGGGCCCAGCCTCAGCTCTGCAGCATTCACTTCCTCCTCCGGTTGTGTTGTCAGTCCGCCTCTGCTGCGTTTGACACCAGCGGATGTTGTGATATTCATGGTAGCTTACAAGTTGAAGATTTTTTTTACTAGAGGTGGAAAATTGTCATAGAGTTTCATTTGGCCGTCTGGACGTTATATACAAGTTGCCAGTGGCAGGCGGTTAGAAAAGTAGTGCATAAGCAGTAGTTGGTAAGCGTGCGCAGCCTTTACCTTGGAGCAAGTCTTGGCCCCAAAGGGGAAGGTTTTCGATCCACTTCAGTCCACTTACTGGTCTGGAAGTGGCATGGCAACAGGCTTGTTTGCCCAGGCCATGTAACGGGAGAACATCATACCAACACCTTCAAACACTCCCAAAACGCATGCACAGGTAACGGCAGAGTTGAAAATGTGCTTACGGCCACCACGGATGGCAAGAGAACCACCAACCATGAATCCGGCCAGGATGGCATTCCAAGCGTCCTCTCTCTTTCTAATAGCCTTGATGCTGCAATCGTAGAACGAGAACAGGCCTCCCCATGCACCGAAGTTACCTCCCACGACGGGTGCTCTGGCCTTGATGGCGTTGATGGCACCGGATCCTCTCTCTCCGTACGGAGAGTTTCTGAAACCTTTAATTCCGTGCCAGAGGCATCCACCGATAGCACCCATGGCAAAGGCACCACCAAAATCGTTAAGAATCACGATCGGACAAGGGTCTCTGGAGTGATCTGCTTCTGGTGTCGACATGGTTGTACTAACGTTAAGCTCGATAAATGGGCAAAATTTTTCAGTTGGCACAGAGGGTGATAAATTCTATAAATGCTATCGAGATGAAGGGGTCCAGGATTCTGTAAAGGTTTCGCCCGTTAGGAAGGGGTGCATTGACGCCTCCTGTGGAGTCCACCGTTCCAGTAGGTTAAAGTTCAATATTCCACGTAGGAAGTGTGCCAAACACCGCCGTCCTTCCATCTCTTTCTCGACCATCTGACGAGTCATGTTCTTCCTTGGCAGCCTGTAGTTCATGATGATATCTTCCAGATACCTATCTTTGAAGTACTCTTTGCTCAGTTGCTCCTTCACGTGGAACTCGTGGGAGAATTGTTCCCATGGTTTCAATGAGTAGAGGTGCTTGCCAGTGTTTGGATCGATCGACCGGTTCATGAACTTGACAGAGTTCTTGCCCATCTCAATCATCCAAGTTGGCGGCATCCCCAGCATACGTATGAACCTTCTCAACAGATCATACTCTGAAGTTGCTGGGAACAGCGGGATCCCTAAGAAGAGTTCCGCTAAGATGCATCCCAACGACCACATATCCACTGCTGCACTGTAGGACAGACCCAGAGCCACCTCCGGCGATCTGTAGAACCGTGATTGCACGTATGAATAAGGAGCCTGTTTTTCGTGGCGCGCAGACCCGAAATCGATCACTTTGATGTCCGGTCTATCCAGACTTTCCAGTAGTATGTTCTCGGGCTTCAAGTCACAGTGGATCAGATCCGCCTCTTTCAACTTGCACAGCGATTCCACCAATTGGATGGCAAACTTGCGGATCAGTTTGAGTGCAAGTCCATGGAACTGGTTCTGCTGGATCAATTCGTACAAGTTTGAAGAGAGCAGCTCTAAAACGAGACACAGGTGGCCTCTATGCATGAACTTATCCTTCATCCTTAGCAAATGGAACTCGTCATTAGGGTCGACCTGCGTGCTGATGTACTCTAGTATGGCAGCCTCTGTCAACGACTGATTCAGGTAAACCGATCTCGACTTGACCACTTTCACTGCCACCAGTTCCTGAGTGTCCAAGTCCTGGCACTTGACCACCTGGCCAAACGTGCCTCTTCCCAGTATGTCCACCACCATATACTTCTTATTCTCTTGAACTCCTAGGATGTCGTTCACGTACAGAATGTAGTCGTTCTGGTCGTTATCGAATCCGTGGTTTGTACGTGGTTGGCTCGGTTTTGTGAGCACCCGCCGCGGGTTTTTGGACGTTCTATAATCAAAGTCCGGCACACACATCTTGTAAGTGACGGTCAACGAGCTCGTCAGCGCTCTCAACGGAGATACCACCGTGGTCTCTGTGTCTGAACGGCGGTATTTTGGTCGGTCGTTGATCACAGGATGGATGTCGCTTGCCGAGCGAACCTGCGCGAATGACGGAGCTATATCTGTATAGCTCGCACTCATTGGCAATGCCACCGCTTGGCGGTTTCTCTGTGGAGTAGTTGCCACGGACTGCCGTCTGACTGGTTTTCTAGCGGGACTTGTCAATACAGACGGTAGCGGAGCGTCCGACCGCGGAGGTGGGACAATCGACGGGTTCCGACGTTGGTTAGGAATGATTCCCAACTCCATATCTTCGAAAGTCGTGGACAGAGACGATGCAAATGACGGTTTGAGTCCCTGGTGCGGCGGTTGCCTCACGTTGGAAACGTTCTGCTGTGGTAAAGAAGATGATCCAGACGACGTCGAACCTGACGATGTCGAAATGGAGCCCGACGAAGACGACGAGATCGCACTACCTTGAGACCTTTGAGACCACGGGTTGTGGAACTGTCTCTGAACATTGTAATTTGCGGCATCTGGATCAGAATATGACTTTTTCAGTTGTGGCAAGGCCGATGCTTGCGGTGGTCTCATGAACTCGCCCAGTGCGGAGCCCTGTGGACCCATAGCAACACTCGGCGTGCTCATTAGGTGTGCCATGCTATCATGCTGTCCCTGGCCGTCTCCACTGGCGCTATTGGGCCCACCGAACCCGAAGTTCGAGAATCGTTGGCCAGTCGTCCGTTTGTATGCTGCCTGGGACCCTTGTGATTGAAGCTTGAGTGGTGGAGCCCTGCCATAGCCCGCAGTCGCCCCAGGCTCTGTATTCTGGGCTTCCGACCGATAAGAGCTGGTATTGGACCTGCTTGCATTCCGTGACGACCCGGGTGAATCGTAAGGGTAGCTGCGCTTATACGCAGAGTCTTGGTCCATTTTGAGGTCGGTTAACCACTAGAAACCCTGGCGTCTTTGTATAAGTCAGTTCGGGCAGTTAGTTTGCTTATAAAAACGCGGTGGCTCTAAAAGGGATCAATAATTCTGCTAATTGGGGATCTCTTTACTATGCAATTCACTGAGTTTGAATGGGCTCTGGTAGGTCACTAGGCATGGGACTTAGCATGGAAATACTAACAATCAGGTTATTTATCTACTAAGAAACAATAAGGGCAGCGTTGCCGGTAAGTAGGGTGCGGGGTCTTCTTATATGAATGTACTAACTATAGCATGTTGTCGTCGCACTTTGAAGCGGCTAGAGAGGCAGCAACGGGCGGCTCGGCGTACTCAGAGGGATTAGGTAGTGTACAGAATGCTGGTCGTGGCCGCTATGTTGTTAAGGTTGCCATGTCTTCTCTCTAATGGGAGCAAAGTATGGATGTTCCATACACTCCTTGGCGGTGAGTCTCTTGCGGTGGTCGTAGACGAGGATCTTATCGATGAAATCGATCACTTCGTCACTCACCAGTTGTTTGTTGCCGGTGTTGATGAACCGTGCCCAAGGCCGTCTCACATAGTGGCCGAGATCCTCATACCCGGCCCCGAGCTTCACTCCGTACTCTTCGCAGTACTTGTACAAGTCGTCGGTTCCCAGGACCCGTGCGATCTGCACAAGCTGGTCGGTGTTGGACTTTCCATGGAAGAACGGTTCCTTCTTGAACACTATCGAAGCCAGCGTGGCACCGAAAGACCAAATATCCAAGGAGTAATCGTAATAGCGGTAGTCTATTAACAGTTCTGGTCCTTTGAAGTACCGCGAGGCCACACGCACATTATAGTCTGTGCCAGGATGGTAGAACTCGGCCAACCCCCAGTCAATCAGCCTCAACTTCTTGTGGGCATGATCGATCATAACATTATGTGGTTTGACATCTCGGTGCATAATCCCCATGGAGTGTGCAAAGTCGAGAGCCTTCAACAGCTCAAACATGTAATAGCGGATCTCCATGTCGGTTAGTTGTGGATACAGCACTCTAAACTCGGTGTTGTCAACGTACTCGAAAACCAAGGCGGGCGTCTTCGAAATAGGGTCTCTCACAACGTCCAAAAGATCGATGATGTTCGGTCCACCCGATAAGTCTTGCAAGATCTTAATTTCACGCTTGATCTTCTTCCTCTTGATCGGTTTCAAAGCCTTGATGACCACTTTAGAGCCCGTACTCAACTGGTAGCCTTCAAACACTTCAGAGTACTTGCCTCTGCCGAGTTTCCTTGTCACTTCATAGCCTCGGTTGGTACCCCAAGTTATGGAAAGGTTCTCATAGTCCCAATAAGCTTGTGGCTTGTGCTCGTTCACGTCCGCATACACCTTCGACACACTGACAAACGCCATTGTAAGGTGAAGAAGTTGCTTCCCGATGTGGAAAATTTTTCTAGGGACTCAGCAGCCAAGAGTTGATCTTTCGAGGGTACCGTACTATGAACTTGCACAGGGGGGGGCAGCCCCTCCCAAGCTATGTTCTCCACTACTACAACACAGTTCGATATCATCTAGGCACATTCCATGTTCCTTTCTTACACATTACAACCCTTCAAAGTTCTGAATCAGCTCCTGTTGCTTGGCCCTCTCTTCCGCCTTTAATTCGAGCTTCTCAGCAGACCGCAAGTCACTAACAACGTCCTTGGTCTTGCCAAAGTACACTTCTTGCAGCATGTTTCTAAGCTTGCTCTCTGTGTCCTCTACCAGCGAACCAACGTTGGCAATGTGCGATGCAGCATCCGTATACTGGGTCTCCTTCGTGGTCTGCCTGGTCAGGTTGCCACTTAGGGACATGTCAATTGAGTCGGAGTTGTCCAAGTCTAGGATCACCGTTGACGTCACTTTATACGAGGCGGTGCCTGTTGATGTCGGATCCACTTCAAACACGTGGATCGAGTCCCAGGAGCCCGCTCCGGCCGTCTTGTCGTTGTTCTTCTTGAGCAAGACCACTCCAGCAAATGCAATCTTTCCTGACTCATCGACATCATCGTCCTCTGTGTCCCACAGATAGACGCTCGAGATTCCTCCCTCATAGTAGAGGTCTCTGTAAATGTCGAAGGAGTCGTTGGCTGAAGACTCCAATTCTCTCAGGTAACTAGAAGGGTGTGGTGCATCATCCTCGTCTGCAATCTCAGGATAGTACTTGTTGCTCCAAGGAGACCGGTACGAGTCACCGTCACGATTATAGTCGCAGCAAAGGTAACTCTTACCGGATAACTGGCACTTTTGCACTTTCAACGGCGTATCCACTGAGGATAGCAGCTCCTCAGCAAGGTCCGGGCAGAGCCGGCACACATTCTGCAAGTTTTTGGCAATATGCTTTGGGTCCAGCCTGCGTAGCAGGTCTAGCGATGCGTCGAGAGCTTCGTCCGACATGTTCGACGTAATTGGATTTGCCGAGATAAATCAAAAAATTGGGCAGAATAAACAGGTTTCTTCCCCAACTGCTCGTTTACCACAATGACTGTCATTGACGCAATCACCTCATATCTGCCAACAACCCCGGGCCTCTTGCCTAAATGGTTGTTCTTCATCTCTGTGGTGTCGGTGTTCAACTCTGTGCAGACTTACTACAATCTGTCGTTGACCAAGCAGGTCTACGCTAACAAGCCGGATGAAGTGACCCCATTGAGTGCCCGGACATTCGGAACATGGACTCTGATCTCGTCGATCATCCGTGCTGCCACCGCCTACTACATCAACGATGTTCACGTGTACAACTTGTGCATTGCTTCGTACATCGTTGCTCTGGCTCACTTTGGATCGGAGTGGTTGGTCTTCAAGACTGTCAAGTTCGACAAGGGTCTGGCTGGACCATTGATCGTTTCCACAATGTCAATCACCTGGATGCTCACTCAGAGGGACTACTACACTTCTGGCTGGGCTGTCACTGCTGTTGCAAACGCTGCCAGTGCTGTTACCAGTGCCGTTGCCGATGCTGCCACGTCCGCCGTGAGTGCCTGAAAAATACATAAAGAAGTTAAACCACAAATGAAGATATCTGTATTGTTACTCAGTCTTAGTTGGGTCCTGCAACTTAAGAACATCCACAGCAGGGCCCAGTAGCCTTTGGAATCCGCTCTTGCCAAGGGCAACGACTTTGAGAGAACTGGTGGCCTTGACGGTGGCCTTTCTCGGCTCATCGTACAGCAAGGCCAGCTCACCAAAGTAATCTCCCTTCTCAAGGTGTGTGACGAACTCTCCGTCCTTGATAACGTCTGCGGTACCATCCTCGATGAAGTAGAAGTTCTCACCTTCCTCGCCCTGTGTGACAACGTTCTCGCCGGTCTTGTAAGACTCGGTGCTAAGTGCGTCGGCCAGTTTGGACCGCTCGTATGGAGACAGCGATTGCAAGACCGGAACGTCCTTGAGGAAGCTGTCATAGAGGCTGCGCTTCTTGGAGGTGCGGTCGAGCAAAATGCGTCTGAATGTGATTCTGTCCAGTGCCCAAACGATACAGTCTGTGTCTGCTATGACGGTGGCGGCTCTTGGAGAGTTGTACATCAGAGCCAACTCGCCGAACGACGACCCGTCAGACGACTCGTTAACCTTCTTGTCGTCCACATAGTAGCTCACCTGACCTTTTTCCAGCACGTAGAAGAAATCTCCGGTATCGCCCTGTTTGATGATTGTGGTTCCCTTCGGAACCTTCTTCTCCTCGAGCGCAAAGATCACCGTCTTCAGGGACTCTGGCTCCAGCTGGCTGAACAGGAAGTTTTGCACAACGGAGTCGTTCAATCTTTGCAACTGGTCCATCGTCAGTGGATGCACTGGGGGCTTCCAATCGTCTGTGAAATTGTTCGGGTTCATAGCCTCGGCAGACACACTTGTTCTGCGGTTGGCGTTGAATGCACCTGGAGTCACCTGGGGCGCCTTGCCTCCGCCAAATGAGTCCTTGAAGTTGCCAAAGCTACCGCCCCCTGTGTTTCCCTGAGGGTGCGCACTGCTTGGGGTGGCGGCGGCCGGCGTCGACGAAGCCTTCGTTTTATCGCTAGGGTCCGAAGCATCTTCCTCTATGACCCTGCCCTTCGTGCTCGATGACGGTCCTGAGTAGTTACCGAATGGTGAATCCGTCATGGTGAGGTAGTTTATAAAGAAGCAAAAATTAAAGCTGCCTGCCTGTTTTATTATGCGGAGAGCTTTTTTAGTGTGCCCAACGGCACCACCGTAACGGTTTTCCCACACTGTGGAAAAACCCGACTACGTAATATCGCTCGCAATCGAGCTCGCAATTTTGGCTACTCACGGTGGGGGAAAAAAGTCTCGGACCCAGTATAAATGAGCGCAAGACCGCATTTTTCCGCTGCCAACCATCAAACAGTTATGACGATCGACTGGAACGAGTATTTGAGCGAAGAGGGCAAGCTCCGGCAACCTTCAGTGATGAAGTCGGAGCCACGGACGAAAGATACCATCTCGTTTGCCAGCGGGCTGCCAAACAACGAATGTTTCCCGCTCAAGGGTCTACAGATAAGATATGAGACGCCAGAGTCTGGATTCGCCAAAACCGCATTGGAGTCCACGGATGCCATGGAGGATCAGGCCAAGGCTAAATCTGAGGTGTACGAGGCTTGTCAGTACATGTCGGGTCGTGGAACGTCGTACTTTGACGAGTGGACCAGGCAGCACGTTGCGCGTAGCCACCATCCAAAGTACAGCGAGTGGGACTGTTTGATCCAGTGTGGTGGAACCTATTCTCTGCCAGCGATCCTTACCATGCTATGCGATCCGGGTGTGGACAGTGTCATGTGCGAGGAATTGAGTTATCCATGTTTCATGGAGACCTGTGTGCCAATGCGGTTGAAAGTGGTCCCAGTTAAGCTGGACTCCGAAGGTGTCGTTCCAGAGGACGTTGATCGGATTCTGAGCAACTGGGATGTTGCCAAGCAGGGAAAGAAGCCAAAATTATTCTATGCGATGCCCGTGGGCCAGAATCCATCCGGTATCACGATGAGTCTGGCCCGTCGCCAAGGTTTGTTCGACGTGTGCCAGAAGCACGATCTGATCATTCTCGAAGACGATCCGTACTTCCACTTGCAACTGAGCAAGCAGAAGGAAAAGCTGTTGAGTCTGTTAGACTTTGACACCGACGGCCGTGTCTTGCGGATCGAGTCGTTCTCGAAGATGCTCATGCCTGGAATGCGTGTGTCGATTGTCACTGGCAATAAGACTTTCATCAATGTGCTGACCATGTCAAACGAGTTGTCGATCCACTCTGCTGCCGCACCTTCGCAACTGATCATCTACATGCTGATGCAGAAGTGGGGCCAGGATGGTCTAGACAAGTGGCTCGTCCACTTGCAAGGCCTGTACAGAACGAGAAGAGACATCATGTTGGAGGCCTTTGATAAGGAACTGCCTGCCGACCTGTGCTCTTGGAACAGACCCGAGTATGGTATGTTCATCTGGCTCAAAATCACCCTGTCCAAGTTCCCAAAGTTGGACAAGTCGTTGACAGACGCCGAGTGGGCATTGAAAGTCGAGGATGTCGTGTTCGAGAAGGCTCTTGATGATGAGATCCAGCTGGCTAAAGGCCATTGGTTCATGGTCGACCAGAACCTGGTCATGGCTGGATTCCGCACTACGTACGCGTTTGCCTCCTTTGATGACATTAAACGTGGAGCTGAACGGCTGGGCCGCTCCATTAGAGATGCATACAAGGAGTTGTACGGTTAATTACCCCCAGCCCGATTCTGTACTCAATCTAATCCCTATTTTTTTCTCGGAAAATGCCAGCTCAACTCTTTCAATCTTGATCAACTCTTCTTTTCATTATGAAGTTTACTAACGCTGTCATTGCCGGCGGTATCACTTTCGCCTGTGCAGTGTCTGCTGACGATGAACTGGATCACCCTTCCTTTGTTCCTTACAAGGGCAAATTGGCCAAGGACTCCTTCTTCGAGCAATTTATCGATGGGGAAGGATGGGTCGCTTCTGATGCCAGAAAGGATAACGTCGAAGAGGGCGAGACCCAGTACAAAGGTGAGTGGGCTGTCGAGGAATCCGTTGTCAACATCGGCTACTCGGGGGACAAAGGTCTTGTTGTCAAGTCCGAGGCTGCTTTGCATGCCATCTCCAAGTCGTTGCCTCAGGTCTTCGACAACAAGGACAATACGCTTGTCTTGCAGTACGAGGTCAAATTGCAGAAGGGATTGACCTGCGGAGGTGCCTACATCAAGTTGTTGGATTCCAAGGGAGGTCCTGATGCCACGCATCCATTTAGCAGCGATACTCCGTACCAGGTGATGTTTGGACCTGACAAGTGCGGTATCACCAATAAGGTCCACTTTATCATCCGTCGCAAGAACCCAAACACGGGTGAGTACGAGGAGAAGTCTTTGAGAGTGCCTCCACTTGCACGGATCGTTGAGACCAGCGTCTTGTACACTTTGATCATCAAACCGGACCAGGACTTTGAGATCCGTATCGACGGTGAAGTTGCACGTGCCGGTTCTTTGCTCGACGAGACACTGTTCCTGTCCACTCCAAAGGAGATTATAGACACTGAGGACAAGAAGCCACTTGATTGGGTCGATGATGAGTACATCCCTGAGCCAGGCAGTGTCAAACCAGATGACTGGGACGAGGATGCTCCATACTACATTGTGGACGAGGACGCTGTCAAACCAGAAGACTGGGATGAGGATATGCCAAAGAGAATCCCAGATCCAGAAGATGAGGAGCCAGAAGACTGGGATGAAGAGGAAGAAGGTGAGTGGGAGCCTAAGATGATCAAGAACCCAGAGTGCGCCACGCACGGCTGCGGCAAGTGGTCGCCACCAAAGGTGATCAACCCTGATTACAAGGGCAAGTGGCAGCCAGAGTTGGTTAAGAACCCTGACTACAAGGGTCCATGGACTCCAAAGACCATTCCAAACCCTGACTACTGGGAGGACAAGCGTCCTTCTGACTTGGAGCCTATTGGATCTCTTGGATTCGAGCTTTGGACAATGACCAACAGTATCATGTTCGATGACATCTACTTGGGACATTCCATTGAAGAGGCAGAGACCATTGGAAACGCCACTTTCATTCCAAAGTCAGAGATCGAACGTCAAGCAGCATCCGCTGACAAGCCACAGGCCCAGTTCGAGCCTGAAGAGCCTCAGGCGTTCAAGCAGTCTCCAGAAGAGTCTAAGATCTCTTCTATCTTTGACGCTGCCGTTGACAAGGCTGCTAGATTCATCGAGGACTCCAACAACTACCTGACTTCGTTCTTGGAAGAGCCTACAAAGACTTTGTTCAACAGACCTGGTGAAGCCGTGCTGTTTTCGTCGGTCTTCCTCAGCTTGTTTTCTGTCATCTTTGGTATTTGGACTTCCATCATTTACTTGATCACAGGCGGTTCATCCGCTGAAGACAAGCCAGTGGAAGCCACTTCTGCACAGGATAAGAAGAAGGCCGAAGAGGTGTTGGAGAATATCAAAAAGGAAGCCGAGGCTGAAGAGTCCGAGACCAAAGCCAGTGAGTCCGAGAAGAACGAGACTAAAGCCGCGAAAAGGAAATGATCTAAGTCTGTATAAATTATACTTCATCTGTGTCCGTGGTAGTATCGGTATCTGGCTTCTCCGACAGCGACTGAGCGTTCCGCACTATCGTATTCCAAAATGTCACTTTCGAACAGCTGGGGCACAGGCTTTTCAGTGGCACCACTTCGTTTTCCTCTAATGCTGAAAGCCCCAGACAACTCAGATGTGTTAACGTAGTACAATGGTAGCATGCACCCACAAGCCCCTCGATCGGCTTGTGGCATATAGTACAGTTAGGGTTGTCTTTGAACTTCTCTTGAGTTCTCTCCAAGAAATCGGCCTGGTCCTTTGCAACCTCTTGCATGAACAGCTTCACTTGGTCATAGTTTCCACCTGTGATGAACCTGTCATCTGCGGAATCATCCAATCGTAGCTCCATGAGAACGTGGTCCGGCATTGGAACATGGTACTTATCAGCAAGCCAGATATTATAGATCTCCTTGCCAAACATCGCTACCCTTAGGCCTGTACGGGCGAATGATGGTGCATCCAACAGAACTTTGCAGTTTGCCAGCTTTTCAGCAATGTTAGTACCACTTCCAGAGCTTTTCACACCGCTATGTCGCCGTTTCTCCTTGGGTATATGCCTCGTCTTATATGAATGTTGCCAGGCATGTTCGAATTGAAGCGCACTGACATTGGAGGGGAATCCATGAACATACAGTACCATTCTCCAAGGTCTATAGCCCTTTTTCTTGGTCCTGTAAGCTCCCTGTGACACTTCCCCGTTGTGTTGACGCAATCTTCGATACGGATTGGGTGTTGATCCAATATAGTAGGAGTTCTTTTTCGACAGCGACCGCAGAAGGTACACTCCATACAATGGAGGGATCTTCTTCTTCTTGGCTGTACTCCTCTGTGAACTCTGTGTCCCCATTAATTTACCCCCGAGTTCCTTATAGTGTGGAAGGTTTAAGAGTGATATTCCATTGGGAAAATAGTTTCTCCCTGTTTACACTCATTTATCATGGCGCGTCCTAGTGCTATTTACCGGTCGTCACAGACGCCTGCTACGTTTAGAACACGTTACAAGTTCCCAGTGTTGGAACAAGAAGAGATCATCCGTGTTTCGGATGCGTTGGACTTTGGGATCACCGAAAACATGTTGATCAAACCGACGCCAAGTTTCATGAACACACTGATTGAGCAGATCCTCGACAAGTTCCTGTATATCTCGCCATATTCGTTGCGCAAGACGGTCCAGTGTGCACACATTGATGATGTTGCCGATGAGGGAAGTCTGCGGACCTCGTTGAACATGATGGTGCCGTATCACATCGTGTACAAGTTCCTATGTGATTGCGGAGTGACCGATTTCAGTATCAGAGACGTGTCAAAGCCCGACGCACAACGTGTGAGGATCATCCTGAGCGCGGTGATCAACTTTGCACGTTTCAGAGAGGAGAGAATGAACGATTGTGATGGTCTGTTGGACGAAAGCGATGCAGTTGTGCAACGGTACCGTTATTCGTTGGAGCAAAACAACGATCTGCAAAACAGGCTCACCTCTTTAGAGGATCAAATCCAGGGCGAAGGTTACAACTTGGACGACATTGATGAACATAATGACGAGTTAGAAACACGGTTGAAAGAGCTTCGGACCGAGCAAAAAACGCTTGCGGTCGCTCATGACAAGTACAAGTTGGAGAAGGGTGAACTGGTTGGTGAGCTCGAGAAAGAGGGACAGCTGTATTTGCAAGCCGAAAAAGATCTATCAGAGATGCGGCCGTACGTGAAGGAGTCTCCTGATAGTGTGCAAGAACTGATGGCACGGTTGCAAGGGTCGCTCGCGCAAGAGAGAACCAAACTTTCCGCGTTAGAAGATCAGCAAGCACAGGTTTCAGTCACGTTGGAATCGGTCCAATTGTTGATCCAGGAGTTCCAGTCGTTGAGAAGGACTTTACAGGGAGCTCAGGACGGTGCAGATAGGCAAGGTGCCGCTGCAGAGCAGCTGAGAAGTGTCCGGAAGCAGGTCGAGCAGAGTCGGGACGCGGTGCAAGAATGCAACCGCAAGATTGCACAGACTCAACGACAGTTGGATCACAACGAGGAGAGAATGACCAAGCTGGCCAAGTTCTATGAGGCCAAGTTGCAAGGTCTTCAGGATAAGCTGGCAGATAAGAACGCCGACTTGCAAGCTATACATGCGAAACGCGCGCAAATCGACCATGATATAGCTGTCAAGAAGAATCAGATCAAGATCTGGCAACAGCAGGCAGTCGATCTTGAGCAGGCTCTGCAGGCAGAGTGCCAGCGCACAACAACAGAACTCAACAGGCTGTCGTCGCGGATCAAGCTCTACATAACGGAGATGGGTGGGAAGCTCGATCAGAAGGTTTAATTTAATAATATGGTATGCGTATAGCGACATTTCATGCGTAGAAAAGCTGTATAAAGTACTCTCTAGTGTCCTCGTCCCAGTAGTCCCACATCCGTCCCTCTTTCGTGTCCACAGGGTCGCTCGGGATCTTAAATGCAACGTTCTCGTAAGGCTCTCCACTGACGACTAAGTACTGATAGTCCGAGTCCTGTTTCTTCTCGACCGTCTGTTCGAACGCCGACATCAGTCGATAGTTTGGGTTTGCCTTGATCTTCGGGAACTGTAAGTGGAAAAGAAGACCCTTCTGTGTCGTCGTAGGGTCTCTAATCTTTGTGATCTTATAAGCAGGCCTTCCGATCTTCTCAAACACCTTCTTGGGCACATTCGAGATGCCTTCCATCTGTAAATTGTCCTTCTGCTTCTTGTCCTGTTCCGCACGTCTCATCAGATTCATCTGGTGCTTTCGTCCGTGTGTATGCGTCAAGTATGACCCTTCTGACATGTGTGTTGTTAAACATAGTCGGCATTCTAGCACACCCTGTCTGTTTCTGAAAACATACGGATCCGACTCGATATCCACGCTTGAAAGGAGCAGTTTCTTCAACCGCTCACGCCTGTATTGGTTGGTCTCTGCATTGCCGGCTATCCCTCCGGCTCCTTTCTTGGAACCTACTCTATTTTGATAGTCCATGAGCAAGCAGGAAGAAGATAGGAAAAAGGTGCAAAAACAAACAAAAAAAAAATATGAACGATGCGAGGCTCGAACTCGCGAGGTAATGAAACCAGCAGTTCTTAAGACTGCCGCCTTAACCACTCGGCCAATCGTCCTATCAACCGGAATATATGAAAATGCAGTATATGTCGGTAGCCACTATTAATTTCAACTCGAGTTTAACCAAGGTTGACTTGTTTCAACTACCTATAAGTAGTATGGAAGTGCATTGAACTTGGGAAATGTAATAAAGAGAGTATGAGCTTTTAGATGACTATTGAAAGCGATCCATATTATATGACTTATCGTAAACTACAAGAGGATTTCTAAAGTTGTGTTTCGTAGATATTATAAATACAGGTCTAGAATTACATCTGTATATTACACAGGCTAGTATACCCAACCGATTCTAAGTCTTTTGGCGCTTGGATTCATGCTCTCCATTGGCCCGGTGCTTACGCTTCTTCTCTTCAAACTTGGCCACAAACTTATCCATGAACTTCTTAACGAACAGATGGATCTTCTTCTTGCGGTCGTCAGACACTTTGGTCGGTGGTTCCGCTCCGTTGTGTCTCTCCAACTCCTTCTGAGCAAGGACATGTGTAATTTCACGGGCACACTGCTTGACGTTGTCATGCCCGATCTTGGACTCGTACTTCTTCAACATGTTAGGCACGACGGTAGCAAAGAATGCCATCCAGTCCTTTTCGACTCTAGTATGTGAAGGTTTGGCGGACTTCGATCTCGAGCGCTTCTTGGCATCATGGCGACGCTTACGTGCATTCTTCTCTTTCTCACGCTTGGATTCAGCCTCGGCGGCTTCTTTCGATGCCTGGTCTATAATGCTGGCCAAAGTATTGCTCTTCTGCTCCTCTTCCTTGATGGCATCCAATTCAGCCTTCTCACGTTCTTTCCTCAACCGTTCCAATTCTCTGTCATGCTGATCATGACGCTCGTGGTCGAACTCCTTCTTGACTCTCTTTTCGGAACTCCATGTATCGGGAGCAGGAGAACCATTGGAATCCTCAGATGGTTGAGCAGGGCCTGATTGAAGGGCAGGGCCTGATGGAAGAGCATTTGCCACGGCAGCGGCAGCAGCGACCACATCTGCGACTTGATTAACTTCTTCTGATTGTGGCCATTCAGGCTTCTCCCACTGGGTTATATTCTTCTCCCGGTTGTAGTAGTAAGCGACATTAGTCTTTGGGTCGACGGTCGATTGCCAACCAGGGGGCAGATCCGATTTGACAGGTGATGGGGCTGCGACAGAGGCAGACTTCGATCGTCTGTCATCCAGCGTTACCGGAGAACCAGATGAAGTTCCATTGTCGAGCCTCTTTGGAATCCGGTAGATGATAGGCAGATCCTTCCAGTCGTCCAAGATCCGGTCCACAGAACTCTTGACGTCTTTGGTACCCACTCTATCGGCAATATCAGCCAACTGTTGCTCCAAGTTGCAATTGTGGACTGTGGTCTTGGTGGTGAGAGACGGCCAAGTATCTAAGATGTGCACAATCTTGGAAAGTGCCTGCTTATCCTGGGCTGTAAGCTTGTCGTCGGTGAGAATCTTCTTAATGGCCAGAGACAGTGCTTGCAGTCCATGGAGCCGGTTGAATGCGTACAATATATCCGGATAGTCCTGATCGTTGGGCTCAAATCTCTCGAGGGTGCGCTCAATAACGACACGTTTACTCTCAGGTTGTAAGAAGTAGGAGCTGACTTTGCGGACCTCACTCGGCTTCAACCGCGTCAACTCAAGAGAGTTCACGAGCTCGTCAAGGTGATCTTCAGGCTTATCGGTGTCGACTTTGACGCCGAGCTTCTTCTGTTCTTTGATCCATTTCTTCTCGTCACTGGCATGGATACCCAGAGCATCTCTAGCAGCAGGACGTAGGATCATCTGCGTCTGAGTTCTGCCTCCAAGAACACCAATACAGTTTTTGGCACCACAGTAACACTTCTGAGGCTCCGATCCGTACCGGTCCACGTTATAATTGAAGCAGATCTCTTCACCTTTGGCAATATCACGCTTGGCAAAGATACCCATTCTGTAGCGCTTGTTGACGATCCATTTCTCGATCTCAGCATTCGGGTCGCACGAGTGATTCAAGAACCGGCCAATGTCTGCCTTCTTTGTGGCATCAATCATTCCATCGTCTTGCAATTTCATAAAGTAAAAGTGCTTGATTCCTTCGTCAGCATACTGCTCTTTCCTGAGCCTGTATTCCTCGCTATCGACAACTTCTCCCTTATATTCGACAATGAAAGTCTGTGCAGGGAGATCACAGTTCGCCCTCATGCCGTAACCTTTATGCTCGGTCTTGAATATAGAAACATCGGCCACATCTCCCCTCTGGAATCTCTCGTTCTGACAGTGCGCACCGCAAGAACATTGTCCATCAACACATTCGATCTTCATCTCACGGTTGATACAGAAGTCATCGGCTCCACATGCCAGATTGATGCCGTCCACGACATGTTCCACACAGTCACAGCCCACAACCTCGTCTGCAGCAGGGTAGCTGTCTCGTAAACTGCCAATGTATACATTATCTTTGAGAAGCTCAAAAGACGACAGAGCCTCCTGTGTAGCGTCGGGTAAATCCGAATACAGTGGCACAGCCTCTGTCTCCGGAGTATTCTTCGAGCTGGTCTCACTGGAACTCACCATCTCTCTAAATCTATCACGCCTAATGAGGGAGATCTGATGTACAAGGGAAAGATTTTTCAAAGCTTTGGTTGACTCGACACCAAATTATTTTCTTGGCCTCACTCAATCTGTTTCAGCATGTCGGCTAATAGTAGTGGAAAAGGTGAGAATATGGAGGCCGATCTGTCGCAGGCGACCGACCAGTCATACCGCAATTGCAGTATAGCTCTATCGGAGTACTCTGGACTGAGTGAGAGTCGCAAACAGGGCATCGAGCAGTCGATCACTCATTACAAACGGCTAGATAAGCGAATTGGCAGACTACCACAGTTTGCCCAATGTGACGAGTTCCTTACATGCCTAGCAAACAGCATCTCTGCGCACGTATTGATGAATTTGGATCCGGAGGGTTTGCAAGTGCAAGATGAGACCGGAAAGACGCGATACGAGGTGATTGTGGAGAACCAACGAGGAACGACCGTGTTTGGAGTCCAGATGTACTCCAATAAGTCGATGCTTGCCTGGGATCCACCCAAGTTCGAGACTTTGGATGGCCATAGTCTTGGCAAGGCCGGAATCTACCCGTTACCTGATGCAAATTGGAGGTGGTCATGGCAAAACTGGCATGTTCTAATGATCAACGATGTCGATGAGGAAGGATGGATATACAGCACGACGAGGTTTGGTAGCCGCAATTGGAAGGGGAAATCAGGGTTCTTCAAGTTCATTAGACGGAGAATCTGGGTCCGCATGGCTGAGAAAGACGAGGCTAGATCTGCCAGAGTAGAGGCTGAATACTTCCATGGGGACGGGCCTCAAGTGCTAGTGGTGAACCCAATGAGCGACGGTGACCAGCCTTGGCGTATATACAGACGGATTGCCAACCGATGGCACGGACGGAAGCGCGATTCCAAGCTCGATGACAAGGAAGACGAGGAAGACGATGATATCGATGAAGTACAGCAACAGCAGGAAGACAACAAATCATCTGATACTCCACAACTTGATGCTGCAGAGCAGGTGCAACATTTCAGCAAAGAGATCGAGAACTGTACCATCGACCGCATCAGGATCGACAAGACCCTTGCGTTCCTGAAAGAGTCCGATGACAGTATTTTGCAGTATCTGATCACCGATTTCAACGAGAACTGCCCCAGTCAGAGCAGTATGGGCCGCGATACCTGGATCGACCACTTCTTATCGACGCTGCAATTCCATGAGTCGCGTAGCATGCTGTTAAGACGGTTGGAAGCGATGGCTATTTCGACGAATTTGGGATTTTCTTCTGAAAAGGCAGGAATGCTGCGTACGATAGAAGAGGACGGACGTATTTGCATCGATCAAGAGTTGTACGAGGTGGAAAGAACTGAAGAGCAACCGCCTGCCGTTGAATAAGAAGTTTGCTATATACAGTATATACAAGTTATAAATGACGCTCGATAGGAATCTGCTCAATCGTCTGAATAAGATCGCCCTCCTGGACAACAGGTCCGCCTTCCAATGCAATACCACACTCTGCACCTTTTTTGACTTCAAGAACATCGTCCTTGGCCATTTTCAAGTGCTGTATTTTACCAGAGTAAACCACCTCTCCATCTCTGACCAATTCAACGTCAGCGTTCTTCTTGAAGACACCGTCGATGATCTTGGATCCAGCGATATCCATCGTGCTCTTACCCTTGAGCCCGATCGTGAATATTTGCTTCACCTCTGCCTTGCTTAGAATCTTCTTCTCGTACTTTTGCGGCAAGCTCTCCGTTAAAGTCTTGATAACGTCCTCGATCAGATGGTAGATAACGCCAAACTGTTTGATGACCACACCAGACTGAATTGCCGTATTCAGGATCTCTTTTGGGACTTTGATGTTGAATGCCAAAATGATACCGTTAGAAGTCTTGGCACGCTCGACATCAGACTCTGTCGGTGCTCCCACTTCATCGTAGAGAACGTGCGAGGCTATCTCAGAGTTGCCCAGGCCTTCAATACTCTGGCTGACAGCCTCAGACGAACCACTCACATCAGCCTTCACGATAAAGTAGATTTCCTTCTTGGTGTTGTGCTCTGTGTCGAACAGGTAAGGATCAAGTTCTTTGATCTCTTCCAGAGTGAACCCGTCTCTCTGGTACTCCTGTATTTTCTCATCACGGTGGGCTTCTTTCAACCGATGAAGACGCTGATCGTTCATATCTTTCACCTGAGATGCTTCATCTAACTGCTGCTTTCTGCGCTCACGGTTGCTGACCACCTTCTTAGCAAAGGTTTCATCTCTGGTCTCAATAGCGAAATCACCTGCCTCAGGAACATCTTTCCATCCGGATAGTTCCACAGGCGTCGACGGTCCTGCCACCTGAACGGGCTTGCCGTGCTCATCCTTCATGGCACGGACTTTGCACCAGGTGGTTCCTGCCACCAGGATCTGCCCTTTCTTCAGTAGACCTTTCTTGACGAGGAAAGTAGCCACGTTGCCCAAGCCTTTTTTGACTTGAGACTCCAAAATCCATCCTTCCACGGGCACTTTCACAGTCTCACCTTTCAAGTCCAAGAGCTCGGCCACAGCAACAATCGCCTCTTCGAGATCAGCCATACCGGTACCTTTCTTGGCAGAGATCCGCACCGTTGGAACGTCTCCACCGTAGTCTTCAACATCCACTCCATTACGTGACAAATCTGCCACCACCTTATCCGGGTTTGCATTGTCTCTGTCGCACTTGTTGATGGCCACAATCATAGGGACTCCAGCGTTCTTCGTGTGCTTGATGGCCTCAATGGTCTGGGGCATAACAGAGTCATCTGCAGCCACGACTAAGATCACAATATCAGTCAAGTTGGCTCCTCTTTCGCGCATACTGAGGAATGCAGCATGGCCAGGAGTGTCCAAAAAGGTGATCTGCTTCTTCGAGGCGAGAGTGTCCACGACAAATGCACCAATATGCTGAGTGATACCTCCTTTCTCACCCTTGACGATGGATGACTTCCTGAAAAAGTCCAAGATGGTCGTCTTACCATGGTCCACATGGCCCATAATGGTCACAATCGGTGATCTAGACTTCAGTTTGGCTGTATCAATTGGATCCGGACTTGGAAACAGATCTGCTCCCAAATTGTCGTCTTGATTCACCTCGAACCCGTACTCTTCCGCAATAAGCCCAGCCGTCTCACCATCAAGAATGTAGTCATTAGTCATATCCTCGAAGCCCAGCTTCTCTAATTGGTCTAGCAGTTCAGGCACTCGGACTCTGAGAACTGTTGCGAGATTGGCCACAGAGAGGAAGAGCGGGATATTCAGTTTAACCTTGGGTTGATTGGAGTGTTTTTTAGTGTGCTTCTTCTCAGAGGACTTGGAAGTCTTAGATTGCTTCAGTTTCTGTTCCTCTTTCTTAGGCTTCTGATGCTTGGAGTGATCAGGATGCTTAGAGTGGTCAGTATGCTTAGATTGATGCTCATTCTGTGTAGATTGATGCTCATTCTGCTTAGACTGACGCTCATTCCTCTTGGATTGATGCTCATTCTTCTTGGATTGGCGACCATCCTCATTAGAATGCTTCTGCGATGAACCAGCTTCCGCCTGCTTTAATTTCTTCTTCACAGCATCCACCGTTGCTCCATCAACTTGACTAGGTCTCCCCTTGACAGAACCTGAATCTGGGCTCACATTCGCATGGGATTCGGTTGGTTGACCAATTTTCTTTCCGAACCGAGACCGACTAGCTGCCATATTGCTATAGCAACAAACAGAAGGTCGTATGGCGAGGCATAACGTACTCCTTCGAAAGAAAGGCCTCAAGAACATGAGGAGCGATTTACTGGGAAGAAATTTTTCAGAGGTGAATAAGGATTATATAGGGTTTGATCTATTTAGTGAGGAAGAGGCGGTAAGCGACGTTCTCAGTCTCCTCGTGCCAGTTGTAACCGAGATTCTTAAGGAAATCATCAAACTCGGAATTATCTTGAGGTGGGACGGAAATACCAGCGAGAACTTTGCCAATATCGTCACCGTGGTCTCTGTAGTGGAACAGAGTAAGGTTCCAATTGACTTGCAAAGAGTCGAGGAACTTGCCGAGTGCACCGGGCTTTTCAGGGAACTCGAATGCAATCAGACGCTCATTAGCAACTCTGGCCTTGCCTCCAACGAGGTATCTACCGTGAGATTTGGCGAGCTCGTTGTCGGACAGGTCCCATGCTTCAAAGCCGTGATCTTTCATCTCTTGGATGAGCGCTGGCAACTCCTTGGCACGGTCGTTCACTTTGAAAGACGTGTAAACCTTGGCACCAGAACCTTGGGCAGCAGCCTCAGAGTATCTATAAGTGAATTCAGTGGTGGAACGAGGGCTGATGATGTTATGCAACTCTCTGAAAGTACCTGGTCTGTCAGGGATCTGAACAGCCAGGAACACCTCCTTACCTTCACCGAGCACAGCTCTCTCACTGACAAATCTGAGACGATCAAAGTTCATGTTGGCACCAGAGAGGACAGGAACGTAAGTCTTTTCGGTGTGGTCGATCTCAGGATGCTCAGAGATGTACTTGCGAGCACCGGCAACCGACATGGCACCTGAAGGCTCCAAGACAGATCTGGTATCTTCAAACACATCCTTGATGGCAGCACTGATCTCATCGGTGTTCACATGGACGATTTCGTCGAGTCCAAAGTCTTTGACGATGTTGAATGGCTCGTCTCCGACCTCTTTCACGGCGGTACCGTCGGCAAAGAGTCCGACAGTGTCAAGTTGGACAACATGGCCAGCCTTGATAGACTGGTACATACAATCAGCATCGTAAGTTTCGACACCGATCACTTTAACTTGAGGAGCAAGACGTTTCAGGTAGGCAAGAATACCCGTGATGAGACCACCACCACCGATTGGCACGAAGACAGCGCTCAACTTGTTGGCCTTAACCTGTCTGAGCAGCTCCAGTGCGATAGTACCTTGACCAGCAATCACATAGGGATGGTTGAATGGTGGTATGTTGACGAGACCGTTCTCCTGGGCGAGTCTACCGCATTCACCTTTGGCAGCATCGAAATCTTCTCCATAGAGGACAACTTTGGCGCCGAGTCTACCGACGTTAGTGTACTTGATGGCGGGTGTGGCCAGGGGCATGACGATGGTAGCATCAATACCCATCTGCTTGGCAGAGTAGGCGACACCTTGGGCGTGGTTACCAGCAGAGCAGGCAATGACACCGATTTTGCGCTTCTCTTCGGGCAGATTGGCAATCATGTTGTAGGCACCTCTAAGCTTGAACGAGAAGACAGAGAGCAGGTCCTCTCTTTTCAAGAGGATGTTGGAGCCGAGCTTCTGAGACAACAGAGGCGCTGGAGACAGCGGAGACTCGTTGATGACATCGTAGACTCTGGAAGTCAAGATCATCTTCACGTAGTCAGGTCTTCCGTTGGGCAGTATATCAGACTCCTTGAGGTCCGGAAATTTCTTCAAGATGGCAGCCGAAGTTGTGGCATTTGTGCGCACAAGCTTGCTGGCCGAGTAGCCCAGCCGAGGCAACGCACTGCGCCACTGGGATCCCAACACTGACATCGTCATCTATCGAGCTGGTTGAAATTTTTCAGCCCGATGACTCTTGACAGCAGTGAAGACTCCGGAAACCGGCCAGAGTGCAAAGATCGGGTGCACGGATGTTTCAACCAAAAGAAAAATCTCGATCGACGGCGGCTTTGGACGGCGACGGAGAGACGGCTAGAGAGAGCGGGAGCCGCGCCCAGCTGAATCGGCACCGGACGGAACTAGAATAGAAGGAACATCCCAGCGAGGCAGGGACTGGGGAATACAGGCGATGATATCACAGAGCTAACAGTGCAGGAGAGGCGGGCAGGGCGGCACAACAGCTTTGAAAGTTAGTAGGCGGCCAATCCAACGGCCGATCGTGGCCGGAATTACGATCCGAGCTGTAGAATCATATGATTTATCAAGGTGCATTTCGACAAGTTAGAACGAGAGGAAGCGACGGAAGTTGATAATGGGAGAGAAAAAAATCAAATATATAGGGGGGCAGAATTTGTACACTTCTAGGAGTACGTGCTTAACAGTAGGACTCAAGTGTTGAGACAGGATGAAGATTATTACCCCAGAGGAGCGCAAGGCCCACGACCATGCCGTGCTTATGTCCGGTTTGAAGGGAGCAGCCATCGGTACCGCGGTGTCTTTAGCGGCCAGTCTGTTTGCAGTGAAGAAGTACCCACAGAAGGTCAATACCATGACTTACTCGATCAGAACGGCTCTGTTTGTGACGCCACCAACACTGGGCGCCGCCATTGGTGGTGACCACGGTTCGCAGAACTTCGACAAGGACAACTACTTGATAAAGACCAAAGAATACCAGGTTGAGCAAGAGGAAGAGAAGGATAAATGGAAGGGCATGTCGCAGAAGGACATTGCGCTGACGGTGATCGACGAAAACAAGTACAAAATCATCACAGGCCTTTGGGCTCTGTCGATGTGGGGCTCTTGGGAGTACGTGAACAGAGATAAGCTTTTGACCAACTCTCAGAAGTTTTATGAGGCCAGAATGTACGCCCAATTCATCACGATTATCCTGCTGCTCGGATCGATCGGTCTCAGTATGACGGACGAGAACAAGTCCAAGAAGATGGAAGTTGACGACGACGAGTTCATGAAGACGATGGTGGAGAAGCAAAAGAGAGAGGCTGCCCATGCCAAGAGAGAGAAGGAGCAGCACGCCAAGTACATTGCCGAGCAAAATGCCAAGAAGGAGGCTGCCGCCGCTGCCGCTGCTGCTGCAAAACCATGAACATGTCGTATCGTAACATGCCTGGTGCTGTCATCTCAAGCTAGGTGGAATTAGCTTGGTGAAATCCGCTACATTCGCATCGCAACCAACCTAACATACATTATATATCTTAATGATAGAAGAGCGTTATTTAACCCCACAAGACGAACACGGCCACTCCGATGGCGGTCAATCCGACGGCCGCCGTCACAATGGATGCACCGACGATGTCCCCTGTATTCAGATCCAACGGGGTGTCTTCAGTTTCTGTTGCGCCGGAACCAGCGCCAGCGTTTCCTTCAGAGGATCCACCGTCGTCTGCAGTGTACGGCGCCGGATAGTCGTGGATCAGCAACGACTGCATCACCTCCAGCGCAGACATCTGTTCTCCAAGGCCGTAGTATCCGTCCCAACCGACAGCCGACCAGTCCATACCACATGTATGACCATCAGTACCACCGACGCACGATTGCATCGCACCCTGTGCCGATGCTGCCAAATAAGTCATGATCTTGTCGTCGGTCGAAGGTGCCATCAGTGCAGTAAGCCCCAAGAACCGCGAAAGGTATGCTTTGAAAGACCGCTGGTCATTAGAGCAGGTACCTACATTCTGGCAGGCCGACTCGTACATGATGCTGTCGGTGCTGTTGAAGAAGACATCGAAGATTCCATTGAGAAGCCCCTCGGTTCTCTCGAGCCAGATCTGGTCTTCTGTCATATTGTACAGATACGCAGATCCCGAGACCATCATAGCAGCATTGTAACTCCACTGCAATTTGTCGAGAACGGTACAATTATCGTCGATGGAGGCTCCATCGTAGCAGTAGTATGTGTCACCGTCCTCGTTGATGAATTTCACATCGACCAGCCAGTCGTAGACCTCCTCTCCCCAGTCCGAATACGAATCGTTACCCGTATACCGGGCCAACCGTGCTGCCATGTGGAACAGACCGGCATTACTGATCGTGTTCTTGTAATCGTAACCACTGTTCCAGGCGAAGATCTGCCACCGCAGACCACCTCCGCACTCTGAATCGTCCCACCGCCAGGCCATAGTGTTGAAAACAGCCTGAGCCAACGCCAACCAACCGGGCTCGTCATCAGAAGGGTTGGTAAAGTTCCTCTCGGCGGCCTCCATGGCTGCGATACCCCAGAAAACCTGGTCATCGTTACCTTCAGTGGTGGTCTGGTTAAGCGGCATATAGTTGCTATCGTCTCCCTTCTGATACATCATGGCCTCGATGATGGTATCGGTGTATGTATCGTTGTCAAAGAACACAGTGTAATCTATCATGCCTCCCCAGGCTCCGCCGGCCTCCCACCAGTAGTAAGGGTTGGTCATCATACCGATCGTGCCTCCGTAGTCGTCACCCCAGTAGTAGTCCATGAGACCGGTCGACAGCAGCTTGCAAGCATCGTAGATCGAATCATTGTCATCAAAGTCCACATCTATGCATTGGACGCACGACGCAAGCAAGGCCGTTGCCCAGATGACTAGATTGCTCAACATAACGGACGGATCAAGTTTGAAGGAAGCGCGTTTTTTAAAATTTTGTCAGGGGCTGTGCCGGGCCAGTACAGATACATACAAATCGATTAGGGACTGAGGTTAAACTAACGCACGCACGGCTCTTTGAATAAATAGCGAGACGGCCCGTGGGATCTTAGTACTCCGACTGATACCGGTACAGAACGCTCTCGCCGTGGTGACCGTTGGTGAGTCCGGCCAGCTCCTCGGTCTCCGAGACTGCCGTTGGCAGGTTGTCGTTCAAGTTGAGCGAGAGGTCTGCCTCGTTGGACGTGGCCATCGTCTTGCGCTGGTCCGCTTTATCATCAGAGGCCGACTCCTCCAAGGCCGGCTGTTCCCCATCTTCCGCGGCGTCTGGCAGGTGCGACTCGGTCTGCGTGGAACCTTCGTTGGTCTCCGTGGTGGAAGCTCTGGCACCAGACTGCGCCGGATCCAACGAAACCCTCGTCAGATCGACACCGGTGCCATAATCCTCGTTATGGTAGTTCGGGTTGTGCGCATAGTGGCCGTCTCCGTAGCTCTGCTCGTAAAGTTGGTCCACATATCCGATACCTTCCTCCTCTTTCACCTCGTGGTCCGTAGAGTGTTCAGCGTCGGTGTGTTTGGACCCTTCATCGCCGGATCCTTGGTCCTTGTCGTAGTGGAAAAACGACTCCGCATCTGTAGTCTCCTGCTTCACATCCTCGCCCTCAGTCTCTCCAGTTTCGTGGCGTCTTGGCTTCTTCTTGCGAGTCTCTGCGCGCTCTTGCTTCAAAGCCTGCTGTTGCCGGTACTTGGCCAAATAGATCTTGAGCAACTCGCTGTAGTTCTCAAACCCAAGGATGTTCATCGAGTACAGTATGTCTTCACCGTTGATCGTCTTGCGCTTCTCCATCAGACACTTGTCACTGGCCTCGCTTGTTATGAAGGAAATGAACTCGCTCACGCATTCCTGCATGCATTCCTTCGCATCTTTTGACACTTTAGCGGTAGCAGGCAACGTGCCTTTCATCAACCGCGCCACATTAGCGATCGGTAACCACCGATCCTGTTCACGGAGCTGATATCCGGCCATCGTAACTATAGCTGTGTACAATGTAATGGAAAGATGCCGGCCCAGCTTTTTTTTTTGCCCCGTCTACTTTCTGGGGGGGGGGGGGGGAGGCCTTTTTAATATGCGCACGACTTTCAATCACTCTTCCCATCTTGATCTACCAGACCTGCTGGCTTATTTAAGATGACCAAACCTGTCACATCCAGCGACTCTGTTGCCAAGTCTGCCTCTGTGCTCATGGCAGGTCAGGCCGCTATAAAATTGATGACATTCACGCTCAACCAGCTGCTCATGCGATACGTGACACCAGAGGCCCTTGGACTGTCGCAGATGCTCGAATTCGTCATCAATTACGTGCTGTTCCTGTGCAGAGAGTCTGTGCGACTCAGTGTGCCAAAAATCCAGTCTGACAACCCAAGTAGGGCCCAGTTAGTCGCTAATATGGCCATAGTATTACCGTCTGCTCTGTTTCTACTCGTTGGTATCCCTCTGAGCCAGTATCAGCTTAGAACCAACACCGACTTGAACCAGGTCACCTACTCGCCACAACTGATTCTCGTCGTGGCATTTGCTATAGTGATAGAACTGGTTTCTGAACCATACTATGACATCAATCAGTACATCCAGTTGAACTTTGCTAAACGTGCCAAGATCGAAGGACTGGCCTCGTTCATCAGATGCCTCGTGCAATTTGCCACGGTCATCGCAGCCTCTAAGTCGCTCACTTCGAACTACGTCTGGGGTTTTGCCGCTGGTCAATTGGCCTATGCATCAGCTCTGCTGGTTCTTTACACTTACAACTCGAGCAAGTTGCTCCCGAAAGCTGCCAACGAGACCTGGTTCGATCACACGGCTCTTTCCTACTTCAAATCGGTCTTCTTCCAACAGATATTCAAACACTTCCTCACTGAAGGTGATAAGTTCCTCGTTGGATACCTTCTAGACATTCGAATCCAGGGCTACTACGCTATTATCTCCAACTATGGTTCTCTCTTTGCCCGCCTGATCTTCCAACCCGTCGAGGAGTCTGTTCGAATCAATGTCACCGCTCTGTTTGAAGACTCCAAACTGGTGCTTGCCAAGAAGAAGACACGACTCAATGAAAGCCTTTCAATCATCGTCAAGTTGTACACCTACCTGCTCGTCCTGGTGCTCCTCTTTGCGCCATCTTCTACCAAATTCCTCGTCAACACCGTGTTCGCTAGCTTCGATGCCAAGGACCAGCTCGTTTCTTGCTTCAAGCTCTACTGGTACTACCTACCGGCATTGGCAATTAATGGAGTCACCGAGGCGCTATTCAATTCACTGTTCAACAACTCAACAGACGTCAACCAATACTCCAAGCTGATGCTCGGCAACTCCCTGTTATTCTTTGCCAACGTCTACGTCTTCCTACAGTATTATCACTTGCAACTGAGGGGGCTTATCCTGGGAAACTTGATCAATATGGCCATCCGTATCATCTATTGCAGCCAAAAGCTTCAAAACTACGTCGACGTCCAATCCTTCCACCTCTCACGCTATGCTACATTCCTCTCGGAAGCTCTTGCCGTCTGGTTAGCCCAGCAGCTCCTCTTCCACGGAGAAGCGTCCAATTTCAAAGAGTTCCTTGAAAATGCACTGTTGGGCATATTCATGGTAGTTGCAGCAGCATTGAATGAGCAGGATACACTCAAACCGATCGTGACTAAAACGCTCGGCAAGTTCACAGCCAAGCAACATAAATCATAGAATCCATGAATCCTTGGACCAGATGAAAAATCGGAATCGCAGCTTTTTCCGACACCTATGTTCTCCGTCTTTAAAGGTAGAACGTTGGCTCCTACAGCCACCAACGGCATCCGACACTATGCTATGCGTGCTGGACAGCCATTGAATGAGACAAGACCCCATCTTATACAACCTGGGCAACTGACCCCCGGAATATCGGCCGAGGAATACTTCAACAGACGTTTCCGAGTCGCGGAGAAGATGGAACCGCACTCAATTGCGATCATCGCAGGCCAGCCAACCAAGTTTGCCACCAGTTCCGTCTTTTACTACTTCAAGCAGAACACGGATATGTTCTATTTGACCGGTTGGAACGAGCCCAACGCTGTCGCTATCATTGAAAAACCGGGCGAGGACCCCAAATCGGCCGTCTTTCACCTTATAGTGCAACCTTCCGACCCTGCCAAGGAGCTCTGGGAGGGCGAACGCACTGGTATTGATGGGGCCGACTTGGTGTTCAATGCTGACATCCCAGTGATCTTGGATAAATTAGAATCACACCTCGTGAGGCTGCTCACCAACTACAAGACATGCTATTACGACTTTGATGACTCCAAAAAGTCGTCGTTCTTCTCCAAAGTGTTTGAGAACCTCTCTCGCAAGGAGGCAATGAACAGAAGTGCCATTGAGAACATTCTCAGGGACCACAGAGTCAGTCTGAGGTCTCTCAAGGGAATCACCGCCCCGATGCGTGCTATCAAATCCAACGCAGAGCTTCAAATGATGCGCCGTGCTGGTAAGGCGTCTGCGTTCGCTTACAATGAAGCCTATGCTCGCCATTTCAAGAGTGAAAAGGGCCTACAAGCTTTCTTAGAGTACCGGTTTATCACTGGCGGTTGCGATAGAAGTTCGTACATCCCCGTGGTGGCAGGCGGATCCAATGCCCTGTGCATTCATTATACACGCAACGACGCACTATTGAAGGATGGAGACTTGGTACTTGTGGATGCTGCTGGTGAGATCGGAAACTACTGTGCTGATATCTCACGGACGTGGCCCGTTAATGGTAAGTTTACACCAGCGCAGGCTGAAGTGTACCAGGCGGTGTTGAATGTGCAGAAGAAGTGCATCAGCCTTTGCACGGCATCTTCCAACATGTCCATTAACGACCTACATTACAAGTCTGTCACGTTCTTGACTGAAGAGTTGCGTAATTGTGGATTCAAAGAACTCGACGAGTGGCAGGTCATGAAGTACCTCTACCCTCACTACTTGGGCCACAACTTGGGAATCGACGTCCACGATGTCGGTAGCTACTCGCGGACGGCCAAGATCCAGAAGGGCCAGGTGATTACTATGGAACCTGGTGTGTATATTCCAGCGGACCCCAAGTGGCCAAAACAGTTCCACGGTATTGGAATTCGTATTGAAGACGATATCGCCGTTGGTACCGACAATTACGTGAATCTGACGAAAGAAGCTGCCAAGGAGATCAAGGATATTGAGGATATTGCCGAGAATGGCTGTCCACGGAAGTTACCAGACGAAGTCACCGACATCTACTCATTATGACCATGTATATATTAATCATTGCTCATTGGAAACGACCTTGCCACCAACGCACTAATTTCCAAGTTGTTCGAGTCGTTAACCGCCGCCAAATCAAGCTTGTAAAGCCGGCTTACCAAGTCGTCGGCGACCTGCGGAACGCACTCAATGATACCGTCGTGAATACTGACATGCAGCTTGAAGGTCCGGATCAGTTGATCTAGTTCTTCTTCCAAACTATCCACCGGAACATCGAATATGTCGGCCATATGTTGGATGGTGGCTCTCTTGATCAACGACAGGTATGTGATGTAGACTTTGAACCGGATAATGCGTTGCACGTTGGGGAAAACCTTTGACAGTTGGTAGTCATACCTGTACTGCGAACCGAGGATATCCATAGTGCGATGCAACTCGCCATATTTACCAGCAATATAGCTCTTGACGATGGTACTGAGGATAAGATCGGCGGAAAGAGCCTCCTCAACGACGGGCACTTTCCAAAAACTCTGCAGTCCTGTGTTACTCTTGACGATCAAGAACGAGAAGCAGATGATCCGCAAAAGATTCGTCTTCGATACAACGACATCTTTGAAATGACACTGCAACACCGATGTGGCTGCAATATCGTTCAAGGACTCGTCAAGCATGGCAGTGAACTCTGTCACGACAGACTTGTAGTCATCATTTAGGAAAGATGCATACAGTAGATACCAGCGGTATCTCCAGTAGCTTATAACCTCTTCCTTGGACCGGCCCACTTCGATGGTGTCTGAAGGTTCCTCCAATACGAGTTCATCACGATCGAGGTCCGTGGCCATCGAGACGGCATCGTCCTCAGCGCTGGCCTTATCAAATTCGAGAGTTTGCTCTAGTTTGCGCACCAAGAAGTTGCGTGTCGTACAGATCGAATCGTCATAGCTCCGACACACAATGTACTGTTCGAGCTCTCTCAGGGACACCTGATTGTAGTAATGCAAGTATAGAGGGCTCACATTGTAGTAGAAGCTGGTGTTATCTGTTAGATACTCTGAGGACCCTGTCGACATCAGAATATCCAGTGACTTCTTCTTCAAGTAGTTCTCCAGGTCATCAAAGTTGGCCTGTGTCACCTCCTTGCTTGCAAACGAATTGATCGGCTTCTCATACAAGCCATTGATCACCACAAGCTGGCGATTTACGTCACTCTCTAGATACGGCTCTGCCAGCTGTTTGTAGAGAGGCAGATAAACAGAAATCACTTTAGAGCCCTGACCAGCCCTGGTGAGCGTCTGCATCAGTACTGGGGTGGCATTGAACAGCCTATAAAGCGAGCCATCCTTCAAGATCAAGTCAAGAAGTTCGGTCGCGATTTCTGGTGTCAATGGGTCATCGGGGAACTCCTTGACGAGATAAAACAGTCGCCGTATGTATAAGGGCCCAACTGATGTTAGTAGAGCTCGGTTGGAACCTTGCTTTGCACTTACCTTCGTATTGCCTATATTCTTCTAAGATGGCATCCATGGAGAAATTCTTCAACATTTTACATCTGCTTTATCATGAGAAGGTTTAGTACGCTACCGATAAGGTATGCGCCACGTGTGAAGAACCGACTCGATATTGCCGTTAATAGGCAACAGAAGATTCCAGATCTCGAAGCAAGTGAGCTTGCTCGACAAAGAAAACAAGAAAAGTTCAATAGAAGTCCTGTTCAGAACCATTCAGCTGTGACACTGTTAGAAGAGCTTTTAGGCAAGAAGTTTGCCCCTGGCACAAGGATAGGTCCAGATACTCCATTCAGCAAGGACGAGATGGACAAGATCTTTAGGCAACCCAATGTTAGACTCAAATATAAGGTTCTGGGGACTTCAGGCAACCAGTTGAGGAACTCTAAGATGGTCGATCGGGACGTTCAGAAGAGTTTAGAACGGAAGGACATAGAACGGGCGATGTGGATGGCTCGTATGGCGCGTGGAAATGGTATATTTGCCTTTGGAACCATCCTTAAGTGGCTTTTTGAGGAAGGACACCCAAACGCAGCGCTTAAACTGTTCAACGAGTTTAAGAAACGAGGACTCATTCCCAACGGCCGGCTGTTGAACGTTCTGTTCAGTGGGATGCCGATGACCAAAGAGAGAGCCACTTTGATGCGCTCGATCTTTCAGAAAGAGCTTGCTCGAGACAATTCAGAGTTGAATGTCTACCATGTGAACTCGCTGCTGAAAGATCTTAGAATGGCAGGAGACTCCGAGTCGGCCATCAAGCTGTACGATAGGATGCTGAAGAAGAAGGGTTTTGAGCTCGATGTTCGCACATACACGGAGATGTTTCTTATTCTGAGGCATCACGAGGACTTTCAGCAGTCGATCGATCTTGCGGAGCGGATGTTTCGTCGGGTCCAGCTGGATCATCAAGATGAGATCGATCCATACCTAATTAGAGCGTACAGTTCGCTGATGTTCTTCTCAGATGATCTCACTCTCAAAGCCCGGTGTCTTACTGTGCTTAGAGAATGGTATCGTGTCTGCAGCATTGAGGAGATCACGACGGCTGTTGATCCAACTAACTATGACGAGGTGATGTACCAATACGGAGAGAAAGTGCTGACAGACCCGACGGTGTTGCTACAGTTGTCAGATGTCAACATCAAGAAGCACAAGCGGTTCGATCCAGACGATACTACTCTGAACAGGTACGATCATCTGAGCAGTCTGTTCAAGGTTGCCAATACCTACAGGAAAGATGCGTAATCCATAGACTTGTATATAACTTAAGGCTCTTTAGCGCGCTGCCTATCCTCTTCATAAAGCTGAGTTTCTGTTTTAACCTTGGTGCTCAGCACCAGTGCCCCCACTGCTGCCAATCCGCCGAAGCGGAACACCCATGCCAAAGATGTGTTATACCTGGATGTTGATTTGAACAGTTTGAATAGTACTGACGACATCAGAGACGAAAGCATCTGCGGAGCCGACACAAACACATTGTGGATCGCCAACAGAATACCGGAATCGTAGTCGAGTCGATCATAGAAATCGACAAGTTCTGGCGTCACATAGAACTTGTTCTTTGACGTTAACACTGGGACAGACGAGACTGTATCTTCTTCAGGGATGTCGATGTATGGTCCTGGCATCTGTGGTTCTGACTCTGTAATGAGTTCTGTCTCACTGTCCTTACGACCAGGGACAGTCTCTGAATCTTTTGACTGTTGATTGAACAGTTGAATGGCACGAATATCTTTGATCCGGCTGATCTCCTCACTGATCATGGCGAATGGAATCCACACTGCACATCCCCACGGGAATCCAAGGAACGAAAACAGTATGATGGCGGCTGTGGAAGACCCCACCAGGAATGTAGCCATAGTTGCTGCGATGAACACGGCATGGGATGCAATCCAGATGGTTTTCAAATTGAATATGTTGTGATACCTTTGAGCGTAGGCGGCTTTTTCAACGAGGATGGGCACGAAGCAGTCGATGGCCAGCGTGACGATCGAATTAGCCAAGAGCGCTAGCGTTCCACGGCGTGTACTCTCATCTATGATCTGCTGTCTTATATCGGGAGGCAGTGAATCTGGACTCGAGTAACCCATCTCATACAGATACAACTCTCCAACGTAGGTACTCGTGTAGAATAGCATTGGGAAGTATCCGACCCAAGCAAAGAACTCAGTATAGCAGACGATCTTGACCTGTGGAGGGAGCCTCTTGAAAGAGTGGACGATCTGTGTGACGAAGATCTCGAGCTGTGAAGAGATCGAGGTGTTTTCAGAGTCGAAGCCAGCCTCTCTGATCTGTAGAGCCTGCTTTTGCCGTTGCATACGGATGGCAATGTCTGTCTTCGGGTCTCGCTCTTCGATCTTGAGACAGCTATAAACAGTAAGAGCTCCCATGATGAAAGTGACGAGCCAACTCAGCACTTTGAACTGGGTATCTCCTAACGGGAACAGCTTGACCAGATTGATCGAGCCGAGGCAGAATCCGACCATATTGAAGATTCCAATCATACGAGCAGCCCAAGCGTTGGCGATCTGCTGTTGTGAAGTTGGCACAACGTCCACTATGAGTGCACGGGCCGAAGCCTGAATAAGTTGGATGGAAAAGTCCAAGACGTAGACGCCAATGCATGCGAACGGGATAGCGTGGTGGTTGATGTTGGCGGAGAAAAACCACGAGATGATCGTCTGTGAATGTGAGAGGCACAGCAGCGACAACAGAGTGGCAGCAGCGCCGAGTGTGATGAAGGGCCGGCGGCGTCCCCAGGACGAATTGCACCTATCACTGAGCAAGCCGACTATAGGCTGGCCAATTGTGCCCGAGAGAGGTCCAGCCAGCCATATAAGGGCCAAATAATGCTTAGAGATGCCCAAAGAGAGCAGAAACGGCGTTGCTTCTGAGAATTCGGTTGACCACGCCAGTTGCAATGCTCCAACTATCAGTGTAAGTGTTATGATGTAGCCAGAGGACCGTTCCGGGTTGTATAAGTCTTCATTGCTATCTGCTGTTGGATTGGACGGTTCTTCCGAAATGAATCGTTCTTGCTGAGGATTGGTAGTTATCATCGAACTTCCCTCCTGGTTCATAATCAAGGAGAAGATTAACTAACTATAACAGGAGCTATCAAAATTATGTGGCAAAGTTTAACGCGTAAAGGATCGGTCCCTGTTTATGAGTTGCGTTCGAAAGAGGCATAGGGATGATCAGATAGTGTCCAATTTCGAAAAGAAGGTTCAGACTAGGCGGATCAACACTATGGTACATGGTAGGTAACGAATCAGGGCGGCGAGATTAAATAGCCATACTAACGGCAGAATATACAGTGGAGATGATGATGAATGCTTCAAGAAGCTTGAGTGCCACGGCAGGTCCGTCCGCAGAAGTTGAAGAAACACAGGACGATCCAGAAGGATCTTACCATCAACAACCGTACTGGCCACAACTTGTTCATAGTGTCAAGCAGAAGTGAGAGGTTCAGCCGATCTGAGTCGCCGGATCGAACGCGCTCAAACGGTTGCAACCATCATATATAACTAGTCGGTGGCTGTCTATCATCGATAACCTTGGCCGGTATGTGATTCGCTACGAGCCAATGGTTGGTTTGACACCAGTAATCGTGTATATCTAATCGTGCATCAATTAAAAGTTATCGGAGAATCTGTGTGGGAACCCATTAGAGACGGTTTTTTCGTCCCCTTTCAACGATAGCTAGCACACTGGACATGACGACGTACGTGAAGCTGGTTAAGGTAAGTAGACTGAAATTGGACCGATTCGAACGTTACTAACATATTTTACAGGGAGCCACCAAAATCAAGCTGGCTCCGCCCAAGTCCAAGTACATCGAGCCCATCCTGATGACTACATCAAAGGGTGAGGACTCCGAACCATTCCGTACTGTCATGGATGCCCTGTCGGCGAGGTTGCAAGACACGGCATGGACGGTGGTCTACAAGTCGTTGGTGACCATTCATATCATGATTAGAGAAGGCGACGGCGACGTCACCATAGACTACCTATCACACCATCCATCGATGCTAACATGTCGGATTACTGGCAGTAATCGGCACACCATGGTCTCTAACGGCGGAGATCTGTCCACAATTGCCCACTACTCGGACTATCTGACCACTCGAGCCAGAGAGTTTGGCAAGATTCACCACGATATCGTCAAGGAGACCAAGAGACCCGTTGGAACCGTCTGGAGTTCCAAGGACTCTGGATCCCGGCTTCGCCACATGACTGTCGAGAAGGGTCTGCTCAGAGAGGTCGAGAGCATTCAGGTTCAGATAGATTCGCTGCTAAAGTGCAAATTCAGAGAGTCCGAGGTCAACAACGATTTGGTGATTCTCGGCTTCCGTATGCTAGTCAACGACTTGCTTGCTCTCTACCAGGCTGTCAACGAAGGCGTGCTGAATATGTTGGAGAGTTTCTTCGAATTGAGCAAAGTCGATGCCCAGAGAGCATTTGAGTGCTACGTCAAGTTCACCAAGCAGACCACTCAAGTGATCGACTTCCTCCGTGTGGCCAAGCACTTGGAGAATTCCACAAAGCTGCAGGTTCCTACCATCAAGCACGCCCAGACCAGTCTGACCGACTCTCTTAGGGACTACATCGAGGATCCATACTTTGAAGTCAACAGGCGCCAATACTTGGCCGAGAAAGACGCCAAAGTGGTCGGCAACCAGAGACGTCAGTCGAACCCGTTCCCGCAGCAGCAGCAGCAGCAGCAGCCTCAGATGGTTGTTCCTGTTCAGGGTCTTGCTATGCAGGCCACGGGATTCAACCCATTTGCTGGGGCAGTTCCACACTACCAGCCTACACGCCTTGCGTCGGTCCCTGAGGTGGGTATTCCACAGGCTCAGGTTCTTCCTAGATCCCAGAGCGTTGCTTACACAAGCGCCGTCGTTCCTCAAACCACGGGCCAGACTCTGTTTGCACAGACAACGGGCCAGGCTCTGTTCCAACCGCAGACTACAGGCCAAGCTCTGTTCGCTCAAACGACAGGCCAGGCCCTGTTCCCAGTGCAGACACAGACCACTGGTCAGGCGCTTTTCCAGGCACCAGCACCGGCACCGGCACCGGCGCCAGTCCAGCAATTCCAAGCTGCTCCAGTGCAACAGGTGCAGACCTCCGCTTCACTTCCATTAATGTCGACTGTTCCAGTTCCCATGGCAGCTCAGAATACTGCTGCACACAACCCGTTCGCTTTCAATCGTACGGGTTCAGTGTCGCGGAGCTCTTCAATATCCAGCAATCCGTTTGCCAATTCTCGGTTTGCTGCAGGTTCTGGCACCACTGCTCTGTCCCATGCTGGTATAGCACGGCAGCAGAGTCTGAATAGATCAAACACCGGTAATCCGTTTGCCTCCGCACAGGCACCCGCTCCGACGGTTATCCAGCAACAGGCCCAGATCAAACCTCAACCTACTGCTGGCGGTTTGGAGAACCTCCCTACGTTCCCAGTGTTCCCAGAGACTAAGAAGGCAGCACAGGAACAGCAGTTACAGCAGCATGCCCAGCAGCAGTTGCAACAGCAAAAGGCCGAAAACCAGCAGGCTCAACAGATTATGCTACAACAGGCTCAGCAAGCTCAGCAAGCTCAGGCTCAGCAGCAGGCGCAAGCCCAGCAACAGGCTCAGCAGCAAGCTCAGCAACAGGCCCAAATTCAAGGCCAGGCACAGTTGCAAGCACAGCCAACTCTCCAGCAGGCACAGTTGGCTCAACTTCAACAGGCGCAGTTGGCTCAGCTTCAACAAGCACAGGCACAGGCGCAGCTTCAACAGGCACAGGCCCAACCTGCGCAGACGACTGCGTTCAACCCATTCAACAACCAACCAAGTTCGACTGTGTACAACGGACCGAACCTGATCTAGAACATGTACTCTTATCTACAAACACCCGTTATCGTGGAATAGATTTATTACCGATTAAATAGCCGTCATCGTAAGTCGTAAGTGGTGAGATACATCTAGTTAGAGCTTCTAGCTGTACCTGGACCGGTCTCCTGGTACTTCTTGAGGATCTTATCGGTCTTGGCGTTGGCGGCATAGCCGTCCATGCTGTACTGGTGATTCCGCTTGGCCTCAACTGCCTCCTGATCCATCTTAGACTGGATGGCGTTGGCAAAAGTTGGTCTAGCGAAATAGGATGATGCAACTAGTGGCACCACAACGAGTGCGATACCTCCCAGGGCCTTTGCTGCGCTAACGTTGGACATCTTTTAGGATACTGTGTGAATAATCTGTGATATACACAAATCTCAACGCGGCAAAACTGGCCCTATTTATAATGTAGATCTGTTTGCTCCCTGTGGTGTGAAATGGGGGGACTGTGGGGAGATTTTTGGATGTTTCCTTCCGAAAAGGGAAACCGGAAAAAAAAATCAGGTCACCTTCTTCAACCTTATTATAGAGTGGCACCATCTGGAAACGACGAGTCGCGCGCCGATCTGCGGGGTCCGTAAACAGTTCTATAGTGTGTTAATTGGTGGTGAAAGTTCTCGAAACGTTCAAGAAGGCAACTGCCACGTAATTAGATCACGTGTATTACTATCACGTGAACCCGGGTCACGTGCATTCGATCAGAGGCAAACTTTTTTCCATAGTGGGCGGCCAATCTGCTCTCTAACTATTAGAGATATGTCAGAGTGGGATAGTGTTACCGTTATTGGAAGAAAATCCAGGGCTGGTGGAAGCCAGGGTCCTAAGAACCGCGTGGTGAAGTCTGCCGGTGCATTGAATGCCGCCAGAAGATCGGGAACCGTCGCTTCCGTCGATAAGAAATACAGCTTTGGAAACGCCAGAGGTGATCCAGAAGGACAACATTTGACGAGGGTGGATCGGTCCGATGAGATTGTCGTTCCAAAGAAGGTGTCGGCAGACGTTGGAAAGTCGATCCAGAAGGGTAGACAGGACAAGAAGTGGACCCAGAAGGACTTGGCTCAGCGTATCAATGAGAAACCAACCATTGTGAACGAGTACGAATCCGGCAGAGCCACTCCTAACCAGCAGGTTTTGGCCAAGATGGAGAGAGCATTGGGCATTAAGTTGAGAGGAAAGGACATTGGTGCACCACTGTTCAAGAAGAAGGAGAAGAAATAGATAATGGATGGGCTAAACCAGGATGAGTAGGCTAATTGCCAAACCAGTGAGATTGGCCTAGCAGCAGTAAGCGTAGGGGATGGTAATATTGCAAGGTAGTAGTTGGTAGTACCACTCAATGGACCAGAGTAGGTGTGGCCAGCAGACTGGGAGAGCTAATTCCTAACCGGATCCACTACTTAGAATTCTCCTCACCTTCTATTTTTTTCCAATGAGCACCATCTACGAATCTGTACTAGAGATCCCAGCGTCAAAGACGTTCTCCCTCAAGGACAAGACTCTTCGCCTAGACACCGAGGCTGATGTCGAGCCATACTTGAGCGAACTGGATAACTTCAAAGACCTCGAGAAGGTTGACCTTTCGGGCAACACGATCTCTCCAGAGGCTTCGAAAGTACTCGCTCAGCACATCCTCAAACATAAGGATACTTTGCAGGAGTTGAACCTGCAAGACATCTACACGACCAGAGACAAGTATGAGATCCCGATGTCGTTGAAAGAACTGCTCGGTGTCGCCCAGCAGATGCCTAATCTGAAGGTGTTGAATCTCAGTGACAATGCCATCGGCCAGGAGGCAATTGACACAGTGACGGACTTCCTGACGAAATCCAAGTACGTAGAGCACTTGATTCTGTCCAACAATGGACTGGGACCCAAGTCGGGATCGAAAGTCGGCAAGGCACTCTACCAGTCTGCCAAACTCAGAGAGAGTTCTAAAGAGTCCGATGAGAACGTTCGAACTCTCAAGACGTTCTGGTGTGGTCGTAACAGGCTCGAAGACGGCTCCACCGACTATCTTTCACTCGGATTGAAAGCTAATGGAGACTTGGAAGACGTCCGGCTCTACCAGGATGGTATCAGACCAGAAGGTGTTGCCAAGCTGATCCGCCACGGACTTTCCAACCTCAACAACTTGAAAGTTCTCGACTTGAACGACAACACGTTCACGATCCCTGGATCGCGTGCCCTCGCAGAGAGCATCTCCGAGTGGCCGGAGTTGAAAGTTCTCAATGTTAACGACTGTCTGCTCAAGGCCAAGGGAGGACTGGCATTCTTGGAAAAGCTGCGCGACGTTAGTGACAAGTCCAAGTTGGAAGAGATTAAGTTGCAGTACAACGAGTTGGATTCGGACTCGCTCAAAGTACTTTCCAGTTTGCTGCCGTTGCTCAAAGAGCACAGACTACTTGAGTTGAACGGAAATGCGTTCGATGAGGAGGACGAGCACTTGGAGAAGATCAAGAGTATATTTGACACTAAGGGCCAAGGTGAGCTGGACGAGTTGGATGCCTTGGAAGAGCCCGACAGCGAGTTTGAGGATGAAGAACCGGACAGCGAGGAGGAGGAGGAGAACAGAGACTTGGACGAGGACGTTTATGCACAGGCCAAGGACACTCTGGAATCCTTGGAGAAGGAGCTTGCAGAAACTCATATATAATAACCATCTATACATCCATCTGAGTAGCCTGCAACTTGAGCTTGCTGATCAATGTGTCTTTCTTGACCCACCGGCGTTCCAACCATTTCTCGAGCCGGTCTCGTCTTTTCGGGACTCTGCTGATCAGCTTCCCATGGATGTGCACCACGACACAAATCTCCTCATCGCAGAGCCCAAACGCTTCCAGTAGATTAGGCGGCTTAAAACTCACTTTGCCGTCTTTGCGTCTAATATATACCAGGGCCACCTCATACAACCGACTGAACGGAGTCCCATAAAGCCCCCCAATGGCATTACTGAACCCTGAAAACCTCGGATACAGCACGTTGGTCAGATCCGGTAGGTAGTATCTCTCAGACATGATCTTTTGCATCTTCTGGTTTTTCTCTGTCAGAATGTTCACCTCAGGGAAGGTAACCACCCATTCGACTCCCTTGAGATCATCCACGAATGGGCTGAATGTACTGGCCAAAGTCTCGCCGTCTAACTCCCAGTTCTCGTCTGTCTGTGAGATGTTCTTCCAGAATGAGAATCCTGGCAAATTCCATAATTGGAACCATGTAAAGAAACATAGCCTTGGAAGCATGATTGAAGTCTGATCCTTGGCATATATGGGCTGCATGTGGATCTTCTTCCCACCAGTATTGCCCACCTCCGTCACTAGGAACGAGAATATGATATAATCGACGAGGGAGCAATGATTACTGATGAATAGAGCATTCTCGCTTTCAAGTTGATCGCCCACCAGAGCAATCTTCAACTCGTTGACTTCCAGAATGTAGCAACATAGTGTCCAGAACCCGGCAGCAAAGTAACTGTCGTACATCTCTCTCGTTCTAGGCACCAACATGCTAAACGGAGAGCTCAGCAGCCGAAACACCTGGTAGCACACAAAATAGACTATCACGACAGCAACTGCCAGACACGTCCTTGCTATCTTCCTATACTGTCCTAATGCAAGTGCCCTCTTGAACGTGTGCACTCCTAGATGGGTCCAAAGCTCGCTCTTCAAGACGGTACTCATTACAAGAATCCCTACAAGATTTTGCTCCTCATCACCAAATTTTTTTCAGATTTTTTTTATCCTACTAAGATCCTTTAAAGATATGTCGAGAGTCATAGTTAAAGGGTTGCCCGTGTACTATACGGAGAACAATCTACGCAAACTGTTCTCTGATGATGGACAAGTGACTGACGTGAATTTGAGGCGGAAGCGCAACGGAGAATCGCGGCGGTTTGCGTTTATTGGTTTCAAGACGATGGATGCCGCTGAGAACGCCGTTCGGATGCACGACGGCACCTTTGTGGACACTGCTAGAGTCTCTGTTCAGATGGCAAAGACCGTAGATGATCCAACGCTGCCTCTTTCTTGGAAAGAAAAACGCAAACGCAGAGAGAGAGAAATGGAGAATCTCGACGATAAGCTCGAGAGACTGGAGCGGTTTGATGCTAAGAAGCAGAAGAAGCAGAAGAAAGCCGATATTCTCGATGAACGGATCAAGAACAATCCTGATTTGCAAGAGTACATGCAAACGATGAAGGTTGGAAGAAGTTGGGACAACGATGAAGTTGTCATGGAGCAGAAACCGGTGGAGTCCAAGAAGGAAGAGAACAGTGATGATGAGTATGAGGAATTGGAGAAGCCAGATAAGCATGAAAAGATGATTCCTCTGAGTGAATTTGAGTCGAAGTTCCCTCAAGCTGAGGCGGCCGAGACTGAGAAGTCCGAGACTGAGACAGCTGAGGCTGAGAGAGCTGAGACTGAGAGAGCTGAGACTGACCAAGCTGCAATGGATGATTTCGAGTGGTTCAAGAGCAAGAGAACTCGGATACCTGATCTGGACGCTGAAGAAGATGTGTCTGAAAAGGAGGAGGCAGAGAAACCTCAGTCTAAGGAGGCAAAAGAACCCAAGGAGGAAGAGCCCAAAGAAGAGCCCAAGGAGGAGCCCGCTCCTCTCACACCTGAACAAATCAACGAGGCCAAGATCGGCGAAACTGGCCGACTATTCCTTCGAAACATTCTCTACTCTTCTAACGAGAAGGACTTTAGAGACCTGTTTGAAAATTACGGTGAACTCTCAGAAGTTCACGTCGCTGTCGACACTAGAAACGGATCATCGAAAGGATTCGCATACATCCAGTTCAAAAACCCCAAGGAAGCAATCGATGCATATCAAGGCCTCGATAAGAAGGTGTTCCAAGGACGGTTGCTGCATATTCTCCCTGGCAAGCCGAAGAAAGAGAACAAGTTGGATGAGTTTGCCCTGCAAAATATGCCTTTGAAGAAGCAGCGGCTCTTGAGACGCAAATATAACGCTTCGAAGAACCAGTTCAGTTGGAACTCGCTCTATATGAACAACGATGCTGTTCTTGAAAGCGTGGCATCCGAGCTGGGGGTTTCCAAGTCGGAGTTGATAGACCCAGAGAACAGCAGCTCTGCCGTTAAGCAGGCACTGGCTGAAGCCCACGTCATCGGAGATGTTCGCAAGTACTTTGAAGGTAAGGGAGTGGACTTGACCAAGTTCCAAGGCAAGGAGAAGGATGATAAAGTGATTCTCGTTAAGAATTTCACCCACGGCACCACCAAGGAGGACATTGGAGAGAAGTTTTCAGAGTACGGACAGTTGAACCGGATCCTGATGCCACCAGCGGGAACGATCTGCATTCTAGAGTTCAGGGATGCGCCATCAGGCCGGTCCGCGTTCTCTCACTTGGCATATAAACGAATGGGAACGTCGATCCTGTACCTGGAGAAAGGTCCCAAGGACCTGTTCACCAAGGACGCCGATGCAGAGGATGGATTAGAGTCTGTTGAGGAGAAGCCTACAACTACAGAGTTGTTGGAGAATGAAGAGGAAGAGGAAGAGGAAGTTGGATCAACGACGTCGGTGTTCGTCAAGAACCTCAACTTCTCTACAACCCAGGAAGAGTTTGCATCGGTGTTCAAGGCTCTGGACGGATATACCGTTGCTGTTATCAAGATGAAACCGGATCCAAGGCACGATGGCCAGATGATCAGTATGGGATTCGGATTCGTTGAGTTCAAGACGGTGGCGGATGCGAACGCTGCCATCAAGGCACTTGATGGGTTCTCATTACATGGCCACAAATTGGAGTTGAAGCTGTCGACTAGAAAGAGCGGAGAGGAGTCGACGCACAACAAGAAGAAGAAGTCTGCCAAGAGCAGCAAGATCATCGTCAAGAACTTGCCGTTCGAGGCTACTCGGAAGGACTTGTTCGAGCTGTTCAGTTCTTTCGGCAACCTGAAATCGGTGCGTGTTCCAAAGAAGTTCGACAAGTCTGCCAGAGGTTTCGGATTCGTCGAGTTCCTCACTCCGAAGGAAGCGGAGACTGTCATGGACCAGTTGCAAGGAGTGCACTTGCTTGGCCGGCGGCTGGTGCTCGACTATGCATCCAAAGATGCTGACAACGCTGAAGAGGAGATCGAGAAACTCACACGCAAGGCACAGAAGCAGACCAGTGCTAGAAAGATGGCCGAGATCCGTGAAGGTAATAGCGGCAGCCATAAGCTCGACCTCGATGAGTTGGAGCAGTGAGTGACATTAGTACATAATAGATACGCTAGACTTTATTCTTCTTGATAAGTCCCTCTTTGACGACGTAGTAACCGTCCTCGGACTCTTTGGAGAACGTCAATGGCTGCCAAGAGTCTTCCACTTCGCCTTTATCCAAGTCCGGCTTGGTTTCGGCGATCTGTTGCATCAAACTGTCGTAGCTTAACGTCTCGTCTTTAGCATCATCTACTAGTCGAGTGAGTTCAGCATTTGGCAGAGTTTCGATCGATTGCAGCTTATCCAAGAATGCGAGTTGTTCATGTAGCGAGTTCCACAGCTTGCTACGGTCCTGCTTGGACATGTTCTTTTGGAGACCGGACAGATCTAAGAGTCCGTCGAGCACGGATTCATCGAGTTTGGCCTTCTGGTTGTTCGAATCCAGTAGATCTTTGGTATCCCACGAGTCTCCATTGATATACTTTGCGACGCTGTTCAATTTGGGACCAACATGGGCATTGGAAGATGCAAAACGGCGAGCCACCCGAATCGACCTTGCCAGCATCTGAGAGACGAAAATTGTGCGCGGCTCTGAAAAAAATTTGAAAAAAATTATCAGCTTTCCCTCATAGATCAGCTCTTCTAGATGGGAAGTATCAAGAAGAAGGGAAAGGAAGGTGACGTTGTCAACTATGTCAGCCGAGCCAAAGCGCTGAGAAAGTTGCAAGTGTCGCTTGCAGACTTCCGCAGACTGTGTATTTTCAAGGGAATCTATCCTAGAGAGCCCAAGAGTTTGAACGGTAGTGTCACTGCGCACAGAACGTTCTACTATGCCAAGGACATCCAATACTTGCTTCATGAGCCGCTCTTGCAAAAGTTCAGAGACCATAAAGTGTTCTCACGCAAGTTGAACAGAGCTCTCGGCCGTGGTGAAGTGGGAGATGCCAAACTGCTCGAGAGACACAGACCTCGGTACAAGCTCGACAAAGTGATCAAAGAACGGTATCCGTCGTTTATGGATGCCCTCAGAGACATCGACGATGCGTTGAACATGTTGTTCCTGTTCAGCAACATGCCAGTCATGGATACTGTGCGCCGCCGTGTCATCACACAGGCCAACCAGTTGACCAACCAGTGGATGGCCTATGTTGCTCGTGAAAACCTGCTCCGTAAAGTGTTTGTGTCCATCAAAGGTGTGTACTACTCTGCCAACGTGAAAGGCCAGGAAGTGATTTGGCTTGTTCCATTCAAGTTTGCTCAGAACATTCCAACGGACGTCGATTTCCGTGTCATGTCTACGTTCCTGGAGTTCTACGCAACCCTGCTTCACTTTGTGCTCTACAGACTCTACTCGGACTCGGGACTAGTCTACCCACCACGGATCAACGAGTCCAGATTGAAAGGTATCGGAGGTATCTCATCTTACGTGTTGGAAGGCCGTCAAGAGGATGATAACGGCTATCTTGCTACGGGTGTCGAAGACGGTGCCGCCGACGAGGCCGCAGAGACGTTGTCGAAAGATCAATTCGATGAAGTCATTGCCAATGACGAGGCTAACGTTGACGAAGAGACGCAGGAGACGGAAGGCGAGACACTGGAAAAAGAGAACGAGGAGAACCAGCTGGACAAGTTTCAGGATAACAATAAGATCAAGGGCGATGTGTTAGCACAACCATCCCAGCACGGCAGCGAGACAGCAGACCTGTTCTCCAAATTTGTCTTCTACGTTGGCCGTGAAGTTCCTATCGAAGTGATCGAGTTCGTTGTCTTGGCAGCAGGAGGCCGTGTTATCAGCGAGGCCGCATTGGATGAGCAGGCTTTGAACGGTTCTACGGTGACCGCTGACCTTTCTACAGTGACGCATCAGATCGTGGACCGGCCAAAGCTGGCCAAGAAAGTCCAAGGTCGTACCTATATCCAACCACAGTGGGTGTTTGACAGTTTGAACTCTGGCAAGCTTCTACCAGTGTCGGACTATGCACCCGGTGAGACTCTACCACCGCATCTTTCCCCATGGGGCGATGGTGGAAGTTATGACCCTAACTACAAGGTTACAGAGGCGGAGGTTGCCAGTGAGAGTGAGAGCGAGTCTGAGGCAGAGGCAGAGGCAGAGGCAGAGGCAGAGGCAGAGGCAGAGGAAGTTGACGAGGCCCTCGAAGAGCAGAAGGAATTGGAGATGGAGGCTGCTGGAAAGACATACTCTGAGGCACCAAAGACCAAGCAGAAGAAAAGAAAAATCGCTGTGGATGATGAGGCTGCCGAGGAGAAGCGTCGGAAGTTGATGATGATGACATCCAAGCAGCGCAAGGTCTATGACAAGTTGCAATCTGTGCAGGACAAGAACACCGAGCGGACGATCGGTTTGAAGAAGAAGCGGGTCCAATTGGCCAAGAAGAAGAAGACCAAGCAGGCTCAATAATCGCATCCTATATAAACCCAGTCGAATTTAAACTATAGAGCAGCAAACCCCGCAATAAGCAGATGGTTAAGATTAGCGCAAATCCACTGCCCCTCTCTGGCAAGAGGTATCTCCCGGAACTTTAATTTTTTCCTTGGAATAGCCGCTTTCAACTACAAACTATCGTTTCATTGTAAAACAGGCAGATGTCAAGCATGCAGCCGCAGTTGCAGACCCGGCCGCACCTGTCCAATCAAGGGATGGTTTCGCGGTTGGATGCGTCGGGCGGACCTTGCGACTTCTCGCCCAATATGCAACCGAAGGGTGAATTTTACGCGAACCAAGGTGGTATTCCAGTTGTCACCGGTTCAGCTTTGACAGCTGTTCCAATGAACATGAGCTCTTCTAACCATTCAAATTATCAAATGAGTCCACTGAGTGCGCAGCCTTCGAGACCGGACACTCCGTTGCGGTCGAACGGTCTTTCGCAGGGCGGCCCGCCCCCTCAACAGTGGCAGCAGCAGCAGCAGCAACCTCAGGTGTTCCGGCAGGGAGGCCAGTATCAGCTTGCCAGTGGGTCGCAGGTGGGACGTAATTCGTTCACACAGCAGTTTCAAATCCAGGGACTCAATAACGGCCCCGTTAACACCAATACGATGACGGCAGCGGCCGCATCGGCCATGATGGGTCGGAACGCCATATCGTCGCAGCAGGTGCAGGCTTTACAACAGTTACAAGCAACTTACGGAGATCTTCAAAACAACATACACCGGCAACTGGACCGCAGGCGGTACGAAGGCGGCGAACCACAACAACCACAACCACAACAGCAGTACCATGGCCCAGCGCAACGGCCGATTGCTCGTAATAATGGCAGCCAAGTGTCACTGTCGGGATCGTCGATGGGGACGCCAAGTTCGACGGGGCAGGGCCCCCTTGGTACGCAAGGAGCCGGTTGGCAGCAACAGCACATCCGGACCGGTTATAACCAGCAAGGGATGATTCCGATGGCTCAGGACCAAATGTACGCCAACAACACGAGCGCTCCATTGCAGCATACGGGCCATTTGCAAGGGAACATCGCCAACGAGGCCATCAGGAAGAACATCGCCAACATGGCCACAGTCAGGTTATTGGAGATGATCCAACGTGCGAGCGTCCAGTTCGTTCCAGAGAACAGCGACTACTGGCGATCCATCGTTAATGAATTCTTTAGCGAGACGAGCTCGGTTTCGGTGTCTCTGGAAGTGGTCAAGATGAAACGTCACTACAGCTTCTCGCATACGCTGCTGTCACTACTGTTCCACATGCTGGTTCAAGACTGTGCCGGTGCCTTGGAGATGTCTGCCAGTTTCATCAAGGCCACCATTCTCCCAAACGGTTATACCTACCTCGAATGCAACAGATTCACTCAACGTGAGTGGTACTTCGACGGGTCTTGCCGTACGCGGTACGGTAGTCTCGAAGTGCGGTTCAACCGGCAGTTGAAGATCGAGCAGTTCGATATTCATTTTATGAAACTCAGCACCAGTATCGAGTCGGTGCCACTGATGAAGTTCTTGGACTCACATCCAGGTGCCACTTCGGACGATATCGCGAAGAACTTCCGTGCGTGTGAAACCAACGATGGTGCTGGCGTCAAGGAGGATCTGCTACGCGTGATGCAGTTGGGAGACGTTATGAATCTGTTGAAACCACTGATGCATTTCCATATGATTTCCGGTTCCAACTCTCCACTGGCATCGCTAGAGGCATTCAACAAGACTGTTAAGAACGACGTCAAGTTTCTACAGATGCAGCAGCAACAGCAACAACAACAGCAACAGCAACAGCAACAACAGCAGCAACAGCAACAACAGCAACAACAGCAGCAACAGCAACAACAGAACCAGAAACAGCCATCAAAACAACCATCAAAACAGAGGGCCAAGCCACGGGCACAGCAACGGGCCAAACCGTCTGCGAAACCCCGTCGCCAAGCCAAGCCTCGCAAGCGCAAACGAAAGAGCCAGGAGTTGGACCTGCAAGATGCAGACTCCAACGGGTCGAGTGAGTCGAATTCGAACGAAATCATGTCGGAGCCTGGTACTACTCCTCAGTTCAAACAGAACCAATTCAACCGCAAGAAACGCAAGTCTAAGAGTTCGCCCATCACTCCAGCAGAGGACAGTCCGATGTCACAGAAGCATCGGAATATGAGTCTTAAGCTCGGAGACGCTGTGAGCCCACTGACTGTCGATTTCGACAGCCAACAACATTCTTAGCATAGTCATTCTTTACTATTTCAGATAGATTTAATTTTCACCACTTTAATATACATCATGGAAGACACCGATGCCGTGTTAAAGATACTGGCGTCGTTCCTTGAGGACACTTCCAAGTTCGAAGGGGTTCTTGATCAGTCCGTATTGAAGAAAAACTTGAACGAGTTGCTTGTGGACCTCGGTGAGGCCGAGCTCGACAAGTGTGAACTGCTGGACTCTTACGCATACGTGATCAGCTCTCTGTACTTCGTCTACCTCAAGGCGTGCGGGTTGAACAAGGACAACTCGCATCCAATCATGCAGGAGTTGGCACGAGTCAAGAGTTATATAGATCGGGTCAATAAGGCCCAAGGGAGGGTGCCAGAGAAGCCAGAACCCAAGGCCAAGACGGACACTGCTATATCGAAGGTGAACTTTGAAGGCAAGCACAAGCGGTTCACAGATTCCAAGAAGCCTGGTAAACGGGCAGTCGCAGGTAAACGGGCAGCCAAAGGTAAACGGGCAGCCAAATCCAAAGCGTCGCGGTCGAAAACAGCCAAAGCTTGAAAGTCTGGGGGACATCATTTAATTCTTTTCTAATCAACATAACTACGACATGTCGCTTTTCCAGTATTTAGGGGATCTAACGCGGCGGCATAAGAAGCGCGTGCTGATATCTACAGGCGTGGTGTTTGCCGTGTCGTGGGTGGTCGGTAGTTACGTGACAAGCAAGATCTCCGAGTTTCAGGAGAGGTTGAAAGAGGAGAACTTTGCCAAAGAACAAGTGAAGCGGCGGTTCAAACAGACCCAGAGCGACTGCTATATGACGTTTCTGTCGTTGTTACCCGTGCTGGTAGAACCGATCTACGAGGATTTGAACGTGGAAGAGATCACCAAAGAGTTGCAGAGCCGTCGCAAGAAAGGTGGCGACGCGAGCCGGTCGGAGGCGGTTTCGACCGTTTTGAGTGAGGATCTATCAGAGTCGGGCGCAGCAGTGCCACAAGGCAGTGAGAAAACTAAGACGGAGTTGTGGAACCAGTTGAAGATCGAATCGTTGACGCGATTCCTAACTCTGCTGTACGCGGAGTCGTTGCTGGTGGTGTTTCTGCACCTACAATTGAACATTCTGTCCCGCAAGTCGTACTTTGAGACAGCCGTCAAGCTTGCCGCACAGAAGAACCATTTCGAGCAAGCCATCGTGGAAGAGGACGACGAGAGCCTCGCAGAACAGGCATTCTTATCGTTTTCGTGGTGGCTGCTCAATAAAGGCTGGGTCCAGTTTAGAGACGTTTGCCGGAGCAGCGTTGAGGATGTGTTTGGAGAGATGAACCCTCGTGAAGAGCTGACTCTGGATGAGTTTGCACGGCTGATCAACGTTGTGCAAAAGAAAGTGCTAGGGTCCGAAGACGTTCCGGGCCCTATGCATCGGCTGGTCCTCGATGCCTTACTGCCACCGCAAGAGTCCAACTTCTTCCTGTTGCAACAAACGAACGATCTAGGGTTCCTGTCCAAGTTCAATGCAGACCTGACCAACGTGCGCAGCTTGGAGAAGCTGTTGGGCGAGTTGAAAGATTACCTACAGAACGACCAGATTCCGTCGATTGCCAACCTTCTCGTCACAGTGGGCATCTCACGCACGCTCGATAACATCTCTGCAGACCTACAATCGAAGCGCACGGGCCAAGAGGTGGACGCTAGCGACCGCCGTGCCCAGAAGATCAAGCTGGCATCGTTACTGGCGTCGATCACTAAGCAGGGCCATCAATTGACAAACGGCTCGTTCGATAACGATACGCTGTTCACGCTGAATAACATCCAGGAGTTGGACGATCTCAGCGCCAGTGTCTACTCCAACTTCGACCCTATATAATCAAAGACGCGTCGCGTAGCGCCGGACCTATCGTGGTAAAAAAAAACCGGTCGTCGTATAATAACTTGACACCTATTTGATCTGTTCGTACAAGTACAACTATGGCATTGGATACGTTAGATTTGCTCGTTGTCGTCGCTGTGGTGCTCGTTCTCGGGCTCATGTTCACTAAAGGCACCCTGTGGGCCGTCGAAGATGACGGTCTCGGAGCTGGCGGTTCTGGGTCCAGAAACCTGATCGACACACTCAACGAGACTGGTAAGAGGGCTATCGTGTTGTACGGCTCCCAGACTGGTACTGCCGAGGATTACGCTCACAAGTTTGCCAAAGAGCTTCAACAGAAGTTCGGTGTGCCGACGTTGTGCGCCGACCTGTCCGATTACGACTACGACAACTTTGGAGAGCTCACGTCGTCCGTTCCCGACTTTAAACTGGCCGTTTTCCTCAACTCCACCTACGGAGAGGGCGAACCGACCGACGACGCCGTCGAATTCTCAGATTACTTGGACAATGGCGAGGTTGATCTTGAAGGATTGACGTTTGCCAACTTCTGCCTGGGCAATTCCACCTACGAGTTCTTCAACGGTATGGGACGGAAAGTTGGAAAGATGCTCGAGGAAAAAGGTGCAACTCGTGTCGGCGAGCAAGGCTTGGGAGACGATGGAATGGGCACCATGGACGAGGACTACCTTGCCTGGAAAGATGCACTTTTCGATGTTCTCAAGGATGTGCTCGCTCTCGAGGAGAAAGAATCGTCGTACGAGTCTGCATTGGAGATCACTGAGAACGATTCTCTCACTGCCGACTCCCCTGAGGTTGCAGTCGGTGAACCCGACAAGAACTATGTGAACCCACACACTCAGGAGCAGTACGAGGCCAACGAGACCGGTCCATTTGGACCTACTCACCCTTACCTGTCTCAGATCGACGTTGCCAAGCAGCTTTGCAGCGTCGAGTCTGAGCGCGACTGCATCCACGCCGAGTTTGACCTTGGATCCAGCGGTGTCAAGTACTCCACTGGAGACCACTTGGCCATCTGGCCATCGAACCCAGACGCCAAAGTTGCTGCATTCCTGGCCATCTTTGGACTCACTGAAAAGAGCGACGTTGTTATCGACGTCAAGTCGCTCGATAAGACCGTGCACGCCCCAGTGCCAACTCCAACCACCTACGGTGCCGTTGTCAGATACTACTTGGAGATCACGGGACCTGTTTCTCGTCAGTTCGTCAAGTCGATCGTTCAATTCGCTCCAGATGAACTCACCAAAGAGCGCACCAAGGTCATCTCCGACGATAAGGATCTGTTCCTCAAGTCGGTCACCAACAAGTCGCTCGATATCTCTGAAGTTCTGTCGGAATTGAGCGAAGGTGCCGTCTGGAATGTCCCATTCGAGTTCATTGTCGAATCCGTTGCCCGTATCCAGCCTCGTTACTACTCGATCTCGTCGTCGTCTCTCTCTGAGCCAGGCACAGTCCATGTGACTGCCATGCTGGAGGCTGCCAAGAACCCTGTCACGGGCAAACTTGTCACCGGTGTCACGACCAACCTGCTCTACGACATTGCCCTGGAAAAGAATGGCTCTACCACCAAACCGTATGACACTTACAAGCTGCGCGGTCCAAGAGGAATGTTTGCCGGCTACAAGCTTCCCGTACACGTGAGACGGTCCACTTTCAAGCTGCCGTCCAACCCTGACACTTCGGTGATCATGGTCGGACCAGGAACAGGTGTGGCTCCATTTAGAGGATTTGTCCGTGAGAAGGTCAAGCAGGTGGAGATCGGCGATACCGGCAGCGGTAAAGTCGTTCTCTTCTACGGTTGCCGTAAGAGCGATGTTGACTTCCTCTACAAGGACGAGTGGCCAGACTACGCCAAGAGACTGGGATCCCGGTTCGAGTTTGTGACTGCGTTCTCCAGAGAGACCAGCAAGAAGGTTTATGTGCAAGACAAGATGTTGGAGCGCAGTTCTGAGATTGTTTCGTTGCTCGACAATGGTGCCTTCTTCTACGTGTGCGGTGATGCCTCCAAGATGGCTCGCGACGTTCAAAAAGCTCTCGTGACGATTCTTGCCAAGGAGAAGAATGTGTCCGAAGAGGACGCTACCGAGATTGTCAAGCAACTCAAGGTTCAGAACCGGTACCAGGAGGATGTTTGGTAGTTAGATAAGTAGAATAATCAATCACCTAAGTCTACGATCGACGATGGTTCTATGTGCCTCAGGGTTAAAAAGCTCTGTCAAATTTGTATCCACATGCATATTCAGGTGAAGAAATTCGTGTTTGTTTATCATCAGTGGAACGTAGAACGCATCAGTCGCCAGTGGCCCTCCTGGGCTCGCTGTTACTGAGTAGTGTTAGTGTGTGTGAGATTGAAATGAAAAAATTTCACTAGTGAAAAATTCAGCTCGCAGCGCAGGACTGAGCAAAACTAAGATGGATTCGATATTGGGTAGTCAGTCATGTTGCCGAGTAACGAACGCTCCTGGGTCGCTAACATGTTAAGTATCACCTCACGACAAGATTGCAAACGAACGGCATCCTCTGATACTATGGGTCTTAGATTTCCACACAATCCCCCCGGTTTCAGTACACTTTCCCGATCTCAACACACGTTCGTCCATCCACATTCCAACGTTGCCAGGCACCGAGTGTGACTCACAGGAAGCGGCCGATTGTTCTACGCCATTGTGAAAATTTTAACAACGTCCGGTGAACGGAGCCAAGTCTGTCTCTACCAATAGATGGCCCAAATACCTGTAGAAGCATTGTCCCTTCCCTGTAGTAGAGCGTCCCCACATTTATTATACCTCCCTCGCTATCATTTCTCCACACTTTTTCGGCGAGTGATTTTTTATAACGCCTGTCATGACATCGACGACGACAACGCATCGAGAAATGTCGCCTCAGTCGAAGTCAAAGACGATCCGGCCGCCCGGCTCTAACACAACAAGGGTGTCAGTGGCCTGTGACCGATGCCGAAAGAAGAAAATCCGGTGTTTCTATGACGATGCCGACGATGGTACAGAGTATCCGCCAGGCATGAGGAGACCATGCGCTAACTGCAAAGCGGTCGGTCTCGAGTGCATCTTTACCGATAAGCTGGCACGTAAGGCCTTCCCTAGAGGTTATACGGAGTCTCTGGAAGAGCGAGTGAGGGAGTTGGAGTTTGAGAATAAGAAGTTGCAGAAGCTTCTGACGCTGCGCAACGACGGCGCCGTTGACGAACCCCGGGCGAGTAGCGTCTTCTCTGAGAGTGTGTCACCGCCAAGAGTCCGGTCTGGTAGTGTGTCTGTGAGTATCAATAATGGAGTGATCCCAGGAGGTCCGCCAGGAAGCCAGCTGCCTTTGAATGACGAATCGCTTTCGCTATTGAACAGCCAGACGCAGCAGAATATTCACGACCATTTGCACTTGCATGACCACGACATCGACGAGCAGGATCTGGTCACATGCGGCCACATCCATGACGACAACTGCAATTGTGGCATGGCACATTCCGTGCACAACCGGCCCGTTTCGATCGCCGGGTCTGTCGACATCGACCGCACGGGCGAGTTGAGTGACGATGATGTGTCTCTGTACTCTGTGAGTGCCTCGGAACACTACTCTGCCGCAACAAATGTGGACGACTTGCGCAATCGGTACGGTTACAACTCGTTCGAACAGGCCAATGCCCCTGGAGCTGCCGCTGCCATCTCTTTGCAGAACCGGCTGCGCACCAAAAATTTCATGGACTTGGCCAATTTGATTGCCGCATCGATCCCGCGGTCCACTGAGGAGACCTTGTTCATTCCGACGCTACTCGCCAAGATCGTCAGCGTCCACGGATTCCAATCCAAGGCTCCTTACCTCACAGCACGTACAATAGCGCTCTTAAAAGAGTCCGAGGACGAGAGTCGGTACTCGCAGTACTCGATCACCTTCAAAGGAGTGAATTTCCATGGGCTCACTAAGGACCAGTCGATCCAGTTCTTCCAAGGGCTGAACCTGCCCAACTATATGAACCTGGATCTGTGCATCACGGTCTTCTTTGACACTTGGAACATGATCATTCCCGTGCTCAACAAGGATATCTTCATGAACAACTACCTACGCTTCAGCAAGAGCAGGGAGAACGGTTTCCAAGACGGAGAGATGCTCGGATTCGAGAAGTTTGGCGAGTTGCTCGTCATCATTACAGCGCTGGTCATGCTCTCTCACGAGAGGAACAACGCTGCACGGTCTCCAGATGGGAACAACTCCACCAACACGGAGGTGTTGCAATTCTATGACCATATGATCAAGCAGTTCATCGAGTCCAACTTGAACACAGCGTGCTCGATCTCCTCGTTGCAGATGGTCACCATCGAATTGCTCTACTGTCTGACCACCGGCGATCTCACTACCAGTTACGAGGTCCGTGGTAAGATGGTCACCATGTCACAACAGCTCCGTTTGCAAAGATGTCCTGCTGCTGTGCTTGGATCGAACGGTTCCAGCGTGTCCAAGTTGCAACAAGGTGAGCGTCGGATCCTGTTCTGGTCCATCTATACTCTGGACTCGTTCAGTGCGTTCATTCTCGGTGTCCCAAGACTCTTGAAAGACTACGAGATCGAGTGTGCACTGCCATCGTCGAGTGCGTCCGGCCAGGAGAGCAACGACCCAGATTCAAATATGATCACATTCAACAACATACAGTTGTCGCTCGTTGGTAAAGTGAGCGACTCTGCCCTGAGCGTGATGCGGTACGCCAAGATCCTCGGCACCATTGTGGATATCATTTTCAGGAGAAGCAACAACAATTTGAAGAAGCCGAGCGTCGACGAATCTACCTGTCTGATTCTGGAAGAGATGCTGGACTCGTGGCGCCGCGAGATGCCAAAGTCCGTCAGTATCGAACGACTCGACGTGAGCGGCAATCTGAGCGACTATGAGAAGCTGAGTGATACCCAGTTGACCCTGCTATACTTGTACTACCAGGCCAAGGCTCTGATCTACATGCCTCTGATGGCATCGGGTCAGTCTACCAAGACTAAGAACTCGCCGGCATTCATCAGCATCCATCAGGCCACTACGGCCATTTTGACCATCACCCGCGTGTTGAACTCACCAAAGCATAACTACTACTACATGCCGATCCCAATGAACCTCTCTCGCCAGAAGGCACGGTTTGCCCTCTTGGCAGCAAAGGGTTCCTTGGAGCACACCAGAGGTGGTGCGCTCTTCCAGGAGTCCAAGAACCTGCTCGGTTTCGTCGTGTCCGACTTGAAGAGCGAGAGTGATATCGATATGTTGGGATGTCTGTCGCAGAACTGTGCTATTTGCCTCGAACAGGCCGTCGATGCCATCTTGGCTCAACCGAAGCCTACCACTCCGTCCACGATGTCGCCACCTCCTGGTCTTCGTCACGGACAACGGAAACCATCGGTGGGTGAGAACGTGCGTGTCAAGAAAGAGGACGACTCTGGTGCATTGAACGATATTTTCTCGAAATCGGGCTACTCGATGCGCACTTTGCAACAGCAGATGCGCCAACAACCAGCACAGATGATGAGACAACCGAACAGGTCCGCCAGCGTGTCCTCGCAGACTGCCCCGGTTCCTGCTGCTGCTCAGTGGAACCCAGACAACTTTGGCTCATACAAACAGGAGCAAGAGCAGCAATTGAACGAGAGCTTGCAAGAGATGCATGCCAGCGACATGATGAACTTCACCAACGCTCAACAGCAACAACAGGACAAGAACTTGAACGATATGTTACAACAGGTATCCGTGCAACAGGAGGACAGCGATGCTCTGAAGAGCCACATGCAGAACCACTTCCAAACTGGCCAGCAAGGATCGTATTCTGATCTTCTCATGCTGGGAGACTTTGGTGTGGACGCCTCTCTCGGTCTGCCCCTGGCCGATTTCGAATTGGACTCGGACGCCCCTACCAAGAAGATGAAGAAGTCATCGGGCTCCTTATTCACATGGAACTAATAAAGTGTATTGTATATCTACCTACTCCTTATCCAAGTGACCGTACTCTGGGATCCAGTACTGTCTCAGCGGCGGGCTGTACAACTTGCCCAGCTTGGTGATCAAGTTCACCTCACCTTCGTTCAACTTGAAGTCAAACACGCCAGCCCATTCTTCCAACCGGGAAGTCTTGGCAGTCGTCGAGATCGCCACAATACCTCTCTGGATCACCCATCTCAGCAACACCTGGTCCTTGGTCTTGTGATGGAGCGTGGCAATCTCGTCCAGCACCAGATCAAACGCTTTCGCTGCTGGTTTCGACTTGTCAGCCTTCGTGATAGGACCCAATGGCGAGTACGCTTCGATCTGGATCCCATGCTCCTGTGCAAACTCCACAATACCGGGAGTCTGGTCTTGCAAGAACGCATTGAACTCGATCTGGTTCACCTCTGGCTTGATCTTGGCCACTTTCAGAATCCGGTCGAGGTCTTCCTTGGCGAAATTCGAAACTCCAATGTGTTTGGCCAGTCCAGCTTCATGGGCCTGTTCCACCGACTTCCATGCCTCTTCGAGCGTGAACCCGTGATTCTCCTTGGTGATGAATGGCGAGTGCAAGAGGTAGAGATCCACATACGGTGTGCCAATTCTCTTCAGCGCCTTGACCAAGTGCTCGTACGGAGTGCCGTCGGGTGAGATCTCGGCCGGATTCGATGGTGCTCCGGAGTTGTACTTGTCGGTGATGAACAGAGAGCTTCTGTCGACGTCTGTCAGTGCTTTCAAAGCAGCGCCCAGCTCCAAGTCCGTGTTGTACGACTCTGCGGAGTCGATGTGTACAAACCCAAGTCGCACTGCTTTCTGGATGATATCAACGAGCTTCTCGTTCACCCTGTTGTCGCCATACTTGTAGTAGTAGGTTCCCAGCCCAAAGCCCAGTACTGGGATACCCAATTGATTTTTAGGAAGTGTCACCATGGTGGCGAAGAAAGTTTGAACTATGAAAGTCTTAATTACTAAGCGTGGCTGAATCCACACATAATAGAATTGTGGGGATCCCCTGTTTAGTTACTCACAGGTGGTATCCAGGGCATTCCCATTACACTTGGATCCCCCTGCACATTCGGCGCCCTCGGCTCTGGCCGCTTCGTAGGTTGCGAACTCTTTAATGCTCCACTCTGAACAACGTTAATGCTCTGATTAATCAGTGATAACAGGAATATCAAGAACGAAAAGTAGATGAACGTCACATCAGCCTGGCTCTTTTTGCATCTGTCGCTCGATCCAAGAGTAATCCCGTTCTTTTCAACGTAAGCCTTGTTCGAGCAAGAGTGTGCCTTAAGCGCCGCGGCCAAAGCAGTCGCTCCTGCAAATGTGAATACGGTATTCAACAAGTCAAGCACCCACAACAGCAACGGTGACGTCAGCACACTGTACAAGAACGTTACACCACCGTAAATCGTCGATGTTATTAGTGCCCACACCGTTGCAAATAGACACATCTCGATCTCCGAGTGTTTGGCACCGCTTGGCGTACCTGCAACTAGTGATCCCGATAGCCCCAGCCCAATGATGATAAAGATAAAGTTCACTCCTCTGAGTGTCAGGTCCGTTTTCGATAGCATGATTGTTTGACAACCTACCTCTTTCCACTAAGCACTCTATATTTAAGCGGCATCACCCAGTCTATTACTCGGTCTATTATTAGAAGGGTCCATTCCAAATTCTTTCGTATTGTACCTACATTCCACGTTGACATCACACTAGCATTCATCACGGCCCCGCTTTTTTTCTCTCAAAATGGCTCCCACTTTTTACCTAATTAAATATACTTAGCTTGTTCTTGTTCGTCCAGCTTTGCTAGTATCTTTCTGTTCTGATTCATGGTGATAGTGGTCTGATGGCTCAATGCAAGACTTAGCTCTTTGAAAGAGTGTGCTGCTTTCTAGAAAGAACGCAGCAGGAGCACGAGGAATGTGGGACAAACCACTGCTGGACTCCTCTTGTTATCCTCTTTCGCTTATTACCAGCGTCAACCTGAGGATCCGAGGATGACTGGCCATTACTGCCCTCTTCCCGTTGTCTCTTCCAAGCATGATTGGCTGGAACTCGAGGAGAAGACAAGAGACCGCGTCTGGGAGCTCTAAGAGCTGAGGACTGCCGGCTGCTGCTGGTTGCCTCTGACTGTCTCAACACCTCAGGAGATGATGCTCCCAAGAGTGGTTCAGACAAGACATTGGACGTTGTTCCTTGTCTTGCTTCCTGCATATCTGTGGTGGTGGGCCGTCTCTGTCTCTTCCGGCCACCAGAGAAATCTGAATCAGTGATCTCTTCAGACTCGGGCTCTGCAGATGCGCTTCCAGGATGGTAGATGCTTCCTTGGGAGTCATCATCCACCTCTGGGCTAGGACTGCCAGAAGTACTACCCTCCATTTCAGAATCGCAGAAAGTAGTGGCAGTGATCGGACTCTGGGAAGGCACGTAAATGACGCTGTGGTCAGAAACGTCCTGCACCCTCTCCTGAGATGGTCTGTTGAATGTGGTACCACCCACCACGACTCCCGAGCCGCCGTGCGTGTCACAGACATACTGTGGGTCTCTGCTCTCATCTCTGCCTTTAGAATCCTTTTTGGTTCTGTTCTCGTAGGATCTTGGAAGGTTTTCGGTCATAATTGGGTTCGATTGTTCGTTTGATAATGTTGGTAGTTGCGTTGGAAAGTTGCGTTGAAGGAAGTGTTTCAGATCTTGTTTCAGATTTTTTTATCAACTTTAGGCAATCCCGTCAAAAATGCCGCTATCGGCCACTTTTTCGGTGTAAAATTATCATAATGACCAGAGCCCGCCAAAACTATCCTCAGAGGTAAAGCAGACCTAGAGGTATCGATCAACAGTAGACGTATTGCACACATGTGCACGGCAGGTTAGACAGCGTCTTTACCTTGCCCCCTTAAACAAGAGGTCGCACAAGATTGGCCGCATAGGATTGGCCGCACAAGATCGACTATACAAGATTGACGGTACAAGATCGACTGTACAAGATTGACTCATCAATCCACTGCCAGTAGGAGCACCGCACAAAAGTAAAGCAACCGTACACATCTACAAGTATCATCAAGGGTAGAACGATCTTGTCTCCCCACAAAATTGACTTCGTTCACTACAAGGTTGATGCCCCAAGAACAACGTACGGTATCGCTTCTCCGTACAATGCTGCAACCTGCCTCTTTGTCTGTCTGTGGCCCGACCAACCGGTCACTCACGCCCACTATTGTTCCATCAGCCACCGCAGGAAGAATGGTTATTGGGAGTACACGACTTTATTTGAGGACAGGAGTCATCCGACCCCCGGCGGGGTAACATCGGACCACCACGATGGCTTGTACTCAATGTTATAGCTACCACCTACATTCAATTGACACATCATATATACTCCATACTCTTCTCCACCTACAACCACCCTCAATTCCCCGGTCCGCCCAACCCCGGCAGTCCAATAACCATCAAAACATTGCATGGCTGCTCCAATTTCCCGGAGAAAATGCGTGGCAATGAATCGGACAACGTTGCCTCGAAATTGAAACCTATATAAAAGCTGTGTGCTGCATTTTTTTTTTATTATTATCAACTTCTAAGAAGTACATACTTGAACGAAGAAATGACTGTTAAAATAGCTGTGAATGGCTTTGGACGGATTGGCAGGCTCGTCTTTAGGATCGCCTTGACCAGACCTGACCTCGAGATCGTCGCCGCAAACGATCCCTTCGTTGATTCTTCGTACGGAGCGTATTTGTTAAAGTACGACTCTACGCACGGCAAATACAAGGGTACTGTGACCTCCGAGGGCGATGATCTTGTTGTCGACGGCAAGCACGTCAAATTCTTCCAGGCCAGAGACCCGGCAACTCTTCCATGGGGAGAGCTTGGAATTGACATTGTGATTGACTCGACTGGTATTTTCAAGGACCTGGCAGGTGCTCAGAAGCATATTGACGCTGGTGCTGGCAGAGTGATCATCACTGCTCCATCGAAGGACGCTCCAATGTTTGTCCTTGGTGTTAACGGTGACAAGTACACACCAGACCTCAAGATCATCTCTAACGCTTCTTGCACGACCAACGGTCTTGCTCCGGTTGCAAAGATTTTGAACGAGAACTTTGGTATCAAGGAGGGATTGATGACGACTATCCACTCGATCACTGCCACGCAGAAGACTGTCGACGGTCCATCTAACAAGGACTGGAGAGGTGGACGTAGTGCTGGTGCCAACATCATTCCATCTTCGACTGGAGCTGCTAAGGCTGTTGGTAAAGTTCTTCCAATTTTGAACGGAAAGTTGACCGGTCTTTCTATGAGAGTTCCAACGGTTGATGTTTCTGTTGTTGACTTGACTGTGAACCTGGCCACACCAACGACCTACGAGGATATCTGTGCTGTTTTCAAGAAGGCATCTGAGGGTGAGTACAAGGGCATTGTCGGTTACACCGAGGATGCTGTTGTTTCTTCTGACTTTATCACGGACACGAGATCTACGATCTTTGACGCCAAGGCTGGTATCCAGTTGACTCCAACGTTTGTGAAGGTTATTTCGTGGTACGACAACGAGTACGGATACTCTACGAGAGTTGTTGACTTGGTCGAGCACGTTGCCAAGGTTGCTGGCATCTAAGTATAAGATAGCAAAGAGAATTGAATGAAGAACAAGAGAATAAGAGTAGGCTGACAACGAGTACAGATCTCTGCGAGGACTGGTCGAACGTTACCAAGATTGCTGGCTAAGTATATGATAGCAGAGAACAAGAAAATAAGAGTAGCAAATAGCCGGCGAGCATAACGCATCTAGTTTCCGAATATTTGCACAAACCATGATCCATATAGAGCTACGAGGATGAGTATGCATTCGCGTGGGAGGAGCAGGTGCATTGGAGGAAGCGCAAAAGAATAATTAGCATGGAGAAAGCCGCACGAAGAAGTTCATTGGTCTTTGTTCGGTGGTACAACAAAAGAGCTGCAAAGAAATAACCGAGAATGTGGTAACCGAGAATGTGGTAACCTAGCATGTGTTTATTTAAGCGTACACGGGGACAATGCGCCTAGAGACGTGAAATAGCTCGGTTGTATTGAGTGGTTGTAGCGAGTGTGTAGTGAGTGGTGTAGCCGAGGATTGGCGACGGACCACGTTTCAGGTGCCCTATCTAACGCGGCGTTTTTCTCCTTCGGTTCGAATACGGAAGAAAAAATTCTACCAGAGCGTGTGTAAGAGAGCAAGCCTCGCCTCTTATTCATTTGAGGTTCTAGCAGATCAATTTGTCATAGAGAGAGACCGAGTTTGTGAGTCTGTTGTACTGGTCAAACCAAGTGTTAGTTGCCCTTTATTTAGCCAACAGCCTTTGTCCCTGAACGAAACAGCGACCACCACAGAAGTTAGAAGTTGGACCAACTAGCTGGGTATGTCAACAGGAGTGGCTCGGACATCCGAAGCCAAGCGTAAGCCAAGGCCATCACCACTGCGCGTGAGTTCACGTCCTCAAATATACCAATACCCGGGAGTGCCAGATGAAGCGGCCCCGTCGAGTGCGACTCCACTCTACCGATATCTACCAAGACAGTTACTGGTGAGTTCGCCATTTGTGCAAACGCCTGCGGAAGGGTTTATGCAACAGCCTGTATACTACCAGCAGTCGCCGGTGACACCGACAGCGCCTGGACAGTACTACTACGACGAGGCGCCAGCTGTATACGACAAAAGCAGCCGGAATCTGATAGTTCCATTATCAGAGGCTACACTGAGTGAAGATGACACTGAAGAGCCTACGGAGTTGCACACTATTCGTATAGATAACTTGAAACCAGGTACAGAGGTGGAGCAAGTTCTCAAATTGATAGACTATGGACCGTTGGAAGGGTGGTCGATGAAAGAGACGTATGCGCTGGTTACATTTGGCGATTCGTCAGTCGCCAACGCATGCTTACACGACCTTCAAAATAGAATAGCAGAGCTACGAACGACGCTGGCATCTGATATCGAGGTGCAGCCTGCGCCGACAGACCACGACGCTGCCACGCGGGTCATTCATATTGCGGGCCTACCTAAGGATATGACGCAGTCGTTGATCGTGAAGAGCCTGAACGAGTTTGGAGAGATCGAGACGATCAAGTTCCAGAACACGAAAAACTCAGCGTTGGTCTACTTCACGACGATCGAGAGCGCCATCGAATGCATGAAGGCGCTGGCGGCAGAGCACGAGAACGCAACGACTCTGTTTTCGGAATCGACCGTCAGTTATGCGCGCGATGTGAACTCGCGGTCGGTTTCAGCAAGCGGAGTGAACTCCGTGTACGAGCTGAATAATGACAGCCTGCTGGATCCGTACTCGACGCCGTCGACATCGGTGTCTTCGCCGCAATATGGGTCAGCGAAACTGAGTAGCCGGCTACCATCGATACCGGGACCGCGGCATCCTGCAGCGTTGCACCACCAGATCGTTCCTCCAGCATCGTACTACGCGGTGGCCCAGTCGGTGACGCCGATCTTGCCTCCGCAGTCGTCATCAGACTATGCACCTTCGTTCATTCAGACCCCAATGTCATCGTTGACTCACCTCCCATCGTTCAGTTCGAGTCCTCGGTATTCGCCTCACCCTTCGACCTCTTCGTCGGTGTTTGAAACCGCATACACCAATGTGGGCAACCGTACAATCTACCTGGGTAATTTGGATGTGACCACCACGGAGGAAGACATTTGCAACATGGTCCGTGGCGGTATGTTAGAATCTGTCAAGTTGCTCCGTGATAAGCGGGTGTGTTTCGTGACATTCATCCGTCCCGAAGACGCTGCCGGGTTCATGTCTCGTGCGACCAAGAGTGGTGTGTACGTGCACTCGCGGCTGTTGAAAGTGGGTTGGGGCCGGAACTCGTCGCCTCTTTCGCCAAGTATCCAGGAAGCTGTCGACGATGGTGCCTCTCGGAATCTGTACATTGGCATTTCAAAGGAGGAGGACGATGAGGCCAAGGCTTCTCACAGTAAACGTGCCGTTGTCCCTGCAGAGGAGACGTTACGCCGGGACTTTTCGTTCTATGGAACCGTCGAGCAAGTCAACTACTTTGACGACGGCCGGTGTGCGTTCGTCAACTTTGCCGATATCGCGTCGTGTCTGAAAGCGATTTCGGATTTCACAGGGCCACGGTCGAGTGAGATCCATGCGGCATTCCACGACCGGTACGTGCCATTCACTATTGCCTATGGTAAGGACCGTTGTGGGCTTCCTCCTAAAAAGAAGAAGAAGAAGAAGAAGAAGAAGCAAGCGTCGCAAAAGTCCCAGTCCCGGCGCAACGTGTCGTACGAAGACGAAGTTGCGTCCTTGGATGAAACGTTCCACCAGGCACTGGATTTCATGCAGATCCGGTCGCAGATGCTGGATGAAAAACTCCACAAGAACCCGTTCCCCAAACCTCTGTCTTCGTCCGATGAAGAGTCGCAGTCTGAGGCGGACCCTCAGCCTCCAGTGATGCCGGTGCGTCGCGCATTATCATCGAGCAGCAGTTCGTGTGGAACAGCAATCCACCGCTTACATCAGCCGTCGGTCCGCGCCAGTCGCAGGTCCACTGGGGTGGATCCGCTGGTTAAGTTTCCATCGCCGTATTACAATTCGCCTACTATAGGGTACTATGGAGCCCCTGAGGTTGTCGATTACCCTCCGCAATATCCATCTCCTTTACCCGTGGCACAACCAATGCCGTACCAAGCGCCGCCTGCGCAGCCGGTATACTACCAAAACTACTCGTCCACACAGCTGGTTAACCAGAATCGGTACTACCAGGCAATGCCTACCGCTGTTCCGATGGTTCCAGTGTATTACCAGACAGCGCCAGTGGCAGCAGTGCCTGCGGTGCCAGTGCCAGAAGAGCAGTGGTCAGATGTTGACAGCAGTGACGACCAGGAGTTTGACGATGCACGTGAAGATGAGGAAGGTTTGGTATAATAAACTATGACATTAAATAGTAGTTGACAGCGTTGAGTGTAGCCCTACTTGGGTTGGTCCGTTGGATCTCTGTGATCCGTGCAAGATTCCGCCGGATCGTGGTCTTATCGACGGGTGGCTCACAGATGCATGCTAAGAGAACCCCAACGGAGATGTCTTGGCCTGTTGAACACACGATAAGGACTTGGTGGCACCGTCTGACTCTGGCGACGATCTCTGGCAGCTTATCGCGAAGCTCTTTGGACGACTTTTTGGACCCTGAGTTTAATGGGTAGCAGATACAGTGAGGCGATCGGGATCGGCAAGAGTCGTCAAAGACCAGTACCAGATCATACTGCGACTGCCATTTCTCGTCTAGGTCGATGGCCCCAGTGAGCTTACCCAGTGAGAGTTGCGGAGTAATCTGAACAACGTTCTGCCAGAGCTCGGTAGTGGCGACTTTCTTGGTCTGTGATGCCACCAACTGGTCGATCCTGGAATCGATTTCGTCCTCGGATACTGGCTGCGTGAGCAGATCGACGTTGTCCCAAAACAAGTGTGGTGTCAATCCTCGTGCCCACAGTTCGTGGTCGTCGGCGGCTCCTTGCACATAGGTGAATCCTTGCTTATCAAATCCGTCCTGGCACATTCGACTGGCGGTAACCAGGACCACTGTGAGGCAATCCTCGGGTAAATTAGGTGGTGTGATGCCCGGGTAGACCCAGATGGGCCGCACAGGCCGAGCCGGTTTGGTGGTGCCAAGTTGCAACCACTTGTTGTAGAGGCCAGGCAGTTTTTGCAGGATCTGATCTCTCTCTGAAGCTGGCACCATATATGGGAGATGTAATAGATCGTCCCAGGAGGAGTCTGAACAGACCGCTCTGCTCAGTATGGCGCACCATATTGGTATGGTTTTGCTCAAGGAATCGGGCATTCTCTTGCCGCGACGTGTGGAATCGACGATAGCTATTGCGTGGTTCTCTTCCAGCAACGGCAGCAGGTTTAGGTTGAGACGCCTCGTACTAAAGTCCCAGACGGATGTGTGGCCGTCTGTGGACTTGAAATAGCAGGTGGTTTCGTAGTGTGGGAGGTACCACAGACCGCATCGCTCGTTGGGGATAAATGGGATCTGAAGCTGCGTTTGCAGGCTTTCAACGTACTGATGGTCTTGGAAAATCGACAGCAGTCTATTTCGAGCAGCCAGGTTCGATCTGCGAGAAACGTGGTCCAGTTCCTTGATATCCTTTAAGATCTCAGGATCGATCATGGCAAAGAATTTCTCATGGCATCTATCACTTATGTGAAGGGAGACCTGTTTCAGTTGACGAAGCAGGTCGCTACTGCTCCTGTACTGCTGGCACATGCTTGCAACTGCTACGGAGTATGGGGAGGCGGGATTGCAGCGGCATTCCGTACGAAATTCCCCTCCACTTATCAGCTCTACCATGACTACTGTAAAGAACGCAGTGACCGGCCCGATTCGATGCTGGGCACCTCTTTGCTGCTCCCAGTGTCACCGACAGACCCTGGATACACCAAGGAGGCCGGAGACCACCTGGTTGTGGTGTGTCTGTTCACCAGTCTTATGGGAGGAGAGGCTCCAGGGACCATTGCAGAGTATACCAAGGAGGCAATGATCGACTTGAAGAGACAGTTTGGGCCCACAGAGGTGAACATGCCCAAGATCAATGCGGGGATCTTCGGCGTTCCGTGGAGTCTTACAGAGCGGGCGTTAAAACAGGGCGGGTTACCGTGCCGAGTGTTTGAGATTAACTAAAGAATGCATTCAGCTTCTGCCGTTGCGAGGCCTCTGACTGTCTCTTGGCCTTGGCTGTCCTGTCGAGCTCTATATTGATGGCCTTGTCGTCCGAGTTGAGTTGCTGTGCACGCTTCAAGGCGTCGATGGAATCCGCGTACTTGTGGGACGCAGAATAGCACTTGCCGAGCCTGTAATAGACCTTGCTGAGTTGCACTGGGGTCGTCTGCACGGACTGATTGTCGTCCAAGAAGGCCAACAGGTTCACACAGTACTTGATGCACTGGTTGTACTGTTTCATCGTGAGAGCACACAGTGACAGGTTCAAATATATGGCCTTTTTCAGGTCCAAGAACTTGCCATACACCAAAGGATACTTGTTCTCGTCCGGGATCAGCTCGTTGCAGTACCTCATTGCCTTGAGGTACTTGTAGTAGCTGTCCTGGTATCGTCTCTCCTTATAGAGAAGTCCGGCCGACTGTTTTACGACCGACGTCACTCTGTACGCAGCGTCTGCGTCGTCCAGGTTCAGTCCGTCCAAGTCGTTGTCGTCAGGGTATTCTTCATAGTAATCCTTGCCGATCTGATCGTTGCAGCAGTCAAAGACGGGGACTGGATCGCATGGTGACCATTCACCACACGATTCCACGACAACAGGCAGTTTGGGGACCCACGCATCAGGGTCTTTGGTCTTATTCGAGTACACTTCGGTCTTCTCTATAGATCTGACGACCGACTTGCCCCGGATGACCCGTCCCAGGATCGTATGCTTTCCATTAAGATGCTTGGCATGTTCCGTTGTGATGAAAAATTGGTCACCTTGACCTGCCATGCACACTTGGAACGGTTTGGTAAAGTCCGACAGCGGGTCCACAGGCTCGATACCGGGCTGGTATTGCAACAGATCGTGTTGGACCTGTTTCGAGTAGCCGGCAGATTTAATACTGGTATTACCACCTTGACATATAAAGTTCTTGATGACCCGATGGAAGTAAGTACCCTCGTACGAACCATCCTTGCAAAGATCATAGAATCGGTGTCCTTTATACAATTCTATGACGATGCGACCGGTTTTGTGGCCATCGATGGCCACATCAAGGTAGACTGTCAATCTCTTCATGGTTTAAAAAATTTTAATCAAGTAGCATGTTTGGTATCAAAGCGGTCGTGGCCCGTCGTGGTCTGACCATCCCTGTTAGCTCGGCCAGGCTGTTCTCTACATGCCGAGCATGGCAAGAGGAGAAGCCGACTTTTGGAACGGCCTTAAAGCAAGGCGTTCCGAAGAAGAAGCCCCAAGCCAAGAAGTCGAGCTTGGAGACCATCAAGTACGTCTTGCACGGCAACTTCGGCAGAAACAACACCCATTTGACCCTGACCAAGGTGCAACTGGACAAGAATCACGAACTCAACTTCCCAGAGGAGTCATTCAACGATAAAGTGCTGTACTACTTGACGTTACCGCAGAAAGTCGTCATGTCGGCATCTACTGGTAACCTTGGGTTCCGGAAAGCCCAAAGAGGAGAGTACGAGGCGGCATACCAACTGTCGTCGTTCATGTTCACCGAAATGAGAAACCGCAAGGTATTTGACGAGTGTCCCAAGTTAGAGGTGGTCCTTAGACAGTTTGGTAAGGGAAGGCAGGCATTTCTCGAGGTTCTCACGGGTAAGAACGGAGCTGCAGTGAGAGACCACGTCACGAAGATCTCCGATCTGACGCCTATCAAGTTTGGTGGTACAAAGTCGCCAACGCCAAGACGTCTTTAGCATGTATATAATCGCAATCCTAACCCTGATTTTTCACGTGACTGTCTTTCCCCCAGAGATTTTTCACTTAGCAGAGGGAAAAAAAAATTTTCGAATTCAAGACCTTTCATATAGACATCAAGATGGCTACCAGCGCACAGACTGCCAAGAAGGCCGCTCTTAAGGGCACCAACGGCTCCAAGGTGAGAAAGGTGAGAACCTCCACCAGATTCAGATTGCCACGTACCCAGAAGCAGGCCAGAAACCCTAAGTACACCAAATCTGTTCCAACTAGAACCAGACTCGACGCTTACAAGGTTCTGGAGCAACCTGTCACCTCTGAGACCGCCATGAAGAAGGTTGAGGACGGCAACACCCTCGTGTTCCAGGTCGCCCTCAAGGCCACGAAGGCTCAGATCAAGAAGGCTGTTAAGGAGCTCTACGAGGTTGACACCGAGAAGGTTCACACTTTGGTCAGACCAAACGGAACGAAGAAGGCTTACATCAAGCTCACTTCCGACTACGATGCTCTTGACATCGCCAACAAGATCGGTTACATCTAAGCTTATTGGCTTTTGGGTCTATCTAATGTTGCGGAAGCATAATAAATTGATATAAGAAGTGAGTAGCAATAACCCGCTTGCGGGAAGCCCTCCGCAAGAGGCCCCCGGCAGGGGTACTACTGGGTATTCCTCGTAATAATGTATTGACGTCCCCTGTCTATGTATATGTTTCGTTAAACCCCCCGCACAAATGTAATGCCCTTAGTGTAACTCTTTGGAAGTGTCTCGCAGCAAACTCTAAGCATCTCCTCTTCCACGGCATGCATTCTATCCATGCATGTGTGGTCGATGCTCTCGACACCGTCGTGGCCAAAGACGCATGGCAGTGCAAAGTATTGCATGTCTGTGCCCGCAATATTGTTAACAACCTTCTTGGTCTGTTTTGCTCCCGCAATCTCGGTGAGTTCCATGTTTAAGAAAGCACATGCCTCCTGGTTAGGTTTACCCAAGTATCCGTTCAGCACGGTGGTGAAGAAGCGGTTGCTGGCGTAGGCCATAGAGAGTGTCGATGAGCCGGCACCTTTCTTGGCAGCAATGATCTCGTCTCCTCCGTACTGAACTCTGTGAACGAGTGCGCGCAGTTGGTCCTCTGGCATCGTCTCGAGTTTATCGCCAAGCGCTGATGAGAAGAGCGGCACGATGGTGTCACCGGAATGACCGCCCACGACTTTAATTGGCTGGTCCCAGGAGAGATCAGGTCTTAGTTGGTGCAAGAAAGTGTCCGATCTCACTATATCGAGGTTTGTGACACCGACAAGCTTGCGTGGATTGAACACACCGTGCTTCTTGAACACCTCTGCGAACACAGGAACGGTAGAGTTGACTGGGTTCGAGATCACCAGCGTGATAGCATCGGGGCAGAACTGTGCAATGGCCTCTGCCAGTTGGGCGCAGATTCCAGCGTTAATCTTGAACAGATCGTCTCTGGACATGCCAGGCTTTCTTGGAACACCAGCTGGGATCAACACAAAGTTCGATCCCGTCAGTGCCTCTTCGAGTCCACTGGCATCGTGCCAGCTCACTTTAGCAGGTGTGTCCACATGGGAGAGATCAGCGGCGACTCCAGACACGGCTGGAGAAACATCGTAGAGAGAAAGGCTCTTCACATTCGGGTTCATCTTGATAAGCATCGACAGCGGCTGTCCAATGCCACCGGCGGCTCCGATCACGGTCACTTTAACGTTTTCTGTCGTCATAATACTGAAAAATGATCCGGATCTTGGCGGCCCTATTTATATGCAACCGGCAGTCGGTCATGCAGTTTTTTTAAGCGGCTTCTGGAACGTAGTAGTGAGGGGAAAAACTCCGCTTTTTTTTGTTAAAACTCCGTGGAGTCCGTGGGGGGGGAGGAGGATTATTAAGCTGGGGTATTTTGGTCCCTGTTGGTCCAATTGGTCCCATTGGTCCCATTGGTCCCATTGGACCAACGCAATGGCCAAGGTAATTTGGTAGGTGCTTGGAATGAATGTATTTTCCGGCGGTCATTAGTCATAGTCGGTCATTGGTTAGGTCATTTATCGGAGAACCGTCATGAAAAAAAAGTTTCACCAATGTTCACAGGTATTGTAGAAATCGTCGCAGAGGTTGGTGAAAATCTCAAGTTTGATGACACTGAAACAGGTGGACATGGAGCTTCGATCACAATAATCAAGGCGGGGGAGATTCTAGGCGACTGCCATCTGGGCGACTCGATCGCCATCAATGGTACCTGTTTGACGGTGGTGGAGTTCGATGCGGACAGCTTCAAAGTTGGAGTGTCAGACGAGACATTGAGGCGGACAAACCTGGGAGACTTGGTGAAAGGAGATCAAGTCAATCTGGAACGAGCTGTGACGGGAGAAACGAGGCTTGGCGGCCACGTTGTTCAAGGCCATGTCGATACTATAGCGACGATTGTGGATCGGCAGCCTGACGGGAACTCGATCTCGTTCCAATTCCGTCTCAGAGACGCTGAATTGATCAACTATATCGTGTTGAAGGGATTTATAGCAGTGGACGGAACGAGTTTGACGGTGACAGACGTCGACTATGCCAATGCCACGTTCAGAATCATGATGATCGCATACACACAGAAGCGGGTGGTGCTACCGTCGAAGCCGCTAGGTGGCACGGTGAACATCGAGGTGGATCTGACGGGGAAACTGATCGCCAAGCAGGTGGAGTTGCAACTTTCAGGCCAGGCTGTGAATGAAAACTCTACATTGTACAAGCTGGTGAGTCAGATCGTGGAGAAGAAACTGGGTGGTAGGTAATAAGTAGTAGAATTAAGTAAAGATCTATGGATCGAAAACGAGCGCAACACCTTCGTCGCCTGCTGTAACTATCCGACCACCACAATCGATGCTAAAATCGAGCACTCCCAAATGGTGCCCCACGTACGTGTGGACCTCTGCACCAGTTCTGGCGTCCCACTTGTACACTTTACCGTCCATAGAACTGGCCAGCACGAATGGACTCTCCTTGAGGAAGACCAGTTTCGTCACTGCGTCGCCACATTTCAACGTCTTACGGCGCTGCCAAGTGTTGGTATCCAGGATGAACACATGGCCCGACACCAATCCGACGGCCACAAAGTTCAGGCTCTCGCACCAGGCCAACCCCTCGATCGATGCATCGAACACATCGTCCGTCTTTTCAGCCTCAAACACCGTCAGAATGGTTCCGGTTTCGAGGTTGACGATGGCGATCTGGGAGTCTCTTGCACCGATGGCTGCCACTTTACCGTGCACAGCTAACGACACCCATGGGGGCGACAATCCTTTCAATGCGGCAGAGTCCAATCTGAACAGCTGCTGCTGCGTATAGCAGTTCCATCCAAGAATCGAGCCGTCCTCACTCGTTGTGATCAGTTTCAACTCGCCGTTGGTGTTCTCTGTATCGAAGAACTCGCCAGCAGTACATTCGAGAGAGTGCGAGTATCCAGTGAAGACAAGATCGACGGAGGCATCTATTTGGTACACCCAGACGGACCCGTCATGGCCGCCAAAGGCGAAAACGTCTAGCTTTGGGTGCACGGCAATCCAAGAAACTTCTTCAACCTGTTGCAATTCTGCCAACTGTTCCCACACTTGGCCTCTCTTTTTGGCCTTGTGAACAAGAACTTTGCCCGTCATGTCTCCTGTGATAAGGTACTTGCCGTCGCCGGTGAATCCTGACGCAATGACCGACTCTGTGTAGCCTTCCAACTTGCTGACAAACCTCGTTGGAGAGGTATGTGTAGTCCAAAGATATGCTACATTGTCTCCACCACCCGTCACTGCCAACGGCAGCGTAGGATGTGTGGACACTGTGAAGATTGAGTCCTCGTGCTGGTCAAAGTATGCCTGAGAGTTGTTTGAAAGGTCGATTTCCATCTGGCCATGTTCGTCCAGCTGAACTCCGTTGCCGATCTGTTCTGCCTCGTCGTCGTCTTCAGCAACAACCTCTTCCACTTCTTGCATCGAAACATACTCTGGTTCTTGCGTTCCTTCGATCTCCTCGTTAGAACTCATCTCTATCAAAAGGTTTGAAAATTTATCTATCCCCTTGAAACCTCTGATGAGTCTTGACCAGATCCGTTCAGCAAAGGCGACACTGTTCCCTGAGAAGACTGCCTCCCACTTGAAGGAGTCTCTCGTTGATTCGAAGAGCAGTGCCGTCTACGAGAAGGTCATGGCGGACCTCGAGTTCAAATCGGACGTTCCATTAAAGTCCACCAGTTACATTGGTATACTCGATCGAATGAGGGTCCAGCCGTCGACAGACGACCTGGGACTTCCGAAAGTGAGTAGTGCCACCACCACCAGTGTCACTGTCAGACACGCCTCGGCGTTACAACCGATCCAGCAATCTTTTGAGAATTCGTTGATCGTGCCCAAACAGCAACAGCTTCCTGCTAGATCGCACAAGCAATGGAAGATGTTTAGGGTGCTCGTGGGTCATACAGGACAGGTGACATCGGTGGCGTTCGATCCTTTCAACGAGTACTTTGTCACGGGTTCCAGCGACCGCACAATCAAGCTATGGGACCTGGCAAGTGGACAACTACAACTGACACTGACAGGCCATATAATGGCAGTGCGAGGGCTGGCCATCTCCGACAGACATCCTTACATGTTCAGTTGCTCGGAGGATAAGATGGTCAAGTGCTGGGACTTAGAAACCAACAAAGTCATCAGGGATTACCATGGACATCTCAACTCCGTGTATACTATCGATATCCATCCGACGCTCGACCTTATAGTGACGGGAGGCCGTGACTCTGCCGTGCGCGTCTGGGATATTCGCACCAAGACCCCTGTATACACCTTGACTGGTCACAGGAACACTGTCAATAAAGTCTGTTGCAGGCCAACAGACCCTCAGATCGTCAGTTGTTCCGACGATGCCACCGTGAGAACGTGGGACCTGGTCGCTGGCAAGTGTGATAAAGTGCTGACGTATCATGCCAAGTCGGTCCGGTCTTTCTGTATAGACTCTGGCGAGGATGAGATTGTGTCTGGGTCGGCTGATGGACTCAAGAAGTTTTCTCTGCCCAACTGTGACTACTTGCAGAGCTTGCAGCAGTTGGACCATGACACTGTGGCCCATGGCAATCTGATTCTCAATACCAACTCCTGTAACAGCAGCGGTGTTATGTTTGCAGGCTACGATAATGGTCGATACGGATTTTGGGATTGGCAGAGCGGGACCGTTTTTCAAAACGCTGAGAGTGTCCCCGTTCCTGGATCACTGCAGGGTGAGCGTGGCATTCTATGTTCATCCTTTGATAGAAGCGGGATCCGGTTGGTCACTGGAAATGTTGATAAAAGTGTTAGAGTGTGGAAAGAGGTATAATTAGGATTTATTAAATAGGATTTCGTAACTACGTCTAGTACAATGTAAAGTCTAGGGTAAGTACTAGTAGATTGTTTGAGAACACCATTCAATTCAACAACACTTGTCAACCTACAAAGCACCCACGCCACCCCACCCAAGATCGCTCCTACAGACTCTCACCAATATATCCATTATACATATACAACAGGTCCACTGTCGTGCTAAAGAGCATCCATCGTGTAATCGTGTTCTATGCCGGGCGTAACACTAGCCATGAACTTGAGGAAGATCACCAGATACTGGTCGGCACGGATCAAAGTCTGGTCTTCAACGTCCTGCCAGTCGTCATCAGCCATCTCCTGCTCCTCGTTATCGGCCAATCCAAGCTTACTCACACCCTTCACGAGCTCGTCTTTCGATGCCGCCTTGGCAGCCATCTTCATCAGTGCACGCATAACAGTGGCATGGCGACATGGATGGATCGAAACAACCGTGGTATCTGCGAGAAATGGAGCCTTCTCAATAGTCACAGTCTTATGCCTGTAATCACTGGCAATGTCTTCAAACATCTGTTCCGGCTTTAATGGCGCACCGTCAGAGTTGAACCCGACAAGGTACATCTTTGGAACCCGGTACGATGTCGAGTATGTGATGTACAAGTCGTAGCTGCGCTTGCCTTTAGTGTCAGTGGCGTCATGCTGCTTCTCGTCCTCCTCGATGTCCTCAATGTCCTCCGCGTCCTCGTCGATTAAATCGTCAATATCATCATACTCGGCAGGCTTCTCATCCAATAGAGGTTCATCCGGTAGAGGTTCATCCGATGGAGGCTGCTCGGTCTTCAACGAAGTACCCGCGGCCGAAGTCCAGCCTTCTTCGCCATTCTCGAAATCGTCTTCGAAATCGTCAGCGTAATCGCCCTTCTCATAGTCAGAAGCTCGAACGTATGAAGGAACATGCCGTGTCACGAGAAACTGCTTATCGTCAGGCAGAAACTCGCGCCGTTTAGCCTCTGGTGCTGGCGACCACTGCCAAGTAGGGAACTTGGCCACTAGAAAGTCGCCCGCTTGCACAAACTCTTCAGGCGTGATCTCTCCAGTCTCAGAGAAGGTCGACTCGTGGTTGATTGGCGTCAAGTATTCACGCCAGGAGCTGAATTTCGAACGTACGTATTCACTTGCCATGGTATCAAGAAAGAGTTGACTGTATATAAAAAAGTGTGTTGATAAGCGATTGGGAGCGACTATCAAATATGGGGAACAGGAATGAAGAGGTTTGGGGTAGAAGGAAGGGGTAGAAGGAAGGGGTAGAAGGAATGGAGGGACAAAATAGAAGGATGGGACACGATGGCGCCCAATATAAGGATGAGACTAGAATGAGATGCACGTTTGAACGGCCCAAAGACCAACCGGCGTAGCCAGCCAAAGTAAGCTAGTACAGCATGCTCTGCCGAGGTCTGGAGGTCCGAAATGCCAGTTGACTCAAAGATATCTTCAGGTTGGAAGCGGTAACTAATCCCAACCTCATGAAACGGCTATAATCCTTTTCGAAAGGCTAAAAATTCCTTCCTCCCTGATTGAAACCAGATTGTTTACGACTAGACGGAGATGGGAGTGACAAATAGAAAGGAGAAAAGTGCAAGCGGCACAACGAAGCCGGCAGATACTGGCGTGGCGTCACCAGAGACACCCTCCACCAAGGAGGTGCCAATCACCAAGAGCGGACCAGAAGAGGCATCCGACGATCCAGGCAACCACGACAACTTCTTCACGACCAAGAAGTTCATCTTCGTCTTCGGTATCCTGCTGGGACTGTGCCTTACAGGCTATGTCCATGCGATGGGCAAGCACGAGGATTTCTTCAACGATATCGATGTTTATGAGAAGATGAACAAGTACGTAGACACGTGGAAAGAAGCCCTGCCAAAGAACCTTCAGATCTTACTGGAAGAGACCGAGCAAGATGAGCGCGACGAGGACCTGACTGCAGCGTTCGTGGTCGGAAGACAGGCGCAGAAGAAAGGAATGCAAGCCAAGAACAACGTGATCATCGTTCCAGGTACTACGACGAGCGGTATCGAATCGTGGGGGTTGGAAGGTGTCGAAGGGTGCCCTACCGACAGCTACTTCAGAAAGAGACTGTGGGGGTCGTTCTTCATGGTGAAGACGTTGCTTTTAGATAAAGAGTGCTGGATGAAACACATTCTATTGGACCCAGAGACGGGCCTTGATCCACCAGGAGTGAAACTGCGTGCGTCGCAAGGTTTCGATGCGGCAGACTACTTTATCACGGGCTACTGGCTCTGGAGTAAGATCTTACAGAACTTGGCGGTCATTGGTTACACACCAGAGAACATGATGATGGCCTCGTACGATTGGAGACTTTCATACTTGGACTTGGAGATCAGAGATGGCTACTTTACGCAGTTGAAGCGGAGCATCGAGACGATGAAGGACATCAACGGCGAGAAGACTGTGCTGATGGGCCACTCCATGGGTGCACAGATCGTGTTCTACTTCCTCAAATGGGTCGAGGCATCCGGCGAACACTTTGGTAACGGTGGCAAGCACTGGGTCAACGATAACGTTGCTGCGTTCGTCGACATCTCCGGCTGCCTGCTGGGTACTCCGAAGGCCACCGTGGCACTTCTCTCGGGAGAGATGAAGGATACCATCCAGGTGCGTGGATTGGCCATGCAGGCATTGGAGAAGTTCGTGTCAAGAAGCGAGCGCGCCCACATGGTCCGGTCCTGGGGTGGTATCGCAAGTATGCTACCAAAAGGTGGAGACCTCATCTGGGGTAACTTGTCGGGTGCTCCTGACGACTACCTGCTGGATGCTCAAGAGGATACCAACTCGTCCTACGGCACACTGGGCAACTTTTTGCGGTTTGCTCACCCAACGGGCGAGTACTCTGAAAAGAACCTGACCATCGCAGAGTCTATCGATTTCTTGTATGAGCAGGCACCAGACTGGTTCAGCAGGAACTCGGCAGAGCATTACTCGACCGGGTATGCGAAGAGTGAGAAGGAGTTGAAAGCTAACGAGAAACTGCCAAACCACTGGGTCAACCCGTTGGACGTGCCGCTTCCAAACGCCCCAGACCTCAACATCTACTGCTTCTACGGAGTCGGTAAGCCAACCGAGCGTGCCTACTACTACAAGGAGGAGAAGAACAAGACGGCCGTTGGATTGAACGTGTCTGTGGACATGGACCGCGAGGTTTCTGTGCTGTTTGGCCAAGGTGACGGTACCGTCTCGCTGGTCACCCATACGATGTGCCACAAGTGGCAACAACCAGGACATAACATGTACAACCCAGGCAATGCGAACGTGACCATCGTGGAGATTCTACACCAGCCAGGCCGGTTCGATATCCGTGGAGGTGCCAAGACGGCTGACCATGTGGATATTCTGGGCTCGGCAGAGATGAACGAGTTACTGTTAAAGGTGGCCTCCGGCAACGGAGCTTCGATCGCCAACCACTACGAGACACCATTGAAGGAGGTGGCAAAACGTTTAGATGCTACCAAGATGGAATAATCTATATCTATGCAGAATGGGTTCAACACGCTCAACGCGACCAGCCAAATATGGCAAATCCGAAATGTAAATACTCCAAAATATAAAAAATAAACAGGGCCTCGGGACTACTACACTTGTTTATATCAAGAGATCTCTTCATTGATTGATTATCTTAGACAGGCTCTAGGAAGATGTCGAGTACAAGAGTTGCGCTGGCGCCGATCACAGATTCCCAAGTGAATGTCGAGTTTGCACGGCGGTCGTTTGCGGGCTTTGGCAAGGAGAAGCCAGACTTGTTACTCCAGAGATCTGCCAGTGCTGATCTGGTCGCTGCCAAGTGTCGCAGCGACCTGTTGAAGTTGACACCGAGGCAGGAGAAAGCTCGCGTTCTGAAGATGCGATTGCAGCTTGCCTATTACAAAGTGAAGACCAACCAGACCGAGGTTCCCCTGGTGGAGCTGAAGAGACGGTTGCAGATCAGGGCAGGTGGCAGGGCTGACAGGGCTAGCAAGGCTCGTGCCGTGTCCAAGAGACTCGACACCGCCCACGGACGCTCAACCTCCACACCAAACGCATTGACAGACCTTTTGGCAGCATCTTCGCCCATCTTCAATCGTAAACAACACAGAACCGCCAAGAGACACAGCCATCGGACCAAGTTGGACGATGTAATCTATCAGAGAGCAAGACGTGCGGCCTCTGTGCCGTGCGTGCCAAGATTCGGCCTGCCATTGCCCACTTTGAAACACACAATGAGTGTGACGTCGCCTGCGCGGTTCAGCCTCGGCAACAAGCCGGCTTTGAACAGGACCAGATCGGCAGTCCCTCCAGTAATTATCTCACAGCTAAACACAGCGGCATCGATCAGTGCTGATGCCGACGCCACGTTGGTGCAGAACACCTCGTCGATGCTCATGACACCTGTCAAGGGGGCCCAGGGAGTCCAGGTCTCCTCTCCTACTCGTGTGCTGTCCACACCGTCTTCAATTGGAGCTGCCCGCTGCCTTTTACAGTTGGCACATAGATAGGCATTATGAAAAATAGAACGTATACACACGTAGCTAATGCGACAGTTTGCTGGCTGTCTCTGACAGAATCCCGGCAAACACCAGCGACAGACCAACCCACTGCGCCAGCTTCAGCAGGTGGCCGAACAGCAACACGCTCAGACACATCGACAGCATCTTCCGTGTGACAGTGGCCGTCACAAGTACGATCGAGCTGAACTTTTCCAACGTGATGAAGATGAAGATCTGGCCCAATGCTCCCAGTATGCCAAAGCCTACGACGTCGTAGAGAGCTGCGAGTCCGTTGGTCTCGACGAAACTCTCAAACCGGGTATATTCAGAGGTGGCCACCAGCATGTATATCGTCGTGATGGTGGCATTGAGCAAGTTGAGAATCGCCATGAGGTGAGCGCCGGTCAATTCGGTACCGGTTCTCTTGGCAAACTTGAAAACTTGGTCCTGCGTGGAGTTGACGTAGCCATCAAGAGCCAAAGATGCCATCAGTTGGGCCAACCCGAGCCAGGTCTGGCCATCATGGTGGGTAGCCTTGCTGGTGCTACTACCCATGGTGAAGATTACGACTCCCAAAGTGATCACGGTGGCCACCAAGTACTTTGACAGAGTAAATCTCGATCCGTAGAAGATGTAATGAACGAGCATCACAGGGATTAGTTTGCACGATTTGGCCAACAGGTAGAAAAGATAGTCGACGTGGTTCAACGACTGGTAGGCCAGAGGTGCAGCGACCGCCTGGGCCAGCGCGATTAGTAGGAATCTGGGTAGCAAAGCACGGTTCGTTCGTAAAACCGTCATTGGGTTTGTAGCACTGCCTTTTTTAATCGACAGGTACACTGTGCCGACCAACATCGCCAGAATTGACTGAACGATGTTGAGGACCAACGGCGACCGGAAGATCGCTGGAGCTTCCAGCGTTCCGTAGTTCTTGCTGGAGAGCTTCTCTTGAAGGTAAGACCATGTCAGGAACGAACCATAGATGCCACAAACGCACACAACGAGCAATGCCACAGATGGATCTGATTCCGGCACAGATTTGCGCTCTGGCTTGTCCAGCCTGACACTCTTTTTCGCTCGTCTTGATCTTGCCGAGGCCATCGATGATGAGTTTTTCAGACCTCGAAAAAAAAATCCGCTTCTCCTTGCCAACAACTCTAGCTCGAAATTATGGTAGGTAGTTTCCTCTGTCTCTCATTATACTAACATGGCATTCCCCTTTCCCTTTGGGGGTACCGATCAGCAGGAGGACGATTCGGACGATATCTGGAGCCAAGATACCATTAGGTACGGCCAGGATGGCCAGTACGGTTCTCCACGGTATACGGCGGCGTATCCACAGTACGGCTCGTCGACGGCGTCTACAGATTCGTCTACAGCGTCCTCTTCCGGTAGCTACATCAAGAGCGCAGTAATATTGGGAATAATGGTCACTATGGCGGCGTTTACAGCCAAGGCCACCGTTAATACAACGAAACGATACGCCAAGCTCACGCCGAGAGACATTGCACGGCTCAACAACATCAAACTGGTCAACCCGCACGCCAGCCAGAAGGATATATACTACGAGAGACTGTTTGCTCAGTACCCTGGCGGTTTCAAAGAGCAGATGTCTCAGACAGAAGCGTTGCTGATCCTGGGGATCAATCAACAGCAGATCATGAACCTCACACCGCAGGTGCTCAAGAGCCGACACCGGAAGATGATGATCTTGAACCACCCTGACCGAGGAGGCTCGCCCTACTTGGCGATGAAGGTCAACACGGCACGAGATTTGCTCGATAAGACGTTCACATTCAAAAGATAGACTTGTATATTTGCTATGCTACTACCGCTTTAACCACCTTATGTAGTGCAATACACCATCCCACACCCCTGCGACTTTGCGTGAACTCGAGAATCGCGTGGTCCGCCGACGACTTATCGTTTAGCACTGTAGAGATCAACACTCGATTGTCACTGCTGGCAAGCACTTCCGGATCGAACATCGACTTGTAATTGTCCAATTCCCTTGCAGTCAGCTTCGACGGCTGTGCAAACAGTGCCTCCAACTGTCTCTGGACATCATCGGCAGTTGGCGTCGCATCGTTAATCACATCCCTCGCCAAACTGGCCCACGACTGGTTTCTTGAAGGCGGCAAACTGCCACTCCTCGAGCTCTGCTGGCTCTGCTGCGGGGACCTGGTGGCATCCAAAAAGGACACATAACTTGGAGTCCTACGAGACCGCGACGAACTTCGGCTCGATGGTCTCGCATTGGGCAGAATCGGACAATCGTTCCAGCCTTCGATCGTCGTGGAAGCGTTCTGCGACGAGCTGACCACCCTCTTTGGTGGATCTACGGTCTTCGAAGGCCCGAGACTCGGCTTCGGAGGCGGGTTATCTGTCATGAGGTTATGTACTGTATGTGTACAGAGTTTAAATTTTAAGCGCGGGCAGATTGTAACAGGTCAAGGGCCTTGCTTAGAATGTCCTCAATGGCGGGCCTCAGTTGCGGCTCCACTTCTAAACAGGCTGTGATAAGGCCCTTGATGCTGTCACTGTAGTGAGGGTCGGCAGGGAAACTGTAAGCACCAGATACAATGGCCAGGTTAATGTTGGCCCCATTGACCACTTGCTCGCGCTCGAACGGCGAACACCCATAGAGCAATGCATATAGAGTACATCCCAACGACCAGATGTCCACCTTCTCGTCCAGATGGTCCCCTACTTTGATATCGAGCAACTCGGGCGCCCTATACGCTAGAGTACACTGCTCGTTGGCTAGTTCTTGCAACGTAACGGCCTGCGACCGGTTCTCGATCTCCACCCGGGCCTTGTCGCACGATCCAAGGTCACATAGCACCGGCGTGCCATCTTTGGATAGCATCACGTTGCCCGGCTTCAAGTCTCTGTGAGCAAAACTCACCGTCTCCGACAGTTCTGTAGCGCCCACTGGCGGAGTAGGCGCCGGAGACGGTTGGCGCGTGCTGTCTTGGTCAGCTATGAACGGATCCTCCTCGTCTGGATGCGTCGCCTCATTGTAGGAGGCCTGATCCATCGACGATCTCATCGCATACCCATCAGACAGTTCATGCCTATGCATAGAAACAAGCCCACGACAGATACCCACGAACAGTTTGAGCGCCTCGGTCTCTTCTATGGTACCGTTATCGACGCTGTTCTTGTCGATCACGTCCTGTAACGAGCCGCCAGCATAGTATGGCAACAGAATGTAGACGGTCTTGGAACCATCGGATTCTTGCACTGTAGACGAATCGACCGCTCTAATGATATAGGGAGACTTGAACTCCTTGTAGTTCTCCATCTCCTTGATGGCCTGCCTCAAGTTGGCATTGCCGTAGGGGCATCGTATCTTCTTGAGTGCAAACAGGCCTCTGTCGGATTGCGACTCAACCAGATACACGTAGGAAAACCCTCCTTCTCCGAGAAGATCGAGTATTCGGAAGTTGCGGTTGTTGATTCGCAACGTAGGCACACCTCCGCCAAGGCAGGGCAGGCAGCACGAGACAATATCGAGCATTAATGAACCAGACTAGGGGATAGATGTAAAATCACCCCTGCACCGAATTTATTATCCCTTGAGGTGTGGAAAAAACTTAACCAACTAACTGTCTCTCCTTCAAACATGTCGATCCAGACTACTTCGAACAAGGCAGCTACAAGCAACAACCTGTCGCTGATCGCAGCACACTCCCATATACACGGGCTTGGACTGGACGACCACCTCCAACCTAAGGAGGTTGCTCAAGGAATGGTCGGTCAATTACAGGCACGAAAGGCCGCCGGTGTTATACTAAAGATGATCCAGAACGGCCGAATTGCTGGCCGTGGCATCCTGATAGCAGGTCCTCCATCCACAGGTAAGACTGCCATCGCCATGGGTCTGTCGCAGAGCCTGGGAACGGACGTGCCATTCACTGCCTTGGCCGCTTCGGAGGTGTTTTCCAAAGACGTGAGTAAGACGGAGGCACTGACGCAGGCGTTCCGCAAGAGCATTGGCATCAAGATAAAAGAGGAGACCGAGATGATTGAAGGTGAAGTTGTGGAGATCCAAGTGGACCGGTCGTTGACGGGAGGACACAAGCAAGGAAAACTGACGATCCGTACCACCGACATGGAGACGATCTACGAGCTCGGCAATAAGATGATCGACGAGCTCACCAAGGAGAAGGTGATTGCCGGCGATGTGATCTCGATCGACAAGTCTAACGGTAAAGTGACCAAGCTGGGTCGGTCTTATGCTAGGGCCAGAGACTACGATGCTATGGGCCCAGACACCAAGTTCGTGTCGTGCCCTGAAGGTGAGTTGCAAACTAGAAAAGAGGTGGTTCATACCGTCTCGTTGCACGAGATCGACGTGATCAACTCGCGTCAGCAGGGATTCTTGGCGCTGTTTTCTGGTGATACCGGTGAGATCCGTCCAGAGATCCGCGACCAGATCAACACGAAAGTGTCCGAGTGGAAAGAGGAAGGTAAAGCAGAGATCGTTCCGGGCGTTTTGTTCATAGACGAAGTGCACATGTTGGACATCGAGTGCTTCTCGTACATCAACCGTGCGTTGGAGGACGACTTCTCGCCGATCGTCATCTTGGCTACAAACAGAGGCATCTCAAAGACCCGTGGCACCAATTACAACTCGCCACACGGCTTGCCTGCGGACCTTTTGGATAGAACCATCATCATCAAGACGGTGTCATATAACGAGGACGAGATCCGCAAGATTTTGGGAATCCGTGCACAGGAGGAAGAGGTGGAGATCACCGACAACGCTCTTGAGTTGCTCACCAAGATCGGCACTGAGACCTCGCTACGGTACGCGGCCAACCTGATCTCCGTCAGCAACCAGCTTGCAATCAAACGTCGTGCCAGTGCTACAGACATCGAGGACGTTAAGAGAGGCTACATGCTCTTCCTCGACAGCGCTCGGTCGGTCCAATTCCTGGAGACTAACAGCGACCAGTACATCGACGACGAGGGAAAAGTCGAGCTTGGGGACGAAGGTAAGATGGATACTGGTGCGTAGTTGTATCGAAATGTATTTGTACTTACAATAATTGTGTCTATGCGGAATTACCCTTGGTGTTCATGATCAATCCGACGATCATTCCATACAGTCCAAGAACCTCGGCGAAAATCAGAATCAGCACGATTCCCACAAACAGCCGCGGCTGGTGCATCAAATCACGAACTCCTTCATCACCGACGATTCCAATGGCGTAACCGGACGCTAGGCAGGCCAGTCCAACCGACAGACCACAGCCCAAATGCATAAACCCAGCGTACAGTGTATATTCGCCGGACGGGCTCAAGTTACCAGCTATGAGGACGGCCACAACCAGCCCGTACACCGACAAGATACCCGACATGATGACGGGGATCAGCGACTTCATGATCAGTTCTGGCTTGAAAGTACCGATACCAGCGATACCGATACCAGACTTTGCCGTTCCGTAGGCCGCACCGGCACAACTGAACACCATGGCCGCGAAACAGCCTGCAAATCCAAAGAATGGCGCATACGCTGGCGCATATTCATCCTCGATAAGCACAGACCTGGAATGGGTTAGTATGTTTGCATTAAGTCAACTAATTGGATACTTACATCGTCGAAGAACTAGTTATTAGTTTGCAGCCAACTTGGACGAGGGTTTTTTTTTTTTTTTGAAGCAGCTCTTTTAGGTAAACATCTTAGGGATACACCATGGAGGATATTGGCAAAATCCACGTCCAACGCCAGGAGGTAAGGGCTCTATATGGGTTACTGAAGGACCAGCTGTCCCATATAATGGACACAGAGACTTTGGGCACTGTACGCGACCCGAAAGTCGTTGAAAAGTTGAAGAAACTCGTCCTGGATCAGTTCTTAGAGAGACTCATGAACAGTGCACGGTATTCGGTTATTGTCGACAATGGAGACCAACATGGCGACATTCTGAAACTAGTAGAGGATTCTGGTGCCGATGACAAGATCGAGCCATACGATTTTGCTCTGGATGACCAACTACGAGATGCCTACAACCGGCTCGAGAAAGAGATCGAACAAGTGAGCCAACTACGCAAGGAAACCCCGCAAACATACTACGACAACTACAAGAAGATGACTCAGAACAACGAGAAGTGGATCGACGAGCAATTGAGCATCAACACAGAGTACAGGCAGCGCGCATTTGCTGCCATCGACACACAGACCACCGATGAGGATTCCGCACAGTACGACCGGCTCCTAAAGGACTACGAGACTGCTCTCGAGAGCATATCACAGTTGAAGAAAGATCTACCGGAAGCTGCTGCCCAATACGACAATCTGTTGGCTGCATTGGACTTCCTCAACACTAACACTTAACTGAAAAATGGGCCAGTGTTTTTTACTTACAATAAACACCTTCCTCCGTCATGGCCTACACGTTAAACGACTATCCGGCCGTCGATAGATACGTCGACATGGCCTCGGGTTACGTGAACCCGGGTTCGCGAGGTATTCCCGCATACAGTCTGCTTTTCACGCTTCTTCTGATCGGAATCTACATATATTCGATCTTCGACCCGTCCATCGAGCACACGCTCGGCCTCTACCCAGACTCCATTCTGGAACCTTCCGCTTGGTACAGAATGATCACCTACCCACTGGTTCACGCCGGCTTCTTGCACATCTTCTTCAACGTCATCTCTATGTGGGCACCACTGTGCGATTTCGAGCGCAGCAACGGCACTCTGCACACCATGGTGGTTCTGTTGCTGCTCTCAATAGTCTGCGGTGTTTCCTACTGCGTGCTGGGACTATTCCTGTTCAGACACACGTTCGTCTTGGGCGCGTCCGGTCTGATCTTCTCCTTGATCGCATACTTCTCCTATGTCAACTCTCTACAATACCAGTCCGTGGACCTGTTTGGTCGATTCGAAGTGCCTACAGTCTCTGTCCCATTCATCTTCTTGGCACTTGTCTTCGTGATGGTGCCCAACTCCAGCTTTATTGGCCACTTGCTAGGAATCCTGGCCGGGTTTGCTCTTGCCAAAGGTTTCTTCAGTGCCGTGCTAAACAGGGCTAGCGACCCAATTGAGAACGTCGAGTCCTCCACAAACGTACTAGACTCGCTACCGCCATCGATAAAGTGGATCAAAGAGTCGGAAGTTAAGGATTCACGGTTCCAAGAGGACGAGATCTCCGCTACACTGTTGGGTCGGTCCGAACAAGAGTCGCAGCCAGAGCCGACGCAACGGCCAGTGCCAAGACCAGCACAACCACCAGCACAGCAGCAGCAACAGCAACAGCAGCAGCAGCCAGCAAACCATGCGGCCAAACCGGACGCATTCAAAGGCGAGGGCCACGTTCTAGGATCAAATACACAGTAAGTTAAGTATCATTAAACGCAATATAATTCCGCTCTTCTAAGCGGCAAGTGTGCAAACACGCTGAATCATTTACCACGCAAGACTCTAGCAAACTCCTCGATGTCAATCTGGCCGTCGGCGTCGGTGTCCGCAGCCTCGAGCATCTGTCTGGCCTCATCGTCGGTCAACCGCTCTCCAATGGTGGTCAAGACACGAACCAACTCGGTCTGTGAGATCTTGCCGTCGCCGTCACTGTCAAACACCTTGAATGCCTCCAGAATCTCCTCTTCCACGTCCTGCTCTTTGATCTGGCGTGCCATCATCGTCAGGAACTCGCTGAACTCGATCATTGAGTTTCCGTTCGTGTCTATCTCGTTCACAAGGTCATTGAGCTCCTGCTGCGTAGGGTTCTGTCCCAGAGCACGCATCACCGTGCCCAACTCAGAGGCAGAGATCTTCCCGTCTCCATCCTTGTCGAAAATCGAGAAGGCCTCTTTGAACTCTTCAATCTGCTCAGAGGTCAGCTTGTCGCTCTGTTATAGTTAGTATACGTTATAAAGTCAACAGGACCACCGCGTAATACCACGCTGGACGCCCACATCACCCGATTTCCACTTACCATTGCGTTCTTCCTAGGCAAATATACTTAGCAAAAGATTTTTATTACGTGTTGGTGGAATTTTTACACCAGACGCGCTCCAATGGAATGCGGCTGGTGGCAGGTGAAACTTTCGAGAGGGTATATATGGATGATTATCGCTATAAAATGAACCGCCTTATAACCAAAAGACAAAACTAAACTAAAAACGCAACGCAACGCAACGGAATCTAACCTAACCGGAGCACATAGCACAGGACTCTGGGTTGTCAATTGCACAGGCAATGACCTTAGAGTTGTAGATATCAACCTCATCGTCCTCCTCCAACTTGTCAGCAGCAGGCTCCTCCTTGACAGGCTGCTTGCCCTTGAGGGAGAGGTCGGCCAAGGAGTTCTCGACGGAAGATGGATCCGAGGCAGCGACAGCTGGTGACGGAGTGGACTCGGAGACGACCGAATTGTCAGCAGAGGAGCCTGCAGATGTGGTAGCATCGAGAGCACCGAATGGCACGGAGGCGTCAGCAGCCGCTGCGACGGCCTCGTTGATAGGGTGGTCGATGACGGCAATGTCGACATCTTCGACTGCGCTAGTCTTGCGTGGCGAGTATCTGTTGAACTGGAGGTCATCCAAGGTGGAAGCGCGCTGGCCGGCCGTCTCTGCCAACTCCTGGTTGACAGTGAACTGGATGGCGGCAGCGGCAGCCTGGGTACGCAGGTAGTACATACCAGTCTTAAGGCCCTTCTTCCAACCATAGAAGTGCATCGAGGTGATCTTACCCATGGTTGGAGACTTGAGGTGGATGTTCATCGACTCGGACTGGTCAACGTAGGCACCTCTGTCGGCGGCCATGTCGATGATTCCCTTTTGGGAGATCTCCCACACGGTCTTGTAGATCTTCTTGAGTTCGTCTGGAACGTTAGGAAGGTGCTGGATCGAACCGTTATCACTGATGATGTAGTTCTTCATAGCATCGTCCCAGATTCCAAGGTCGACCAAGTCACGGAGCATGTAAGGGTTGACGATCTGGAACTCACCGGCGAGCACTCTACGCGAGTAGATGTTGGAAGTGTATGGCTCGAAGCACTCGTTGTAACCCATGATCTGGGAGGTGGAAGCAGTTGGCATTGGAGCCACCAAGAGCGAGTTTCTAAGTCCGGTCTTGGCGATCTTAGCCTTCAACTCATCCCAGTCCCACAGATCGGTTGGCTTCTTGCCCCACAGATCGTACTGCAAGATACCCTTGGAGGCTGGCGAGCCCTCGTAGGTCTCGTACACACCTTCCTCGGTGGCCAACTCGGACGAAGCCTCCAAAGCTGCGTGGTAGATGGTCTCGAAGATCTGGATATTCAACTCACGGGCCTCTGGGGAGTCGAATGGCAGACGGCACAGGAAGAAAGTGTCGGCCAAACCTTGCACACCGAGAGCAACAGGTCTGTTTCTCATGTTAGAACGGCGAGCCTCTGGAACTGGGTAGTAGTTCCGGTCAATGACACAGTTCAAGTTACGAGTAAGAACCTTGATGATCTGGTGCAACTTCTCAAAGTTGTAAGAGGAAGATTTGTTGGCGTTGTCCTGCTCGACAAAGGCTGGCAAGCAGACGGAAGCCAAGTTACAGACGGCAACTTCCTCTGGAGAGGAGTACTCAACAACCTCACAGCACAAGTTGGAAGACTTGATGGTACCCAGGTTCTGCTGGTTGGACTTGCGGTTGCAAGCGTCCTTGTAGACCATGAATGGAGTACCAGTCTCGGTCTGGGCCTCCAAGATGTGGTACCACAGCTTCTGGGCCTTGATGGTACGTCTTCCACGTCCCTCGCGCTCGTATCTCTCGTAGAGACGTTCGAACTCGTCTCCGTAGACATCGGAAAGACCTGGGGCCTCCGATGGAGAGAAGAGAGTCCACGTGGAGTTGGCCTCGACACGCTTCATGAAGAGGTCAGGAATCCACAGGGCTGGGAACAAGTCACGGGCACGGATCTCCTCCTTACCGTGGTTTTTACGGATGTCGGTGAGGTCGAAGATGTCAGCGTGCCATGGCTCGAGGTAGATGGCGATGGCACCAGGTCTCTTGTTACCACCTTGGTCCACGTAACGGGCCGTGTTGTTGAAGACACGGACCATTGGAATGATACCGTTGGAAGTACCGTTGGTACCGGCAATGTAAGAGCCAGTGGCACGGATGTTGTGGATGTGCAAACCGATTCCACCGGCGGTCTTGGAGATGAGAGCACACTGCTTCAAAGTATCGTAGATACCTTCGATGGAGTCCTCCTTCATGGCAACCAAGAAGCAAGACGACATTTGAGGACGTGGAGTACCGGCGTTGAACAGAGTTGGCGAAGCGTGCGTGAAGTAACGCTCCGACATGAGGTTGTAAGTCTCGAGGACTTTTTCAATGTTGTCCGAGTGGACACCAATGGCAACTCTCATGATCATGTGCTGAGGTCTCTCGGCAACTTTACCGTCGACTCTCAGAAGGTAAGAACGCTCCAGGGTCTTGAATCCAAAGTAGTTGTACTGGAAGTCGCGATCGTAGTTGATGGCGGAGTTCAGGACATCCTTGTTGGCCATGACGACATCGTAAGTCTCCTTGGAAACCATAGGGCACTTGCGCTGGGTCTTAGGGTTGTAGTAGTGGTAGAGGTCGTTGATGACATCGGAAAACACCTTCTTGGTCTGCTTGTGCAGGTTAGACACGGCCAGTCTGGCAGCAAGCGTGGCATAGTCTGGGTGCAACGTAGTCATGCAAGCGGCAGTCTCGGCAGCGAGATTGTCGAGTTCGATCGTCGTGACACCGTTGTAAACACCGGTGACAACGCGTTGAGCAACCGTCACAGCATCGACGTGTTTCTCGTCGAGGCCATAACAGAGGCGTGAGACTCTAGCGGTGATCTTGTCGAAACGGACCGGCTCACGGCGACCGTCTCTTTTGAAAACATACATTCCTGACGTTGTGAAGTAAGGATGACAAAGGTCAATTCGGTTGAAACAGAAGGCAACTATAATCTATATATATAGGCAAGAATATGAAAACAATCCCCGGCCGCTCAACGCGTGTCATTGGTCCACAATCACGCATTTCGCGTTTACGCGTCAGATTTCATCTGGCTCAAACTAATTAGGAATCGATTGTGTACGTTTTTCCGGTTCCATCGTTGGACCGATAACTCTAGGAAGCTTTAGTGCAGGCGGCCATTGGTGACCGTTGCCATATCGGTATTAAGGGTGTTTGATCTAGAGCAGGTTGCTTGTGGGGACGTACAAAGTTGGGGCCAGTGGGGACGATCCCATCTGTTTATTTCACCAGGAGGACCCCCCCCCCCCCCCCCCCCCCCAGGCCGCCCGAGGCCAGCTAGATGCCACAGGGAAAAACATTACATAAGCGGACCCTGCAGTCTTATCTAATCATGCGCCCGCCGCAGATCGAAATTTGTCAGCGGGTCATGTGACACCAAGAAACCTTTTAGGCGAATTTTTGACCGATGGTGTAGATTTTTCACTCGGTCTGAAAAATTTCTTTACCTTCATCACTCAACATGGCTCTTAGAAACAAGTCCAGAAAGGCTCACTTCACGGCCCCATCTTCTGTCAGAAGAATCATCATGTCGGCTCCTCTTTCCAAGGAGTTGGCTGAGCAGTACGGTGTCAAGAGACTCCCAGTCAGAAAGGAGGACCAGGTGCTCATCGTTAGAGGCTCCAAGAAGGGCCAGGAGGGAACTATCTCCAACGTTTACAGACTCAAGTACGCCATCCAACTCGAGAAGCTCTCCAGAGAGAAGTCGAACGGTGCTACTGTTCCTATCAACATTCACCCATCCAAGGTTGTCATCACCAAGCTGTTCTTGGACAACAGCAGAAAGGAGTTGATCGCCAGAAAGGGTGGTAAGGCTGACGACGAGTAAGTTAGAGGCTCTATTTGGCTACGTATAATAAAACTCTTCGAACTATGTTTGTTGGGTCAGTCGGTGCAAGCGCAAGCAAGCACTGACTGGAGAGGCTACGTGCCAGGGCTATACCGTCACAACTGTGATGGACCAGTTGACTAGTGACCTAGAAGGGAACTAGCGGCTGTGTGTCCTCCCATTTGTAGATGTAGCAGAGGTCATTTCACCCTCGCAAAACAGTAGACACTTTGCCAAGCGATCCGGATCTTCTGTTCCTTCTTCCAGCCGGTTCTTCTCTTCAACTCCTGATACAGCAACTCTGAAGCGTCTCTACCAGGGTGTGCCTGGTTCCAATTGTGCGACGAGCTCCACGTGTCAATGTAGTCTAGGTAGGTTTGCACCGTCCAGTCCTTTGAGATCACCATCTTATCGTCAAGACCCGCCGTGTCAACCAGCGGATCGTAGTAGACAACTTTCACGTCGTAGAATCGGTCATCTTTCAACACAATCTCGTTGATAAGCTTGTTCTTGCCTCTCAGGTACCCACGTCCTGGCTGTTGCCAATACGGTCCTAAGAAGTCCCCGCTCTCGTACACCGTCTCCTCATAGAACTCCTGCAATTCCGGATAGTCGATAAATATCGGGTCCACGTACGAAAAGAACGCCAAAGTGCCGTCTTTCTTGATCACTCGCACCATCTCAGTCAACCACTTGTCCCAGTCAAACCAATGGACACACTCTGCAGCAGTCACAAGATCCACACTGCCGTCCTGTGAAGGGCTTGGCAAGATCTTGGATAGATCTTCGCTTGCTGAAAGAGCCACAGTGACTTTCTTCGGCACATGTTTGCCGGCGGCTCTCAATTCGGCACTCTTCTTATCGAAGTTGGCCTGCGCCTTCTTGATCATACTGCCTGAGACGTCCGTAGCAATCACCTCGTCGAATTTATCTAACATAGGCAACGAAGCCTCACCGGGACCGCAACCAAGATCAACCACCCTGTTAAACTGGCCATCTTTGCCAGCCTGGTGGAATGCGACGATCTTATCAAAGAAGCTATCGGGATATGTCGGCCTTGACTGCGAGTACTTGCTGGCGTCGAAATTATCCTGAGCAAAGGCGGACATGATAAGGTTGGGGTTAATCTCGATGAGTCAGTTGCGACGAAATTTATATGCCATGTGGGGGAACTCCGGTCACCGGAGAATATTAGTGTATATAGATAGATTAACGCAGTTGTAACTTCTGTTGCTCCCTTGCCCACCGTGCAGTGTCCCTCGTCAACTGGCTAAAGTGTGGATTCGACTTCACCTTCTTGATGTAGTCTGCCACCCATGCCTGCTCGAAGAATTGCCTCCAACTTCCGTCAGGGTACATCTGTGCAATGTCTCCAATCATTCCAATCGAAGAGCGACACACCGATTCATTGGCAACGAGCGAAGGCTCACTGTACGTGGTCAACAAGAACTGGGCAATCTGTTGCCTGTATGGGAAAAGACTCTCTGGAGAGTCGTGTAACCCTGTAACGATCCCCACATAGGCGTCCAGCACGGCCTGCTTCACGCTCAGCAGGTAATCCTCATTCTCGATCGTATCATCATCCAATTGCATATTCTGAGCAACGTTGCAGATACCCATAACGACTTCCAAGTACTGGATGAACTCTTTACCGATCGACGACGCAATGTCTCCGAATGCTGATAGAATCAGTGGACGCAACTCACGGCGCACGTTCGGATTCGAAAGTGTGTTGCCCAGGTTGGCCATGATACCTCCACAGTATGGAATGAACTCGGCTCCAAGTGAGTGACATATATCAACGACGAGTCCAATGGCTGCGTCGCACACCGGCGACGTAACATTCTCCAAAGCTTTAGTCAAGAACGGCAGGAACGCCGTCATGTACTTGACGAACTGAGCATCCACTGCGGTAGCCACGGAAGAGATCGCCATGAATATATCCTCCTCAATGATAGAGTCAGGCGTTTGTAATTGCAACAGTTGGAGGAACGTTTCCATGAGCTGGTCCGCCACATTACCGACATCTGGTCCAATGCGTCTGACAACGTTGGTCAACAACGATAGGATATTGGATTGCAACTCTTGCAACTCAGCCTTGGCATCGTTGGACTGCTGTTGTTGTTGTGGAACCTGCATCGTCTGTCCAAGACGGTCCAAAGTCTCCGTGGCAACTTGCGAAACGTACTGCATATCAGACTGGGACGAGTAAAGAACCACTGACGATAGCGCCTCATATGCAGACGTCCGAACGTTGCCTGTGTTATCGTCGCGGGCAGATATTTGCAACAGCATAGGCACCAGGCCGCTATAATATTGAGACATCGGACTGGTTTCCTTCTCTGGTGCATCGTTGCAAAGCTGCTCTTCCAAGTTTATCAGAGTCCAGCAGCAGTTGGTGGCCACGCCTGGCTCGTCTTGTAATCCGACAGCAACCGCCTCAAGCAGCTGCGGCAGCATAGTCTGAGGATCGATGGCATCCACGACCAAGTCTGCAATGCGTCCCAGGCACCACGACACCGTCTCACGCACTGGGACACTGGTGTCGTGAATGAGTGCCAGAATCGGCGGCAACGCCTGTGTAATAACTGTGCGGAGCTCGTTTCTATCTGGACCGTCCAAGATAGAACCGAACGCCATCACTGCAGCCTCTTTCTGACGCCAAGACTCACCACCCAAGTTCTGTTCAACAAATTGCAACGTCGGTCTAACGACGTAGTTGCCTGTATTCTGGGCAAACAGTTGTAAGCATGCACCTGCTGCCATGGCCACAGACCAAGAATCGTCGTCAGTGTCTTCGTTCTGCCGTGTCAGCAAGTTCAACAGTGTAGGAAGCACATCCGTGATGGCCACGAGTGCAAAGTTGTATGAGACGAGATCGGACGGCGGCTCTGTGAGCTCCTCGCGTTGAAGCTGGATCTCCAACTCTTCTTCGCAAACCGTCGACCAGAATTCCACTGCCATGCAGGCGACTCTGTCGTCGGTACTCTGCATTCCTTGGACCGTCAGTCCATACAGGGCCTTCTCCATGTAGACACCCATGTACTGATAGTAAAGGCTCATGATCTTCGCAAGTGCTCCAAATGCCAGCGCTTGCAACTCAGAGTCCTCTGACGTGGTGGCTTCACACACAACTTGCATGATGTAGTTGCGCTCACCTTCACGCTCAAAGTTGCCCGAAATGAACTCCAACGAGTTCACCAACGCACCGATGGCTGTACGTCTCACAATGATCGACGACTCGGTCGACTGTGCACCTTGGGCGATCGCGATTAAGATGCCATTGGACTGGGCAACAACGGCCGGATTGGATGGATCGGCCGTCTCACAGATATAACCGATTGTCAGCAAAGAAGCACGTTTCACGTTCACAGGCTTGCCCTCTCGGGTATTCTCCACGATGACATGCATCAACTCGGGCCACTTGTTCAGCGGCAACTCGATATCGGCAATGGCAGCAACCACTTGTGCCGCCTGGTTCGCCACACGATCGTCCTGTGTAAGAAGCGTGTTTAAAGCGACTTCTTTGATCCGCTGCTTCATCTGGTCATCTATTTGGACCCACTTTTCCGCATTGGCGGCCTTCTTAGCCGGGTCTTTTGAGGTGAGCTGGTTCTTGATACCGAGACCGGCGAGCATTCGCACTTCTGTCCTGTTTGTCTCGTCTCCCAACACCTGAGTCATCTGCCAAAGATACGACACCCAGTCGTCCTGCGCCAACTGGTTCAGTTGCTGTTCTGCAGCCTGCCGAGCCGTGGCATCCGGGTTCAGGATGGCGTTCTCTAAAGTCTGGCTGATATTCATATCTCTGGTAAACAGAGCTTTAGTGAAAGAATTTGAAGGAATTTCAAATCCAGAAAATTCGGGATTCTAATTGTCTATATATCGTCGATTTGCAAACCTGATGGATATTCCTGGAACAGTTTGATCCACCGCATGTTATCCTCGTTCCTGTCGAGGTTTACCGTCGGGATCCACTCGTTGCAATCGACCAGATTCACAAAATAAAACAGTTCCCTGAAGGAAGAGTGCTCACTGTAGGGAACTCTGATGCTCTTGGAGATGAACAGTGACTGCGCGCGCTCTTTCTTATTGCGGGAATCGAACTGGCCCAACAGCGACTTGTCCAGTTCTCCTTTCGATGGTACAGGAACGATCTTCTGCAAGTATTGGGCAGGAGTCAAGAATCCTTTGCCAGTCTCTTGGAATCTGTAGGCCCAACCAGTTGGGGTGATTCCAACGACGGCTTTATACCGCGACCGATATGGTTTCAAGTACTGGATCAGTGCATCCTTATTCATGTTGCCTCCCATGGCGACCAGGTGCACTTTGCACTTGGGAGCCTGCTTGGGATCTGTCTCCAAGACATCGTTCAACTCTTTCCAACCAATTTGCAATAGCAGCTCGGCCTTCTTGGCATTGCAAAAGAGTTTCGTTTGGAATCTTCTTGCCAGTTCGATTGCTAGCCTCTCCTTGCCGATAGAATAAGTACCAACCACAACCAGAAACTCCGAGGGGGCTCCCGATGAAAAGAAGTCGGTGACTCGTCGTTGGGCAGACTGGTTGCAATTGCTCTTGGCAGCGATCAACTCGCACGTCGATTCAATCACATCCTGTTGCCGTGGGAACGCATACTGAGGATCCAAATATGTTGTATCCAGGTAAACTCTGTCGAACTTGCCAAACGCTGCCAAGTTGTGCACCATCTCGCTGCAAACTCTAAAGTCTCCGCAATGAAGATACCGTTTGCCTGCACCTTCCAGTATGAATATACCACTACCAGGGCAGTGGTTGGCATCGAGACATGTTACGTCCACTTTTGTGCCAGGGATTCGCGCCGTCTGGCCATACTCCAATGTGAAGAACATATCAGGACTGATATTGAATCGATGAACACAGAGATCTGCCGTCGTTTTCGTGGCTACTATGATGTGTCCGTTGTTCCAACTCTTCTTCATGCCTCCGTAGTGATCAGAATGGAAATGTGTCAGAAGATAGACGTCGATAGACTCGTCCTTTTGGTAGCAGAAGCCATCCACAGCTACTTTATCCTCACCAAACTCAAGAATCTTATGATCTGGCAACGACGGTCTTTTCCTGGCCTGTCTCGGCTTCTTCTTCTTATCAGGTGCCTCCACAGACACCTTATGCTTTGGAAGATGCTCCTTTCGGTTCACTTTGGGAGGCAGTCGGTCCATTTCCAGGCACTGATTCACGTGAACTTCCCTCTGATCTATACGCCACTGATCCAAGGACTTTAAGCAGATGGGGCAAACCACACCTGAAGATACTATGGACTCCTGAATAACTCCATCATCATCGATCTCTATGACCTCCTTCGTCCCCGTTCCGGGAGCCGACCCAGAATCGGCGTCTCTACAGAATTGAAGGATACAACTCTGCTTCCCCATGGAGATAAAATTGTTCCCTTGATACGATATGGGTCTTCTATCAATAATCCGGAAGCAGAAGCTCAAGGAGAAGGAGATCCGAGTGCTGATGCTGGGATTGGACAATTCTGGAAAGACTACAATTGTCAGGTCCTTATTGGGGCGTGATATCAACGAGATTGCACCCACTATGGGGTTCAACATCGATACGATAGCCCACAACGGGTTTAACGTTAATATATGGGATATCGGAGGTCAGAGCACGTTGCGAGCGTTCTGGTACAACTACTTTGAGCGTACAGACTTCTTAGTGTGGGTGGTCGATGCTTCGAGTCTACAGAGGCTGCAGGAATCGTTCAAAGAGTTTGCCAATGTCTTAGAAGAGGATCGATTGGTCGGATGTGGACTGGCTATCGTGATCAACAAGATCGACATCTACCAAGGTGACCGCAAGCAGCTTGAGGAGGCTGTGATTGAGAAATTGGGGCTACGTTCATTGAAAAATCACGACTGGTCGGTGTTCTGTGCCAGTGGATACACCGGAGAAGGACTGAAGACGGTGATGGACTGGATAGTCCAAACATACGATCTAAAGTATTACATTATGGGCAGCTAAATATGAAGTGGTGCTGTCCCGCTGGAGTGGAACTCGTCGCTGTTGAACTGGTCGAAGAACCAGGAGCAACTGAACCACATGGACGTGAAGTCTGTCGATGGATCACACACACAGTTATGTTGGATGCGGAATAACTCGTCCTGTGGACACTGTGTGTATGGACTGTGCGAATAACCGAGCGTGTCGAATCGTTTTATGGACCCTTTCTTGAGAATCGTGGACATGATTAACGATTTCACTGGGGCGTCACCCCAGCGTTCGTAATAGAAGCCATTGGAGCTTTCGATCTTGTCAAAGATCTCGTTATACTCTTTGGATCGGAACACGTTTAGGTTACCGATCTCGAAGTTGCTCCAGAAGTGGCAGTCGTTGTAACCACCGCGCTGCGAGTCCACAACGAATCCCGAATAGTTGTCATCGGCCGAGAGCAATGAGGCCTTGCCCAACTCTTCTAAGGACTGCCTAAAAGTGTCGAACAACGACGGGATCGTCTTTGGATACTCCAACATACTCATTGTGAATCCATAGTCGTATCCGTTGTCCTCCATTTCTTTGAGAATGTCATGATCGACGTCGCACGTTAGACGAACCCCGGGTTCGACTCGCCAAAAATAGTCGTACTTTTGCAACAGTGGGTGCTTATAGAACCCACCAGACTCGAAACGACACATGTTTCTATATGAGACGGAATCCGCATACGGCGGCGGACCGTCTGGGTCTTCGAGCAGCAGTTTCATCGCAGCGTTCATCATCTCTGTATCGACAGACTCGGGCATCGACCACTGTTCGGCCGGAATATGGCCGAAGTATGCATTTCCGGACGCTGCTGCACTGACCAGCCTCTTGAACTCGGGCGTAAACAACTTGTCGTTGAGAAACACCCAGTCATAGTGATACTGTCTGTTGAAACGGGCTTCATAGTTGTTTATCGTCTCCAGCATTTCATAGAGATCGCTATTTCGACACAACGTATACAAGGTTGCATTAGCTAGCAGTGCGGCTTGTGCCAACTGCACTAGCAACACCAGCGACCACCACAGACTCCAAACCATTGCAAGGCCCTTCGGACTAACCAAGCCTGGTTATCTAGAAAATAATCTGTGAGGCTTTTTTCTTCTTTGCAGATCTTCTTACTATGGAACGGGTCAACAAGTTATTCTCTCCATGGAAGCTGCTGTGGTTCAAATGGAAGAGTTTGCGCAGTGTTCCATTCAGGAAGAAGTACTTTGTCGGCTATGACCTGAACGGCAACAAATACTGGGAGTTCTACACAGACAGCGACCGAACTATGATGGGGAGGCGACTCTGGGAGCCATACAAGGAACAGGCATTCATGGTCGACTACTATGATAAGTTACCTGTTCAGTGGCTTCAATGGTTGAGAAAGAGCCGCAAACAAGCACCTACCATCGAGGAATTGCTCCAAGATGAGAAGCGGATCGAGAGATTGCATCGTTTGGTGGCCGCCAAGGACGCTGAGATGGTACAGAAGAAGGCACTGGCCGAACAGGCCGAGGCCAACAGCCTATACAAAGAGTTAGACAAGGTGACAGAGGAAAAAGCCCAGCAGGCTGCTGCTGACAAGGCAAAAAACGACGAGCCTATCGAGGCATGGAAGCCTAAAGCGAGGAATTAAAATTCCCTAGGGGGAGAAGGTTGGTTTATTTATTTGTATATAGTTCAACCTATGGAGTTAGATCAGGACCTAAAATATCTGTTCGCAGAGTGGTTGAACCAGGAGTACAAGATCAGGTCCGAGCGTGGCCACAAGACGGCGTCCACGTTGTTTCGTGCGACTCAGAGCGTTAAAAACTGCAAAGAACCGTTGACGAACCCGGATCAACTAACAAAGTTGAAGTTCATTGGAGACAAGCTCGCCAAATTGATGGCTAAACGGCTCCAGGAGTACTGCAACGCGAATGGTTACAAGTATCCGGAGACAGAGGTTAAAGAGTTGAAAGAGGACAAGAAACGCAAGGCTGCAGACCCTGAGAAACCACGCAAGAAGCGCAAGTATGTGCCAGCCAAGAACACTGGAGGTTATGGTATTCTGCTTGTCCTGTACAACCACGACAAGGAACGGCAAGGAATGACAAAGAATGAGATCATTCGACTTGCTGCTCCGTACTGCAAGGCAAGTTTCACAGCCAATCCCGGCACGGGCCAGTTCTACTCGGCATGGACTAGCGTGAATACTCTTATGAACAACGAATACGTGATGGCCCAGGGCCGGCCAACCTATTATTATTTGACAGACGAAGGTGAGAAGGTCGCACGTGTGTTGAATGAAGTCACTGGTGCTTTGAATGAGTCCATGATCGAGGACCAATCGCAGGTGGCTGCGAAATCGCTCGGTGCCTCGTCACAGTTCCACGACGTCAACTACCGGATCTGGACTCATGACAGTTACGACGTTGTTTTCGTCTCGGACAACCGTGAAGTGCGGTCAAAGGCGGACCGTGACTTCTTCCCTACACAATTGCGGGCTCTCGGAGTCAATACAGAGGTACGGGCACTCTCTGTCGGAGACGGAGTCTGGGTTGCAGTTCATCGAGACAGCGGCCAGTGGGCTACACTGGACTTTATCTTCGAAAGAAAGAGGCTGGACGATCTCGTTGGATCGATCAAAGATGGTCGGTTTAGAGAACAGAAGGCTCGCTTGGAACATACGGGCTTGAAACGGATCATGTATGTGGTGGAAGAGCAGATGGCTAGTGATGTTTCTCGGTACAGCGAAGCATTACAAACTTCGATGTCGATGGCTATCACTTTCTCGAACTTCCACCTTCAGCGTACCAAGGATAGCGATGATACTGTGCAACTGGTCAAGTCGCTGGATGAAAAAGTCAAGGCATACTACGATGGAAAGGACTTGGTGGTCATGGAGCCTCGGAATTTGGCCTCGCAGCAGGATTACCACGAAGCGTTGGACTTGTTCCGGAACAAATTCGACCAGGAGGTCGTATACAACTTTGAGACGTTTCAAGGGGTCATGAATAAGAGCAAGATGACCAACGTCGGCGAGATATTCGTTCGGTTGCTCATGACCGTTAAAGGTGTCTCATTGGATAAAGCAATTGAGATCCAGCAACATTTCAAGACCCCGCACGGTCTTATCGACCACTATAAGACATACACAGAGTCCAAGGAGGACATGATTCACCAGATATTTAAACAGGAGCTCGGCCGGCGCAAGATTGGTCCTGCGCTGAGCAAGAAGATCTACGAAGTGTGGGGGAAGTAGCTTCAAATTTCACTCGATCATATTTTTCGCGTAGGGTTTGTTTTTTTCTTTAATCCACCACAGCATGTCTCTTCCTCCGGTATTGGCAAGAAGTTTGGCGCATGTGCGAGGACTACTAGGCAATCGACGTACACGGTACGTGTTGTTACTGACGGTGTTACTCATCGTTATTGTCAACGTGTTCGTGCCTAGTGGGATATCAGATCTGGCACTAACTGGGAGCGGTAAGGAGAATATAGGAGAGAACGTGCCAGATAAAGGTGCTATATCGTTGGATGCTGAAGGAGTGGCCGAGTCGATCAGCTCTGAGGGATCTGACACGGCCAGTAATGTGCATTCGCCGGTGGAAAACCCGGAGTTGCTCGAAGAGGCGCAGAAGCCCGTCTATATTGACCCGGACCTTGAATGGGCCCTGAGCACCGCCCAGACCGAAGACGACACGAAGAAAATCAACTATATTTACAGACGTGACTACAACGATCCTCTGGGGGAGCGGTTGAAGGCCACCCGAGCCTACTATACAAAACTGTTCAACGTCTTGAGAGATGCTGATCCAAAGACTGATAAAGTTGAGCGTGTGGATGACCGCAAGGTGGAAAACACAGGTGCCGCCGAGATCGGCGGGGCTCCATCACCTACTAAGGAGTACCTGCAATCATTTATTAGTCTTTCTTCGGACCAGATGTCCAAGTTGACTGCTTCCCACAAGCATGCGGTGGAAAACTTACCTGACGATTACTCCAAGGGCATGTACGAGGGTACCGGTATCGTCTACGTGGGAGGAGGAGCATTTAATTGGTATGCACTGCTGTCCATCAAGAACCTGCGCAAGATCGGATGTACTCTGCCTATCGAGGTGGTCATTCCAAACCTGGAAGAGTACGAATTGGAGCTATGTGAGCGGGTCTTCCCCGCCTATGGTGCACACTGTCTCTTCCTGCCGAAAGTGCTCGGTAAAGACATCTCGAGCGAGTTCAAGTTCAAAGGTTACCAATATAAGGGACTGGCGCTGCTGGTGTCATCGTTTGAGGACGTTCTTTTGCTCGATGCCGACAACGTGCCAGTGATCTCACCGGAGCCGATGTTCAAGGCCGAGCCTTACAGGTCTACAGGACTGGTTATCTGGCCAGACTTCTGGAAGCGTACCACGTCGCCATACTTCTACGACATTGCGGGCATCCATATCGACGAGTCCAAGAGAAGAGATTACGGATACCGGACCTACGGTAAGTTTGCCAAGGAGACCGTTCCTGAAGGCAAAGTGCTGTTCCACCAGTTGGAAGGTACGATCCCAGATCCATCGAGTGAGTCTGGACAACTGATGGTCTCTCGAAAGAGACACACCAGAGACATCATGCTGTCTCTTTACTACAATATGTACGGCCCAGACTACTACTACCCACTCTTCTCTCAGGGCGCTGCTGGAGAAGGCGATAAGGAGACTTTCATCACAGGAGCCCACGTCTTAGGACGGCCGTACTACCAGGTGAAGAAGCTTGTCGGACCGATCGGTATGTTCCGTAACGGCGATTTCCACGGAGTCGCCATGAAGCAGGTGAATCCACACGATGACTACGAGCTTTCCGTCGAGTACGCTGAATCCACGGAGGAGGTGACTAAGGAGCCAGGACTCATGTTCATGCATATCAACTTCCCAAAGCTGGACCCTGTCAACCTAAAGAACGAACAGATCACCATCGATAAGGCTACGGGCGAAAGAAACCGGATGTTCGGCGAGGACTTCATAGACCAGGCACACTACGACTTTGAACTTGTCCAGTACCGGAGCATGAAGATCTTTGCGTGCGATCTTGGCATCGACTTTGGATTCTTCATCAAGAAGGGCATCTCTAAAGAGGAGCTGTGCGAGGAGATCAACGCCCAGTTGGACTACCTGAAGAAGACCACGCACATTCCTACCCAGCAAGTCTAATTGAGTATATACAGTACATCTAACCAACTATCCACTTGCACGAACTTGGCATCTGCCGGTATATCTCTACCCCTATACACAGTGTAGCCCATACGACGAAGCTGATCACTGGCAGACCCTTCTCCCATGATGATCCCGAGATCACTATGGATCATGGCCAACACGTCTGTTGACGAATCACCGATGTAGACGATTCTACCTGGGATCGTCTTTAAAACTTGCAACTTGTCATAACCAGTATGAACGTTACCAATTGCCGACTCACCTGTACAGATATCGTCGTGAAATTCGAACTCGTTGCAATGGATCGGACCATTGATGAACTTGCCAATGATCAGACTCGTCCAATTGACACTGAGAACGTGGAATGGCAGCGTGTTTTGCCTATAGAACAGATCGAATCCATCTCGAACCTTAACCTCCGTATAAGCGGCAGACATCTGCTTCTTCGTGAGACCTTTGAACGTCCCGAGCCGTACACACTCATTGTACGAAGACAACTCAACTGGCTGCATACTCTGCTGATATAGGAGCTCTTTTTGCACCGTATTCCGGTCTCGGTACCACTTTGTAGGTAACACGTTGGTAGTGTAGTCATTGTAGTGATCGAGGTAGATTTGTAAGAAATGGTCATACTGTAGACGTTCAGGAGGAACACATTTGAACAGGAGCTCCATAGTGTCGGCAGCAGTGATCGTGAGATCCCAATCGGCGACGATCCGGTCGAAGCGAGGGGGCATTATGATAGGAGATAATTTTGAAAGGATTCTTAACTCATTCTTACTTACTTAGTTACTTATTTGTAGTCAGCCTTGCTGGACAGGTAGGCAACACCAGGGAGGGTCTTACCTTCAAGCAGCTCAAGGGAGGCACCACCACCGGTGGAGATGTGCGACAGCTTGGAGGCGCCGCCGAACTTCTTTGCAGCAGTGGCAGTGTCACCACCACCGACGATGACGGTGCTTCCAGAGGCGCAGGCCTTGACGGAGGCGTCCAGAACAGCCTCAGTACCCTTGGCAAAGGCAGGGAACTCGAACACACCAGGAGGTCCGTTCCAGACGATGGTCTTGGCCTCGAGGATGGCAGCAGAGAACGCCTTGATGGTCTCGGGACCAATGTCAAGTCCTTGCCATGCCTCTGGGATACCTTCCGAGAGCGTGGCATAACCGGTCTTGGCATCAGCGGAGAACGAGTCAGCGGTGACAAAGTCGGTTGGCAGGAACAGCTTGACGCCGTTGGTCTTAGCCTTGGCAACGAGACCTTCGACGAGCTTGGCACCTTCCTCATCGTACAACGACTTTCCGATTGGGGTCTTGTCGATGATGTGGACAAACGTGAATGCCATACCACCACCAATGATGAGCATGTTGACCTTGTCAAGCATGTTGTCGATCAATTGGATCTTGTCGGAGACCTTGGCTCCTCCCAAGATGGCCAAGAATGGTCTGTCTGGGCTCTCCAAAGCCTTACCGAAGTAGCTGAGCTCCTTCTCCATGAGGAATCCAGCAGCTCTGACACTCAATTCGACACCAACCATCGAAGAGTGAGCTCTGTGTGCGGTACCGAAGGCGTCGTTGACGTACAAGTCAGCCAAGGCGGTCAAGCCTTTACGGAAGGCGGCGGTCTGCTCGGCAGTAGCCTTGACTTTGGTGCCGTCGGCCTTCTTGGCAGAGCCAGTCTCCTCAATGTGGTATCTGAGGTTCTCCAAGAGAATCAACGAACCTGTTGGGGCAGCGGCAATGTCAGCTTCAACCTCAGGACCAACACAGTCCTTTTCGAAGATGACAGGGATACCCAATTGCTTCTCCAATTCGACGGCAACCGGCTTCAAAGACATCTTAGGAACAACTTCTCCGTTCGGTCTGCCCAAGTGAGAGGCCAGAATCACCTTGGAGGCCTTCTTGCCGAGAACGTACTTGATAGTTGGCAGGGCAGCCACGATACGCTGGTCGTTGGTGATCTGCTGGTTGGCATCCAATGGGACATTGAAGTCCACTCTGATGAAGACACGCTTGCCAGCGAAGTCGTCACCAATGTCTGTCACAGAAAGCTTGCTTGAAATCGACATGAGAATACTGAATCAATTAGTAAATCGTTAGGGGGGGGGGGGGAAGAAAGATGATGGTGATGCATCAAATTTAAATGAGCTGACAGTTCCGGGCCCGCAGTCTCCGGACGCCGGGGGGTAACCAGTTAACATTGGAGGAAGCCAATTTCCGCCGCACGTTTAATTGGATCTACTTAATCCTTTTACCATTACTTACCTATATGCCTCGTGGTGTAGTCGGAGCAATTGGGTCTGCCAGGCAAACATCCACGGGGTTGTCTTGCGGCGCCAATGAGGCTCTCAATTTGCCGATTTTTTTTCAAATGCAATCAATTGTTGCCCCATTCGACGGACGGCTGGTTTTCTTCCAGGAGGGTATGAGGATTGACATCAGAAAGCAACATGGACCAATCTTGATCTTTGAAAAACGACTCGATGAATTGTTCCAGTTGGTTATTATCGATGGTCAATTGTAGCTTTTCGTCGAGCCGACCCACATTAAACTCGCGTAGTCGGTCCTTGGTTCTCTTGAACACTGACGAAGGATCGATTTTCGCCTCTGGAGTCATCGGATCTGTCAAAGCTTCCACGAAAAGAGTCCACGAGATCATCATCTTCAGTAGCACAAATGTATCGAGGCTCTCTCTGATACTAACATGCTTGGCCACAACATCGTAGAATGGACCAGAGAACTTCAACAGCTCAGTAGAGCTGATCAATCTATTGACGAGCAACTCGATTGTGGAAGAATCCTGTTCGAACAGGGCGTTCTCCAAATTGGTTATATCGATGGAACCCTCCCAGTTTGGACCACTCTTAACTGGAATATAAGTATCATTGGAGTCTTGCACTGCAAACTCCTTCGACAGTCCGAGATCTTCCGCTGTGCGTGACAGCACGGCACCAAACAGCACCACGATCGTTTGATCCATCACTCTGCTCACAACTTCTCTCAGGAATATGATGTAGAGGTTGTCAGGTTCGGAGCCAAACATGCTTCCGCCAGAGTACACCATCTGCACATTGGACAGAGCAGTGAGTCCAATCAGTTGTATCTGCTCATACATCTGCTTGTAAATGGTACGCAACTCCAAAGTGTCCTTGCCCCTTTTGAGAAGCTGCTCGATCACGTTGAAGATCATTCCACAGATGCCTTGGTCCAGTTGCATGCACATCAGCTTGAACCGGAAGATACGTGCAAACTCATGCTTGTCTGTGAGGGGCAGTTCATTTCTGAAGAGAGCAAATGGCAACTGCCGATACAGCGCAAGCACCTGCTGGTGCAACGCAAGAGCCTCGTTGATCGATATAGGATGCTTGCTGTTGATCTTGCACAGTATTTCACGCAGAATTTGTATCGAATGGCCCCAGTCAACGCGGAATGAGTCTCCTTGATCGAAGTAACCTTCACAGTAGTTGTAATCGATCAGCAGTGGACCACTGATGGTCAAAGAGTAATTGACATCTTCCCATTGCATGTAGTTCCAGAGCTCTTTCAACTGTCTACTGGCCATCGATTTGGCCCTCACTTCAGGCCGCTTCCGATAGAAAAACTGCCTGTTTGGGTCATCAGGATTCCGGTGGATTCCCATCTGGTAGCAAAGATCCAGAGTTAACTGGAAGATAGGATACGAGTTAACCTCCTCGTTGGGGCCCTCTGAGTTTTCAAACGAGAGCACAGAGCTGCGTAGAATCACCAATGATAGTAGCGCCTGCTCTGTCCGCTTCTTTCGGAACTCTGCAAAATTCAGCAAACGCACGGCCAGCGTGCTCAGTTGACTCTGAGTGCAACTCATCTCGTACTTGAATCGACAGCGTTCACCGTTGAGTTTGGTGAACACGTTCGTGATGTAGGCGACCATGCAAATGAGGCTCACATCTGCATAGTACCAATGCTTCGGTGGCCGGTTGAACATCTTGCAAGTCGGGAACCGTTCGAAGAATAGAGCATAGATGGATTCCATGGGAATGAATCCTCGATAGAGTAAATCATTCAAACCGGTCTGGAAATACAACAGTCTCTCCTTGATAGCATCATAACTGGCAACAAGAAACTCATCGATGTAACCGCTGAGGGTATCCTCCGTATCAACGCCGTCGTAGATAGGACGGATCACATGTGAGAAGTCCGAATGCGTGCGTTTCCAAGCTCTGAGCTCCTGCACCATGTACTTTTCGAATGGCCCAAGTAGAAATCCGTAGGATGGACGGAACGAGAACAGACAGAACCTGTTCAATGGGCCTGCCCAGATTGTTCTCGATGGTTTACATGCCAATGCTGTCTTCTTCATCTCTGGTAGCTTCTGATCCAGTATGGAATCAGATGGAACAGTCCCTGATTTTAACCTCGACACTTCCTCTTGCAGTAAACGGACCTGCATTTGCAAATCAGTGTCGCACGACCTGCTGGGTAAGTCCACAGGCGTTCCAGGCCTAGAGGGCGTACCAATTAACGATTCCCGAGCCATCGTCTTGCCTTTGGGGGCGATATACTCACAACTAATACCGGCTCTTGAACAAGTGCCGCATGGATGGCCTCGATCACACTTAATCTTATGAATCCGACACTCTCTGCATACCAGGAACTTCCTGTTCCGCTTCTTCTTCACACGGGGTGCCCCACTCATCAGTTATTAAAAGACCTTGATCTATTCGGTTATGAAGAATTTAAATCCGGCTTAGGAGCGAGATGTGGGAGTTTATATGTGCCACTCGCCAGGGCTTCCTAGAATGGCAACATTGTTCGTGAAGGGGTGCATATTAACCCGTTTGTGACGTGCATACATATCTACTGGATACCAAAGGCTAGAATCGTGAAAAATATCAATACGAAGTACCGAAAGCGAGGACCCTCAAAGCAGATAGAGCTCGCTACAATTACTAGGTCGCGATCTGTTGCACCATGAGATAGTGTATGATACCTGTTTAATAAATAAGTGCTCTCAGAGCATAAATATGGTGGGCCAGAGGATGGCATGCTTAAGCGTCAGCAAGCAAGCCACTGGCACCAAACACATCTCCAGTGGAGTCCAAGGGCCAAAAAGGCGACATAATCCGGCGTTCCTTACTTAGTCGGGTCGTTACGTTGGTATCCCAGATATCCTTGTGCGCGATACTCAGGGAGCATGTCCATGTACTTGTCGGCAAGGTTACGGCACTCCTCGTAGCCGTTTGGTCCGTTAACCTTGTAACAGTTCTCCAAAGCCTTTCTGACAACTTTCACCATCTCGGTCCGCACAAACTGCTCCTTCAGCATCGACTCTTGGGCAGCCTTCAACTCCTGTGGGTTCTTGTAATCGATCGTATCAAACGACACCTCTGGCGCATGCTCGAACTTGGCTCTGGAAGTCATCGTCTCTATTGCTTGTACTATCGACCAGTTTGGATTCTTTTTACTGGCTCCGGAACCAATTTAAAATTTTGCTAGTGCAAGGATGTAAGAAATCTCTATTTACACGATGATCTGAAAAATCTCCCTTCTTAACCCTTCTTGCTTGTGATGGCTAACACTTTACTCTCTGTCAACGCACAGGTCATTGCCATTGCGCATACGGCCTGCTCGCTGAGTGCGTTCTTGGTAGCGTTTGTCGTTGCTGTCTCTCTCCACTATAAGAAGATCGTCCAGAACGAGCACTGGGGGTATCCCGACGAATGGTTTCCGAGTGTTTCGGCTACCATTGGTGACAGATACCCGGAAAGATCGATCTTCCAGATCCTTATAGCTCTCACGGCCGGTCCAAGATTCCTCTTGCTGTTCACCGACTACTTACACCTCTATAAGCCGGGCTCCAACCTACCTGTCTTTGCCCTGATCTCCGGTATTGTTCGGACCGTCAGCTGCGGAGGTTGGGTCTACGTGACTTCTACCGATGACCACGACTTCCACGACTTTGCTATGATCTCATACATTGTTCTCACGATTCCATGGGATGCGTCAATCACTCTGCTGTCTCCAAAAGGCTCCACGATCCGTAGAGAACGCAAGTGGACCGGTATTGCATTCTTTTCGTCTCTGGTGCCATTGATCTACCTGTTTATCCAACATAAAGTTCACCACGTCGCTGGAGCTTACTCATACTATGCTTACTTTGAGTGGTCCTTGATCTTCCTCGATATTCTCTTCGATGCCTGGTCCATTGTCGACTTTAAAGACTTGAAGATCCAAGTGTCACCATCTCACAATGACGACGAATACTTCGAGGCCAACTTCAAGCTGGTCGAGTCCAAAGCCACTGCTGAGACTAAGGAGAAATCGATTGATGAAAAGCTACCAGCAAAGGCCTCTGGAATCTCTCTATTGGACGGTCTCGTGGACCTGATCAACCATTTCATCTTCTGGTCGGTCGTCACCGGATTCTATGTCTGTGTGTGGTTCTTCCCACTCTGGGACCTTGGAATCACCGGATACGAAGTCACTGCCGCCTCTACACTGAGCCCATTCTTGCTCTGCATCCCTGGTATCGAGAGACTCTTCATTGCCAACCCCAAAGTGGCCCGCATTCTCTGTGCTGGCCTCGGTATCGGCTCTTACTTGCTTCCAGACCCAATGACGCGCCTGCTCACAGTTAGTGGTGGTGTCGTCTTTGGTTGCATTGCTCTTGCCGTCGAAACTTCTGCTTATGGCCGCCTCAACAATGCCGATGCCACTAGAATGTATGCGACGCTGTTTTCGCTTGGTCTCGTGCTGTCTTCTCTGCTCAAATTCGCTTTCTGGAGTGAAAACCCTATTTGGCCAACAATGAATAGTGAAACGGGTGGTTGGAACATGGTTGGACTCGTGGTGGGACTCGTTGCCGCTGCACTGACCAAACTTCCTCCAATCTCCTTGAAAAGAGAAGAGCCTGCCACCAAGACGGCATCCTTCGCTCTGTCATCGATTGGATTCGGTGCACTCTTCTTCTCACTGCTAGCCATGATGACTGACACCTCGACGATAATCCTCTGGACCTGGGATGGTTATCCAGTCCACGGTCCAACACCCGTTCCTTACGGTGCCGTGTCGCTCGCCATTCAATGCTTGGGAGCCTACCTTGGCTTCTCACTTAGCAGCAAGAAGTTCTTAAAAATTGTCACCGTTCTCGGTGTCATTGGAGCCGTGTTCCTTTACAAGTTCCGCGGCTGGCCTGGCTACATTGGTGGCCTACTGTACATTACCTGGATCAGCGCCATGGTCCCAGTCTGCTTCTCGCAGATCTCGCTCTTCCACAGGCACACAGGATCTGCCTTTGGTATCTCTTTCCTCGTGGCACTCATAATCTCTCTGATGAGTATCTGGGTCGTCGCCTACGCTTTCGTTCCATACGGACCTCTTCTCAGGGAGAGGACCGACATTGTTCTGGGAACATCTGTCGTGTGTATTCTGGCTCTGCTTTACAACTACACGATCCCTGCCCTCAGTGTCAACAGGGTCAAACCTTCACTGCGGAAGATCGGTAACATCTGTCTTCTCTTTGCCCTTGCAGGAGCCATCGTCGGTGTCGAGAGAATCCCTAAGGAGAAGCCTCAGCCATACCACCCAGACTCGCGCCTTCTTACCACAGGTATCTGGACGATCCACTTCGGACTTGACAACGATATGTGGACTTCTGAGCACAGAATGAGAGACGCTGTGAGAGACTTGGAGTTGGACGTTTTCGGTCTGCTCGAATCCGACACCGAGCGGATCGTCATGGGTAACCGTGATTTGACTGAGCGTCTTGCCGAAGAGTTGAACATGTATGCGGACTACGGTCCTGGTCCAAACCAGCATACATGGGGTTGTGCTCTGCTGTCCAAGTTCCCTATCATGAACTCCACACACTACTTGATGCCATCGCCTGTTGGTGAACTGGCTTGCGCCATCCACGCCACACTTGACTGCTACGGTACACCAGTGGATGTTGTCGTCTTCCACTCCGGTCAAGAGGAAGATGTGGAAGACCGCAGACAACAGACTGCAAAGCTCGCAGAGATTATGGGATCCAGCGACAGACCAATGGTGCTTCTGAGCTACCTGGTGACGAAACCTCTCGAAGGAAATTATAACACTCACGTCAGCGATATATCTGGTATGCACGATATCGATGCCACCGACGATGACCGCTGGTGTGAGTACATCCTGTACAAGCACATGCGCCGTTCAGGATATGCAAGGATCAGTCGTGGAACCATCACTGACACCGAGATCCAGTCCGGCAAGTTTGTGATCCCAGAGCCTGGCCAAGAGGACAACTCGTACTCTCAAAAGATCATCGACGAGTCCAATGTGCCAGAAGACATGAGATATCCATCCATGTTCTACGGAGAAGGTGTCCGCGGTCACCATTTCCACGTGTTTGACGAGCCTAGATATTTCCTTTAGATCTAATGAAATCAACTTTTCCCCAAATTTCCTAATTGGGAAGCCAGCCACCTCCCGGTAATATATTAACATGCCCAACTATTTGACTTTTCCCCCAGACAACATGTCTGATACAGATTCATTGAGTGACGACTTTGTCATAAAGAGCCCAACAAAGATCCCAGAGTTCGGATTGGTGCCTCGCAAGTCGATGCTCATCACCAAATCAGATGCATGGGAGAGAATTCCAAAGAAATCCGCTTATCGACAACTTGCACCGAGTAAATCGTCTGGATCTACACATAGCAGCCAGTACAGCTCAGAGGCTCCAAGAAGTTTGGATCCATCGATCTTAATGAATGATGTGAACCCGACAGGAAGCTTGGACAGTACAGAGAAGGTGCCGGATGCCTTAGTTGCGGCCCCAGTGGACGATCTTAGCACTGTTGAGAGAGAGGAGGCTTGCTCAAGACACAGTACTTCCACTGCAGAGTACGTTAGCATTACTGAGTCCACCAATTCAGTGGAGAGAGATGATTTGATGTCGATTCCTGCCACCGAGTCAGGAATGAGACCTACGATTCAGTCGATGAGAGAGGCCTTGATTAGACCTAGGAACGAGACTAAAGAGCCAGTGAAGGAGGTGCCAGCAAAGGAGGTCCATGCTAAGGATGTCCTACAAAAGGAACAGCCTATCAAGATTAAACCAGCTTTAACGAAGAGCTGGAACGAGCCGGCACAGATGAAAGAGTCGGAAACGATCGCACCAGTTAAGAAGACAGAAACGATCATTCCGACTCCAGTGCTAGAAATGACTACACCTCAAGTTGTGGAGTCATCAACTGCTCGTTCAGAGGAGCCAGTCATTGAATCAGTGCAAGTGGTTGCAGATCATAGTGACAACGACCCCGAACTGGAAATATTTGAGATAGAGGAAGAAACCAGTGGGGTCAAGCCAGAGCACGATGCGGTGAAGCCCGAAGCCGTTGAGATCGAGGCTGCCAAAGCCAAACCAGAGACTGCAGAGGCTAAACCTTACAGACAGGTGGTCAGATCGATGATCATCCCAATGCCGATCAAGCCACTTCCAAAGAGAGTGAAGAAGACCAAGAAGGCCAAAGTTGCACCAACATCTGAGGAGAACATGATGATGGCCTTAAACAGAGCAGGCCAACATTCCAGGAAGAATTCAAGCACACCATTGAAACGAACCAATGCCATCAAGCGCAAGACGGGTTGGTTCACGGAACACCTCAAGGATATCTTACGCAAGCTGAAGACGAGAAGTCAGACGAGTTGGAGAGTGGTCAAAGGCAAAGGAAGCAAACTGTTCAAGTTCAAGCGCAGAAATAGACAGAGGTCCAGAAGCCCATCGTGGAACCAGCCTTCTACAACCAGCTTTAAGAGTGAGAGCAAGTATCCACTGTCTGAGAAGTACATTCTCCAAAACGCACAGAACCAAATACCTCCTCCTTACAAGTTGAACAGCACTCCACAGATGATCAAGCCTAGCGAAAATGTCCAGGTGACCCGCAACGATACTATAGTGATCAAGTCCTTGGACTTTGAGGATCCATTGACCGAGCAAGATTTGGAGTCCGTGGCACCACTGTGGGACCACTACTTGAAAGCAGTGGTTGCCAAACGCATCGCCATGAACTTGGAACTGGCTATGAATCTACGGAGACAGGAGACAATGTCGACGAACCGTTCGATCAATGCCAAGGAAACTCTACTCACGAGCTATGTGCAAAATTCAGATGCCAGCTCAACAGAGTCATTATCTACGCTGGATTCGTTTGCCAAGACTGACATTGTTGAGTCCGAATCCGAATCCGAGCCCGAACTTGAAGCGGAAGGCTCCGACAACGATGAAAATAATTCTATGGTGCAATTGGTGAGTCTGTCCGAGCATTTACAGCCAATTTTCAGCTCCGTGCCGCCAAGTAGAAACAGCACGAAATGCTCTCTACAATTTGGCAAACCATCTCGGACTTCCACGGATATGCTCGGCTTTAACGTTGGCAAGCCATTACCAGCCTGCCCTGAGTCGATCGTGGAAGGCGATGATTTCGACCTTTCCTTCGTTCCGGCATATCTACTTCGGCCTTCTTGAAGTTTCCGCCGAGGGCACATATGCAGCTAGTCCGGAGTTTAAATATTTTCCGGCGCTAACCAGGCGTATATCCGTTGGTAGGTTTGTTATATATATATAAAGTACAATCGCATCTATTGATCAGTCATTAATGATGAGCGCGTGAGACCAATTGATGACAAGGGTTCGAAAGAGCTTTGTCAAGGAGTCAAAAGCAGTACAGACAGGTTACAATTCGAAGTTGATTCAAGGACTAGATCAAAAATGCCCAAGGTGTGAAGGGAGATGCTCTAAGTTGGAAGATGAGCTTAGATCACTGTCACCACGGAAGAGGAAGTCTTACAAGAGACATCGCCATTCCATTATTTCCAATCAGGTGATGTCCTGTTCGGATAGTTGGACATCCTCCATCTCCAGTGAGGATTCTTCTGCCACGACATATTTTGCTGAGGATGATGACCCCAATTACACAAATATGGTATTACATCTCAACGAATGCCTCTCAGCATCATCAGAACTCAGCTTGGAGTCCACAGAGCACTTTACTGATGCCAAGGAAAGTTTACATGACGAATTGGACGAGGTAAGTCAGGATTACACGCTGGTCTTAGATGACCATATCTTCCCTGGAGCGGTCTAGGGAATACTTATCTAGGATATGGCTACTGGTATTAGTAATAATATGATAATAATGCATTATGAAACGTAACAGATGAGATCACATGAACTCTTCGTCGACAACGTCTTCAAGCTGTGGGCTGCGAAGGCTTGAAGTGACGGATCCAGCATCACTCGTCTCCTCCTCGTTGGCGTTCTCGATCTCATCCTGCTCATTGAAGCCAGGTGGGTAGGCACTCTTTCTAGAAGTGGTTTCGTAGTTCTTGAGAAGATCGGCAGCAGGAGCAGGAGTGACAGGAGAGGAAGGGGCGGTATTGGAAGTAGTGATAGACACATCGGCTTCCTCTGCAAAGCTGATAGGAATGTTAACTCTCTTTGGAGCAGGAGCAGGAACTGGAGCTTGCTTCTCTGGAACTGGAGCAGGTGTTGCAGCAACAGTTGGCTTTGGGGCAGCAGTTGGCTTTGGAGCAGTCTGCTTAGGCTTGTTCTGAACAATGTTCACCTTGATATTGAATCCATTGTCAGACTCGTCTTCGGTCTGGTTCTTTGAAGACACGGGAGCAACGGGAGCAGCTGGGGCGACAACAGGAGCTGCTGGAGCAGCAACAGGAGCAGCAACAGCCTCTTGCTTCTTCACCTTGACAGGGGTAGAAGGCTGAGACTCACCAAGAGCTCTTGGAATGATAACAAGCAGACAGTATCCATAATCCATCAGCTTGTAATCGACCTGGTCACTGGCATCAGATGGGAGTCTAAAGGTCTCAAAGTAGGAATCACTGTGGGACTTCACAGACAAAGTGTGGTTGGAGTTTCTCAACTGATAGTTGTGGAATGGGTGAACATAGTCACCGGCAGGTCCGTCAGCGTTCTGCTTCTGAAGAATCAGATAGTAGTTGTGAGGGTCCTGATCGAAGCGGGCAACAGGTCTGTTGAGAGCTGCCATACGCTCCTTCATCTTTTGTTGTGCCTGGCAATGGAACCGTTCAAGGTTCATTGGAATGCACACAGGTTGGTTGTAATTGAAGTTAGAGAAGAACATTTGGTTGATATTAATGAGAGACACCTTCGAGGGGGCGGCGCCGCCTTATATTATATTTTTCCAATCCTACTAGATTTTTCTGGGCTCGTATGGAAAAGGCAAATATTGGGTTATCGAAATCTGTGGAACCGTTATCAGTATAGATTAGATTGGATTAGATTGGAGGTGGATTGGACGGGATTTGGGGGCGGTGGAAAGCGATTAGATGCAATTGAAAGCGAGTGGATGTAATTGAGAGATAGAAGTATTCTATTACTCTGCTATATACATGCTAACTATAAATAAATGAGGCATTCGAGTAAAGACTCAGCATCGGGTTCTCACCAGACTTGGTAGTAGTGGACTTGACATCTCCCCAGGTCTTCAAAAACTCCTCGTGTGTTGTGGTGTTGCTGATCTTGCCGACTAATTGCGTGTAAAGACTGTTGATAACTGCGAAATCCGTCGGGAACATGATATCAAAAAATCCTTGATCCACCATATAAGAGTCGACATTGACCATATTATCCCTGTACATGGTCTGGACCACGGGCGAATTGTATCCGTTGATAGTCTTTTCCAGTTGTGAGAAGTCAGATGCAAGCAGTTGGTGGTTGGGGAAGTATCTCTTGAGGATTTCGAACACTTTCAATAGCCTCGTTGGAATGTATTCAGGGTCAGTGAGTCTGTTCCGGAGCGGGTTGAAAGATTCCCTGGCCTGCTTAATGATACCAAACTCGTTGATAGGATGCTCGGGAAGCTTGTGGATCGGATATCCGCTGGCTTCGCGCAGCTGTAAGTAGTGGACGGTCCAGTCATCCAATTCCGGAGAGTAGAACTCCTTGAAGTCGTTGTGCTCGTCCACCACCACGTAGCCCTGGTACGGTTGGTTGGTGTCGATATCGTAGCGAACAACATCATGAGAGAGATTATCAAACACCTCCAACGCAATAAAGAAACACGGTTCCAAGACGGGTTCGTTCCACTCCAGAATAGACTTGTTAATGACCTCCACTTTGTCCATATGACGACTGAGTCTCGAGTTTTGCCTGTTGAAAAGCTTTGACGAGATCTCGATGATCCGATATTTGGTCCGTGCATACACTTCCGGCTCGTTCTTTTCCAAGTAGTCCAGGATATTCAACATGAGAGTACCGTTACCGGCACCCACCTCGTATATAACGAGATCGTTGTACGGATACTGATTCAACTTGTAGTTGGCCAGAATGTACCGACCGAGCGCCTCGCCGTAGTACGGCTGGAATAACTCTGTAGGAGTATGCCACAATTGTAATGAGGGTTTCTGCAATGGTGTCTTGCCGTCTTTCACCTCTTCCTCTGTCGACTTGGGCTTGACCGTTTGCTGTGTCTTGATACCTTCCCTCTTCCGTTGCTTATCATATCTGTCGTACTCTTGCAACCAGTGGTCCATGAAATCGTCCTGCCCTTTCAACTCGTTATAGTTGAAAGCCTGATCTGGTTGGAAGATAACCACCTCTCTAGAGAAGTAGCCGTAGCTTGGATTGTACAGAGAGTCCTCGATAAAGTCAGACGTCAACATCTTGACTCCTCGAGGTCTCTTGGTCCGCTTTGCCAGCCTCGTACTGTTAGTTAGAGGGTAAGAGTCAAACAGCCTCCTGTTTTCACTCCAATCCATCGAAGCCATGCCTCCTTTCTGGAACAGGAACTTGACAGGGTTTGAGAACGACTTGGGTTCTGGCTTCAGGTCCTCCGCTGTCGGTAGGCGATATTGCATCATATATGGAAGAACTGAGTAATCGTGGACATACGCATTCTTCTTAGAACCTGTTGTACGTTTCTTCAACGCTGCTCCAAGCTGTCGTCCCGTCGAGATGCCTCTTACTTGTCTGAGCATCGTTGACGTCAAGAGTACAACTCTAAACACTGCCCTGAAATTTTTTTATCCTCTTAGAACTACCCTTGATCAACTACCATGGGTGTCCCATCCTTATTCCGATGGCTATCCAGGAAGTATCCGAAGATCATTTCTCCCGTTTTGGAAGATGATCCAGAGCCCATTGGTGGAATCGAACAGCCTGTTGATTACGCTGCTCCTAATCCAAACGGTGAGCTCGACAACTTGTACCTCGATATGAACGGAATTGTGCACCCCTGCTCGCATCCGGAGAACAAACCGCCCCCAGAGAACGAAGCAGAGATGATGCTGGCAGTGTTCGAGTATACTGAGAGAGTTTTGAATATGGCTCGTCCTAGGAAACTGCTCATGATTGCCGTCGATGGTGTTGCTCCAAGAGCCAAGATGAACCAGCAACGGTCTAGACGGTTCAGATCTGCTCGCGATGCCAAGATCGCCGACGAGGCCAAGGCCAGAGAACTTGACGAGATGGAGGCACACGGACAGAAGATCGACGAGGCTGTCAAGAATAAGAAAACCTGGGATTCCAATGCTATTACTCCAGGTACTCCATTCATGGACATCCTTGCAGAATCTCTCCGGTACTGGGTGGCTTACAAGCTGGCAACAGACCCTGGTTGGGCTTCTTTGCAAGTGATTATCAGCGATGCATCGGTTCCTGGTGAAGGTGAGCATAAGCTCATGAACTTCATTCGGTCTCAAAGGTCCGACCCTGAATGGAACCCAAACACTACGCACTGTATCTATGGACTGGATGCCGATCTGATCTTCTTGTCGTTGGCCACTCACGAGCCTCATTTCAGAGTTCTCAGAGAAGATGTCTATGCGAAGGACCAATTCCAAAAGAAGATGCGAGCAGCAGACCAGGTTCACTTAGATGATAACACCAAATCCCAGATAGAGCGCACCGAGAGGAAAAAACCATTCATCTGGTTGCATATCGGTATACTCAGGGAGTATCTTGAAGTGGAACTGTCTGCAACACGAAGAAACTTCGAGTTCAATCTTGAACGGGCCATCGATGACTGGGTGTTCCTGTGTTTCTTCTGTGGTAACGATTTCTTACCACATCTGCCATGCTTGGACGTCCGTGACAGTAGTATTGACACATTGGTGACAATATGGAAGCGGATTATGCCACAAATGAAAGGCTATATGACATGCGATGGTAGCCTTGACCTAGGAGGTGTTGAAATGCTTCTAACCGAGCTGGGTATGATGGAGGATAACATCTTCAGACGCAGACACGAAGGTGACCAGAGACGTATTGATAACAACAAGCGTCGCAAGATGGAGAGGCAACAGCAGCAGGTCTCACACAATAAGTTGCTCAAGACTGTCTCCAATGGTAAGGATAATGCCCCTCTGATGCCAACTCAAAACATGACATTGACAAGTCTTACGAGCGGTGCCACTGCTGGCGGGCTTCAAATGACCAACAGCGAGATTGTTAACAATATCTCGGCAATTTCACAGGCTAATACTGCCAATAAGAGCGTCGCAGAGATTCTAAAGCAGCAGATGGCCCAAGAGAGCTCTGAGACGTCGTCGCAGGCTTTGTCTTCGGTCGACGACATCGATGTCGCCGAACCTGAGAATAAACGGCCGGCAGAGGTGGCGTTCGACGAAGATTTGGCTCCTGATGCTTTGATAGATAACAACGATGAGGCTATCCGGATGTGGGAAGTCGGCTATCAGGACAGATACTACGAGACCAAGTTTCACACGACGGATCCCGAAGAGCTGAAGCGGATTAAGCGCGATATGGTGTGTTGCTATGTTGAAGGCATCTCGTGGGTTCTTCTTTACTACTACCAAGGTTGTCCATCCTGGAACTGGTACTATCCATACCATTATGCTCCATTTGCTGCCGATTTCGTCGACCTTAAAGAGATCACAGTTGAGTTCGACGAAGGTACACCATTCAGACCGTTCGAGCAACTTATGAGTGTGTTACCAGCAGCTTCTCAGGTCAACTTACCTGAAGTTTTCCGCCCATTGATGTGCGAACCTGCCTCCGAGATCATCGACTTCTACCCAGAACACTTCCGTATTGATATGAACGGAGCCAAGATGGCATGGCAAGGAATTTCCATGCTGCCTTTCATCGACGAAAAAAGGTTGCTCAGAGCTGTTCGAGCCAAATACGACCAGCTTACTGAAGCCGAAGTCGACAGAAACACTCTCAAGCACGAGATTCTCTTAGTGGGCCGCAAGAACAAGCACTTTGCTAAATTCCAACAGCTTTATCAGAACCAGGGAGTTCTCAAATTCCATGGGCATCGCACTGGACTTGCTGGCACCGCCTCAGTCTCTCCTGAGTATAATTCGGAAGACTCCAAGCCTTTCCCATTAGAAGGTGCCGACCCAGGAGACTATGGCGACGTCCCATGCTCGTCCTACGCTTTGGTGAGGTATGCAATGCCTCCAAAGGTCTTGGGTAAGGCAATGATCTTGAACGGTTATATTTCTCATTTGAGAATCCTCACAGAGCAAGATAAGCAGCAGACACGCAATCCGCACCAACGATTCCCAAGAGGAAGGTTCGAGGTTACCAACGAGATCGACTACAGTCAGTACGTGGGTAAGCACGGAAACTCTCAGTACGGTCCGCACCGTGGTGGATACAAGGCTTTCCTGGAGGTGTACCGTTATGATTCAGACAAGTACCAACAAACGCAGCAGTTCAATAGGTACAACAGCCAACAACGCGACTTCCAGCGTCAAGGCTACCAAAATGGAGGCTACCAAAATGGAGGCCGTGGATACCAGAACCAGGGATATCAAGGCAATGGAGGATACCAAGGCAATAATGGCTACGGTCAATCTCGAGGTGGATATCAGAGCCGTGGCGGCGCTGGAGGACGCGGTAACTACCAGGGAGGATATGGACGTAACCACGGAGGATATCAAGGAGGAAACCAGAACCAGAGCCAAGGATACCAAAGCCAGAACTACCAAGGCAACAACAGATATCAGGACAGAAGATATTAATGACAGTATATAATGAGGGCCTCAAATCCCCATTCGCGCTTTAATAGATGAACACTTTATTTTTCCTTCCTCTATTTACACAATGCCCTATCGTGGGAGGATCCCATTAAGGGATAAAACGAGGGAGCTAGAGAACCGGCCGGCCCGGTCTTTGTTCAAGAAGGATCTCTTTGCTAAGCGACGAGTGCGTCCGGTCAGTAAAGTGGCGTCGTTCTTGAAATTATTCACATCCAAACCAGCACCACCAAAGAACAAGGCTACAGCAAAGCCGCTGACTCAGATCATACAGAAGATAGACGAAGAGTTGGGCAGAACAGACGGTTCGATCGGTGGAACTAGGAGACGAAGAGCTGGGGTGTTGACGGGGCAAGTTGAGGCGGCCATTGATCGCGTGGGCACTCTAGATGCCGTTCTCAAGTACAATACACCTATAGAGGTTGTTGATTCGATCCCGGACGATTGCGACGTGGTAGAGGCCTCAGAGAAAGTGGGCGAACGCTTTCAGCTAGTGAAGCTCAAGGGAGAATGGGTTGGATTGCTGGGATTCCAATCAACATGGATCGATCTGAAGAAAGGTGACCGGATCCGACTAGGCAACGACTATTACACGATAGAGATGAAGGGCAAGGAAATGAACTGCTACTATCGATGGCACAAGTTGTGTAAGCGTGCCACTAGAACGGACTAACTCCGATATTGCATTACTAATAGATGGCATTACTAATAGATGGCATTACTAATAGATGTTCTAAATACAGGATGATTAAAAGATGCAAAGGGTCACTGGACTGGGTCCAACATATGACGGATATTCAGATGTTGTGTGCCATCTGGGTCGCACCGTTCCAATATGGCTTGAACGTAGCGAGACTCTTCAGCGAGATCGAAATCTCTAGCTAGAGCCAGTAGTGGATAGTACGAGTTGACGAACTCGTAGCTCGAAGGGCCATCCCCTTTCACTGCCAAGAGACGCAGGTATGCCTTGACAACATCTATATCTTGGCGTTTGAGCGCATTGTCGACGATTTTCTTCGCATACATCCAGTTGTGTCTGTTAGCATAGACGGTCAAGCAGAGAAGATCGATCTCCTTTTGGAACCCATCGTCTATATTATGACCAGTCAACGATAGAGAGATCTGGTAGAACTTGTGAATGATAGGACTGTAAGTGAAGATCTCTGGATATGCACCAAAGTCGTTGCGAGGCATCGACTGGATCTTATCGAGGGTGACGAACTTGTCGTTACCACACTGGGATCCAGCAAGAACCAACAGAGGCAGAATACGTTTGACGGTCTCCTTCGACATGTCAGGTGCGTACCTCTTGAGAATGTAGTTGATATAATGGAACCGTTTCTCGTAGACGTCGATATCCCGAGTAAGTCCGTTATGGAACTCCTGCGATTGCAAAAGCAGATCAATGTACTGATACAGTTCAGTGGCTCCAAGAGGTTTGCCATTAGCCTGAATGGCATCAAAATGGTCCTGAATCCGCACAAGTGGCATCTGTGAAGGCTCTTGTAAGTGCTGGGTTTTGAGCTGATCGAACGTTTGGACTGTGCGCAGAGTCCGTTCCGTATGGAAGTACCTCAGACCTGCAAATATATCATCAGTATGATTGGACTGCGGCCTTCTCTCGTAAGGAGACTTGTCCTTGGCCCAGAGGTGTTCGAGGTTCAAATCGTGCCGCCTTTGCTCGGTCAACATGTGAACGTAGATTCCATCGAGCTTGCAATCTGTCATGACCCAAGTGTTTGGCGAAGCACCATAGTCAAATTTAGCATACTGTGGTGCACCTTTGCCCTTCCGGCGGAGCCGTCTGCGGAATTTGGCAGCATCATTCGATGATTCTAGTCCTTCAGTGATTGGAAGCTCGTGAAGAGTATGTTTGACGTAGTAATCGAGCTGCTCTGACGCTTTTTGAAGGTGCTTGATACTTTTACCGGTACCGATAACCATGTAGGTAGCCAAGTCGACTGCACCTTCGTTGGCATCGGCGTTGTCTCGAAGATCAAACACCTGAATATCGTCGATGCCCAGCTTGGTAGCAAGTAGGTTGACGATCTCCTTCAAATTCTCGGGACTATCAGTTGGCAGAGTAGGTATGACGATCTGTTTCAACGGAGAACTGACTTTCGGCGACTCTTCCGGTCTCAGATACCACGGCTGGTTGTGAGTTGGAGCAGACGTGTGGAGAACTCTGACAGAGACCAAATTGCGCTTGATGTGTTCTGGATGGAGAAACAAGCCGCTTATTGGCTTGGAACCGGTCAATAATGTACCAGCATAGTTGGCTCTATCGAATACAACCCGATAAGCACAGCAAGTAGGCCTCGTAGTGCCCAGTTGTAAAGATCGAACGAACATGAACGTAGCGTCTTGGGAACAAAAATTTTAGCCCTTGAGCAATGTCTAGTCAAGGCTCAGCAGCTGCGGCAAATGGCCAAACGGGCACTTTGCACTTGCTGAATCCGATGCCTGTCAATCTGAACGATTTCACTGATTCGATCAGCGTGAACGGGACAACCGCAGGAGCGAAGCCACACAACTGGTGCCAAAATTGTATCATAGGAGATCCCACAATCGTCAGTGGCAACAACAACGCAAGGTATACACTGTGGACGATCGAGTTCCAAACTGAGAGGGGCAACCGAGTTCATACGAGGCGGCGGTACAACGATTTTGTTGCCTTGAGACGGATATTGGTCGATAAGCACGGGAAGGAAACATATATCATGAAGCTACCAAGGAAAACCTACTTCCTACAGGACAGGTTCCAGCCAGAGTTCTTAGAGGAGAGGCGTAGAGGCCTTGAATATTGGTTGAACAGTGTGGTTTTGAATCCTGTATTGGGAGGAACTGCAGAGGTGAAGCAATTTGTGCTTCAAAGGAGAGATCGGTCCAAGCATTGAGCTGGGACCCCTAATCGGACCAACTCCGTCCAGAGACGACCAGAGACGGCCTAGGACCGTTTCTGACACCAGCAATATCCAGTCACCAGCATATCTCAACACTCGCATGCCATTCTGTCACATCCTCCGTCTCATTTGCATATCATTCGACTCTAGAACGCTACATCATTAATAACAATCCTGATTATTAAGTACCGATTACCAATCGAGTTAATCTACCCACAAAATTATACTGGGCCGGCTGGACTCACCTAGGAAATTATTAATCGGTGGGTGTACCGGGCTGAAAAAAAAAGTGGTATATATAGCAGAGTTCCAGCGCACGTAGGATTCTTTGGATGAGATCAATCCTCAGAAGCAGATTACCTCAATTAAGAAGAATGACTCACAACAAGGTTACCATTATAGGCTCCGGCCCTGCTGCCCACACTGCGGCCATCTACTTGGCCCGTGCCGAGATTAAGCCCGTCCTTTACGAGGGAATGATGGCCAACGGTATTGCACCAGGTGGACAGCTTACGACCACGACCGAGATCGAGAACTTCCCTGGATTTCCTGAGGGATTGATGGGTTCGGAGCTTATGGACCGGATGAAGGCACAATCGTTGAAATTCGGCACCGAGATCATCACCGAGACCGTGTCGAAGGTGGACTTCTCCAGCAAACCGTTCAAGCTGTGGACCGAGTTCAACGAGGACGCTGAGCCGATCACAACCGATGCTGTGGTTATCGCCACTGGTGCTTCCGCCAAGAGACTACACTTGCCAGGAGAGGACACTTACTGGCAACAGGGAATCTCCGCATGCGCCGTCTGCGATGGTGCTGTGCCAATCTTTAGAAACAAGCCGCTCGCTGTCATCGGAGGTGGAGACTCTGCCTGCGAAGAGGCTCTGTTCCTCACCAAGTACGGTTCCAAGGTTTACATGATCGTTAGAAAGGACTACCTGCGTGCCTCCAAGGTGATGCAGAAGCGTGTCCAGAACAACCCAAAGATGGAGGTCGTCTACAACACGGTCACTCTCGAAGCCAAGGGTGATGGTAAGTTCCTCAACGCCATCTCTGTCAAGAACGTCAAGACCGACGAGGTCTCTGACTTGCCTGTCAATGGTCTCTTCTACGCTATCGGACATACTCCAGCTACCAGTGTCTTCAAGGACCAGCTCGACACCGATGAGGTCGGTTACATCAAGACCGTCCCAGGTAGTACCGCCACGTCTGTTCCAGGTGTGTTTGCTGCAGGTGATGTTCAGGATAAGAAGTACAGACAGGCTATTACTTCTGCCGGTACCGGTTGCATGGCTGGACTTGATGCCGAGCACTACATTGCTGAGCTTGAAGGCTAATATATACATGAATCGCTACTCTAAACTGTGTAGATCACTCTCTCCTCAAGAACGCCTGGTATGCCTGTGCTGGGATCTTCACACGCCCTGTAGCCTTTAACAGCTTCTTTCCCTCCTTCTGCCGTGCCAGCAGCTTCTTACGCCGACTCACATCTGATGCATGTAATTTAGCCAGAACGTCCTTGCGCCTGGCCTGGATCGTTTCACGAGCAACTATACGGCCTCCAGCCCGTGCCTGAATGGCAACCTCAAACTGCTGGATCCGCAAGAACTGCTTTAACCGCTTGGCAAACTCCTTGGCATTCTTGTCGATCTGTGAACGGTGCAGCACCATAGACAATGCATCCACACTGGCCCCATTCACCAACATCTCAAGCTTGCACACATCCGATGGCTTATAGCCTGCATCTTCATAGTCCAATGAAGCATATCCTTTGGTAGCACCTTTGAGCTTTCCGAAGAAGTCGTCGATCAACTGTGCCGTAGGTAGCAGATACTTGAGAAGAACCTGGCCGTTGCTTAGGTACTGGATATCCACCTGCTCTCCTCTGTTGGCATTGCAAAGACTCATCACAGTTCCCACGTAATTTCCGGGGAACGACATAGTTGCTTCCACGTACGGCTCGCTGAAGTAAGCGACCGGCCCAGTGTTGGCAGAATCCGGGAAATCGTCTGGGTTGGACACAATCTCGCTGTGGCCGTCCTTATAATGGACCTGGTATGGCACTGTAGGGGCAGTAATGATCAGATTTTTCCCATACTCCTGCTGCAACCGGTCTTTAAAGATCGAAGCATGCAACGAACCCAAGAATCCCAATCTCCAACCTTGGCCGAGAGCGTTGGACGTCGTCCTTTGCAAAGTGACCGATCTATCGTTCAAGAACAGATGCTCCATACTCTCCTCCATCTGTTTGAACTCTGTTCCCTCCACAGGGAATGCTCCCACAAACACCATCGGCTTGGGTTGCTCGAAACCTTCCAACGGCTCAACGGTGGTTCCAGTCATGAACAGCGTGTCTCCAACATACACATCGTTTGGGTCCTTGAGACCCGGAATAATGTATGCAACTTGTCCTGCAACAAGTTTCGGGAATGGATGTCTGTCTGGATACATGATTCCGACCTCTTTGACCTCGAACTTGTCATGAGTTTGGAACGATTGAATCTTGCAACCTTTCTTGACAGATCCGTCCACCATATGAATGAGCATGATCACTCCAAGGTACGGATCATACCAAGAGTCAACAATCTGAGCTCGGAAAGGCTTGTCAGGATCACACTTGCCAACTGGAGACGGTATATCCTCGATAACTCGTGGTAATATGTACTCGACATTCAATCCACTTTTGGCACTCACATGAACCACCTCGTTTCTGGGCAGCTCGAATGTGGACTCGATCTCCTCTTCAATACGAGGAACATCTGCAGTATCCAGATCGATCTTATTGATCACAGGAATCAGCTTCATATCCATCGAGTACGCCAAATAGAAGTTGACCACTGTCTGGGCCTTGACGCCTTCAGCCGCATCCACCAGCAACAGGGCGCCCTGACACGATGCAAACGACCGACTCACTTCCAATCGGAAGTCAACATGTCCTGGAGAGTCCACCAAGTGTAGTAAATAGTCCTCTCCCCGGTAGTGGTATATCATAGAAACCGTCTGCGCTTTCACGGTGATTCCACGTTCTTTCTCCACGTCCAACTTGTCCAGAATCTGCCTGTTTGGTTCGTTGGGATCCACCACACCAGTTGTCTCCAGCAGCCGGTCACTCAGGGTGCTCTTCCCATGATCCACGTGAGAAGTTATGATGAAATTTCGATAGTTCTTTAAAGGTACCTTGCCCATCCTTTCTGCTAGTAGCTCGTCGGAGTCCATTTTGCAAGGATTGTTCGTTTTATCCACTGGATACTTGAGATACCCTTTATACTCATGGGATCCCGGTGTCTGTGAGAGCCATCGTCGACTGACCCAGTTTGGACTTGCAGAAGTCGCTCTATAGCCAGAAACCCGTCCTAAGCTCGAAACGAGCCTTCGTAACATGTCTGGTGAAAAATTCACCTTACTAGTGTAGATGTAGATCTATATTACAATATCTAGGAAAGCGTTCACTTCTTGGCCTTAGGCTTGGCGGCCTTCTTTGCAGTCTTCTTTGCAACCTTCTTTGGCGGTTCCTCCTTCTCGGGTTCTGTCTCCTTCACTTCTGGCTCCGATTTAGTCTCTTTAGGCTTGGCGTCGTGCTTCAGTATAACTATGACAGAATCGCCTCTAAGGAACATCTTGGACACAAACCGTTCTCTGTGGATCTTCTTCTTGTGATCTGTTGGTGAGGACTCCTGCCAGAACTCTTTCACGTTCTCTAGAACCATGTTACAATGCCTATCGAAGGCTTTAGCGTGTGCAATCAGCTTGTGATTGTTGCGCAGAGAAATTAGCACCGCGCTGTTCTTCTGGACCGCCTGGGTCAATACACGCATGGGTCCGTGTTCAAACTCGTAATCCTCGAGGTCCTGCAACTCCTTTTCAGACATTTCTGCCCTCTGCTTAGTGAGTACCCCAGACATGATGTGAGGGAAAAGATTGATGTTTGAATTTAATTTTTTGCTTGTTGATATAACGTCACCCTTGGCTCATGCTACTGGCAAGAATACGAACATCGAGGTCGTGGAACGTGCTGGCCACGAGAAGTTACAAGTATCAAGCTGGTAGCGCACTTTCCACTGACACGGGATCCAACATCGCCAATGCAATCAGCGAGATTAACAACGAGAACGCCTTCAAGTTCCTCAGAGACTCGTCCACTCCACACCACGACATGTTTAACATCGAAAACTACGAGAAGAAGATCCCTGCTACAGAGGAGACGGAATCGGATGCGCTCAAGAGACGCGCGTACGAATCAGCGGCGAAATTGGCTGATAGCAAAGTGATGGTCGACTCGTTCTTCAATAGCAATACGATGGTGGAAGAGTTGAAGAAGGGCGGGTTCACCGACCCTCAGGCAGATATCATAATGAGTGTGGCCAGAGAGGCATTGTTGCATAGACTGAACTGGGTGCAGTCGGAATTGGCGCCTAAAGTGGACATGGAAAACGAGGAGTATCTTTTCCAGGCGGCACACAACGAGTTGCTCGTGGAAGTGACTAACGAGCGCGAGATTGCGCTAATGAACTTGCAGAACTCATCGGTCATCTTGAAGCGCAAGTTCAACAACTTGGAGGATGAGACGAGTACGAAGATCAAGTTGAACGGAGACACGATAACGATGGAGCTGAGCCAGTTCAAGCACGAGAACAACTTGCAACAGCGAGAGTTGGAGATTAAAAACACCGACTTGAAGAACCGAATTGTGAGTGAACTGATGTCCGGGCTTCGTTCCAACATTGAACAGTTCCGTTGGCAGCTGACCCGTTCTGGAATCTTTGCTATAATGTTGATGGCAGGCTCCATCATAGGAGGTTGGGGTCTGATTCAATCGAAGAAAGACGCGGCAGAGGAGGAAGAGAAGCCTAAACCACAGCTCGTGGCAAGTAATGGGCCTGCTGACGAGGAGAGCCACGACTACGAGGCTGATTGGGATGAAACTGTCGAGATACCAACGAGGCAGTAATAAGGATTGTAATAATAAATGGATTAAATGGATTCACCTAGTATTTACAACTTAGACCGGCGGTGGTTCTTGATCATTTCCGCAAACGCTTTCTGGGGATCATTAGCAGTCCAATGGTCGAGTCCGCGCATAGTCTCCTGCACCAGCTGTGCTTCCACGTTGCGTCTAAACTGATACTTGATGAGTTTCTTGTTCTCGATCAGTGTACCAGGATCCAATCCTTTCAACTGGACGGTCAGCGTCTCCACAATGGCATCGTTGAACGTTGTAGTATTGTGGTAGAAGTATGCCTTATTGATGAGACCTAGTCGAAGCATCTCTTTACACTTGAGTTTCCGCGATAGACAGATCACTTCCAAGGCTTTGCTCAGTCCTATGCGAGCAGTGAGACTGGCAGACACTCCACCTTCAGTTGTCAGCTTGATCTGGGTGAACGGGAAGCTCATATAGATATCATCTATGTTGATAGCATAGACTAGATCGCACAGGCATACGAAAGATGCCATCAGGCCAATGACAGGTCCGTTCAAGGCGCAAACTAGTAGCTTGTGATGGTTCAGTAGTAGATGAACCAAGTAGAGGTTTTTAGCAGAGATCTCCGACAGATAGAACTGCTTGTCCTTGTCAACCAGCTTGCTGATATACTTGATGTTGGCTCCTGTCGAAAAGAACGTACCAGATGCCGTGATTAATGTTATTGTCGTATCCTCATCGTTATCTGCTTTCTCCAATAGCTCTGCGAAATATCCAAACTCCGGGATCGTCAACGAGTTGCCGTTGGCTGCGTTATTCAGGTGAATCCGGAAGATACTTTCGGTCTTTGTATAAGTAATGGATTCCATGAAGAACGTCAACTTATGGGGCACCATATATATATGGTTAAATGCGGGGTAGCATGTGACAATCCTCGTTTGACACAGGTGGAGGCATTTATTTGTATGGGCAGCTGACCATCACAATGGTAATGTGTGGGCCTAATGGACACTATATCCTCTCCATCTTGCCTCATTCCACGGCAAATACAACGGTATTCATGAATCCCTCTGTGTCTCGGTGAAAAACTCGCTTACAGTTTCCCAGCAAACACTCGCTAAAAACTGCCGAACTTCCCGCGATCAAATGGCTTTATAAATCATCCAACTCTCTTCCCCGAATTGTCAACTATTTCTTCATGCTGTCCAAGAGAGCCACGAGCGTGTTGTCACGACAACTCAAGTCTGTGCACCAGGTCCGCTTCAATTCGGAGTTTGCCTTCTTCAAGACACCTCTAATACAGAATGAGCCCACTAAGGCGTTCAGTAAGACGGACCGTCTTGACTGGGACCTATTGAAAAACGAGATCTTTGCCCTAACTGATGAGCCCACTTCGGTGCCGCTAGTTATTGGTGGAGAGAAGATCTCCAAAGGTAGAACCATCAAGCCAATAGTGAACCCTGGAAACATCAAGCAAAACATCGGCCAGTACGCCACGGCTACACCAGGTGACGTTACCGATGCCATCGAGGCATCTCTCGCTGCCAAGAAAGTTTGGAGCCAGATGAACTTTGCCGACAGGGCTAATGTGTTCCTGAGAGCATCCGACCTCATTGCCACCAAGTACCGTTACAAGATGCTGGCTGCTACGATGTTGGGCCAGGGAAAGAACGTGTTCCAAGCCGAGATCGACTCGATCGGTGAGCTGACTGACATGTTCAGATTTAACACCAAGTGGGCCGCCGAATTGTACGGGGTGCAACCACCAGAGTCCACTCCTGGCGTGTGGAACCGCACTGAGTACAGACCGTTGGAAGGTTTCGTCTATGCTGTGACTCCGTTCAACTTCGCTGCCATTGCCGGTAACCTCGTTCAGGCACCTGCTCTCATGGGTAACACGGTCCTTTGGAAGCCATCTGACTCGTCGATCCTATCCAACTACTTGATCTATCAGATCTTAGAAGAGGCCGGTCTGCCTGCCGGTGTCGTCAACTTCTTGCCAGGAGACCCGGCTGAGATTAGTGCCAAAGTGTTGGCCGATCCAGCATTCAGCGCTCTCCACTTCACAGGATCCACCGACGTGTTCCGCAACATCTGGGGAACCGTGGCCGACAACATCGCCAGTGGTGTCTACAAGGACTTCCCACGGATTGTCGGAGAGACTGGTGGAAAGAACTTCCACCTGATCCATAAGAGTGCTCAATTGGAGAACGCCGTCTACAACACGGTAAGAGGAGCATTCGAGTTCCAAGGCCAAAAGTGTTCCGCCTGTTCGAGAGTGTATGTAAGCGAGTCTATCTGGCCAAAGTTCAAGAAGCTGCTCATTGAGGCAACCCAGAAGATTGTGCCAACCAACACCACTGCTACTAAGGGCCTGCATGCATTCATGGGTCCTGTGATCCACGAACGGTCCTTTGATAAGCTTGCTGCAGCCATCGACACCATCAAGACCGACCCTGCCCTTGAGTTGCTCACCGGTGGAAACTACAACAAGTCGGAAGGTTACTTCGTTCAGCCAACGATCGTCCAGACCAACACACCTACCCACCCATTCCTTCAGAAGGAATTCTTCGGTCCGTTGCTCACAGTCTACGTCTATCCTGATGCCGAATACGAGGATATCTTGCCAGTGATCGACTCCACCTCTCAGTATGGTCTGACAGGATCGGTGTTTGCCACTGACAGACAGGCCATTAGACTGGCCGAGGAGAGACTGCGGTACAGTGCCGGTAACTTTTACATCAATGACAAGTCTACCGGTGCCGTGGTTGGCCAGCAGAGTTTCGGCGGTTCCAGAGCATCTGGTACCAACGACAAGGCCGGCAGCTCGAGCCTGATCTACCGGTTTGTGACGCCGAGATCCATCAAGGAGAACTACACGGAGATCTCCGGCTTCACCTACCCATCCAACGTTCCACTTAACTGAGGTCTATTATATATACTGAATCTTAATAGTTCGTCACTCATTATATGCTATTTCATGCAATCATTACTTCATCTTCCAGAAGCTCTTCTTCCAAACGCTCTTCTTCTTATCACCAGAGCCTGAACCCGAGCCTGAGCCTGAGCCTGAGCCTGAGCCTGAGCCTGAGTTCGATGTCGACGGAGACAGAGACTTGAAACTTGTCCGCGGAGAGACAGCTGGTCTCACAGGCGGCGAAGTCTTTGGTGAGTCCTTTTTGCAAGTAGGTTTGACATTGACGGCAGAAATTCTTCTATTGTACCGTGCAAACATGGCCTGTTTCTCCTGCTCTGCAGCAGACAACACCTTTGGTTTTACCATTGGCTGGATCTTTGGACTTGACATACTGGATGGGCGGGTGGAGGCCGAGCTATTAGTGCTCGTTCTAGTGAGCAACGATGGAGGTTGAACCATCGGCGTTGAAGTGGTTCTCGTGATGGATATCATTGGCGTGGACATCGATCTGTTATTCGTAATCATCGGTGGAGCACTCTCGGTGCGCTTCATATGGTCCAAATGAGGAACAGCATTGAGGAACGGATATGTGACAGGAGCCACCGGCATTGGTGAACCCGATAACCGTTTATCGATACCTTCCAAATCTTTGTCAACGTCGTCATCTTCTTCTTCTTCTTCCACGACCTCATCAGCCTCGTTATCGGAGACCAGAGATGATGAGTCCGACGAATAGTTATTTGAGTTGGAAGGAGACATCGGAGGTGAAGTAGCAGGAGAAAGCTCACGGCTCGAAGTTGTCGGCGTTGCTGGGACGCCTAGTTTCTTGCCAAATGGAACATTGAAAGCGACAGACACCATTGGCGGGGCCTTCTTGATGGCTTCTCCAATGTGGTAGTCAGTCCCTATGTAGACGAGCGGTATGAAACTCTTCGAGGCGGTGTGAATAGATGTGTACTGATTTTCCTTGCCCTGGCTGCCGACGATGATTAGGATCGGCTGGTACAAGTTGAGCGTCTCTGACATGTAGTTTATGTTGCGGAAGAACTCAAAGTTGATCTGGATCGCGAGTTCTTTATTGAACGCAACGAACTTGGCCAAGACAGTATCGACCAGCTGCATGACAGCATCGTCAACGTCGTCGTCGTCGTAAACGTTGGAGATGGAGGCGCAGATGACAACGTTATCGCCATCCTTGTAGTAGTTTTCCAGGTAGAAATCGATCGCCGATAACGATGACTTGTACTTGGAGATGAGTATGAAATAGAACCGGTCATTATTGGTCTCCTGGCTGTATTTGGGCGAGCGGTAATTGAGGCAGATCGAGTTCTTCTTAATGATCGGTTTGGTAGGATAATCGGTCAAGTTGACGAACTTGAACGACTCTCCGGCCTTCCTGTTGCCAGAGCCACTCACAGTGCCCTCCATCTCGCCGGTATCAAAATTGTATGCCTTTTCAACATCCACGCTTTTGGTCGTAAATTGCCTATCAAGCAGCAAGATTTCCTCGTCTGTCATTTCTAGGAGAGACTTCTTGCGTCCCCCTGTCCCGGGGATCTCATAAAGACGGACTCTGCTGACAGGTTTGGGCTCCTCCTTGACGACCTTGAGGATCGGCTTCGATGGTCTCGCCGGTAAATGTATGTCAGAAGGCTCGTCGTCGTCCGACGAGACCGCGGATTGCTGAGCATTATCAGGTGACAGGTGGCTGCTATAACAGGGGGCATGGATGTCCAGAACTTCGTCTGGGACAATCACTGTAGGCTCATAGTCATCGAAGGAGACACGTCGGTTGAAGAATTGCGATGGTCTGAATGTCTCTGTTGTAGACATCAATTTATCCGTGTTGCAAGCGTAGCGGTCAACGTTTGGCGTGTAATATATAGAGGGAGTGTTTTTTTTTCTGGCCCCACTGGGGATCATTTAATAGATCGCCTCAAAGAGAATCGATGCAGGGTCCCAACTGCGGCTCCCCGAAATGGTACAAAATTAATGACCGGCCTATGTAGGCTGTGTTTTTTCACACCAACAAGTAGTTCTTGCCGAACACCTCAGGGATCGAGACCGGTCTATTGGCTCTGTCTGTGCTATCATTGGCCCGCCATCGTATCAGTCCCTGGCCCGCATCTGCGCGTAGCGAACGGCAAAATTTCGGGCCACCCATTGTGTGTGTCCGTTATCTCAGAGGCGGAGCAATTAATCTGTGCCACCGTAGTGGTGGGGAACACTGGTCGGATGCTCGTTCTAATTGAGGAAGTTATTGGGGTCCGTCCGTTCAGATGACGTATGCGTCGGTATTTCCATTTGGTGCGCAATTCTCTCTGTACCGTTCGTAATCGGTCGGGCGGGTATGATGAAACAGCTAGGTAAGCTAAGGTGCGATGTATTAGTGATCTAGTCGCTGAAAGGTGTGTATGGGGCTCCTCATTCAAGAAATTGTGGTCGTAGAAGGCCCTGCGGCAGTTTTAGTTGTTATCTGGCGCTTGGTTCACGGCAAATAGCCTGCTACAATTAGTTGCATTGTAGGTGGTGGAAAATCCCGAGCCAGAGAACTCGCCGCCACGGATCAACGGTGCAAATTATTGGCGGGTTTCGGGGTCTCAGCGGTGATTTGAACACTTGATTTACGTTACAATACATGATGGTAGCATGTCAACACGATTGAGACCGTTGAAAGTGGCTGAGTATTCAAATAGTTTACCCTCTATCAGATCTTGCGCAGTGTATTTTACCCGGCTCTCTCGCCTCCTTGAAATTTACACTACTCTAAAATTGGGTCTCTATATAAATCAAGTCTCTCTATATACATGACGACTCTGGACTATATAGCCCACTTGGACGATCCAGAGACGGGACAGATCGACTCGGAGGTCAACAGGCAAGTCGAAGAAGAGCTGGCCAAGGTGGACACGACCCAGATCCACCCTTTGGTGAAGGCCAAGTTCCCCCTAGTTGTTTTGGAACAACCAGTCAAGATGGTCGTCTCTGAGCGTGGGCTCGGAATGGACAGTCTTGGAAAGAAGTATACGGACTTAGAAGCAACTAAAACGATGGGGAAAGCCGAGAAAATGCAGCTGTTGGCGTCATATTCGATGCTACGATCACGCAAATTAGAGTTGTTTAACCGGTACGAGGGGCTCATTGCCAGCCAATGGGCGGACCGTGTGGGAGATCTAAAGCAGTTGGATGCTGAACTGGATGAGCAGATCAATAAGCGGCAACTTGACTTGGAAGATGTCGAAGAACAGCGCAAGAGACGGTGTCTTGAATTCGAGCCGGTCTACGAGTTCATGAAGGGCCGTTGGAAGGACAAAGTTGAGGAGCTTGTTGAGTTAGGAGTGGAGGCTGCGCAGCGGGAATTGGAGGGTGCCCTTGAGTGATGTACATACGTATCCATACACAGACATGCTATGAACACAGACTATACTAGTGATTGGAAGTATGCTATTAACACGGTCCTCACGTTAACAGTCCTCACTACTAACAGCCGATATTAATCCTACTCACCTCAACCTCCTACTCTTTCTACCACATGGTATATTACTATATAGTTTAAGCACCAGTAACGAAAGCATCGTACTTGGCCTTGAACCAGTTGATGGTGTCCTCCTTGGTAACCTTGTGGGACTTTCCAACTCTGTTCTTGCATCTCTTTCTTCTGGCAACACGGAATCCTGGTCTTCCCATGACAATGTAGAAGTCCATACCGAAAATACCAATGTTAGGGTCGTACTTGATACCAAGGTCGATGTGCTCGTTGATACCGAAACCAAAGTTTCCGGTCTCGGAGAAGTTTCTGGCCTTGAGCTGGTACTCCTTGACCTTCAAGCCTCTCTCGATGATCTCCTCAGCCTTTGGTCCACGGACGGTGACGTGGACAGAGATCTTTTCGTTTCTTCTGATACCGAACGATCTGATGGTGTATCTGGCCTTGGACTGGACTGGGGTCTGTCCAGACAACTGCTCGAGAACCTTCGAGGCTCTAGTGAGTCTGTCACCGGACTCACCAACGCAAACGTTGAGAACCAGCTTCTCGATCTTCAGCTCCTTCATAGGGTTAGTCGACGACATCTTTAGTCTATTGCTTGTAGTAAGAAGAGATAATTTTTCAGAGCTCAGGCTTGAAGAAGAAGTTGAAAAAAATTTCATTTCACGTGACTGCTAAAGGCCTCGCGGGGTCAATGCTTCGCCACGAATATTTCATCTCATCAGCCACGAATATTTAGAACACCAAATTCGCCCTGGTCTCTCTCAATTGTTTGCCCTCATTCATGTCTATGAACAGTTTGGCTCATAAATATACATACAAGTCGGACGTTCAACGGGAGTTGGACGACGCGACAGCGGAGTTCGGCCGCAAGAGACCAGACTTGTCGAAGATGTCGCCCTCTTTGACTCTGCCTCCGATCTCTCAACCTACAAAGTTCCTACGTGCCAACACCGACGATTTCGCCAACCCTGACTGCAAGATCAAGATTGCACACGGTACTACGACATTGGCGTTCCGATTCGAAGGAGGAATCATTGTGGCCGTCGATTCTCGTGCCACTGCAGGCAGCTGGGTCGCATCGCAGACTGTTAAGAAAGTCATTGAAATCAACCCGATGCTGCTCGGTACTATGGCTGGAGGTGCCGCCGATTGTCAGTACTGGGAGACTTGGCTCGGTACGCAGTGTCGATTGCATGAATTGCGTAACAAGGAACGGATCTCGGTCGCTGCTGCATCGAAGATTCTCTCAAACCTCGTCTATTCCTATAAAGGTATGGGCCTGTCTATGGGTACTATGATCTGTGGTTGCACTGCAAAGGAAGGTCCTACCATCTACTACGTGGACTCCGATGGAACTCGCTTAAAGGGAGACATCTTCTGTGTCGGATCTGGTCAGACTTTTGCATACGGTGTCCTTGACTCCAATTACAAGTGGGACATGAGTGTCGACGATGCTCTATACTTGGGCAAGCGCGCCATCTTGGCAGCCACACATAGAGACGCCTACTCTGGTGGTTCCATCAACCTCTTCCATGTGACCGAGCAGGGCTGGGTCTTCCATGGCAACCACGATGTCGGTCCTCTCTTCTGGGAGATCAAGGAGAAAGAGGGCTCGTTCAACAATGTCAAGGGATAATACGATAGAATTGTATAATTACATGCAAACTTACTCAAACATATGCCTTCTTGGCCGCCTTGGATTCTGGTGCATCCTCGTGGTCCTCTGTAGAACGTTTCTCGCCGCGGCCTTCCACTTCGCTGTCTGTTTCAGCGTCTTGATGGTAAACTGAAGGTGCAGCCGCCTTACCATAGTACTGCGGTTTCTTGATACCACTGCCATGCGAATGAACCTCCTCGACCACTTTTGGCGTCGTAATTGTAGCTGGAGCGAGTGGCTTGATCTGTGGTTCAGCGTCGACAACTATCGGCTCCACTGGAGACGTCTCTGCCGCTTCAGGCACTGGAGAAGACTCTGGTTTCTCTGGCTTCGGTTTGTCCTTCTTGCCGTTGCGTTGTTCGTATTGCTTCGTGGCTGCATTCAATGCAGCACTTAGAATCTTAGTCATATGACTTGGATTCTTCTCGATCAGATTCAGAAGCGGTGAACCTTTGAAATGGACACTCTTGGCCGCCTGGTTGACTTGTGCAATTGTCATAGCTAGAGCCTGTGTGAGGATTTGAGTCTTGGTGCGCTCGTCTGGGTACTTGCGGTCCGCAGTCAACTTGCGCAGCTCTTTCTGTAACGGCATCAATGCCGTCATATCATCTCCAGTAATCTTCGACGATGGAGTCATTGGCGATGATGCTGGTTTCTCCGTATGTACTGGCCGTTGCTGTCTCTGTCTCTTACTCTCGACATCCTCGTCCAATCCCCACAGCCAGCCTTTACCCTCTTTGGACACTTTCCTGAACGATTTGTTCATCGATAGATTATGACGAACAGAGCTCTGCCATCCGTCAGGACAGTACTGGTAGTATGGGTAAAGTTCCTGAATACCCTTGTAAATCTCTGACAGCGACATTCCGCGGTCCGTGCCCTTAGCATGCAGACACTCTGCAATCATCTGTGAATACGAGTAGCCCGGCTTGCTTCTATACTGTTCTGGGATCTCCTCCGGTAGGTACACCTTCTTCTGGCGATGCTTGCGGTCTTTCTTGGCAGCGTTCTGGGCTCTCTGTGTCTGTGGAGGTGGTTGAACAGCCTCCTGGCTGCCTGACTGATATGTCAATTCTCCGTTGGTACCGGCTGCTGCGATGCGTGCCTCCTCTTTACGGATGACCGAGGCCTCAGCGTTGGCTCTCAACTGGTCAATGAACTCCTTATCCAGTTTTGGTACTGACTGCGTGTGTGGGTTGTATGGAGTGGCCTGCATCGAAGACACGTACTGCTTCGAGGACTCATTCTCTGTCAGACTTGGCTTCCGTGGAGACGACCTGTCGCCAGGCGATCCTTCACGAGAAGCGGAAGTCTGTGTCGATGTATTATGGAACACTGTCTTCAAATTGACGGCATCTCCTGGGCTGATTGGCTTGGCGTTGCCCGCTGTATCAGCACTAGGCAGTTTGGCATCTTCCGCAGGTAAGATGAATCTGAACCGGGTCTCGCCGATTTGGATCCGTGTATTGTTCTTCAAAGGCAATGTGACACCTGTCTCGACAAAGTTGTCGTCCACAAACGCCCCATTACGGCCTATGATGGACAGTTCGAACCGTTGATGGCCAAAGTTGTAGAAGATCTTGGCATGGCGCCGCGAAATGGCCTTTTGAGGCCCCAAATGTATATCCAGTGACTCTGTGATCTTATCGCCTTCCACCATACGGCCCAGAAGGATCTGCATCGTCTGCACATAGAAGGTAAAATTGTCAAAGTCCAGCAGAGCATAGGCCTGTATCTTCTCAGGGGGAGTTGGTACAGCTTCGTCGTCACTGTTCAACTCGTGTTGAACAGAAATGCCATGGATCGATCTGGAATGCTTCAGATCAATCGCTTGCAATGGGCCGGCGGTGCCAGACCGCGATGTGTCCCCTGTTATGTCGTCAATATCCTGTTTGGTTCCTAGAAGATCGTTAATCTCACTGTGTAGTAACGGTTGGTCTCCATCCAGGTATGCCGAGTCTGACCCAGAATCCTGTCGTTGACTCACCGACATAGTTGATATCGTCTATAATGAGAGTCTTTCCAAAGTGTTAGCTCCTACGGATCAATGAAATTGGCAGGCCTTGGATAACCCCTTCCTCTAAGGTAATGGTTTAAAATTTTAAATTCCACGGGTCGCGATTAGATTGCATACAGCAGGTCAAGTCATAGTAGTAGTTGGATCTATTTAGTTGGATAAGTCCAGGGGGGTCTTAGACCGGTAGTATTTGACAGCGGTGTCGAGATCGCACCGATCTTTGACGATCATTCGAATCAATTGACCCACATCTGGGTTGGCGTCGAGAATGTTAGCGGATTCCCGGTCAAGAACGTCCAATGCCATGTTATCCTTGACCAAGGACAGCAAGTAGAACTGATCATAGTTGCAAGTTTCGTATGGTGCCATGCCTGTAGCAGCATTAAGCAACACAAGTCCGCAACTGAACAAATCCGTGCAATACGATACTTGGCGATGTCCGTTCTTCAAATCCATCAGCTCCGGCGGTGTGAACTGAGGAGTCATCTGGGGCAGCTTCTTGATGCGGTCTGCACTCAAAGACGAGGAAAAATCAATCACTTTGAAAGAGGTGTCGTCCAGCAACACCATAACGTTGTCCGTCTTATAATCGCAGTGAATGCAATGGATATCACGAAGAATCTCCAGGGAATGTAACAAAGTGTCGCATAGTTTCCACCATATGGCTTTCCCTATGACGACTTGATCGGGCAAAGCTGTCTGGCGGCACTGGCGAGCCCAGTCACTCAGACTGATATCCATTTTCTTCATCACCAAGCTCGGCAGCTCATCTCGCCGCCGAATCATCTTGAAGTCCTCTTGATTCAGGAAGTACAATCCATAGCATTCCACAAACGGGAACTCTGCCTCCATTTGCCTATGTGCCATGCGGTACTCGCGTAAAGACAGCAAGAACTCCGTCTCTGCCTCCAATATCTTCGTTTTCCTCCTGCTAGAAGGGATCTTGACGGCCACTTCTGTACCCACTCCATTGTGCACACTAAGAATGGCATCACAAACGTACGAGTTTGCACCGGAACCTATGCGTTGCCTCACTTTCAAGTTGAACACTTCTCTTGAAAGTACAACCTCCTCTAATCTATGTGAAATCTCATACTTTTCATACTGACAATATGTCGCTGGTGGTACCACTATGGCATCGATCTCTTTCCGGAGTGAATCCAAGCTCACTGGTCGGTCCTGAGGCGTCACAGGGGAATTGAATGTGTCTTCATCGAGTGTGGTGGAGTCGCCCAAACCGATATCGAATAATGGGGTATCTCCCGCCGTATCGAACGGCTGGTGAACCACGACCGGTGTTTTCGGATCGCTCGTAGTCGACTCCGACTTCTTCATCTCTGTATCTCGGTCTTGGGCCATTATTCAGCTCTGGCAATCAACTAAGAAGGAGAGATAAGCAATCAACACTTTCAAAATTAAACCTGCCCTTTTTTTTTCTTAAACAACCCCTCTGATGAATGGTTGGACTTGGCTTCAAGCAAAGCTGGCAGGCGATGTCGATCCATCGAGGTTGTTTCTGGAATTGCTTGCCATTCGACTTGTCAATGCATTGACACTTCGAACATACTTCCAGGCAGACGAATACTGGCAGGCTCTGGAGCCCGCTCATATCACCGTGTTTGGCTACGGATTCCTCACTTGGGAGTGGAGACTCGGACTACGTTCGTACTTACACCCTCTGCTGTATACTACAATCTACCAAGTATGCTCCTGGCTCGAATTGGGGTATGCGTACCTGTTAAATGTGCCCAAAGCTGTCGATGGACTCATTGCGGCTATTGGTGAAACTTACCTCTACTACCTATCGAGGAAGCTCACCAACGACGACATTGCCAAGCTAACAGTGGTGTTGAGCTTGCTGTCCAGTTTCAATTGGTATTGTACCACTAGATCGTTCTCTAACACTCTAGAGATGCACCTGACTACCGCGGCGCTCTACTATTTTCCAATGTCAGGGCCCGATCTGTCGCAACTGGGCATCTCCTTGCTCATCGCTGCCTTTACTTGTATGATCCGCCCCACCAACGTCATATTTTGGGTATACTATGGTGTTAGATACTTACAGGCATCGTTCTCACCTTCTGCCATCCTTCTTGCTGCTGTTATTGGGGGCCTGGCGTTTGCATTCGATATGATCATCAATCACCAATTCTATGGTGAATGGAAGGTGCCTCTCTTGGAGTTTATCAATTTCAACGTCTCCAAGAGCCTATCATCTTTCTATGGTGTGGCTCGTTTGGACTTCTACTTCCTGCAAGCGATCCCAATCCTCCTACTCAATTTGCTGCCTTTCCTTTTAGTTGGGCTCTACTATACTAAAGGATTGAAAGACGTGAAGATCGTGTCGATCCTGTATCTCGTCATCTTCTCATTGATCCAGCATAAGGAGTTCCGGTTCATCTACCCACTCATGCCATTCTTTCTCATCTTTGCCGCGTGTGGCATGTCACACTTATTCAAGAACTGGTCCAAGCGAACCTCCCAGTGGGTTCTTGCGGTTACCGCGGTCCTTTCTTCATTCTTAGCGTTCTATTTCTCCGTCTACCACGAGAGCGGAGTCATTGCAATCACAGGTTACTTGAGAGATAAAGTGCTAGCCGAGGAATCGTTGGTCGATATTGGATTCATCACGCCGTGCCACTCTACTCCGTACCAGAGCTATTTCCATCTGGATCCAAATCAGGCCAACATCTGGTGGCTCACCTGCGAACCACCACTCCATCTAAACTCATCAAAGGGACTTGCTGAATACCGTGATGAATCTGATCAGTTCTATGACGACCCAGCGCTCTTCCTCGATACAAACTTTCCTGCTTTGAAAGGTGTCAACGAGCCACCGGCTTCTGCCGTATGGCCTCACAAATGGCCAAGGTACCTGGTCATATTCCAGCATATGGAGCCTTTCATGAGTGAAAGACTCAACGGATCGTACGTGGAAGATACACGACTCTTCAACAGTCGGTTCCACTGGGACTACAGGCGTACCGGAGATCTGATCGTCTATCGTAATGACTATGTACAGTAATGATTAAATATCCCACCTTGACTTCTCTGTAGTTGGCTCTTTGGCAGGTTCGGTGGACTCTTTGGCAGTTTCTTCGGTGGTTTCAGAAGCTGCAGGTTGCACAAGATCCATCTCTCCAACTTCTTGCTTCATTCTTGCAATGGAGGTCGCTCTAACTTCATCCAAGTTCACGTTCAACTTGGCATCTTTGATAAAGGACTGGATCTTCTGATACGTCTTGTAAGCACTTTGCCATTGCTTTTCCTGGATATAACAGTCAAACAAGCCGATCATGGCGTTATAATCGCTCAACTCTGAGCCCATCCGGAACCACTTCTTGGCCTTGTACAGATTGTGGAAGTAATTCAACTCGAGGAACCCGAGATTGGCAAAACTCTCAACATAACCTTCACTAGCGGCCATCTCAAAATGATACCGAGCATTCAATGGATCAATCTCATTGATGAGTCCCAAAATGAAGTGGGCCTGAGCCACTTTACTCGAGGGAGCCAGGTTGATCGACTTTTCCATCAGCACTTTCGATTGCATCAGCTTCTGCTGCTGGAATAGAATGAATCCGAGTGTCTTATACACATCAGCGGCTAAGAACGAGTTGTTGTCCAGTCGAAGAAACTTCCTGTATAGGTGTAGAGCCTTGTCGATCTGGTTGAGTCGGTAGTTGTAGTCACCACCCATCTTAAACACGAGCGGGTGATTCAGCTTCGACAGTTCATTTATGAACGTTGTAGCTTCTTCCTTTTCCTTCTCGTTGTATTCTCCAGTGTCATCCTCCAAGGCTTTGAAAGACACCATCGTTAAGGCGTCTCTATTGCCCATCTCAGCCGCTTGGTCGACCAGCTCGGCCTCTAAATCGACCAAATACTTGTTTGCACTATGAGTTTGCACCCGGATCTCTTTGAGAACCTTCTGAAACAGCAGTATGTCACCACCTTTCATCTTCCACGTGTTTGGTGGGTCATCTGTGCCCATCTTATCGTATATATCGTCGATGACAGGCATATACTTGTTGTAGTTGTATCGTGCATCGAAGTCGAAAAGGAGCTTGCTGATCACCTTGCGACTCGGCATGATGTCTGATAGCAGCGGTTTCTGTGTGTGTACCGAACTGTACGGTCGTACGAACCTTACAAGCCCCAAAGACCGGGATATGGTAGAGAAGATCATATGTGATTAAACTTGGAAAATTATCCTTCACTCGATATGGAGCAACGATCTGATGGAGACAATCCATTGTCACGAACGACTACCAATACTCAGCCAGTTCATCCCATGGAGCTCGTTGTGCAGTCACTTATGGAGTCTCCGTTGGAACTACTGAGTTTGAACCTGAATTCGTTGTACGAGTCGCAGATGATTCTATCGTCGATCCTCAAACGCCTTGATGCTAAATTGGAGTCTGCTACTGAGGATATAGCCGAGGAAGAGGAGCCAGAAGAACCTCGCAACGAACCTATAGGTGTGGAGGAGTATGCAGCACGAATAAAAGCCTTGAAGGCCACGATGGAGCGCGTTACGTCGAGGTTGGAAGAGGTTGAGAAACGAGTGAGTCGAATGAGTCGTAGAATGGGGATACAATAGGGGCAGGCATGTACGATAGGGGCAGGCATGTACAATAGACGACAGGTATGTACAATAGACGACAGCTACAGTATATACTGGTGATAATCTGTATAGATACATAAGTGATTTTGAATTGTAATCTAGAAGAGATGCAGGAACTTGTATGGATAGCCGGTTCTCTTCTGCTCGAACGCAGACATCAGCGACGAGTAGAGCACAAATGTACCCACGACTGCACTGAATACAATGGCGAACTTGGTCTTGGGGTCCTGGAACTTGTTGACAGTGTCTACCAAGAGGATGATTGTCACGGAGAGTCCTGCGTAAATAACAGAGATGATTTGAGTCTCTGCTCCGTACTGGGACTGTTGCGAAGGCGCAAAGAGGGCAGCAGAGCCATCCTTGTTCTTTCCTGTGAATGCAGTGCCTCTAATCTTGTTGTACATGTAACCGGAAGTGAACAGAATGATGAACAGCATACAGGCAGCACGCCAGATCCGGCGGTTCAGCAGGAACTTGGTCACCTTGGCACGATGTCTGTATAAGAAGACAGTGAATCCAAAGATCGTGAAGAGCGTGAGTCCCATCGACTTGTAATCGGTCTTGGTGACGATCTCAAACAGCTCAGGCTTGGCAGCAGCAGAGTGAGACATGATCCACGATGCAAAGTCTTGCGCGGAATCGCTTCCTGAGAATCTGTACTGGTCCTCGGGTTCATCTGGAGTGATGGCAGCACCCGGTGGGTAGTAGTAGATCTTCGGAACGTTGTTCAATTTGGCAGCCTCGAAGAATCCCTTGGCCTCTGGGAAGTCTGAGAATGCAATGACAAAGTTGCTGGCCTGTAATTCAGCGTCGCTCGTTGGAGGAGGCACTCCTTGGCTTTTCAAGTTCTGGTAGTATGAGTAGGCGACCTGTTCCCACCGGGGGAGTGTCTCTTGGCAGAGTACACAGCCAATTCTCGCTGGACTGGCCGTCAGATACACCACAAGCGAGTAGTCCTGGTTACGGGTCAGCACCTTCCAATTGTCTTCCGTCACCCTGATCTCACCATTGGGTCCAACTTTAGACACGATTTCGCTGAACGTCGTGGCGCCCACGATCGCCGTCCATAGTGCTAATATCGGTAAGAGAAGCATTGTAACAGCTGTCTTCAACGCGAGGTTTTTTTTTTCCACCCCCCATCTTGGCTATTTAATTCAGCTCCCCGAATGGAAATTTTCAACCACCTTCCCCCAACGATCCTTCTGTCTGTCAAGAGATGCCAATCAAGACATTGGAGCCATACCTGTTCGAACTCAAGACGGTGACAAACTTCCCTTTGGAAGTGCTCAAGAACGCCGTCATCGGTGTCGACGTCGAGCACTACCTGGCAAGGTTGCTCACGCCTCGGAAAGAACCCGACTTGGAGTCGATCGGTGGGTTCCCTCTCACTGTGCGCAAGATCGTGTCTGCCGAATTGGCCGCCTGGCAACAGCTCGGCATCAAGCCGGTCTTTGTGTTCCCAGGTTTGCAGACAGAGCTCCAACACAGTTACGAAAAGCAGCCGGAGCTGCTGCCTCGGGAACGGGCCATTAGACACGCCTGGGAGGACGAACTGTCCAAGACAACCACGTCTCGTCGCCCAGAGTCTTTCCGGGACGCTGCCAGTGGACCTGCAGTTCGGCCTTTGATCCCAAAGTTGATGCAATTCTTCGACGAGCAGGGACTCGAGTACATTGTGGCTCCTTACTCTGCTTTGAGTCAACTCCACTACATGTATCAGGAGCACCTGATCGATTGTATCTTTGGATCCACGGACGGGTTGCTCTTGAAAGGTGTGGATAAGGTTATCTTAAGTATTGACACTGACGGTGATCAGTTCAAGTTCATGGACAAGTCTGCCATCCTCAACAAGTTGGGACTCACGGCCAAGCAGTTCCAGGACGTTTCCATGTGTGTTGGCAATGGATTCCAACCGTTTGCTTTGAACATTCTGCCTCAATTGCCCGGACAGAGTACCTTCTTATCGTTGCATCACTTCGTCCTCAACGGAGGTTCCGTCTACAACTCTCTCTTGGGACTCGGTGACAACAATTACTCGTTCGATCTCTACGTGAAAGGTTGCTGCGCGTTGGACTTCATGCCGGTCATGAAACAGAGTGGTGTTGTGGAACCCGTTCAGAATCACGACCACACCTCGGTGCTAGCTACTCCAAAGGGCCAGCCTACTCCAACTTCTAGTAGTGGCTCCGCGGGTTCCGACGCTACCGCTAGTGTTCCCGAAGAGATCCACGAGTTTATAGGCCAGAGACTTCCTTCCGAGCTCTATTTCTACCAGTCGGTGGGAATCACCACTTTCGGACTATCGGAGACTCTCATTCACAACGATGCCATTGAGAGGCTCCCGCTAGATGCAGCAGTCACTCCACTCTATGAGAAGATTGTCACAAGCGATGACTCACTCGAATTGAAGGGGAAGGCCCTTCACATTCTAGCAGGCTCTCTCAACAGATACTACCAGTTCAAGAAGCTCAAGCTGGTTACCTACTTCAACAGACCTCAAGAGTACGATCTCGACCAAAAGGTCACACCTCCACTATACACAACAACCTTGCGGAAACTGTTAGTACGCCATGCAACTGCTCGTGGGTTCGACCTCAACACTTTAGTAATTGGTCTCTCCAATGACTACCTTGCAGAGTGTACTGCAGATACAACCAAGACGATAACCTCTGGCCACGAGCTGATCTCGACTGCCCTATTGCGTGCACTCTTGGTGTATGGTCTCATAGACGAAGATTATACCCTCACAGCGTGGGGTGAGGCCATCCCTGCCGTGATTGCAGGCTCATCCCATCCAGAGGACCTTCTACGGTTGTTGCTCTTCTTCAAGCACTCTGATCTTAGCAAGCAGGACTTGTTGAGTCCCGCCGATCTCAACACACTCAATCAGGAGTTCAAAGACCCGGCAATCTTGATTTGCAAGATCCTGGCTGTGCTTCCAGTGGAATTGAATGCTGTGTCATATGTGAACAGACTGTCACGTCCACTGTTACAGTTCCATTCCGCTGTGTCCAAGGTCAACTTGAATCTGAGAGAGATGGTCGATACCAACACAGTTGCACTTCTTCTGGCTAACAGAGAGGATGTCGACAAGTTCGAGAGAAACAACAGGGAATGGCGCAAGATTGCTACCGAGCTACCATTTGCACCAATCCCGAGCGATGTGCTGGGTATCTTTGGAGAGCAATTCTTCGAGTCATACTTGGAAGACTTCGACACAACCAAGTCACTCGGTGCCATCGATGAAAAGTTCAAGGAGGTGAATGATCATGCAGGTGAGGCACTCGTTGCAGGACTCAAGCAGTTCAAAGAGGTGGTTGCATTGGTTAAGTACCTTGGAGATAAGAAGCTCGTGGCGACCGAAGTTACAGCGCTTTTCAGCAGTGCAGAGGCACTCGTCGATAAAGTGTTGTCGTGATTATAGATTATATAGCTAACGCATCATAAAGATACTAAGTACCTGTTTCAATGCTTCTGTGACATGATCCACCTGTTCCTGAGCACCGTCTTTATCCCCTGCGCTGATAGCATCTCTGATACCTGGGAAAGTGTCTGTCCTATAATGAACGTCCGAAGCAAAGTTCTCAGGCAAGTCCTTCTGGCGACCGAACAGTAGGTTTCGTTGCCAGTGGTTGTTTTCTGTTCCCTTGATGTAACCGGCAGCTTTGTGAAGAACGGCCAGTTTTGAGTTCCAGTCCCATCTATTGACCGAAAGTAAGTTCGGCTCAATTCCCGAGTTAGAATCGACGATGTCGCGCCATGTGCTCTCGAACCCTTGCTGCTCGCGGCTCAGTTGCTTCATGTTAAGGAGCACCGAGCGCAACGAGTTGTAATTCAGGTTCTTGCCAGACTTGTCCGCATACGTCTCGAGGTCTTTCAAGTTCTCGTCCACTGTTGTCACAAACTGGTAGATGTCGAACGGAATGATCGGATTATCGGACAGGGCAATCAATGCACGAGCAAGCACACTTGTCAGCGACTTGTGGTACCCCATACCAGGATCGATATCCAAGTCCTTGAATCTCTGGAAAGTGTCAAGACACGAGTTCTGTGGGTAGCCTGAGGTGGCATTGTCGAATTTCGCCTCCAATGTTGGCAAGACCCCGTGAGTAATGAATGGTGCAGCCGTCTTGAGCGGATCTGTCTCATATCCATTTCCGAGCAGCTTATTCCAGACCGAGAGAATGGTCTTGTTGTCAACCGGCTCTGTGGTCTGGCGCATGATATCAACCATCATGTTGTAAAGCAACGGGTTGGCAGAGAGTTTAAAGTCGTGTCCTGCAACAGCAGCACCCAAATCAATGTACGCATAGACACTGCGCTTAATGAATTCACGCTGGTGCACATCGAGGTGTGTGGCACCGGCAACGTTGAATTTGGATCCTGAGAATGACACGAAATATATCGAGCGCAAAGGCCGCCAATTCATGGCAGATACCAGCTCGGATAGAACGCTCATGAGCTCCAAGAGCACTGCAGTTCCTGTAGCCTCGGTCGCACCATTGCACACCGAGTCCCTTGAGGCACCGATAACCACACTGAGCACATCCTGCTCAGTGCCTTCGATTCGTCCCACAATGTTCCACACTTCCTTGAGAGGTTTGACGAGTAAGTCGTTGCTGAGATCTAGAGAGTAGTCCTCACTTCCCGTCCAGATTTCGATCTCTTCTCCAGCCAGTTCAATGTCCCACTCTCCCATGTGAGTTCCAGAACCTTTCTGAGACTTGCTTAGGTTGGCAAAGTCCTTGAGAGAGATTGGAATCGATGGAATGGCAGGGTAGACAGAGGAGCCGGAAAGCAACTTGTTCGTATCAAAGTAATCGGGCACCTGATCTGCGGAACCTAGGCCCGGAACCAGAATATCACCTGTAGCAGAATCGGCGTATGCGACAGGCTCGCGCTGGATCGACTCCATAGTATAAGGAGAGTCGGCCGACGGGTTGCTGATGAAAAGCACGGCGGAGGCGCCAGCCTCGGCAGCATAGCGCACTTTCTTGTACGCATCTATCTCACCATAGCGAATGATGGCGACAAAGTTCGAAAGCTGGACTCCTCTTGCTTTGAGTTGTTCGTAGTCTGAGCGCAGACCATAGTTGGCGTAGATCGGCTTGCCCTTGGCAGTACCAGTTCGAGATCCAGGATTGAATGCCCATCTGGACACGTCGTCCGCATTGGCATCACCCTTGACCTCTTCGTGAAGGTTGCACTCGTACTCCTTCTGTCCTCCTTTCAACAACCACACGTACGACTGGTTCGTTGGGTATTCGGTGAATGTGTTGAACTGCTGCTCGCCGTTGGTCTCTTGCAAATTGGTACGGCGAATATATTGCTGGACGTATCTTGCGAATGCCAAGTCACCTGCACTTCCAGCAAGGTGAGGCATCGATGATAGATACTCCAGGTTCTCTTCTAAGCGGTGAGGGTCGATTTTATCGTCGACGAAACTGCCTAATTTATCAATGTCGTGGAAGCTTCCATAGTAAGCTCCGCCCGTGGCGTTTATACCAGTGACGGAAATCATGTAGATTATGATGGCAACGAACAAAACATAGAGCAGCCGTTTGATGATGAGAGGGTTGCCCACTTTGGCGATGAACGTGTCGCATCTGTTGTTGATAAACTGCAACGCCTCGTAGACAGGATCCAAGGCGTTGTGGATTGGACGGAATATTCGAGTGTTGATGCCTCTAGCAAACTGTCCTGCCTTTCCCAGGAACCCGTTGGCTGCGTTCAAGTCTCCTTCAGGCTCCTCGATCTCGAACTCTTCGAAAGTGCCAGGCTCATACGGTGGCGGATTTTCCGGCGGAACCTGTTCACTGCTGGCCTCAACTGGGACGGTCTGGCCCAACTCGAGGTCGTCATCCGACTCTATGGGTGAAGAGTCTTCCGGCACCGGTGCGTACTTGATATCCGGCATGTTGGTTTGCGCAAATGAGGTAACCAACTAACTATATGGATACGGTACGGCTAGGGGTTATTTTTTAAACCGATTTATCATCAAGTGGGTTTTTTTTGGCCAGGCGATGGATTCTGAAGAGGATACAGAACGAGGATCTAACGAATTGCTCGACCATACGGGGTCTGCTGGGCCTGTTGGGTCGACTGGATCGACTGGATCAGATGTTTTGACGGTATTGGACCCTCCAAAGAAGCGCAGTTACAACATAGCGATGATGTCCGACTTCTTCTATCCTCAACCTGGAGGAGTCGAATTACACGTTTACCAGCTTGCACAACGGCTTATTGCGCGGGGCCACTCTGTGGTGGTCGTCACACATGCCTATGGAGATCGTACTGGTGTTCGAATGCTCACGGCCGGACTCAAAGTGTACTATGTGCCGGATCTACCTGTCTTTAGACAGGGTACTCCAGCTCTAGTCTTCTCTATCTTCCCCATCGTGCGACAGATCCTCATCAGGGAGAAGATAGATATTGTGCACGGACATGGAAGTTATAGTGCGTTCTGTCATGAGGGAATCATGCACGGGAACTCCATGGGACTCAAGACGATATTCACAGATCACTCGCTATTTGGATTTTCCACCACGCTATCGATTATTGGAAACAAGTTTCTCAAGTTTACACTAACAGATGTCGACCATGTCATCTGTGTGAGCAACACTTGCAAGGAGAATACTGTTCTACGAGGTTACTTGGACCCATCGATTGTTTCTGTGATCCCAAACGCCGTTGTCGCTGAGGACTTCACGCCAGCCGAGAAGAAGCTGTCACTTAAAACGATCACCGTCGTGGTCATCTCGCGGCTATTCCCTAATAAAGGTGCCGATTTACTCACGGCAGTGATCCCACGGATCTGCTTGGCCCACCCTGAAGTCAACTTCCTAATTGCCGGTGATGGTCCTAAATCTATCGATTTGGAACAGATGCGTGAAAGATATCAGTTGCAAGATCGGGTCGATCTCATCGGACCTGTTCGCCACGAACAAGTGCGCGATGTCATGGTTCAAGGACAGATTTACTTACATCCGTCTCTTACTGAGGCCTTTGGAACGGTTCTTATCGAGGCGGCTTCGTGTGGATTGTTAGTGGTGACGACGAAAGTTGGGGGTATTCCAGAGGTTCTACCTCCTAAAATGACCGTCTTTGCAGATCCTGACGAGAACTCACTGGTCAACTCTCTCAATGTGGCCATTGACAGGTTGAAGAGGGGCAAAGTGGATACTTCGAGCTTCCACGATGAGATCGAGAGGATTTACGACTGGACAGACATCGCCATCCGTACAGAGAAAGTGTACGATCAGGTGTTTGAGCAACCGCAACTCTCCTTCATGAACCGGATACTCAAGTTCTACAACGCCGGAGCGTTTGCAGGCATTCTGTTTGTCATCAGTATCGTGGCCGACATCTTCTACCTGCGGTTCCTCGACTGGTGTCTTCCTAGAGAAAGCATAGATACTGCCCGCAAGTGGCCCAACAGGTACTATTCGCATGCATGATCTTTACTATATATATAATGATGCTACCATCTTCTCCTCCATCGCACTCAGATAGTCCCGTGTAGTTTGACGACTCTCTGGTGGAAGCACTCTAAACTGGTTGCATAGTATAAATAGCTCATTCACCCTGTGAGAGAGATCGGGGTCCCGTGCAATGTTCGGAGTGTTCGTTTGCAACCAACTGAAATCCTGGTCCACACCTGGGTTGGTTAGTCGGTTGATGACAGCTCGTTGCTGTGCAATTGAATCAAGCAGCCGTTCTCTTTCGGCTCTAGCTAGCTCTTGCCGCAGATCATGTTTTGGCGTTGGATCTGCATTGGTGTCAAGTCCAACCGATTCGATCGTTTTCGAGTACTTGGCCAGTTGCTCTTCCAGCTCACGCTTGAGCTTGGCAGATTGATTCACCTGGCCTTCTAGCTGTCTGTTCAAACTGGTCTCTTTGCTCAAGGAGTCGCTCACTTCCACAAGTTGCTGCTCACTCACCTGTAACTTTGACAATTTCGCCTGCAGCAGGTCCACTTTGGTGGCCAGCAGATCGTCATTTATGGCAGGTACAACCTCCAGCTCTTCAACGGGCTTTGCAAGTGATACTTTGTGGACAGGTGGGAGTCCGAACTCAATAGGTGGCTCGATAAGATCGGTCTCAGATAGGTCATCGTGGTTGTTGATGAGGTTCTGAAGGAACACTAGCCAGCCTCGGTCTTGGAACTCGACAGGATCGATTCCAAATTCATCGCGCAATGCCACCAATTCTGTGAGCTTCACAGACACTTTCTCCTGCAATCCTATAGGCCCTGTCTTGCCAAGCTTGTTCAATATAGCAATGGCGAGGTTGAGCTTGTTGTTGAGCCTTGACAATGAATAGATCAATGCCTCCCTGGCTTCGAGTGGGCTATCCAGTGTTATGGAAGTAGTCGGAACGTCCAACGCCTCCAATTGTACCAGTTGATCGTTAGAAATATGGCCCACTTTTGACAGATAACGTGCTGATGCGGCAACGTCGCCATACTTGTCAGCGAGATCCAACCTTTGCAAGTTGGTCATTTGGCTGCTGAGGACGGTGCCCAGGTTCGCCATATAGGTGACTCTGATTTTTGATCTGGGCTGGTTTACAGAAGCCAATTCCTGTGCGGACAGTTCGCTGGCCTGCGTGATGCAGTTGAGACAGGTCTCGTAATCGATACCAGATGGACTTTGGGACTGTTGCCTGAGGATCGTGGAGTCCAGCTTCTGGATCTTGGCATTCAGTCCCGCGATCTGTGAGTCTTTTTCGGTGATCTTATGGTTCAATCGGAGTATCTCGTTGTTTAGCTGAGCTTCCATCGTGGAATTTCCATCCAGCAACTCCTGGTTTATTGATTCCAATTCTTCCAACTCGGTGATGTTCTTGGCTAGCTCCGTGTTCAATCTGATCAGATCTTCGTTCTTGAGTGTTAAATCGCTCACTATAGCCTCTGACCCAGATAACAAGTCGATCTTCTTGACCAATTCAGCGTTGTCTGCCTCTAACGAAGCAAGTTGTTCGTTCAATTCCAACTCCTTATCGAGACTTTCCTCTCGAAGTTTGATCAAGGCGAGCTCCAGAGTTTTATTACGGAGGGATAAGTCTGAGTCGGTGCATTTGTGTGTTGTCTCGTCAGGTTCGGCTGTGTCGTCGGTGGTGGCTCGATCTAATCGATTCTGTAACGAGTCAACTTCTACAGTCTTCCGTTCGAGCTGCTCTGAAAGTATGAGGTTCTCTGCCTTGGTGGATTGTAGCTCATCATATACCAAATGATGCTTTTCATCGAGCCTCTGTATGATCCGTCGCAGTTGATTTGGATCATCAGAAGAGGAGGCCATCGATAAAGATAGAGAGAAATAAATCCAAAAAAATAAAACTCAACCGTGAAGCGACGCGTTAACAAAGTGATGAGTTCAGTGCAACGAGGCAAGGCTTCGAAACCGAAGGACGACCTTCTTGAAGAACAGAAGCAGGAGATACGCGAGGCAGTAAGTACCGGGCTGGACGGCGGCAACGAGAGCAAATATACTAACGACAGTTCACACTATTCGACCTGGATTCAGATGGTCAATTGGACTACCACGAGTTGAAAGTGGCATTGCGAGCACTCGGGTTCGATTACACGAAGAAAGAGGTGCTGGCTATAATAGACGAGTATGACACTGAAGGGAAGCGGCTGATCTCGTATGCGAATTTCTACAAGTACATTGGTCAAAAAGTGAGCGAGAGAGACCCAGTTGAGGAGATTCGACGCGCTTTCAAGCTGTTTGACGACGATGGCACAGGTAAGATCAGTCTGAAGAACCTGCGGAGAGTGGCGAAAGAACTGGGAGAAAACTTGACAGACGACGACCTCGAGGCGATGATTGAAGAGTTTGATTTGGATGGGGACGGAGAGATCGATCAAGAGGAGTTTATCCGGATATGTATGGATAACTAGGCATGTTGTTAGCTGCATCTCGGTGCAAGCTGCAGCTCGGTGCACGCCGGAACTAACCGCCCGTCAACTGTAACAGGGCGCAAATCAGAGCGGAGACCTGCGTACACTCGGCTCGTATTGGAGCCGGACATAACACCGGATCGTGCGTTGTCTATTTTTAACGAGGCCTATTAATAGTTGTTACGAAGATCTACCAAGAAAGAATGACGACGCCCGTTGTTCGCTGCCGCATGGAAGTGTGAATTGCTTGGCAATTTCTGTCTCGATACTCCTCGCAGAAGTCGTGCGAAAGCCAATGCTGTCTAATTTTAGTGCAGAAACACGTTGAAGATTACCGGGCGAATAGAGAAACTTGGCACGGGACCATATACGAACCCGTGCCAATTAGTATCGCTATTGCATGCCACGGTCCGGTGCCGGTCCCAATCACGACGCGGAATGCGCAGGTAAATTTCACGAGTTTTCATATCGCTTCATAAGGTTGAGGAGGGTCTTCGGCAAAGCTCAAGTCGCACTACGGAGCTAAGTGCCGAGGGAGTACAGCAAGTCCCGCCCGTATTCATATTTGCGCTTCCCATCTCTATTGAATATAAAAATTTGTTACGTAACCACGTGCACTAAATTAGAAGCGTGGGGACCCAAAGTGAATGGTGAGGGACGTGCGTCATCTTGGTCCTGTCCCTAGTGATTCCCTTTATATGCGGGCAGCTCCCTCGTTTTCGCGTCTTGGTAATTCTCCGCACTTCTTCTCTTACTTCGCCTCCAACCAGTGACTAGCTAGTTACTCGTGTTCTTAAAGGCGCTGCTCTCATCAGCCGCACCATTACATACGTTATGACTTTGAAGAATGCCCAGTGCCAAAAGCGTTCCGCCGAAGCCGTCGAAGGACTCGAGATCCCAGACGAGTACCACTCCAGATACCTATGGCGTCCCAACGACGTCGAGAAGGCGCTCATCTCTATAACTTCCCTTCTATCGATCGGATCTCTCGTCGTGCTCAATATTCTCGACCGCAAATACGGTCCACTTCTTTTCGACCAGATTGGCGACTCCGCGGCAGTTGACAACGATGCGGTCTTCCGTATGTCGCTCTATGAGGACAAACCACCTACCACGATCTTCCTGAGCTTCATCATCATGGTGATAGGCGTCGATTCGATTCTGCCCGAAAACGGCGATCTCTTCACATTTCAGTCGGCCATCTATGGGCTGCTCATTTGGGGTCAATGCTCCTACCTCGCTCTGCTGGTCTCATGCGTGATCAACGAGCTCGATATCGAAAAGGGATTCGGTTGGTTGCTTGTCGTGCTGTGCTCGGTCGTCTTACATTCGTTGCTTTTCCCGCTCTCGAGATTCCCCAACGACCGCCTCGCTTTCTTGAGATCGTCTCAATCGTGGCTCACTTCGATCGGCTGCCTCTTTGAGGTGTGCAAGTACTCCACTACCAACATGACCGGATTCATCACATACTACGGTACAGTTGGCACGCTCTGGTACCGCGCGCTTATCATCGGTCTCTCCATATTGCACGTGGCTACCATGGTAATCTTGGGACTGGTTCTCTTAGCGGTGGTGATTTCTTCCAGCATCGTTTACCAGGTGACGTTCGAAGATGCTGAAGACGACAGTAACCAGTCGATCGACGAGAAAACCCTCTACAGTTACGATACCGAAGACGAGTCCTCCGAGGAGTCCTTGGCCGAGGACGAATTCGACGAGGACGAGTGTGTGACGAGCAATTTCTTCGCCGCACACACATGGAAGAGCACGTGGATTTGCACAATGTTCTTACCTTTCTTGACGGTCTCCATCTACCACTGCCAACAGCTGGAGTGGGCACAGACCGTCCTACATTCTTGATACCGAGTTATCTTCATCTCTCATAGATATAATTCACATACATCCATACACCAAATAACTGGACTTCACTGCTCCGACATAAAATAGGCCGACCCAACGCTGCCTTAATAAACTTTCCAACCTTACGATACAGAAGCAACCAAAGAATGCTCTCATTGAAAAGATCCATCTGCAAGCCATTGGCATTGTCCCGCCAGGCTGTGGCCAGGTCGCTAGCCACTGCTGCAAAGACAATGACCGTTAGAGATGCACTCAACCAGGCAATGGAGGAAGAGTTGGACAGAGACCCGGATGTCTTCCTTATGGGAGAGGAAGTCGCACAGTACAACGGTGCCTACAAGATCTCCAGAGGTCTCTTGGACAAGTTTGGCCCAAAGAGAGTCGTCGACACCCCAATTACTGAGATGGGCTTCACCGGACTCTGTGTCGGTGCAGCCTTCTCCGGACTGAAGCCAATCTGTGAGTTTATGACGATGAACTTTGCCATGCAATCCATTGACCAGATCATCAACTCCGCCGGTAAGACCTACTACATGTCCGGAGGTAAGCTGCCCGTCAGCTGTGTGTTCCGTGGCCCCAACGGAGCCGCCGCCGGTGTTGCCGCCCAGCACTCTCAAGATTATGCCACATGGTACGGAGCCATCCCTGGTTTGAAAGTGGTGTCGCCTTACTCCTCGGAGGACGCCAAGGGACTGTTGAAGAGCGCCATTAGAGACCCTAACCCAGTTGTTGTGTTGGAGAACGAGCTGCTCTACGGACAGTCGTTCCCAATGTCCGAGGAGGCGCTCTCTCCTGACTTTACCATTCCAATCGGCAAGGCCCAGGTGCTTAGAGAGGGAAAGGACATGACGATCATCTCCCACACCAGAAACCTGAACTTCGCCCTAGAGGCCGCCGACGCCGTCAAGGAGAAGTACGGTTTGGACGTGGAGATTATCAACCTTAGATCCATCAAGCCTCTCGACCTTGAGACCATCTTCAAGTCGATCATCAAGACTGGCCACGCCATCACCGTCGAGGCCGGCTTCCCTGCCTTCTCTGTCGGATCCGAAATCTGCGCCCAGGTTATGGAGAGCGAAGCATTTGACTACTTGGACGCCCCAATTGAAAGAATCACTGGTTGCGAGGTTCCTACGCCGTACGCAAAGACCTTGGAGGACTTTGCCTTCCCTGACACCCCAACGGTCATCCGTGGAATCGAGAAGGTCATGTCCCTCGGTGAATGGGCCTAATCCTACATAATGACTCTAAGAAAATGTATCTACGTCTATCTATTACTTGTGGTGGTGCTTCTTCTTCTTGGACTTCTTCGAAGATGACTTCTTGACCCTCTTGGCAGGCTTGTCCTCCTCCTCGCTCAACGATGCCTCTCTGTCCACTGACTCCTCTCTGTCCAATCGTTTCTGGAACCGCTCCAAACTGATCTTCACATCTCCCTCGTGGAAATGCTTCAAATCGTAGTACTTTGGTGCAAGCTCCAGCAACCACTCTGGCCGGATCGCCGTCACTGTACGGATGTAGTTCTTGGATGTCAGCACAAACTCGTTGTAAATCACCCACTCCTCTCCTCTGTTCAACACTGTCGATGGATGTAGCAGAACATCCTGGTTGTCCTTGACTGTCAAGTAACCTTTGCCTGCGCTTTTGCGCTTGGCCACTTGCATGAAATAGCCGCAAGTCAGAGCTTTACGAATGTTGTAATCGTAGCGAGGATCGTCCTCCGCTGTGGAATTCAACCGCAAATCATGGCCCTCCATGATCCGCACCAGCTGTCGCCGAACGTTGTCCGCACTCTTGAGAGAACGGAACGATAGGTAGTTGTCTTTACACCACTTGCGTTGGCCGTAACGGTGGGCTTCGTCCGATCTGAACGCATTGTATGCGTTCAACAGCGTCAGATGATCTCCGTCTGGGTGTGCAAACTCCATCTTACACTCATCAGCGGCCTTACGTGCACCGACGTTGTTAGGACGCACGAACACGTTCGGCACTGACAGCATGGCCACGATCGACACCATCTCCTCGGAGCAGTGGAAGTCGGCCGACTTGATCAACATCACTGCCAGCATTGGGTCCAGAGGGAAGTGTGAAGCTGTACGTCCAAGTGGAGTCAGTCCACCTTCATCATCGAGACATCCGAGGTAGTTCAACTCTTCCAGAGCTCTCATCATAGTCTCGGGGGCTGGTGGGTCCATGAAATCAAAGTGGACCAAGTCGTTGATTCCGAGCTTCTTCAGCTCCAACACGGTATTGGACAAGTTGGACCGCAAGATCTCCGGATAACTCTGCTCGATCAGCTCCTTTTTGAATGCCTCTTCCGTATAAAGTCTGAAGCACTTTCCTGGCCGTGTACGTCCAGCTCTACCGGCACGCTGCTGTGCAGAGGCCTTGGAGATTGGAGACACCAGCAACGACTCAACACGGATCCGCGGATTGTAAACTTTCTGTTTGCTGAATCCAGGATCCACCACGTAGACGATACCATCGATGGTCAACGAAGTCTCAGCGATATTGGTCGAAACGATGATCTTACGGCCTGGCCGGCCACCTTTCTTGAACGGAGCAGGTGCCTTCTCAAAAATACGCTGCTGCATGTAAGGTGGCAGAGAACCGTAGAGTGGGTAGACACTCAACGGACCACATCCTTCCTCGCGGACCAGCTGATCACCTTCCAAGCTGATCTTCTTGCAAGCATCTTCAATTTCTTCCTCTCCATTCAGGAAGAGCAGAATATCACCTTCACCTTCGGTAGCATGGATCTGCAAGACTGTACGGATGGCAGCGTCTAAGTAGTCTCTCTGGAACTCGGGAGTGTAGTAGATCTCGACAGGGAAAGTACGGCCGGGAACAGCGAGCAACGGAGCACTGTTAAAGTAACTCTGGAACTTTTCAGCATCCAAAGTGGCAGACATGATGATCAATTTGAGATCTGAGCGTCTTTCGCACAGCTGTTTCAGCATACCCATGAGGATATCGGTGGCCAGCGTGCGCTCGTGGGCCTCATCAAGAATGATACACGAGTATCTACTGAGCTGGTGGTCCTCCATGGCCTCACGCAGAAGCATACCATCGGTCATATACTTGAGCACGGTCTTGTCGGAAGTCATATTCTCAAAACGGATGCTGTAACCGACTTCTTCACCGAGTTCCACGTCCAATTCGTCTGCCACTCTGGCTGCCACAGACATGGCTGCCACCCTTCTTGGCTGTGTGATGGCCACCTGGGTGCCCACAAGGCTCGGCATGTCATCATAGAGCACGAACTGTGGCACCTGGGTCGTCTTACCGGAACCAGTCTCTCCAACGAGCACCATGATCTGGCTAGAGTGGAACATCTCTAGAAAGTCCTGTCTCTGCTGATGGACAGGCAAATCTCTGCGCACTTTCAGGATTTTCGCATACTGTGGAGTATATTGTCGACCCGTGAAGGCATTCAGAGCGCCGTCCTCGAGCTTTCTTGCAAACTCTGACGTCGTATGGTGCCTCTGTGAGATATCTATATCTTCCATACTGGTCTATAATTGATGAAATATTTTTCAAATTTTTTTTACCAGGTGCGACCAAGGTAAGGATTTAGTTGAGTTGAGATAGATAGGAAAGGGTAGGAAAAGATAGGGACCCAACTGAGAAACTGTGCGTCGTAGTGGGGGGGAGACGATGCAGTTGTTGTTTCTGACCTTACTGGCACTACAAGCACTGGTGAACAACCCCTATGTTACATCATCAGACGGTTAAATGATACGCGGTCAGTTCGCTTAATCTAGAATGGATTTCCCAATTTCACTCAGGCGAGGCGGGGAGGACCAAACATGATATTTCACCTGTTTTTTTCACCTTTACTGCCTTGTGGCCTGAATTTACACTTCAGTTTCTTCCTCTACACCTACCTGATCTGCGAAAGGTCTCAACTGGACATGTTTGAACGCCGTGAGCCCCCGCAAAATTCCCCAGGCGCAATACTAACAGATGAATAGACGAGAGTTGAACCAGTTTTTTAAGCGTCACACGATAAATAGAGAAAGAAATGCACACATGCGTGTTTCGGAGAAGTTGTCAAACTTTATCCAAAGTTGTTCATTCAGTCTCGTCAATAATGGGGATCCATTTTAATAAGCGGATCACCTACGTTGTGTTGGGGATCTGCGCGTTTGCTGTGTTTGTACAGCTGTCATGGAGCTACAGGCATCTGGCGGGACTACACGATGTGGTGATGATAGGAAGTAACTCTGGTAGGACGATGAAGGAGGTGGGCGGTGGACTGATAGGCAAGAAGATCTCGACTCTGAGCAAGGCTCCGCTCAGAGAGAGGCTTGCGTACTACTATCCGTACGATCCAGCACAGCCTCTGCCGTACACGATCCGTCAGTCGTGGCGTTGCAACCCGGACGACGAAGACTGCAAAGTGCCTTTCAAGGGCACGCACAAGACGTGGAAGGACTTGAACGAAGGTATCAAGTACGACCTGCTGTTGGACAAGGACTTGGAGGCATTTGTGGAGCGTCATTTCCACAAGATTCCGGAAGTTATGGAGACTTATTGGATGTTGCCTAAGCAGATTTTGAGAATGGATTTTCTCAGGTACCTGCAGATTTTTGCTCTGGGGGGAACGTATGGTGACATAGACACTCAGTGCCTGAAACCTATCAAAAAATGGGCCCCATTCCAAGTGGAAGGTGCCGATCCCGACAAGATGAAGACGCCAATCGGTATGACTGTCGGTATCGAGGCAGACGCTGAAATCAAGATGTGGATGACTACACAGTCAAGACGAATCCAGTTCACCCAGTGGGTGTTCCAGGCCAAGAAGGGCCATCCGTTACTGTTGGAGCTGATTGCTCGCATAATCGAGGAGACCCGGCGCAAGATGATGATGGCACATATGACACACAGGGAAGGATTCACAGACTCTCAGGATGTCATGGATTGGACGGGACCGGGAATCTGGACGGACACGATCTTCGACTACATTAATAACATGGCCACAGACGGCGCCTCTGGAGACGGGTTTGGTGTTGGCTCGACGTACTGGTTGGAGCATGAGAATTGGAAGATCGGACTGTCTGCGCTCGATAGTGACAACGCTCCGTTGGAGGCAGACAGGCAAGCGATCAGTTGGAAGAATTTCACCTTGACTGAGGATATTCATGTCATTGATGACGTTATGGTACTGCCAATCACGGGATTCAATGCGCAGAGGGGAAAGATGCGTTCCAAGCCTGTGACGGATCCTATGGCATTTGTGCGCCACCTCTTTGGAGGCTCGTGGAAGCCCGAAGAGTTGCAGAAGGGTAACGATCCGGAATAGACCGGTCACGCACGTAATACACCCGCAATCGCCTAATCGACGTCCAATTACGTTCAATTCACCTACGTCGTCAGCATGTACTCATCCTAGCTGTATTTTTTATACACGTTGCTCGGCATCTATTATAGAGTAGACACGATAACGGCAGTCTAGCTGACCAACAGTTACTCGACGTCGTTGTCAAAGCTCTCGCCCTCCACGAGCTCTGGAATGTCCTCGTCCTTCTCCTCGACCTTGGCGGCGCCTTGTTGCTTCTGGTACTGCTCAGCAATCTGCTGGAGCATCTGCAAGTTCTCAGCTCCCAACTGAGGCAGAATGCCTGGAATGAGCTCGGTGATGTTTTTCTCCTGAGCAAATCCGTTGAAGCAGTAGGTGTTGTAGAGAGGTGCAGCCTGCACTCCGACACGGTTGAAGTGCAAGACCTGGCCGTTCTCCTTGAAGAAGTTGGCCTCCTCGATTCCGCTCATCACCTGGGCGTTGAACTTCTGAAGGGTGGCCTGCAACTTGACGTCGTCACCCTCGGTGTTCTTAACCTCCTTCTTGGCCTTGACTCTGCGTCCTCCGACCCTCTTGGACGAAAGCTTCTTGAGCTTGGCGAGTTTCTCTGGATCCACTGGCATGTTGGTAGTTGGTGGAGATGACAAAATTTTTCACTCTCCAGCTCAAGTGAGTAAGCTTGGGAAACGCACGACCGGAAAGGGAAGGGAGTGTTGGAATAGAATAGATTTGATTGATTTACGCTAATATACATGCTAATTCTTGTCACCCATGCCCTTCAACAGCTTCTCCCTGTTACGCCGACAGGTGAGCGTGTCTATGTGCCGCTTGAGCGCATCCTTACGCGCAAAGCCCTTCTTGCAGAGCGGGCAAATGTTTGGTGGCACCTCCAGATGGATCTTCTCATGCCGTTTGAGATCCGACGATCTCTTGAACGAGATACCGCACTGGCCGCACTGGAACACTTTCTGGTTGCTCTTGCTGGTGCGGTGTGACTGACTAGAATGGCGGTTCTTCGACCTGTTAGAGCTAGCGTCTTCAAAACTGCGCGAGGCCGTTCCAAGCGCTGGCGACTCCAGTATGAACTGTGTAGGAGACTTCTGTGCGTAGAGAAGGTGGTCATTGGTGGTGGAGAACGAAGACGATGTAGATTGAAGTGGCACCGAGAGGTGACGTTGCATTTGGGTACTGGAACCAGGTCCAGGCGTAGTAGGAACAGGTGTCTCGAGCGAAGCCAGCTGGCTCAGTTGTGCCAGTTGACTCAACTGGCTGGTGTCCCTGTGTTGTGGCTGCTGTGACAATGAGCCAACCAGCATCTGGGCAATACCGTTAATGAGGTTCTGCTGCTGCGATGGCTCCATGTTCTTGATCAGCGATGCTATAGCTGAAACCTCGGCCGTCTGAGGACCCCCGTTGGCGGTTCCAGCCGGCCCACCTGGTGTCGGTTGTGGTTGGACTTGCAAAGGAGACTGTGCCTCACCCGGCTGGCTCAGTGTGTATGGAGACAGAGCCGACAGTCCCTGAAGAGGGCTGTTAGCTGTAGTCTTGAAGATCTTATTTGATAACTGTGGGAACTCATCTGGCCGGCCTGAGTCTATAGCCGGCGGAGCTAAACTGTCCAGATACTCTTTGGACAGTGGCATTCCGCCGTGTGGAGCCTGTGCGTATTGCAGCCGATTCAACACCTCCCGGATCGTAGGATCCACACGATACTGATGGATCTTGACAACTTCGTTGGCCGCTCGGATGAACTGGACGTCTTCGTCGGTGATCCGAGTGTTGACGAGTCGTGACTGTGCGTTCGGGGATATCTTGGGCTTCTGGGAGTTGAGCAACTCTATCAGATATCGTTGTGCCTCTTCGCTCTCTGGAGCTGACGTCAACCCAGGTCCGTCACTCATATATCGACTTTTAGTATTTGACGCGAGGCTGTTAGTTCGCAGGGCTGTCTTTGTAAGAACGATCTCTCACTATGGCAGGCACTCTGGTATATATGGCACAGTTGGGGCTGTTTGTGCCAATCTTAGACAGATACAAGCGTGGCGCCAAGTCGATTCTATGATGGGTCTACACGTGACTCTCTTTATATGACGTAAAAAATTGTTCTTCCTTACGTAATATTCGCCACCTCTAAAGCCACATATGGGAGCACAGGGACTGCGGCGTCACCGTGGCAGTCATTAAAAGGGAGCAGTTTCATTGGCATGTGCCCTGCGACTGGCGGGCCCTGCCAATGGTGCGCCGTGGTAGTTAAGCATGTCCAGTACGTTCCAATACAAGTGCCCAATACAAGTGGCAGCGTAGTTTTTCTGTGGCAGATGCTAGCTAGCGTCGAGCCTCAATCTATCAAAATACGATTCATTCTATTCAATACTAATCGTTAGGTGGACTTCTCCAACATCGAGTCGCTGGAAGCACCAGTTCCGACCCACTTGACAGGCACCTGGACAAATTCCTCGATGAACTTCAAGTAGTCGATGGCCTCCTTTGGCAACTCCGAGTACTTCTTCAACTGGGTGATGTCAGACTGCCAGCCAGGGAACGTCTTGTACTCGACCTCAACGTTCTCCAAGAGGTTCAAGTCTGGTGGGAAAGACTTCAAAGTCTCACCTTGATACTTGTAAGCGACAGCGACCTTGATCTCTTTGAAAGAGTCCAGAACGTCCAACTTGGTGATGTTGAGCGCAGTGTAGCCGTTGATCCATGTCGAGTACTTCAACACGACCAGGTCCAACCAACCGCAACGTCTCTTTCTTCCTGTGGTGACACCAACCTCGTGGCCAATCTGTTGCAACGCTTCACCTTGGGCGTTCAACTGCTCAGATGGGAAAGGTCCACCTCCAACTCTAGTAGTGTAAGCCTTGGTGACTCCGTAAACGTTGGAGATCACTTGTGGAGGGATTCCCAGGCCGGTCAAAACACCTCCAATACCGGTGTTGGATGACGTAACGAATGGATACGTACCGAAGTCGATGTCAAGCATGATAGCGTTGGCACCTTCGACCAAGATCTTCTTCTTGGCAGCGAGAGCCTCGTGCATGAACACGACCGAGTCAACCACGTATGGCTTGACCTTCTCACGCAACTCCTTGTAGTTAGCGATCTCCGACTCAACGTCCTCGTCGAAGCTTCCGTACCGCTTCTGACGGGTCTCCACAAGCCGGCGGAAACGAGTGCAGAACTCTTCCCAAGCACCAGGCTCGTCGCTCACCAGGTGGTGGATACGGATTCCTGATCTAGAGGCCTTGGTCGAGTATGCTGGACCAATACCCTTACCGGTGGTACCAATCGACTTCTTGTTGCCAGACAACTCGGCTTCTCTCAGCTTGTCAGTACGCTGGTGGAAATCAAACACGAGGTGAGCTCTAGATGAAATGAAGATTCGGCCAGTACAGTCGACTCCTTGCTTCTCCACCTTGGCGAGCTCATCAAAGAACGACGGAATGTTAATGACAACTCCGTTACCGATCAAGTTCACACAATTTGGGTTCACAAGTCCCGATGGCAGCATATGGAAGTCATACTTCACTCCGTTCTCCACGATGGTGTGTCCGGCATTGTTACCACCTTGGCAACGGCAGCACACGTCGCAATCGCCCGCGACCAAAGATGTCAGTTTACCTTTTCCTTCATCACCCCATTGGGTGCCTAGAATAACGTCGACCATGATTGTACTTGTTCAATGACCTTGAATAAAGCTTTGAGTAATAAAAGCTTCTCTAATACGCCGACTAATTTACAATTGAGACCTGTCACATGGAAAATTTTCCACCAGTACACCAGGAGAATTGGGAGGCAGGATCCATTTCGGTAGGTAGGGGAGAGGTCACAGCGAGGGCGCAACCACCTGGTCATGGTGGGTCATTCAGTGGCTGCTATATCAAAAAAAAACTGTATTCTTCTATCATAGCGTGTGTAGATAAAGTAAAGGTGATGAGGTGCTGGCGATTGGTCGCAAGTTGATAGCGATTGATCGCCATCGATAGACTTACTTCAATGGACTTCAATAGACTATCATTGCCATCAATAGTGGGCCATTGTCGGCATTGTGGCACCTTCTTGAACCGTGGTAGTTCGATCGGCGGCACCTGGGCACTGCTGTTTAAGCACTGTTGGCCTTAACAGTGGAGTCCTCCTCGATAGTAGCAACACTGGTGTCTTTGCTGATCGACTCGGCATGCAGGCTCGATGGCAACTTGACAACGTATCCCTTAATCAAGGTGTACTCGTGTTCGATCTTTCCTCCAGCAGCGGAAACGGTCTCTTTGAATCTGTTGTTAGTAGGTGGCGCCGTGGCGGGGGCATATATAGGTACTTACTTTGCAATGGCAGGGTCTGCGACATCCTCCTTGAGAGTGACCTGTTGTTAGTGCTGTGTCGACGGATGAATCAGAAAATACTTACGATATACGTCTTGGAATCGCTGGTAGTGGTGGAGTCTGTCATGATGAGGAAGTGGCTAAAGGGCAAAAATACGCGTTGATAAGAAATCTGATAGGGGTGTTTGGATGAGCGATAGATAATGGCTGGGTGGTGGATAAATGTATTGGATATAGGTTGATATGGCGATCATTCCTCGTCATCGCTAGGGAAGAATATCGTCCCTTGGATCTTGCTGCGGAACTGCTTCTCCTCCTCGGTGCATGGACACTCCGAGTACTCGAAACTGCATGTGTAGTCCTCTTCGTCGGTGTCGATCGGAGCCACCTCGGTTTCTGCCGGCTCCAGAACGTTATGGATGATCTTATTCAATGTGTTGGACAGTTTTGGGTTGCTGGCCTTGATCTGCGACTTGTCCAGTCTCTCTCTAAGAGCATGAGCTTGCATACCTCTCCAGCGCTCGTTCTCTCTGTTCAGGTTGGCAAAGATGTTGCGTCCCTTAATGAGCAGCTCGTTGTGTGCCAGGTTGTCTGAGATGTTCTCTGTAATACTGTTGAGACTCTCGACGAATTTCGGTTCTGGCTTCATGAAACTCAGCGATGGTCGCTTGCCGATCTGAATCTGTGATGCCTTCTTACCCAGTTGCTGGCCGATCTCCAGCAACGACTGTTTTTTGGCCGGTGCTTTGAACATTCTAGCGTCTGGCTTGTCTGTCACCATATCATTGGACACCTTCTGCTTGTACTGTGCCTCCAAATGAGACAGATCAGACTCCGCAGCTGTCAGTTGTTCTTTCAAGTCCATCACTCTCCGCTGCTTGGTAGCCAGCTTGAACAGAAGTTCTTGCTCCTGTTCCGGCTGCTCCTCTACTGGCTCCAACTCTTGCAACTCTTCCTCTTCCTCGACGGGAATGAAAATGGGCAATCCTTGCTTGGAATCCGGCTTGTGCTCTGCCTTTGGCTTTGTCAGGGACAGCTTGATCAGTCCTGTGCTCTCGCTGATGACTCGCTCCTTGAGCGGTTTTTGTGGGAACGCTGACTGAGCATTGTTCAGCTTGTTGACCGTCGAACCTGACAGAATCGACAGCGACTTCTTCTTATTCAAGTACTGTTGAGCCATGAAGAAAGAAAGAATTTTGAACGATGCCTTAATATGGTTTCCTTTTTCGGTAATCATAAACAGGTCGAACAATCCGTCTTTTTAATTAGGGGGCCTGTTAGTAGAGGGGGATGGTCGGGTGTAGCCAGGTGGATCCAATCTGGGATGTGGCATGTACTGAGCAGATATATGGACGGTTCTATGTTGGGTCTGTTCTTTTCATTGTAGTAGTTGTATTGAATATAATAGTATTACTATGGCCAGCCACTACTTATTAAATCACCTTAATTTGCAAGACTAAATAATACATTTCCAGTAACTGGATAATGACAATTTTCACAAACTGGCCATTCACTGGCACTCTGATCTACAATTGCATAGTCCTTCTTGCTTATCCAGCATCCAAACCTCCTCTCTACAGCGGACGCATTTTATCTCCTATGCTCATGGGCTTCAGCACTGCTCTTTGCCACATAAGCGCCTTGCTAGCTCAATCGGTAGAGCGTGTGACTCTTAATCACAAGGTTGCGGGTTCGATCCCCGCGTAGGGCTGTTTTCGCTCTGCGCTTAGTTTTTTTTTTTTATCTCTTCATCATGAGGGCCCTGCTTGCCATGATGGCAGCACTGCTCGCAATGCTCACTGTGGCCAGTGCTGGCTATGTCAACATCACTGAGATGTATGACGAAGATGCGCTGGACTGTCGGTACGTCGCACAACGCACCCAAAGAGACATTTCTGGCAATGCTTCGGTGCAATCTAATGTTGTGATGGGTGTCGATCTAACTACCGTTGTGTTCGATCCCATAGGTTATAACGACGATTCCGTCAACGCAGTTCAAGACTTGCTCACGCTAGGGGTAGGAGCACTCACCATAGACCTATATTACAGTGCAAATAAGGTGTGGACGCTGTGCCAATCGAACTGCTCGATTGGATTCGACTCTCTGATGGATGCCATCGACGAATTCGACCGCGAAACGTCAACAGAACTGTACACGAACGTTCTGTATCTGATGCTACGATTACACAGTTACAACGGGACAGCCACAGGTTCCCAGAAGGACCTCAAGGACTACTTTTCTAATACAACGCGGCTTGTTGAACCGGCTAGTTTCGACATCTACTCACCGCCTTCTTTGCATACACTGCTGATAACTGACGAGCTGCGCGTATTTGCGATCGTCACCGAAAACACCTCCGGATACAAGTTCACGGACGACCTTGATGTGGTTTTCGCGTCGAGTGAACTCACCGACTCTACCTTTGAAGCAATGGCCGACGGTAACAGCACGTACGAGAGACTGCCGATGTCTCTTGATCTATACGATCCCGACAACGAGGTGTCCCAGGACGTAGCGAACCAGACGATGTTCAGATTCCTCTACGATTCCAACGACACTCAGTTTACTCCTACATCATTCCGTTCCATGCTATTTTGCGGATACTCTCCGATCCTCTCACACTCCCTCTCTGATTACACCGACATACGATCGTACTTGAATGTCTCGTACTGGTCATGGGAACCTGAACAACCCACAATCATTGAAAGTGGTTCCAGCACAAACTATACGGATAGATGTGCTCTATTGACGAGCCAAGGCTGGGTGACGGCGTCTTGCACTGAAAAATACAAGTGCCTCTGTATGAACAAGTCCAATTCGTCCGAGATTGCTGTCACCACCGAAAAGGCGACTTACCTAGATGCAGATGAAAAGTGCTACTATTTGAACGCCAACTATATTGTGGCCACTGCTCGCACGGCGATGGCACAGCGACAAATGATCGAGTTCATCTCTGAACCGGTCTGGATCGACATGAACTCGTTGTCGAGTGCCAATTGTTGGGTGGAAGGAATAGATACCACCTGTCCATATCAGAAGACCGTCTCCTACGTAGTCTTCCGGAGGATGATCACGCCTGCTGCCATCGTCGCATGCATCCTACTCTTGCTGCTGGTTATAGTGCAGTTCGATAGAGTGCCCGTGCAAAAGAACAGAAAGCACTGGAAGAAGCTAATGAACGAACGGCTTGCTAATGAGTTCGAAGGTGTACCTTCCTAGTGTAAGTGTGTGTGTGTGTGTGTGTGTGTATATATATTACCTAATAGTGGCCATCGTGCCTCCTATACCTTCAGTAAACTCGATCAGTTTACTTTGAAACAGACCTGTTTCGTACCAACCGGTTAATCCATGGTGATCGTGCCATACAGAGTAGATTCTCACCGACTGATCGCTCAATCCTGCACAGACCATGCTATGATCAAACGATAGGTGTGCAGTGAGTACTCTGAGGTCTGAAGAGCCAGGAACACGGGCCTTGACTTTCATCGATGGGTACAGATAGGTGACTGCCAGATTGGTCTCTGCAGCACTGCTGAACCCGAAAGTCGCCAGCAACTGTTTGGTGCCAGTGGACCATATCAGCGATGTCACTTGGCCACTCGTCTCATACTTACTAATCAAAGTCCCTGAACCTGTATGCCAAAACCGGATACACCTATCTTTGCTACCACCACCAGTAGCCAGAAGATGAGGGAGCCATGGACAGAAAGCCACAGCTTTCACAGCTGCAGTGTGCTCGAGTTCGAACTTTGGGCACATAAGCACTGGGTGCAAGTTGCAGACAATACACCGGTTATCGTTGGTCCCGATGGCCAATTGGTTGTCTCTGACATCCATTCCACAGATCTGTTGCTTGCTGCATCGGTGGATGTAACTAGGTGCCAATCCGTAGGCTTCATTCCACATATAATGTGCCACATAGCCGGCCTCATCTCCAGCGAAGAACAAGTCCTTACCAGGTATCCATTTGATACAAGTGATTCCTGCCTTGGATTTCAGTTGAAACGATCCACGCAGTAGATTGGTACCTCGTTCATAGGTAAGAACCTTACCTGTTTTGGTCCCGACGGCTAAGACATCTGTGTCGCTGTAACATAAAGCGGTGATGGTCTCATGAGCTAAATGTTGCAATAAAACAGCACCTTGCTTTTCGCTCCAAATGTAGACAGAGCTGCCAAGTCCAACAGCCAAACCATTCGATAGGTGTGTCCAGCAAACAGTGTCAGAGTAGTAGTCGTTACGTAGCCCAGGGGCGTCTAACACTTTAAACATTAACTCTTGCACGGCGTGGTCCTTCCGGGGATTTTTAGACAGTTGCTCCCTATCGATATTGAAGCTGGCTTTAGCTTGCGGATTCCACTTGGACGGCTTGAAAGTGAGAACTCGATCCTTAGGCAGTCCAAGACTATCACGAATAGGCTCATAGACAGGTTCAATCACCTCAGGTTCGTCTCGTTCAATGGGAATTTCTTCCTGATTACGAGTTGGTTGCAAGACGGGACTGACCAAGAAGTGGCCATTTTGCAAGTGGAACGAGGTGGGTGACGATTGACCAGTAGCAAGGGGAGCAGAAGGTCTCATACGACTGGACCTGTACGGCATGAACCGGTCGACGACCCCTCTGGACAAGTCCATGGTAATAATTAGCGCGAATTACTATATGCATTTAAGTACTGAAACATTCAGCGTGGAACTGGAATCCACAGTTTTCCGCCCAGATTCCCGCCTTATCGACGAGACTTCTAGGACCGGCACCGATCACCCAGACACGGTCATCAGGCCGACCTCCGCGGTCCCTGAATCTGACGTTCCTGTTCCGGATGAAATCGGCATTATTGAACAATTCGTCTTCCCACGAGTTGTTGCCAGAGATTGTGTTGTAACAGATCGGCTGGCCAGTGTTGAGGTCGACCATCGGCCCAATACACGAGGAACCAATACACCAATTGTAGTAGTAGAGTCCCAAGACAGGCCGACCGAAATCGATCTTACATGAGAGACCTTTCAACACCCAGTAGTCGGCAAGATCGTCGTACAACTCTGAAGAGCTTGTGGGTGTCTTACGTGGACCGAGCTTATCGGCAATCGGATAGTAACCCATATCTGGACGGGCCGTTTCCGGTTCAGAGATCTCGTTTGCCGAGTAGTACGGAGCAGCAGCTGGGATGCTCGAGAGCAAAGCCGCTCTCTCGTTTCGACCAATACCGCCAAGTTCAAGATCGATGTTCTCGAACTTGTTCTCCTCAGCGTACGAGAACTTGTTCTGATGGTGATCTCTGAGACTGATGCGACTCTTTTTGCGGTCTTGCGATGCATTGAGTCCTTCGAATTCAGGGTCGGACTCGGTGGACGAATTGTACGACGTTTGCGGTGTAGCAGACTCCTTTGGCACTTGCAAGGGTTCCGGTTTGTCAGAGCTGCTGCTGTCATCGAAGCCCATCATTTGCCTCTCTTCAAGGGCCTCCATCTCACGGCGACGCCTGTGCAACACTTCGACGGCCTCTTTGAATCTGAGCTTTTCACCGCTCGAGTACTTGCCTGTGATGTAGATGTCGATACAGTCGTCATTAACCAGGATGTTCTTAAAGAAGTCGAGGATCTTGAGATCGTCGTGGTCTCGAATGACCCAGACGACTTTGACCATGGAGCCATTATAAGCGAGGACTCTGAGGATTGGCAATGCGAAACTGATGGCGGATCCACCGACCACAATGAGCGCTTTCTGAGCTTTGGTGGCAGCAGCAAGCGATTTCGGGTTTGGACTGTTCAAAGGCCGGATGAACTGTAAGAAAGGCAGGAACGAACCTGTCACCATATACCTGGTGTGACTATCGAGATCAAAGTCACCTTTACGAACGATGAGCTTCTGAGATGCATCGACGGGGAGAGTAGCCAAGGTATAAGGATGCTGTTCAGGAGCGACGACCAACTTGTAGAACCGCTTGAACCAGTTGGAATCGAACTGGATGATTCTAATGTGACAACCAGGCAGCCCGGACTTGTTGACGATGCAACCGTTGGGCAGTTCGACGATGCAGGTGGTATTGGACACCTCATGAACTTTCAAAGTGGTGATCGAGCTGAGTTTGAACCGGATGACAGATTGCCAAAGGAGGATGACAACGTTAAGAGCCGTCAAGTAAGGAATCGGAGGACGTGCATGGTAGTAGAGAGCCACGACGGCGATCCACGTCGACAGATAGTGGCTGACGAAGAATGTTCTATAGAAGGACCGTCTCACTTTGGGTAGCGAAGTGAGTACGATCATGATGAATGAAGCCATGGCAATGACACCAGCGATGTTGGCGGGTTTTTGGATCTTGCGCATCGTACCGGTAGCCTGGTAGTAAATGAGGTAGATGATAGTATGCAGTAGGGCCTGTAAAACGACTATACGAGAGAGCCATTTATGAACAGGGATGAGCCGTAAGTAGAGCGTGTTAGGCAGCGGCGAAGGACGCAATGTGAGGAAGAGCACCGTCGGCAGGCAATAAGTGGGCACTCTACCGAGACGAGCCGCTATAAAGCCCAAGTCTCCATTGGTTTGTAGTAAAGAGAGCGCTGTCAATATGATCAGAAGCGAAGAGATCAACTTGAATAGATTCAAGTTGCCCGGTTGACCTCGGCGCCTTAATCTGTCCGATTGCAACTTCTTCAGGAGCCGGTTATATAGCGCCTTGGAGAGGAAGGTATGGATGCGATCATAGTAAGGTACGATCAGCAAGAGCAAGATGCCCACCACCAGTGTATAGTAGCCATACTTGGTGGTGATCGCCCTTCTCGCGGCTTTCCAATTCGACCCGCTAGCTGCCCTCTCGATGAAGTCTTGAAGGAGCGAACACAGTTCCATGTACTCTAGAAAGATCGAGCTATATACCTGAAGCAGGCGATAACAGAAACGAAGTCCGATCAAAGAAATAATACTAGAGAAACGTGCAAGGCGAAGTTAGGCGATTACACTTTGCAGTGCTCTCATTAGGTTTAAAGCAAGGGCCAAATCAGGGAGCCTGCGAGCGACCAGAGTAAGTCCGATAAAGGCGGTGTTAGTGAAAAACTTGGCGTCGTGAACGACGCGGGGCTGATGCGTCGATTGCGTCGGCCCCGGACAGAGAAAGTGGATGCAAAAGGACAGTCCCATCCCAGAACACCTTGCACCTCACGCTGGGACAACTGAAAATTGAAAAACCCTGTCTATGAAAAAAATTCTCTTCACCAACCTTCAACTTTATACCTCAAGATGGCTGACTTCTCGCTGACTCCAGAGGACTTGCAGTTGCTGATCTCTGCAAACTCGCACATAGGATCGAAGAACACTAACGTTCACCAGATTCCATACATCTACAAGACGAGACCAGACGGTGTCAACGTTATCAACGTTAACAAGACATGGGAGAAGATTGTGCTTGCTGCTAGAATCATCGCTGCCGTTCCAAACGCTTCCGACGTCGTTGCTGTTTCTTCTAGAACCCTTGGACAGAGAGCCGTTCTCAAGTTTGCCTCGCACACCGGTGCCACTCCAATTGCTGGCAGATTCACTCCAGGTAACTTCACCAACTACATCACCAGATCGTTCAAGGAGCCAAGACTGATCATCGTCACCGACCCAAGAACTGACGCCCAGGCTATTAAGGAGGCCTCGTACGTCAACATTCCAGTCATTGCTCTGTGCAACTCTGACTCTCCATCCGAGTTTGTCGACGTTGCTATTCCATGCAACAACAACGGAAAGCACTCCATTGGACTCATCTGGTGGTTGCTTGCCAGAGAGGTCCTCAGACTTAGAGGAACCCTCCCATCCCGTACCGAGCCATGGACCGTTATGCCTGACCTTTACTTCTACAGAGACCCTGAAGAACCAATCGTTGAGGCTGAGCCAACCGAGGAGACCGAGGAGGTCGCTGAGGCCACCGAGACCGCTGAGGCCGAGTGGACCGCTGAGCCAACTGCTGCTGACTGGGCTCAGACTTCGTCTGCCGGTGACTGGGCTGCTGAGGGCGCTGAGACCGTTGAGAGCGCTACCGCTGCTGCATCCTGGTAAATGTGGTGCCATGTAAGGCTAATATAAACTCTATTGAACTCCGGTACCAAGAGAATGGGACCACAACGCGGTACCGCTCCGTATAGTAAACCTTTCCACCCCTGTCTCATAATAAGAACTGTTAATACAATTTGTAAAACTTCCCAACCTCTATGGAACAGCTTGGTGTCACTTTCCTCGCGAGATTTGCCGCTGTCACCGCCTTACTCACTTTACTTTTCGCTCTCCTGGCCTATTTCATCGATAGGATCATCGTCCAAGACATTGCTACCACTACAGACCCTCACATCAAGGTATTCCCTAGAAGAGGCTCGATCAACTATTCACGACAATGAGCCAGCAGAGGTTTCTGTTCTGGCCGACAGATGTTGCCTTACCAAGGGGCGATACCACCGCCACTGCACCAGCATACGTTGTGGGATATAGAGTGAGCGATACCAGGATCGTTGTCGTCGATATAGTGGCAGAGTTTGACGATACTGGCGTCAGGAAAGGTCTCAAGCCTTTGGAGGTCGTAGGAGGCTTCAATTGCCCGTGTGATCGCGTGTTCCAGTTCGATTCCACGAACAACATCCCAGTGGTGAACGAAGATGAGACTCTCGTTCTCTTCAAGCCTCCACGCTCAGGGAATCTCGAGTTCTTTTCACTCTATCCGATGGAGATCGACACGTTTTGGACTTCGCAACAGAAGAGTGTGAAACCGTCCGAACTTAAAGTGCTCGAGTACTCTGACAAGCTCAAGTACCACTTTAGTGCTGTGACAGGCCCGGAGCAGATGAAAGACCTGCTACATTATATCAATCTGACCGATTACTCGAGGTCCAAGTTGCACGGTCAAAGATCCAGTTGGCGATTTGAGAACTCGGTCAATTCCGTCTACCAGTTCCTGGCACTACTTTACTCCGGGGTCCAGATCTTGTGCCTGTATCTGACGAAATGTCTCAGTTACCCATTGATTGTCAAGAAAAACGTTGTGAAGGCGGACGACGGCGAGTACGTTGAAGGTGGAGTCGTTCTATCTCTGGCGTTACTATCGCATACGTTCCACCAGATCAACAGCAGAGCCAAGCAGCTGTATAATGTTCCCAAACAGTTCGAACGTCTGCGGAACTCCAAGAAAGAGAGTCAAGTGATGATCTTGGAAGGCACCAAGTTCTCTCCGAGCGAATACATCAAATTCTACAACACCGTGTGGTTGATTGTCAACGATGTGCTTCTTGGCCAGATCATCTCCACAAGTGTGACTACAAACCACGAGGTCATTGCCAGTTCACTAGTGTCTCTGATCGATAATGTGCAGGAATGGATGAGATCAACGGTCATTTGGCTTATGAACTCTCCCGCTGGTTTCAAACTCAACAACGAGCTGGCTGCGTTCTTTGGCGAACTGATTCTATGGGTGCTGAAATTCTGGCAACAGTATATGGTGCACCCGATCACAAGCCATGCTTCGACAATCATCCTGGTCATTGCAACGCTAATGAAGGTTGCCGGTTGTTCACTCTCCATTGCAGTTGTTACCGACATCTTCCAACTGCTCACTTTGGAGTACTATGGATTCTACGTTGCGTGCACCCGTGTCTACCGCTGGCAGTGGCACACATTACAGTCTCTGTTCCGATTGTTCTACGGTAAGAAGTACAACGTGCTCCGAGACCGTGTCGACTCCAACGAGTACGAGTTTGATGAGCTCATGTCAGGAATTATCCTATTCACGATCCTCATCTACTTGTTCCCGACAGTCGTCGCCTTCTACCTGACCTATGCCTGCTACCATGTGCTATTTATGTTCACCGTCAACATCAGCGAGTTCCTACTGATCTGTCTCAACCATCTACCCATTGGAGTGATTCTGATCAGAATTAAAAACCGTGATAGACTCCCTGGCGGTATCGTCTTGGGACAGCGGCAGGACTCACTGCAACTGTTCATCAAACCACTGTCGATCAAACAGATCACTAAGGGCCAGCTGAACTCGATGCTGAACTTCAACTTGGCCAACTACAACGAGTGCTACCTGCCAATCTATAAGAGCCCGCACTACGAGATCGCGGACATCTTGGAAAACTGGAGCCGGATCTCTCCAGTGAATATCGGGAAAAAACTACTTCTTGGCGACATCGTCGACAACGTTGAGTACAAGAAGATGTTCTAGATCATGATCTTTGCTATGTACAAACCTGTAATGCTAACTATCCTCCTCCTCACTTCTTCTTCTTACCATCTGCCTTCTCTTTCTTCTTCTTTGGAGCACCCTTACCTCTCTTTCTTCTGCTTGCTGCCAAGTTAGCTCTGTACTCTTCCACCTCGTCTACCACGGCATAGTCTTCCTGCTTCCAGAGCTTCAACATCTTGGCTGGAGATGGGAAATCGGCCGGTCCGTAGTAGTTTGCCAAGGTCTGGCCTTTCAAAGGCTTGGTGAGGATCTTGGCGCCCGTTCTTTCCTTCTGTGGATTGTATGTGGTCCTGAAGACTTTGCACTGGAGCTCCTCCAGCTTGTGAAGCTTCGCCTTCGACACAGGCTTTATAAGCTGCTTCACGGCAGACATCTTTGGGAGGTTGAAAAATTCAAATGTTGAACATTTCCAGCTTTTTAAAAGGTGCACAGGTGGAAGAATCTTAAACTGGGCAGACTTGATGTTGATATGGCAGATATTGGGCCTTTTCTAACGGAACTGACCGATTTCACCAACAACTTGGACAATTTCAACCCACTTGGTGTGTTCTATTGCTATGATCTTCCTCCAAGTTTGGCACCACCACTGGCTGCTCCCGATGGCTGGGGTTGGTGCGACTTCCCCTATGTGGAGAGCCCCAGTGTGGGCAACGGCAGCTGGCTGTCGGGGCCAATGGTCGATATAAGGTATCTGGTACACAGAGCACATGCTAGAGTCACCTATAAGGTGGATTCCACTGGAATAGCCGTTTGCAGAGTGTATATGTTACCCAATGGAGAACGTGATGGACTAATCAGAAAGTATAGAGATGAGTATATGAGGCTACGCAAGAGCCCAGCTTGGCATAGGAGGGCCTATGAGAAGATTATAGGTCGATTGATCTCTGTGCTCGATTACAGCGAGAGTGGATGGAACGGAGAATTTCACCCAGGATGTCTCATTAGTGCTACCACTGATATGCCCAAGGCCATCGGGCAAACCAAGTGGGGAGTTGACGATCTCAGCCATCATCTTCAACGATTGAGATGGGGTAAACGGTTCAGTCGACGTCCAAAGATTCCAATTCAAGAACTTGAACAGGCACTTGTGTCAATATACGAGAGCATTGACTCTCCCATGTTGGAGATACCATCGGAATTGCACGATAATGTTATGGAAATCCTGCATGGACAAGTACCAGGGCTGAAAAGCAACTTGTACGTGTACCAAAGACAGTCGGTGGCAGCAATGTTCATCAAAGAGAGTGCACCAACATGCGTTCCTCTACCATCAATACTGGTTATTCCAAGGAAAGGATTCCTTGACCTCGATACTATGTCATTCGTGACCACGCCTGGCACCTATTGGACTCCTAGAGGCGGGATCTTGGCTGAGAATATGGGTCTGGGCAAATCATGTATCTGCCTAGCTCTGCTCTGTGCCACCAAACATCAAATATCAGAGACGCCGGCAGCTTATCGGTCCATGGAACGGAAGCACCCGGCTGTTCGCAGCCTCGTCGACTGCTGTGTTGATCACATCTCTCAGAACTCGATTCCTTGGAGGCAGTTCGATGTGCCAGAGGCCTGTCAAAGACGACTTGAAAAGATGATCGGCTACTTTGATCAGTTGCACATTGATCAGCGGTCACATTTCGTTCGAGGCAAACAGATTTTGGGCGATGAGTTCGGATCCATCAGCAGCCAGAGGCTATATTTGGCCTCGACAACGTTGGCAGTAGTGCCAGATAACCTGTTTAACCAGTGGAAGATGGAAATAATCAAGCATGTTGAGCCAGGATTCTTGAAAGTGTTTGAAGTTGGTAACGTCCGTACAGAGCTACCACCAGTGGCGGAAATCGTCAAGTACGACGTTGTTCTGATCTCACTCAATGCCTTCTCAAGACAGTCAGATGATACCGATTCGGTGCTGTTGAAGATCTATTGGAAACGGCTCATTGTGGATGAAGGCCATTCAATGAACAGTAAATATACCAAGGCCATCGAAATGGCATCTCAGTTACAGGCCGAGAGGCGCTGGATCATCACTGGTACGCCAACAGTGGGACTGACCAATCTAACGGTAAGCGATTCGCTTGTCAAACAGGGGTTCAATGCCAAGACAGACCTGAGCAAGCTGGGAGTGGTGGTTGGCAAGTTTCTACGGATAGACCCATGGAGTTCCAATGCCAGGCTGTGGTCAAATACGATTATCAAGCCTCTTGAACAGGGTCAATTCAACAGCAATATCCAGTTGAAGAGATTACTTCGAAACCTGATGGTCCGACATCGAATGAAGGACGTTGAACGAGACGTGCAACTACCTGCTCTTCACCATCGGGCGGTTTTCTTGAAACCATCATACTTTGATACGTTGTCTATCAACCTGTTCACGGCTGTGCTTGCCACCAATGCAGTGACATCGGAACGTACTGGCCACGACTACATGTTTGATTCTTCCAATAAGATCAATCTGAGGAGACTGATCAATAACTTGCAAAAAGCCACCTTCTACTGGACAGGATTCAGTATTGATGACATTGAGAACCTATTAAAGATATGCGAGTACTCTTTGGAGAAACATGATTACTCCAAAGCCGACTGTGAACTACTGATGAAGTCAATCAAGGTGTCAAATATGGCTCTCTCTAACAGACGCTGGAGAACCAACTCGGCAGTGCACGAGATGAGTTATTTCGTCAAGAATCTGCCACCCACTATTGAGAAAGAGTTTGCTCTTTCACAGTACAAAGATGTCGGCGTGTATGGGTTCCCTCAACTGATTGCCATTCAGAGGTTCTACTACAAGCATCGTCTGATCTCGTCCGAGGACGAATTACAAGTGAAAATGGAGGAATATACTAAAGAGTTTTGGGAAAACTACTTGAGGATGAACGATAGTTTGAACGATAAGAGGAGGAGGAAAGTGACGAACAGCGAGCTGGATTTCAAATCTATCGATATAGATGCGATCCAACAGATTAATGACAACAAGTGGGTGAGCGCAGAACCCGAGCGAAAGAAATTGAAAGTGGAACTGTCGTCACTGATGAGATCGGCCCGGATTTTAGGGACTGCCTCTTCGAAACTGTCCTACCTGGCATCTCGACTATTAGAGAACCAGGAGCTTGGAATCAAGTCAATTGTATTCTACGAGTTCGAGAACTCCGCGTACTATCTGACAGAGTTGCTGGATATCTTGGGAGCAAACTACGTGATGTATTCGTCGCATATTGCACCACAGAAGCGCTCAAACAATCTAGTTGAATTTGACCAGTGGACGGACAGAGGAGTGGCACTGGTGATGGATCTACGACTGGCATCCCATGGTCTGACCATCCTAGGAGCTACGCATGTCTTCTTCATCAGCCCAGTGTGGAACCGAGCCACCGAAGCCCAAGCTATCAAGAGATCTCATCGAATAGGCCAGACGAAGGAGGTTTTCGTGGAGACGTTGATTCTGGAGGATACGATAGAACAGCAAGTGTACTACCACAAGCCGGAAGTGAGAGAGAAGCGGCAGGAGGTGATTGATAACGCCAACATCAAGGAATTTGTGCTACAATTCAACTTCTTACCGATCTCGAAGGGTGAAATTGCACCGGTAGAATCTGCCACCAATTGTGGGGAATCTGCCACCGATTACAGCGACGTTCTCCCTACAGGTTATACGGATAATCTGGAGTATTTACAGATGGATTGTGCCCATAGCAGAGTGAAGGACCAAGTCCGGAGGTGGCAACTGCCGGTTTTCACTGAGCAGAGTATGGATAAGCTGTTCCAGGGTGATCTGGCGAAGAAACGGAGGGGCAATGGGTTGTCACGCAAGGGCCCAGAATAGTTTAGTGGTCGGACAAATGGTGGGGTGGTGCGGATAAACATGTTAAAAGGATCTCCTGATACGAATCAAGTGATGTCTAGATGACCTAATTCAATGATCCAATGGGAAGTGTGAGAATTTTCCCCGCGGGGGCAGCTAGAGAAAATCGCTACCGGGTGGTCCCCTGCAGGTTTCGCGGTGGTCCCACCGGGACACCCCTCTAGAAGGCGACCCCGGTTTTTTTTATAAAGTTGAAAATTGGACGAAGAAAATAACAGACAACTAGTGCTTCTTCAATTAGTAATTGAACAACCAGAACTATAACAATGCTCGCCAGAAACGCCCTTTACTCTGTGAAATCCGTGTCCAAGCAGAGAGGACTCGGTGCCTCTGTTAGATTCATGGCCGACGACCGGTCCGAGTCTTTCAACAAGCGTGAGAAGGCTGCTGAGGACATGTACGTGAGAAAGCAGCAGGAGGAGGCCATCCGCAAGCTCAGAGAGCAATTGCAGAACCAGAAGAAGAAGCTGGACAAGTTGGAGGAGGACATGAAGCCAAAGAAATAGGTGCACACATTAGAGTGACCTGGTTGTGCTGGGGAAAGCCCGGTCAAGCCGGAAACTCAATGCCTGGCTTGATTGGACTGCCTACCGCCGACTTGTTACCAGATTGATGATATATAACTATTCATATAAGAATGAGACAAAGCTGCTCTTACTCATTTCCAGGTGTTGACCTATCCAAGCTCTTTTAAATTACATGAGACCTGTATAAATACTACTTCAACTTTGGACGCTTGACGCTGTCCAACAACGCGGTGTCCTTATCCTCCAACACAGGAAGACCCGTCGAGGCAGGTCCCACAACTGGGGTGTGCACATCGGCGTGGAAGTCCTTGATGATCGAGTCGACATCGTCGATGTTGAGTGGTCTAACGTCTCCAAGTTCTTTAATTTTGGTAGTCACCTGCTTGATCTGGTCATCAGTCAACTTCAAGTTCAATTGCTCGACTCTCGACTTGATGGCGTTCCATCCAGTCAGTCTGTTGGCGAAATTGATGTACCGGGAAAGACCGAAATCGGATGGGTTGAGAATCTCGTAGGTGGACGGGTTGGCCAGGATGGCCTTGGCGTGCACACCGGCCTTGTGGGTGAAGGCACAGAAGCCGGTGATCGGATTGTTGAATGGGATGTTCACCTGGACTGCGTCAGCGACCAGGTTCTCGATGTCTCTAATCTTGTGCAACTTGTACTTGGAAAGAACGTACTCTCTATCGGCGGCAATCATCCGAGCCATGAATCCACCCAGAGGTGTAATACCGTTTCTCTCACCGATACCCAAGACAGATGTGTCGATCAGCTTGGCACCGGCCTCCAGCGCAGTGTAGGCGTTGGCAATAGCGCATCCTGTATCGTTGTGGAAGTGGCACTCGATGTTGCACGAAACCACTGACTTACAAGTCTTGACCAACTCGTAAACCTGACGAGGGTTGGCACATCCAACAGTATCTGTAATACCAACACGGGTCACGCCGATCTTGTCAACGCTCTTGTAGATGTTGAGCAAGTCCACGATGTCCGACCTGAACGAGTCCTCTGATGAGAACCGGATCTCGATGCCCTTGGATTTGATGAACTCGATCACTTCCACAGCAGACTTGGCAATGTACGACAGGTCACTACCATGCACTCCCTGTCTGGCGTACTTTGATGTTCCAATAACGATATCCACGCCGTCCACACCGGTTTCGACGGCAACTTTGGCATCGTCCATGTTACAACTGATATGGGTGAGGATCTTGGCCTTCAAACCGAGATTGCAGATAGCCTCGCAGTCTTTTCTGGCCTGCTCGGACGTCAGTGGAGATAGGATTTCAATGTAATCTGCTCCAAAGTCGTCCAGTGCCTTGGCGATCTCGATCTTCTTCTCGGTGGTGAAGAAGGCATTGGCAAACTGGTCTCCTTCTCTAAGGGTGGACTCGATGATCTTGAATGAAGCCACGTTCGACAAGTAGTCGCCCGGGTTTGGGCCGTACGGGTTCTTAACCACCTTCTTGTGGACCGTCTCGTGCACCTTTTTGAATCCTTCTGGTTCAGGGGTACTCATGACTAGGGGACAAATCCTTTTACCCCATAAAAAATTCTGAGTCAGAAAAAAAAAATTACAGTGAGGGTATGAGCCCTGGTCGAGGATTTAACCTTACGATTACGATAGATAGACGTAGGTGGAGCCATCGTCACCACGAGCAAGGTACTGCTCGTCGATGAGGACCTCGATGGCCCGCTTAATATCGCCGACAGTCGGCTTGAACCGGTCGATGATCTGGTACACTTCGTTGGTGAGTCTCTCATGCTTGCACTCCTTCCTGGCCTTCATTATGCGAACGATGCATGCCTTGAGCAATTCGTGGTGCCTGCGTTCCACTTCCTCGTTGGTCTCCTTGTCTCTGTTCTTGCTGTCACTCATACGAACACCGGAAGCAAAGTTCACCTTGATCTTCTTCGAAGTGTATTCCTTCACCATCGTGAATGTAGTGGCAGGGTTTAACATCTGGTCTTCACCTTCGGGCTGCTGAATGAGCAACTTGTTCTTGACCAGAGGAATCATGTTGGCCTTGAACACTTCCGGTGGCAATGCAGTTGCTTCGAGCAACTGGTACGACGTCATCGTATCAGTGTCATTAAATGGAGACAGAATGGCGTACTGGAACAGGGTCACGGTGAAGTGGAACGGCGGCTTACCCGGCCGCGATAGGTTGGAAGTCTTCAACTCGATTCTGGAACGGTTCCAGATCCAATTCAACTGCCGTCCACTGTACCGTGTCTGGTATGTCTTTTCAAACTCCTCCTGCGACTTGATCAACTCCTTTGGCAAGATGAACGACTCGTTGGAGCCTCTAAAGATGGCGCTCCAAGAGGCAGAGTCCAGGATGCGTGGCTCCAAGTCTGGCACGTAGCCCTTGCTTGCTGCGGACGATCCGATCTCTTCTTTGTATATGTTGCCCAAATCCCGCGACACCCTAATGTCGTTGAACATGTTGGCGATCTTAGTCGTGTACTCGATGCTGTTTGCCGTCTTGAGCCGCTGGATGATCACTTCTTCTCTCTCCTCATCTTCTGGAGACATCGTGCCGCCCATAAGACGCTTCGAAAGGTACCGACGGTACCACACTTCAAAGCTTTCCTTGTCGTCGATGAACTTGAACACGGTCATTAGATTGTCCACAGACATGTCCTCCGAATTATCGTGTTTGCGTAGCAGTTCGTCGCTGTACTTGGCCAGCAAGTCTGGAGTTCTCGACTTGGATCTAGCTGTTGGAGTCGCAATGGCATTTGTGTTGATGAATGCCTTACATGCACCATCCAGAGCCTTGACGAATGCTTCGTTGTTGTCAAATGCCTCCTGCACGACTTTGCGGAACTTGTCGTAGACCGAAAGCAGAGTGTTAATGTAGGTTTTGGCATCCACATCACCTTTCTTATGTTGCCTGTGCTTGGAGTTCGTGGCATGGTGCTCTGCATTGGCCTCTGCATCCATACGTTCCTTCAATTCTTGGACAGCGGTCAAACCTTTCTGCTTGACGTACTGTTGGAAGTCGAGCAATAGAGGTTCGATGGTCATTGGAACACGACGCAATAGACGGTTCATGAATGCTATGTCAGTGTATCGTTCCTGGTCTAGAAGTGGAGTGAGCTGAGCGCGAATCTCTTCGGCGTGGTTGGTCACAAGCACCTGGTTGAGAACATCGTTCAATGGGCGGCGGGTGTGATCGTTCAACTCTTCCAATCTCTTGAGCTCTTCGTCGATCCTCTGCTGGGCCTTGCTCAAGTAGTTAACAACGCCGTTCTCCTTGATGTACTTGTCAGACTCCCCCGTGTAGTAGTTGTAGGTCTCAGTGAGGAAAGTCTTTTCAAAGTCATTGATGTAGACGGACAGGTTCTGTTTCTTGAGATCGTTGGCGTCGAATCCCAGGAGAACGAATGACTTGATGGCGACCGACAAGTTGACAGACGTGTCCATCTTGCCCTCACGCTGCATGCGGATCTGCTCCATGATCTCACTCATCAGAGTGGGCAAGTTCTTGTAGAACTTGTAATCGCGCCATGACAGCAGACACAGACTCAACACGTCATAGATCTCTCTGTGGCCGTCGGCACGCTCTTTGGCCACCCAGTACCGATTAATGTAGTCAAGCACGTCATTGAGCCGCGTCGATCCAATCAGGTACCTCTGCCAGTTGCGAATATAGAACTGCAGAAAGGTTTCACCTGGGCGTTGTTGGAGGTTCTCCAAGTAATACTTGAGATACTCCTCGGTCTTGTAGTACAGCTCAGCTCCAACGAGCTTCACATTGCCCTTAGTAGTGGTGCTATTCAAGACTTGAGGAGGTCTCTTGGAAGAGGCCGTTGTACAGTAGTTGTACACTTTGGTGTACGTCTGCGTGTACATGGACGAATCGAGGGGCGAGTTCTTGTCATCGCCGAGAATCAGATAGACCGAAGGTTGGATCTCACGCCAGGTTCGATCAAGAAAACTCTCAGAACCGCCGACCTCGGACACTGGTGGCGTCGAAGGGAAAGACACAGATGTCATGGAGAGGATGGCGGGCGGGTTGAAACAAATAAATCCAAAGTTGGGCCGATTTGGTTTTTTTACGCAATTGAGACTAGGATTGTATTCTGTGAACTGATTAGGAAAGTTAGCGAGCCCCCGTGAAGACGTGGACGACCCTGAAGACACTGATGGTGAATGTTATACACCAAGCGACCAATATAAGGAACAGGAACGAGGTGAGAGCCTTGACCTTGTTGCACAAGTGCAGCGTTCTAACTTTCGGGTTGGAGACGAGTGTGGCAGCGCGGCAGAGCCAGTATGGGTCGAAGATATCGTTGTATGAGAGGGCGAGGTTGGCAGATCCAAAAATGATGAAGAGCAAGTCGAGCAAGATCAGACGGATCTTGGCTGTAGGGTTTCTGAGACCGAGAGGCTCCGAGTTGAACTCATCGTAAGTCGTGTAGAGGATGTAAACGATGGCCACGGGCTCCACAGCAACGGCCATTATGGAACTAGGGTTTCTAGCGCCTGCCACACCCGAAGCGACGATCTTGCAAGCAACAGCAAGCGCCACTGCACAGAGTATCAGCGTTATGATACGGAAGATGAGCGAAACATAGACGTTCGTGAACACCCACTCATTGATCCGCCGCTTCCAGGTGTCTTTGCCCGCATGCATCCAGTATTCGCTCGTATAGTAACGATTACTCTTATCAGTGCTGGAGTCATTGCGCTTCATCTTGCCAGAGGAGCACTTTTCAAGGTCCGGAGAGGTCGAGCAACTACTTTCAGTGCTGGACCTCTCCAAGTAGGTGCTCATATCGCCGTTTCTGAAGCAACTCACCAGTCGTGTCTCTCCCTTCCACCTGCTGTTCAAGTGATATGCATTAAGAACCTCGTCAGCGGTGGCCGAGTCTGTCTGGGGCCTTGGGTCCGCCGTTGGAGCCTTGACCGTTTGCAAGAAGTCGTTCCAACGAGTGGCATTGCTGTCCTTCTGGAAGGTCTCCGTGAACGGATCGACGCTTCCTTGGATCGTCGTATTGATGTACTCTGTTTGACCGCTCGAATCGCCCGTAGTGCTGGCAGATTCGGATGCTTTAGCAGACTTTGAGCCTTCCGTCGAGTCGGTACGGCGAGAGTCTGAGGCAGCAGGAAGGTCTCCCTGCTTGGCGAGCCTGGCAAGAACGTAAGGAGGAACAGTCCAGACATCCTTGTAACTTGTGTTGCCACTGGAGTTGTACCTGACACCTTCAGTGACGAGTTCGCTCATTCTGTCAACAACCTGGGGTGATAAGTTAGTGCCAGCGGGGTCACTGGCAGCTGTAGCGACTGCCAGCGGGGTTCCAGTCAGTTGGGCAGTCAGTAAATGCTGTGATCGAGACTTTCTCAGCGACGATGGCACCCTGCTGCTCGTAGCAGTTGGCACGGACGACACTGTGTCCTTATCAGATGACATGGTAAAACGAAAAGTATTAGCCGTGGGGAGGATATTTATTTTTCTAGCGCTACCATGAATAGATGAAATTAGTATGGGGAAGGCAAGGAAAGAGGGGGGGCGGGGGATAAAAAGAGGGCACGAAGATAGAGTTGAAACAGACGAGACAGAATCATTGAATGGTTGTAGTAAGAAGGACTTGGTTGCCTGCGAAGAGCCAAACAATTTAACCCAATGGTTCCAAATGTTACCAATAGATCGAGTCCAATTGACATATTCCAACCTTAGATAAGCTTCTACTTATTACTATGTCTTTACTCGTTCCGACGCGTAGGGCTTTATATGGGATTAGAACGGCGCCGTTCAAGGCGAGATGGACAAGGGCATTTGTGACGACCCGTGTACGTCTCCAGGAAACGCCTGTGGGCGATAAGCGGTTGAATAAACCCTCATTTGACAAGTACCCTCTATTCATGGTGGCAATTCCAGTTACTTCACAGAGGGCGTTTATTTATTCAAAGCACACCAGTGCAGCGCTGGGACCGAGCGGGAAGGAGTCGTTGGAGACAAGAGCCATCAACAAGGCCGTTCAGATGTGGCAGAAGATGGAGAAATCCACCAATACAGTCAACCAGAAGGTTGTCTACTGGGTCAATAAGCTTCTATGGAAAGTTCCGTGGCTTGAGAGCTCTTTGCAGACGATCCCTTCGAAGAAGATGCTCGAGGTGGTGAGTCAATTGGATGAGAATGTTCCCGCTGTCAAGGACGGATCGCCACCTGCCTCTAGGTCGCCACCCTCCTCTGGGTCCATCAAACTCACTACGGCTCCTCTATTCTTCCCTGATAGACTGCTCAACCCTTCGCGGTTCTTGCAGAGACTTCTACCGAAATTGCCACAGTTGCGCGAGTCACAACGTAAGGCTATGATCAAGGATATCCTATTACTGCCCCTGACGGCACCTTGCATTCTGTTACCAATCGTTCCTAACGTGCCAGGATTCTGGCTCTGTTACAGAGCTTACTGTCACTACAAGGCCACTCACGGCATTGACAACCTTCGTTTCTACGTGGACCACCACATCAGCCCCACTGCAGTTGCCTCCATCGATTCCATCTACAAAGAGACTGCCGATGAGCTCTGTAGGGCCAATTTGGATGCCTACCTCCAAGACCCTGAGATGAAAGATGACGTACTACTTCTCTCCGAGGACACTGCACGGCTCGTTTGCAAAGAGCTGGGAGCCGAAGAGGCTACACATAACTTGCTGGTGGCAATTAAGCAGGAGAGAGACCGTCTAGGTATGGACGAAGGTCCTCTAACTCCCCAAGATCCGCTCGATCCACACCAATCCTCCTGAAATTAACCACCCCCCCCCAAAAAGGTCACCTGACATATAAATACATTTTTTGGCCAAACCCTCGACTCTCCTAAATTCTTAGTGTCGTGCCTGGCCCAACGGCCCTGCGAACGAAAAAATGTCTAAAGCTCGAGCTGGATTTCTCCTTCTTCCATATACCTTCCTTTCACCATGAGAGCCAAGTGGAGAAAGAAAAGAACTAGAAGATTAAAGAGAAAGAGAAGAAAAGTCAGAGCCAGATCCAAATAAGCGCCTAGCCTCCATGGTCGCTGCCTCTTACGAGTGCTGCGACAGGCTGGGCATGGATCGGACTGTCCGAAGGTCTGCTCTTGCGGGCCTGCGCTTGAGACTGCTCCGCTGCTGTTGCAGTGTTGCTGATCAAGTGCTAGGACGTCCTCTGCTTGCTAATGGACATATACAGATGTTTTAATAAACTATTGAAGCATATAAGTTGAAGCTCGTGTGCCGGATTTCCAATCTGTGCCGAGCCATGTAGTGCAGTTACGACTGCTTCGGGATCGGGTGGCATATCCCAATGTCCCGGCCAAGTGTGAAAGTCGTCGATGGGGCGATGTCAACAACACCACCACCACCAAGACCCGGTTTCACTTGAATCTGGTTGATCAAATGGAACAGCTGTAATAGCTGAGCTGTCTGGAAGCTCGTAGAACTGCCGAATCACCGCTATAGAGTCATCTCCTTGATATGGTGGGCCACTGGGTGTGTTGTTGGGCTCCGCAATGCTTAACGGCGAAGAACCGGAATCTGCAACCGTCCGTTCCTGTTGCACTGTTTGTGGTTCAACTGTCTCTTCGGCCTCGCTCGGCTCATCTGTACATCTCTGGTACGGATGCCTGCCATCGAACAGATCACGGGCAAAATGGCTCGAGGGAGCAGGTCTCCAATTCTGTAACCGTCTCTGCATTCTCAGAACCCTTGCATCTTCCTCTGTCAAATAGAACGGATCTGCTGGTCCATACCATCGAGTTGCTAGTGGCTTTAACTCTGAACTATCATGAGGATGTGGTGGCTCATGAGTAAGGGTCTCGTTCAGTTCGATCGGATACAACAATCTGTCCAGTTTCTCCGAACTGGTAACATAACGATCCAGGTTGACACTGTATTGATCCAAATTGGCACTGTTATGATCCAAGTTGACACCGTTATGATCCAAATTGACACTATCGTGGTCTAAGTTTGCACTCAATTCAATACTAGATCCTCTTTCAACCTCACTACCCTCATTGAACTGCCTCTCTTGATCGTTAATAACACTCATTAACCACTAATCAATGTCTGGAAAATCCCTAGCGCCCACAAATCAACTCATCCATATTATCTGACTGTACGAGTCATAATTGACTAAGAAATGTACAACAAGCAATGACCAAAAGCCAATTCAACCACAGCATCCCCGTTCCACCATCGCTGTCTGGCTCAGATAACTCTACAACGACACAATTGACCCCCGCTCATACATTCCAAGCACAACTTTTCAAGCCAATTTAAAACGACTGCGGAAATCTCCAGACCAACTAACTCTACTCGGTTTTTGTTACTAGCAAGGTTACACTGTTATTGCCGGCCACAATTCGATACACGCGGCGACTGCACAGATCTACCAGTACATCAAGCAACAAGTACACGAAGAGTGATCAAGACCAAGGCACTCGTGCGGAAATTGCCATACTCTTACTGGCAAAACAACAACCCAAGATCGAAAAAAAACCCACTACTGAATTTGCATCATCACCATAATGGATCTTGATTCGGACGTGCCGATGGAGGATGCTATCGACAGCCAGACCGTTACGCAGAGCGAGGCTGTCCAGGATGCCATGAACACAGATGCCCCAGTGTCAGAGACGAAGGAGGCGGCCATGACGGACGCGGATGACGGCGAAGTTATTGGGGGCGTGACGACGGCCACCGTTGAAACGGGAGATGCCAAGCCGGTCACTCAAGTGCCCCTGAGCACGACTGACCCCAAGACACAGATAAATACGTTGGAAGGTTGGATAGAGCAACTGAGCCAGTGCAAGCCGCTCAGTGAGGAGTCGGTGAAACAGCTGTGTGACATGGCCGTCGAAGTGGTTAAAGACGAGGAGAATGTGCAACCGGTGAGTGTTCCAGTGACGATTTGTGGTGACATCCACGGCCAATTTCATGATTTGATGGAGTTGTTCAAGATTGGTGGCCCCTGCCCAGACACAAACTACCTTTTCATGGGTGATTACGTGGACAGAGGTTACTACAGTGTCGAGACGGTGAGCTACCTGGTTGCTATGAAGATTCGGTACCCTAAGCGGATCACCATACTTCGTGGTAACCATGAGAGCAGACAGATCACACAGGTGTACGGCTTCTATGACGAGTGTTTCCGCAAGTACGGCTCCGCCAACGTCTGGAAGATGTTCACCGATCTGTTTGACTTTTTCCCCATCACTGCACTCGTTGAAAACTCCATCTTCTGCCTTCACGGAGGCCTGTCGCCAATGATCGAGACGATCGATCAAGTGCGGGAGCTTAATCGTTTCCAAGAGGTGCCACACGAAGGTCCAATGTGCGACTTACTCTGGTCCGACCCGGACGACCGTGGCGGATGGGGCATCTCACCACGTGGTGCTGGATTCACTTTTGGACAAGACATCTCCGAGCAGTTTAATCACACGAACGGCCTGTCGCTGACGGCCAGAGCTCACCAGTTGGTCATGGAAGGTTACAGTTGGTCGCACCAAGACCTGGTCGTGACGATCTTCTCTGCTCCAAACTACTGCTACCGTTGCGGTAACCAGGCCGCCATCATGGAGGTCGACGAGAACCACAACCGTGACTTCCTGCAATACGATCCTTCAAGTAGACCGGGCGAGCCTACCGTTACGAGAAAGACCCCAGACTACTTCCTTTGATGTCTGCCACGTCTCTGTTTTTATGTCAATCATCATTCGATCTATCGATACTTTACATACTTATTTGGTAATCTGGAACGACCATGGAAGTGACAGGTGGACCGTCTTGTCGTCGTCGATGAACTTGGACAGCGCACTGTACGAGCCTCTTGCTAGGAAGCCCGAGGGGGCCTCGACCGGGTCAAACGACTTCTCGTAGTACGGGGTGTCGCTGGTATTGGGAGCATACGATCCTAGAGGCTCGTCCATCTTATCGACGGTGATTCCAGCCTTCTTTACCCCTTGCAAGTACCGTAAACCTGTGATAATATCCTTCTGAATACGGAACCTAATCACCAGGTGATAGACGGAGCTCTCTTTGATTTGGAACTTGACTTTCTTGGCCTTGAGCGATTCCGAGGTCTCTTTCTCCAAGTTCACCACCACAGGCTCCTGACCTTCCACTAGGAGGCTCATTGACACGATAACCACGGTTCTGTTGTCATCTTGGCTCACCGGCAGTGGCTCCCCTGTATTCAGGCCAAGAGACTTCTTCCACTTGTTCAACGACTCATCATTGGCATCCAGTTGTGTATACTCGTCAATTGTCTTCTTCTCCCCGACTTTAAAGCCCGGCTGCTCCTCTGGAACCAGCTCGTTATCCAAATCTGCGTTACCCATGACAATTCGAAAAGTCCCAGCCAATATTTCTCCCTCACTAGGATTACTCTGATAGCCAGAGCCCTGCACAATATTACTGTGTTGTCGAGCCGTCAAAATGTCCACAATCGTCCCGCCAGCAGAGCTGACCAAGCTTAGTAATACGGAGCGTGCCAAAGTGCTCGATGAACTGTTCGAACCATGTTCGGAGTTCACCGACTACGTGCTACCGTATGTATTCAACGACGGTCAAATCTACCACTCTTACACTTCGTTGATCGAGAAAGTGCGCTCTGTGCTGTCAGATCTGGCCAACCATTACAAAACTAGTCCTACTGCCGCCGAGAGATTCACTATTGATGCCATCGTCAGTACACATCCGCGACTCGGCGTGCCGAAGACGACCAAACTTTCAGCGCACTCTGCCGCGGAGCAGAAGTCGCTATCGGGAGACCCCGAGCTCGCCAAGAAGCTTGCTGACTTGAACGCCAAGTACGAGAAGACGTTCCCAGGATTGAGATACGTTGTGTTCGTGAATGGCCGGTCCAGAGACGTTATCATGGAGAACATGAAGAGCCGTATCGCTAGAGATGATTGGCAAATGGAAGTCGAGGAAGCGTTCAACGCCATGTGTGACATAGCACTGGATCGGGCCAGCAAGTGTGGAGCCAAGCTGTGAAGCGAGTTGTTCGATAATAATTATGATTTCTTGTACACATACAGACTATATAAACGGGACGAGGACCCTAGTCCTTCATTGCTTCCTTCGCTCAGAGATGACCATAACCCACTTATTAAATTGTTATGCATCGCCATTGGTGACGGCAGTGGTAACGGAGTCTGCAGACTCTGCAGTGGACTCGCCGGCCGAGTCGGCCTGCCGTGGAAGCACAGCAGGTTGAGTCTTCAAAGAGTCGGTCACTTCGGAGAGTTCGACAGTCTCAGACTCGGTAGATTTCGGGCTTCTCGAGGTATCAAACACGCCGTTCGATTCGGACGGCTCGCTGCTAGGATCGCTGATTCCTTCAGAGTACTCTTTCTTTTTCTTTCCACGGCCTCTGTTGCGTCCATAAGGCCTGTGCTTGCCGCCCCGGAACCTGCCATGCATTCCATAGTAGTAGCCGCCGATGGCTGGCATCATCTGACCTGGCACGAACGGTGGATAGTAGTATTGGAACTGGAAATCGTCGTCGCCATCTTTGGCGTTCCCATTCACGAACTTGTTGCTTGACTTACCGTCCAAAGCCGGGCTGACCGGCATCGGGTAGTAGTAGTATGGGTACATCGATGGAGTAGGAGGTGCACTGACGGGTCTCCCCTTAGGAGAAGCTGCCGCCAATGGTGGAGCTAACGGCTCGTCGCCATCGTCCTGTTGTTGGTCGTGGGGCACAAATTGGTAGCCATACATGTATGGGCTGTAAAAGCCGGCTCCTTGGCTGCCCCTAGGAGGTGAGTGGGCCGATTTCCGAGACTCGTCATCACCTTGCTTCCTATTATGCTTGTTTGAACTGGTATCCGCATTATCACGCGCTGGTTTCTTGCCGGGCGTGGTGATGGCAAGGCCTTTGAACACTTCCGGTAGCGCGCCCGCGGCTGCTGGAATTGGCGTCATGATAGGGACGTCGATGCAATGGAACCGATCTTTATAATTGCGGTAGAGCTCGGCCAACTTGACCCTGTTAAGTTTCTCCTTGGGGTCGAACTTGAGGTTGCGGAAGTCCAGAGGACGGATGTTGCCCTCCTGATCGAACTTTGCCTTCTTCTTAGTTTCATCGTCCGCGTTGATCAACGACGTGTTGATTTTAAACAGAACCATCGAATATCCGTCGTTCGATAATATATGCCCCAAATTGTAGTACTCGGCAAGCTTGTGCGTCAGCAACCGGTAGTATGAGTTGAGAGGGGTCAGTTTCCACGAGTCCACGTTCGGTTTCATGATGAACTCGATGATTTCCGCCTCCAAGTTCAAGATAAACTCTCGGTCATTGGACCGCGTCAGACTACCATCACTTCGATTTCGCGTATTAAGATCAAATAATGACTTGATGAGGATCTCCGGCACAGCATAGTGCGTACACAACTCTCGCAACATGTCTACCGGGTCGTTCGAACTCATTTCCACCGTGGTAAACTTTGAATTGGTGCCATCGTTGCTTGGCATTTCCGATGACGCCGTAGTCCCTTGGCTCCCTAACGAGGGCGGCCTTTGTTCCGTTGTCATCCCTTGTATGTGAATGTCGCTCAAAGGCTTTTCTAGCTAGATTGAGTGCTCGATGCGCCAATAAGTGTCAAGGCCAAGCTTATATCGTTACAACACCAGAATGAGCTTGAAGGGAAAGAGTTTTTCCATAAAACAGAGCTGGTTTTTTTAATCGCTCCCAACGGGAAAATATATATTATATACGCAGAGCTATTTATGGATACCACACCGTGCCTAGCCGTAGGTAATCAGGTTCATTGCGGTCTTCCAAGCTCAAGAATCCAGGCTATCTCGTCAATTCAATCCTCCCCAATACACTCTTTGGCTGCCTTACGAACTATCTGTAGCTCCACCACAATTCCGCGTGCAACTCCCAGCGACGCCTCGTTTTCAGGCGTTTTCGGCCTGTTCGCTCTAGGCCCTTTTTTAAGTTGTGTAAAGCGCGATTGTGCATGGCTGCAAAGGTGCGCGCGCCGCTGCGAAAAATGGGGATCTACCAATGTAAGGATGATATGTAGTATAGATGGGGAATACCGGGCTGGGAACTCACTGTTACCGGCGTTTGATCGAATTGATATCGTGGGACCACCTGTGGTGGAAAAAGTAGACGGTAGAAACGGCATGGAGCTGCTCGATATAGCGTTGCTTGGCGGCTTAGCCACCCAGTCTTGGCATCAATATTTTTTTTCACTTCATAGTGACATCGCCATCGCCATCTCCATCTGCAGCGGCCTCTGCAGCGGCTTCTTTCTTGCTGGCCCTGATCTCTGCCTTCCGTTGGGCAACCCACTCGGTTATCCGGGTCTTCAATTCGTTGTCGTCGGCAACATCTTCCAACTTGAGAGGCGTTCTATTGAACGGATCCGTTGGATCGTTCATCAGATGTGTCATGAGAACCGATCTGTCCATAGACACCTTGGAGTGTGGCAGTTTCACCGGATCGGTCATCATTGTGTACATGAGAGGGTCCAAGAACTCGTCTGGCACATCTCCCAGTTCCATGGCCTCGTCCTCCTCCGCTGTCTTCTTATCTTCAGCCTCCTGGGCAAACTTGAGCAGTTGTTTCTCGTAGTTGGCGCTCGGCACCTTTCCCACTTTGTAGAGGATCTTTACTGCCTTCTTATAGCAGGCAGGATCGAATGACCGATCGTCACGGGCCACAGCATCCACGAACTCTGGCTCGTCCGATAGGTTGATGAAGATCGAACACAGTTGGTAGAGTAACTCGCCTGGATCAAACTGGTAAGCCTCTGGGTTTTTAACCCGCAGTTCGTTGTACCTTGGTCCCACCAACGCTTCCAAGTTGTAATCGAGCATTCCCGCCAACCGGTCGACGATCTCTGGCTTGACAAACGACCGTGGAGTCTCTTTCGTGAACAGGTTGAACAACTTGACCGTCTTATTGGACAATTGAACGAAAGACTTTGCCATTCGTTCACTCTCAGCAAGCTTCTTGCCCAATTCCTCGTCATTCTCCTCCATGGTAGGCTGGCCTCCACGAGCACGGTTCGAAATTTCCCTTTGGCACGCTCCGATTGTATGCAGATGGTTCAACGACTCGTCCAACAGGTACGTGGTATCGTTCAACATACGAGCAATCAACCGAATAAACAGTCGTGGTTGCTTCGATGCGATCTTCTTCAAGTCCTGGCGGAAGTAGTCGAACTTCCACAACTGTTCCAGAATGAACGAGATGTGGTATCTGGAGTTGAACTTGTCGTAGAATTGCGACGACGAACCTGTCTTTTCCACCATCACATAGAAGTCCAAAAGTGAAACCATCAGGTTCTTCTTGACAGTCTCGTCATGGTTGAACACGTCCACCATGTAACCATCGTGGCCGTTCTGTGTAGGTAGAGAACCAAAGAACAGAACCTCTGTCAACCGAGCTTTCAAATGCGGGTTGCTCACGAGCTCGGGACACCGCAGGATAGTCACAGCAAACTCGACGAATCTATCCAGCTTGGTCTCATTCTGGAACATGGGGTTGTTGTTGAACTTTGACACATAATGGCAGTAATTAATGATTCCTTCCAAGAATATCTCAGGATAGTACTTGAAAGGAACAGGGGCTAGCTTCCTGGTGTATTCGCTGTCCTCCATCTTCTCTGTGTCATCTCCATAGTCATGAAGAGGCACCTGGATTGGTGATTCTGGGTACTTGTGGGCAGGGTCGATCAACTTCATAAAGTAGGTGATACATCCGTAGATGGTCTCAAACAACTCCAATTGCATCGACCGGTTGTAGAAGTACATGTCGATCGACTGTTTCTGTGCTTTGAACCGGGCAAGTTGCTTGCGAATCGGCTTGATCTTGGTTTCCAACAACATCTTCATCATCGGATTGTTGCCACCACCACCACCTTGCTGTTGCATCATCTCTTGGAACTTGTTCAATTGCTCGTTCATCTGCTTGATGTAGTTGGTATATCTCGAGGCACTCATGTATATTCCACCGAGTCCATACTGTAGGTATGTTAGCAAGAGGAAGAAACACTCGGAAATGAAGTTGAGAGGTGTATCCACGAGCTTATCCTCGTCGTAGTATTCGTTGTATTCCTGGATGGTCGAATTCAGCTTGGTCTCTTCAGAGAGGTCGATAAGCTTTTCCCTGTGGTTCAGATAGGTTCCATCGATCTTATCAAGCTTCGACAGGTTGACGGTGGCCAAGAATGGCTGCGAAAACCGATCCAAGATCAAAGTCAGATTCAGCATGAACCCATCGGACGCGAGCTTTTCGGGTCTTGCGTGTTCACCTCTTCTCAAGTGGTTATTATTGACAACATCGGCGAGCCACTCAAGGAACTGTTGACGGGCCTCACCGCCAGCGCGAACAAGCCGGTCACACAGGTTGAACAGACGGCCCACCAAGATCGAATGCTCTGTTTGAATGGATTCGTGAGTCTTGTGGATCTGAGCCTTGGTGAGCCCTTCTGGATAGTTGAACTCTGCAATCTCAGGAAGCATTGGTGACAACCGCAAAATGCGACCCAGAATGGTCTTCTTCTCGAACTCAATTCCCTTGAGTCCTTCTGGATGGAAACCGTCGATCTCGTGGAAGTGTTGAGCGACAGGCTTGCTGTTGAGGAAGATCTGTAAAGTGGTGAGGATCTTTGAATAGTCAGCGTTGCCGTTGCTGTAGTCAAGTCGCACAAGTTGGTCGGTGAGTGGTGGGATGATCACGTTGAGCAACTCCAAAACAGAGTCGTTCTCGATGGCCCGTGTGATGATGTCCATGAGGAAAGCGTCACGTTGGTCAACATGGCGCCAAAGGTGTTCGATTCCAGCATTGACATCCACAGGATCAACGAACATGTCTGGCACTTGGAACATGATCGATGCATAACTCGAGGAGAGCCGGAGCACCTCTTGCAGGATCCGCAACTTATCGGTTCTGAGTGGATCATCGGACCGAACAACCCGTCTAGCCTCGTTGGCCCTCGTCCACGTGGAATACAGGTATGTCATGGGAGACGACTCGAACTTGGTGCCCACACCTTGCTCCGTGAGTATCTCGAGCAAAGCCGGGTCGATCATGTCGAAATCGATGGTCCCGTCGCCAGATGCTTCATCCTCTTGGATGCTGATCAACTGCGTATAACCCTTTTTTACTGCTCTCTCTGGAGACAGCGATGCATTCAGGATCCGTTCCAAGTTGGTCTGCGTCCAATCTTTGATGTTCTCCTCTTTCCGAGCCTTCTGAGGTCTCTCTAATGCGGGCTGTTCCGAATTGACTGTATCGATAGGAGTCGTCGTCAGTTTGGACGGTTCTGGCTTGGATTTCTCCTGTCTTTTCACAACAGGGTTAGCATCGGCTGCTCTCTGCTCCGGTTGCACAGGGTGTGCGACGGCAGCGAGCCTTGCCAATCTTTTGGCACGGATCTCTTCCGGGCTACTCATGATAAAGGCGAGAGAAATTAATCCAGGTGAATCGAGTATACGGTTAGAGGTTTTATCTGGGGATGACAGATGATTTGGGTACCCTAGGAATGTGTGGGAGTCGCGGTGACTCTGTCTATCCATGCCTAATAGTGCAGTATAGGTGGTTATTCCTATGATATATTAATCACGGGCCCAGCAACACACTACAACTACAACTACTCCTAAATACTGTCAGCGTTAGCTTATGATTATATTAGAGAAACCTCTAGACCCCTTAAGCCTTAATGGCGAACTTCTTGGCTGGGAAGGCAATGGCAGCCTTGCGAGCCTTGACAGTCTTGCGGGCCTTGTCCTCCTTGGAGAGGGCACGTCTGATGGCTCTGGTCTTCTTCACTCTCAAGTCCTTTGGAATGTACTTCTTTCCAGCGTAGAAAGCTCTGACAGACTTTCTCTGCTGCAAGTTGATCACAGTGAGAACTCTGGCGATGTTCTTTCTAACCTCCTTGATCTTTGGAAGAGAAGGTCTGCTAAGCTTCTGCACCTTCAAAGTGGCCAACTCCTTCTTCAAGTCGATCAACTGCTCCTCGAGCTGTTCCTTAGACTGTGTTCTCAGTTCGCTTGCCTTGATTGCAGCCTGCTAGTTAGTATTGTTGTTCGAATAACTCGGTGGTTATCTTAAATATCGTTAGTGCCTTCACATCGAATGTTTTAGTCTTGAAAAAGCCGTTCCGTCCGCGTGCCTGTCCGTTTCCACACATCGCGTCCATCATACATGTCCACACAATCGATACCGTCGATAACCTCCCATACTATGGCCTATAAGGGCCTGTAATCACTTACCATTTTGATCTATTATAAGTTGAACTAGAGAGAGTCTTGAGAGTCTCTGAAAAATTTTTAAAACTAGGTAAAAAAACAGGGTTGGCAAATATCGTGATTTGCACGTGATCTGGAAGATAACGAGACGTGCGGTCAAGGCTGGCCTGGCTTGGCTACTAATGAGATATCGGGTTGAGAGCGATATCTAGATTGGCCCAGAATCGAGACAGTTGGAGTGTAGTGGACCTGGAGGGCAGTCAGTCACCAGAAGGGGGACGTGGTGGCTCTAATATGATTCATTGGTTGTTGAGAGTTAAAAATATAGTGAAGAAAAAGGTTATAAGGTAAGTAGAGGACATGATAGAGCCAGACGCATCACCGAGACACGTCTCCTCGACGTATTAGCACAGCTCGGCCCATTGGAATTGCCTCGCTTAAGCGCTGTTCTTCAAAGTAGTCGAAAGCCACTCCAAACCTTCGTACAGACCGTCACCGGAGGTGGCGCAGGTGGCCTGGATGAACCAAGGTCTTGGTCTGATGGATTGCAGGCCAAGCTTCTCGGTGATCTCTGCAGCGGTCATGGCGTTAGGCAAGTCCTGCTTGTTGGCAAAGACCAGCAAGACGGCGTCTCTGAGCTCGTCCTCGTTGAGCATTCTCTGCAATTCTTCGCGAGCCTCACCGATACGGTCTCTATCATTGGAGTCAACGACGAAGATGATACCCTGAGTGTTCTGGAAGTAGTGTCTCCACAGAGGTCTAATCTTGTCCTGTCCACCAACGTCCCAGACGGTGAAGGAGATGTTCTTGTACTCGACCGTCTCGACGTTGAATCCGATGGTAGGGATAGTAGTGACAATCTCTCCAAGCTTCAACTTGTACAGAATAGTGGTCTTACCGGCGGCATCGAGACCAACCATAAGAATTCTCATTTCTTTGCGGCCAAATAGACCTTGCAACAATTTTGAAATCGACAAACCCATTTTGATGTTCCTATGTATTCTGCGGCTGTTAGTATATTGCTGTGATGATCTTGATGACGAAGACGGTGCAACACGGCTCAAATGTATCGGTTGAGGTACCAGGTGTGTTCCAATTCCACTGCAACGCCGCTTTGATCTGAGAAAAAAAACAGCACAGTTTCCAATAGAAAAAAAAAGACACACATCCGAATTCCTTCATGGGCGATCGATCAATCCGCCTATGGGAAAATTTTTTGTAAGGGGCGGAACAGACGAGATAGTGTAGCACGCGTAGATGGTCCACGATAAGCCCTTGGGTCGAGTGAGTCCAGTCCACTTGGTATCTAAAGGCAAATTCGTAACTGGAAGCCTTCCAAGCCACCTGAAACGACTGCCTAAGACCGAAAAGTCGCGCCAAAAATTCGCTCAACCAAAGTGATCAACACGTCACCCGCCATAGCTCGTTGGCCTTGTAAGACTACCACGTTCGACCCGGACGGACTGGAAGTCACCCTGTTGAGGGGCTCCGTTCGCGTCAGGCCGCGACAAGTTCGCTGTACACAATTCAAGGGTCTGTCCACCCCCTTTCCCATCAAGTGACACGACCACCAGTGTGGTTTGCCCTCTGCGTAACGACGGTTCCTGCTGGACCGATACAATCAACGACACGTTGTCCCGTTCATGCTAGATGTACTTACCTTTACCCGGTTCTAGTTGGGGAAACGACAATCTCTATAGGTATCCACCGAATTAAAAACGGCAAGAAGAAGGTTACCAAAGACAAGTGTAAGAATTGTGCGGTTTTCGAGCCGGGTAGTCGTCGATGAAAAACTACGAGCCCTCTCAGATTAAAAAGGGGAGTAGATTATTAAATAGATGAAGCAAAGATATAGATAGATAGATGAGGCTGTGACTACCCGTGACTACTTGCCGACGTTGATCTTGCAGGTGGAGTACTTCTGTAAAGCACGTAGGAAGACCGCGTAACAAGTGGAGTCGTTGTCCGGCTCCCAGTACAGCTCGCTGAGGCGGATTTGCCAAGGAGGGTAGCCCTGCAAGTTCAGATAAGGCTGGAACAGAATGACCAGGTCGGGTTCTTTGCCCACGAGCTGACTCAGTTCCTGGTCCATGAACTTGACCGTGATATCCGCTGGCTGCAGTGCGCCCTTCTTGGCTAGTTCTGCCATGACTTTGGTCAATTCCACGATAGTTGGACGGCCATCCACCACACTCAAAAGAGAGATCTCCACGTCGTAAGCCTCGGGCTCTACAACGCCAAGGGGCAACTCTCCTTCGATGAGCTTGCCGTCGATGCATCCATCGTAGTTCTTGTCCAAATGTGGGATTCTAATGACGAAGCTGGGCACGTTCTCACTGCCAAAGTATGCCACCAACTTGCGGTAGACCGATCTGCGCAGCGCAGGGATTTGCTTCTTCAAAACGCCGTGATACTCGTAGATGGACAACTCCCGGATCCCTGCTGAGAGGCACCACGAGGTGACTTTGGCTGTGTCCTCGCACAGACCGTCGACCCCGCCGCTTTCCTCTTGCTCCGATTTGTACGTCAAAACTGCGCTGATCCTCTTGGGAATCTTGCTCAGCTTGTTCACATCGTTGTTAATGGTCTCAGGGTCCCCCGCTGGATTGTATGCTAGTTGTAGGAAGCGCAGCTTGACCCTGTTGCCAAGATACTCGATGGCACGAAGCAACGACATTACAAGATAGATCAACGTCAGCACCGTTTTGTAACTGTAGAACTCGGTCAGTTGGTAGTAGCTTGGCTTGTCTGTACTATGAAAGAACTTCGATCTCGTGCTTGGATCCTTAGGTGCCAACAACGACTTAAACAGGCTGTTCATCGACTCGAGGAATGTCTCCCCAGAGTATCCTGCTGTGCCAACTTCGCTTGATTCCTCATTAAACATACCGTTCTGTTCCATCTGGTTCGCTTGATCCAACACCAACTTGTTTGGAGACGTGCTCCGGGATGCGTGGATGCCGTCTGTGTCGTCTAAGTCGACCTTTTCAACCATCGCCAGTGTTCCTTTGGTATTCAAATTTTTCTTACAAGGGATCAGCACTAATAAACGAGCCTGACCCATAATGAGCGTGAAGAATTATCTATGTATCGATTTGTGACGACGAGTCTTGACGTGAAGACCCGCCAATAGACGAGTCTGATTCGACCGAATTCTCTTCAAAGTCGAAGATTGCAGGATGTGAACCAGACTCGTCATTGTTGCCGTAAGCAAGTGCACCTAAGCCCAAGTCGACCTCTGGAACGTGGTCTGTTTCTGGTAGACGCTCCAGGTCTTCGTTAAATGTTGGCGGAGGCATGCTGCGTGGAGCATTGATTATTGTTTGGGTGATTGGATGCGATAGTTGCGACCGATGCGACATTTGTGGCGGTTGCAACTGATGCGATGGTTGCGATGGTTGCGATGGTTGCGACTCCTCTGCAGTCATCTCTGCAGGTTTGTCGTTGCTAGTGTTGCTGCTGGAGCTTGCGCCCATTTTCGCAATGCACTGGTCCTTCTCATTAAGAACACTGTTTCCGAATAGCGTGTCGACTCCACCGATATCCTTTGCCACCTTCTTGCGTGCCACGATAGATGCTCTGCATTTTCTCGACTGGCTGGCCCTGTTACACTCGAGGTACAACTCATCGATGTCTTCGAGCATCAGACCTTTGGTCTCGTAGACCAGGTAGTAGGTGAGCACGAAGCCTATGAAGGTGAAAAATGCCCACAGGAAGAAGATGTTGGTGCCCAGTGATGCAGAGTGTGATCCTCTGTTGATTAGGTACGGCACAAGGTAGGCGAAGACGAAATTAATGATCCAGTTGGCTGTTGCACATAGAGACACGGCTCTCTGTCTGACAGACAGGTTGTACAACTCTCCAACAACGACCCAGGCCGTTGGACCCCATGTGGAAGCGAAGAACGCAATAAACGTACAGATGACCACGATCATCACCTTATTGGCGACTTCAGACTCCGCCGTACAGCCCACGATGGCAATTATGAGGCTGCACACGGTCATACCCAACGAACCAGCCAGTAGTAGCGTGCGACGACCGAGCGATTCCACGAAGAAGATTCCTGGCACGGTAAACACCATATTAGTGAGGTATGTAACAAGCGACATCAGGTACGAATTGCTGAGACCTGTGCTGACAAAGTAGTTGACTCCGTAGTAGAAAATGAAGTTGATACCGGAGCACTGTTGCAACACTTGCAACATTATACCGGTGAACATACGCTTGCGTTGTGAGACACGGCCTGTAGAGTCCCTGAAGCAGTCCTTGAGCGTACTGCCTCCAAAGCTTTGCTCGTAGTCGCTGGCAGCTTTGATTTCGATAAGTTCTTCGATCAACGCAGGACTTTCAGGTGCGAGTCTGCGTAACCGAGACAGGGCCACGATGGCGTCGTCTAATCGATTACTTCTGATGAAGTAACGTGGCGACTCCGGTAAGAAGTACATGCAGATGGCCAAGAACGTGGAGGGGGCCAGTTGAACGCCGATCGGGATTCGATAGCACGAGGCCGAGTTCATATCATGGGTACCTTGAGAGATAGAGCTCGAACAGAGCAGCCCCCAGGTGATGGTCCACTGGTATAGAGAGATGATGGAACCTCTGATCCATTTCGGAGAGGTCTCGGCCTGGTAGAGGGGAACCACGGCAGATATGATACCGACTCCCCACCCGGAGAAGAATCGCCCCACACATAGTAGAGGTATGCTGCTGGATATGACTTGCAAAGTGATCCCCAGGTTGAAGATCATCGCAGTCGAAACTATGATGGTGGTGCGACGTCCGAAGCGATCGGAGAGTTGTGGTGATATGAGGGCACCCACGCAGGTACCGATGCTGAGAATGGCCGTAATAATGGAAGATTCCGGCGCCGTGAAGCTGGTGTGGTTGGACGAGAAGGTCCGTTTCACGAAGGACATCTCCAAGATGTTGTTGATAACACCGGTATCGTATCCAAAGAGGAACCCTCCCAGGGCTGTGAGTCCACCGACGAAGATAGCCATCTTGGTAGATCTCTGCTTCTCGTCGACGACTTCGTCAGATTCCACCGCATTTTTCACCGCCATCGAGATATTATCACTTTGCATCACACTGGATCTCACACTAGTGTCGGCCTGTGTGTTCCTGTAGGCTCTGCCTGTTGTAGGTGTGCCATATATGCTGGGCACGCCGTCTCCACTTATAGACACGCTCTGCTCACTTCCTTCAAAGTATCGCTCATAGTCTTGCTGGACCTGTCTTTCTATGAAGTTGTGCAGCTGTCTGCGCTGCATGTCTTCCTCAGTTTCGTCAGCCTCGTGTTCGTACGGGCCAGCGGGGTCAACTAGATGCCGATGCGCTCGGTTGTTTCGTTGTATCGTCTGTTGCTCTCGTTGTTGGGCATGCTCGACGCCCATCTCGATACTCTGCTCTACTCCTTCGAAAGTACCGCTGTCAACGTTTGGAGGGTCTCGCTTCCCCTGTATAGTGGGTGGATCCGAAACGCCTTCCGTCATAGGTTGGTGGTGATCTATAACTTATTTTCAGTAAAATTTAAGCCTCTCAATACGAAGACGGGGGAGGGGAAGGAAGTGGTTAATTAAGATTTTGGTTTCTACACCGTTTAAAATCCTTCTTATGTATGTACATACCCACTAGTGTAACATATAGCTACGAGCGCCTTAACCTAATGTCTAAGCCATGCTATGGACCGACGACGCAAGTTGTCGCGTTGCCTCCGTGGATGTTCCTCAGATGCCTCAGCAGTTTGGGCCTCGTGCCTCGAAAACAGTGCAGAGAGCCGTCTATCAGCGAACATCGACGATGAAACCCGGCGCGGCCGGCTATGTTCATGGTTGACTGTGGTTAAAGGTTTGGCCTCGTAGTTGCTTTCAGTATTTGCATCTTGCTCCCGGATCGCCTGCGATTGTAATCCCAATGGTTTGCGTGAACTATGGTGAGACTCTGTGAGATGGTTCTCCATGTGATGAGAATCGACAGCATCGTCGCTCATAATAACGTCAGAATCTGCAGACGACTCGCTGCTGTTGGAAGATTTGCGCATTCCAGAGATGTTGAACGAGGAGTTGGTGAACACACTCGAGAGAGACTTGTACATTGACCTGCGACGTGACGCCTTCTCGGAGTGTGGCACTTCCAAAAGCGAGTGCTCTGGGCGTGTCCTTGGAGTCTGGTTGATTTTAGAAACCAGCTCGGCACGTTTCTCCAAAACGATCGGTTGCAACGAGGCAAACACGGTAGGATAGTTGATGATCCAGTCACCAAGGAGCTCTTCGTTTAACTTGTAACCTTGCAAGAGGGACTCCGAACTGTTGTTTGGTAGTCCTGCAGCAAAGAGCGGGTGAGCCACAGTCAAGTCATCGCTCTTGAACACGGTCAATTGGAAGATCTTGGCCAGATTGGACGCGTTCATTCGGGTGAGTTTCACCGTCTCTGGCGACGACAGTCTATTGAGGAAGTCGAGTATGAAGAGAAGTAGGTTGACGTTCTCGACTGGCAACGTTTGCAAAGACGGCGACACGGTTACTTTGGGCTCCGATTTCAACACGGAGTTCACTTCCGGAGTCACGAGCGAGTTGTCCAACGTAGACATCCACCGTTTCAACACCATCGCCACATCGTACACGTTGGGGGCCTCGCCGTCGACGGTGCAAGTGGCAAATTCGAACTTGTCGATACCTTGCTGGCGGATTTGAGTCTCGATCCGTTTGATCTTACGAATCGAACCGTTGATCCTGAAGATTCCCTCCATGGGCTCATTAGCTTCCAAGAAATCGACACATTTCTTGACGATCGTGGGCACAATCAAGTCCAACTGATCCGTCGAGATGTGATCTGTCACATAGGCGTCGATGTGGTTTGTGCAAAGCTTGTCCTGCAGTGATTCCAAGCGCGTCTGAGCTATGGCAGCCAAGTAGGGAGAACTCGGCATGGTAAGGTTTGCCATGGAGTTACTGTGTTGGTAACTGGTAGGCAACGAAACAGACCTTTGCTTGGGCTCGGAGGCCATCAAAACGTACTCGTTCTCCTTATTGTCGGAGATCACGCGGCGGCGCGACGTCCTCCTGTCAAAGGTGAGCGGCTGGTATTTCAACTTGCGCGGTTTGGCCTGTTGAGTTGCGATCATCGTGAGAGGAAGATCACCGTATCAATAAAAGAGGATGTTGCTTGCTGTTGGGAGAAGAAACTTCACTAGCAACGCAAGAAGGATGCACTTCCTAATAACACCAGGATTGGCAAAATTTGTTGTTAATATACCCAATTTGGGGGGTCCCATTGTGCGCGTTGAATAAATTATAGCCCAAACCGCGATTTAAAAGGGGGGGAGCGGCTGAGGCGTGTTGGGATTCTCATCGTACGAGTTCGGAGAGGACATATTGGGCAAGTTGGAATACGAAGGACCATCGCAGGAATCGAACCTGAAGATTTCCCACGGTCTGAGCGCCCGTCCATAATCAAATGGCTCAGTATTCTTACTCGCTGAGATAGCTTGTTCTCTGCAAAAGATCGATATAGACAGGGGCAGCCCAGCCCAGCCGTGACAGCTTCAAGGGAAAAATTGCGTCGATCGACGAATCGACCCGATGAAGTCGGCCGGGTAACTGCCTGCTTTAGTAGTTGGATACTGTGAAGGGATTGGGCAGACGTTCGGATTAATGCACCTGAATCGGTATTGCAGTGGCCAATGACCCACCTAGAACGGTTTGTAGCGACTCCATTGCCCTTATTTATCTGTTTCCCCAAGACGTTATCTTCAACCCTATTTCTTTCCTTTTTATCCACAGCTCGCTCACAATTGTTATCCAAGAAGCTGTTAACTGGAACAAGGCCAAAATGACGGACAGAAACTTGTATTCTGCGACGTATTCTGGCGTGACAGTGTATGAATACATCCACCCGAAGTCGTCGGTGATGCGTCGCAAGAATGATGGCTGGGTCAACGCTACACATATTCTGAAAGTGGCCGACTTCCCCAAGGCCAAACGAACCAGGATACTCGAACGAGACGTGCAGACGGGCACCCACGAGAAAGTTCAAGGTGGATACGGTAAATATCAGGGCACCTGGGTGCCTATGGAGAGAGCTGCGGAGATCGCCAAACAATTCGGAGTCTACGATGAGTTGGGTCCTCTCCTTAGGTATAAACATTCGGATGGTTCTGCTACACCTCCACCGGCTCCAAAGCATCACCATGCGACTAGCGAGGCACGCAAGGCTTCCAAGGCCGGCCGCACAACGTCATTGCCCCTCCGTCGGGTCAAACCACAGATAGAAAACGTCCAGGTGCCGGCAAAGAGATCTTACAGTTCGCAGCTGAAACGTACAACTAAACGCACACTCAAGGCTCCGCGCGGGGTCTCCAATGCGGGCAACAGGCGCCAGCAACGTACACATACAAGGGTGCAAGAATTGCCCACCCCTAGAGTCGATACCTCCGACGATAGTGACTCGTTCATCGATAGCGACAGCGACTCTGTGGCAGGCGCCCGTATTCTGTCCTCTACAGCTATAGGCCGCCAAGTGAGCACTCTATCGGAGAGTTCGTCACCGGGCGAGTTCCTCAGTGATGCAGACATTGACCGTGCGTTGACCTCTGGCAGGCAACAACGGCATGCCCAGCGCAATGGCGACTTCCGGCCCGACCAGGCGGAACAGATCCGTCAACAGTTGCGGTTGGCTCAGCAGGATGACGAGCAGAACCCCAAGAAGAAGTTTGCCGGCAAGTTGCTCGAGTACTTCTTGAACTCCGAGGACTCCTCCACTGCAACGTTGCCTACTTTCATCACCGACCAGTATGTTGATTTCGATCTCAACCAGCCCATAGACAAGGACGGGAACACCACGTTCCACTGGGCATGTGCCATGGGAGACCTCAAGATGTGCCAGGCTTTGCTCAACCGAGGCTGTAATGCCCGTGCTCTCAATAATAAGGGAGAAGTGCCAATCATGAGATCTGTCATGTACACCAACTCTTACACGAGACGTACTTTTGCCAAGATGCTCGATCTTTTACGGGATTCCTTGCTCGATGCTGACACGCACGGTCGTACAATATTGCATCACATTGCCTTCTCCACCAGTGCTCACAGCAATCTACCTGCCGCCCGCTACAACACTGAGATCCTGCTGACCAAGATCGCAGAGACCGTGCAACCAATGGAACGCATCATCAACTTCATCAACCAGCAGGACGATGAGGGCAACACTGCATTGCATATCTTCAGTTTCAACAGTGCTCGGAAATGCATCCGGATCATGCTCGGTTACAATGCTCGTGTCGACATCCCCAACGCTCGCAACGAGTTCGTCAGTGACTACCTTTACAATAACTTGGGAGCAGGCAACAGCGATGCGCCGATCCTGTCCCAGCAAACCCAGAGCCAGACCAACCGGCCTGAATCGTTCAACCACATGACCAAGTTCAACCCGTCCTTCCGTGGAGGTGTGTCTCTCCTTTCACCTGTGCGTCCTGCCGAGCCGTTGTCACCACAGTTGGCACCAGGTTTCCTCACGTCGCAGCATTTGACCATCCCGCATTACTCGGAGGTGGCCATGCAAGTGTCGCAACGGTCAGGAGAACTTGTCGAGAAACTTGTACAACTGGCCAGTTCGTTCGATTCGGAGGTGCATCAGAAGGACAGTGACACTAAGGAGCTGAGAATGATTCTAAACCAGCTCAACGATGATATAACCAGGACCGAGCAGGGTGTCAAAAAGATCATGGAGACGATCCTCCAAGACAAGTACGATGAAGCAAAGCCGTTTGAAGAGAATGTGGAGCTGGCAAAGCAGCAGGTGAGTAAGTTGGGGGAGTCGTATGTGGAAAAGATGGAGCAACTGCGTCGGATGATTGAAAGGACCCAGGCAAAGGACCTGGCTCTCGTGGTGCAACAGTTAGAGCAGCAGGACTTGAAGGGAAAGCGCCCTAAAGCGCCACGACTTGATACGACCACTGTCCAGCTACTGCTGGAGCTCGCCAAACTGCAATTGCAACGGAAGCATGCCGTTAACGAGCTCGTCAACATGTATGCGGACGCTTCGCCCAACAGAGAAGCCATCAGCAATTACAGGCGGCTGGTTTCCCGCCTGTCCAATGTTCCATTAGAAGATGTCGATGAAGGACTTGACGATATTGAAGAGTGCCTCAAGGCCGACAATTAATGTATACTATACTAGCTCACGATAGCGTTCAGATTCAGCCCCGGTAATTTTATTCTATCAATTATGTCCCAAGTCGATCAATTGGCACCCAACGAGGAGCTGTTGCGCATCCCTACGCCGACCCCTGACTCATCCAGATACCTCAGTGCCATCATCCGGCATCCGTTATCGCTTGACGATGACAGTCCTGGACTCTACCCGGCCACACACAGACTGGGCATTCTGATGCATGGAATTGGTAGTAGCAAGGAGTATTCGTTGTTACGCCGGCTCTCCCAAGGCCTCTCAGACAAATTGGGCATGTGGTCTGTGCGATTCGACTTTAGAAACTGTGGGTTTTCGTCGCTGAACGGTAAAGAAGGTCGTACTGTCGAAGAAGACGTCCAAGATGTTGAAGCTGTCTACCAGTTTCTTCAAACTGGTCAGTATAAAGGGATCAAATTTGTTGTGGACGTGCTCGCAGGCCACTCACGTGGAGTTGTAGACATGTTTGAATGGGGTCTTGCACATCCTGAACACTATGTGCCGCAGATGGTGGCCATTTCTGGTAGATACATCGGCCAAGGTCTGATTGATAAGACACGCAGCAACTTCCCGGATTTCGAGAAGGAAGGTGGCCATTGGGAGCCGGCGATGATCAAGGGCGAGAGAAAGACCGTGTGGGTGCCTGCCAATGAGACATTTGACTTGGGAGGTGTGAACATGGGCAAAGTTGCACGGTTGAACCCAAACACTGAAACGTTCGTTATCTATGGAACGAAAGAGGCCACCGTTTCTCTGCCTAGTGCTGGCATGTTCGCCAACAGTCTTTCGCCAAGATGTACCTCTCAGTTGATCGAAGGCGGTGACCATTGCTACTATGGCACGGAGAAGATCGCTGCCGAGCAAGCTCAAGCGCAAGGCTTACTCTATAGCACCCGCAGAGGAGTCGCCGATTACAACCAACAGGCTGCCGATGCTATATTGGAGTACCTTTCGCAAGGCTCGTCCAAGAGACGGTTCTATGAGTCGCATCAGTTGGTTCATCGGTTCCTTCCTCGTTGGAAGGACGTCGATGGAGTGGTCAATTTCCGGGATATCGGAGGCTATCCGGCTGGAGACAGACATGTTCGATACAATCATGCTTACCGGTGCGCAGATACCTCCATGATCACCAAGGCAGGACTCTCGACGTTGCAAGAGCTTGGAATCAAAGCAGTGTTCGACCTGAGATCGTCTTCTGAGCGTGACAGAGGTAAAGTGGTTGCCGATGGAATAGAAAACTTGCATGTTCCCTTATTCGGAGAGCAATCGTTGGCTCCAGAGGACGAACTGAAGCATTTCAACAAGCTGTTTTCCGACTGGTTCGCCTATTTTGACCTGTATAAGGAGATTTTACATGTGTCACCTCCTCAACTGCACAAGATCTTCACGTGGATCAAGGACCATCCACACGATAACTTCCTCTTCCATTGCACCGCCGGCAAAGACCGTACGGGTGTGTTGGGAATGCTCCTGCTGAGACTGTGTGGGGTCCCTGAACCGATTGTGGCTCGTGAGTTCGAACAGACTGAGATAGGCATTCGGCCTCTGCGTGAGAGGATCGAGAACATGAAACTCACCAAAGAGCCCATGTCCGAGGAAGGACTGGACAATCTACTATCTGCGCGTTACGAGACAATGCTCGAAACTATCCGGTACATTGACCTCGAATACGGTGGAGTTGAACAGTATCTACTAGATCAGGTTGACCTTTCACAGGAGGATGTGAGTAAAATCAAGGAAAGTTTGCTTGTCAAATGAATAAATGCCTTTGTGGGGTGCGGCGAGAACTCCGGTACCGGCGCTCTAACCGAGTCTCCCCTTATTTCTTGTGAAAATCTATGTAATCGGCTACCGGAGTAGGAATGAAATTTTTTTTTTCACATAAAGCCCTCGAGAAGCTTGAGAAGTCATCTCACTTGGAAAATCTGCTCTAACAACCATGCTTAGAAGAAGTGTCTCACGGTGCCAGAAGGCATCCAGAGATTTACCTTACCACAACATGCTGAAGGACCCTTCCGTCAAGTACAAGCGGTTCGAAGGCATTTCACTCCCGGACAGAACATGGCCTAACAAAAAAATCGAAAAGGCTCCACGGTGGCTGGCAACTGATCTGCGAGATGGTAACCAGTCGTTACCGGACCCAATGTCGATTGTTCAGAAGCAGGAGTACTTCAAGAAGCTCATTGAGATCGGAATCAAAGAGATTGAAGTGGCGTTCCCTTCTGCGTCTCAGACCGACTTTGATTTCACGAGGTATGCAGTGAAAACTGCCCCAGAAGACGTCTACATCCAGGCATTGGTGCAATCTAGAGAGCACCTGATCCGTCGGACCATTGACTCGTTGACTGGTGCCAACAAGGCCATCGTCCATACCTACTTGGCCACTTCTGACCTCTTCAGAGACGTTGTGTTTGGTATGTCGCAGAAAGAAGCCATCAAGAAGGCCGTGGAGACGGCCAAGTTCGTTCGGTCTCTCACCAAAGACGATCCAACTCAGCAGGCTACTAGATGGTCGTATGAGTTCTCGCCAGAGTGCTTTTCGAGCTCGCCAACAGAGTTTGCTGTGGAGATCTGTCAGGCCGTGAAAGACGCCTGGGAGCCATCCGTGGACAACCCGATCATATTCAACTTGCCTGCTACCATTGAGGTGGCTCCACCAAACGTGTATGCGGACCAGATCGAGTATTTCGGCCGCCATATCCAGGACAGAGACCACGTTGTGATCTCGCTGCATTGCCACAACGACCGTGGTTGCGGTGTGGCTGCCACAGAGTTGGGTCTCATGGCAGGAGCAGACCGTGTCGAAGGTTGTATATTTGGAAACGGTGAGCGTACTGGTAACGTTGACCTTGTGACTCTTGCTATGAACATGTACACGACGGGTGTCTCTCCTAACTTGGACTTCTCCGACATGCAGTCGCTCATCGAAGTCGTTGAGCGTTGCAACAAGATTCCGGTGCATGCTCGTGCTCCTTACGGAGGTTCTCTCGTTCAATGTGCGTTCTCTGGATCTCACCAGGATGCCATCAAGAAAGGATTTGCCTCGCAGGAGAAGAGACTCGCCCAAGGTGATGAGTCCTGGCAGATTCCTTACCTGCCGTTGGATCCACGTGATATCGGACGCAACTACGAGGCCGTTATCCGTGTGAACTCCCAATCCGGTAAAGGTGGTGCCGCATGGATTGTCCAGCGTAATTTGGGACTTGACCTGCCTAAACGGATGCAGATCGACTTCTCCAAGGTGGTTCAGGACAACGCTGACCATTTGGGCCGTGAATTGAAGGCAGATGAAATCGTTCAGTTGCTCCAAAGTCATTACAATGTGGACAACTGCTCTACTCAGAGACTTGCTGTGGATAACTACAACTTTGACAAGAAGTCAGATGAGGAGACCCATCTGGATGCCCAAGTTAGCCTCGACGGTGAAAAGTTTACTATCCATGGTGAAGGAAACGGTCCGATATCCTCCTTCTTGGATGCTCTCTCTGAGAGGCTAGGCCAGGAATTCGAGGTCCAGGCCTACATGGAACACTCTGTCGGTGGAGGTAAGAAGACCAAGGCTGCCACCTACGTTTTGATCTCTTCAGGCGAAGAGGCCCGCTGGGGTATTGGAATCCACGAGTCGATCACTCGTGCCTCTGTCAACTCTATCCTGTCTGCCGTCAACAGTCTTCTCAATAAGGATGCTGTAATTCAGGCAGAACATATTGATAATAACGTCGTCCCTAGCTTCTCCCCAGAGGAAGAGGCCAGATTGGACAAGCTCTCTGAGAAGGAAGAGGAGAAGATCAGAGCTCGCACACTTGCAAGAACCCTGTCCCACAAGGAAGCCAAATATTGGAACAGGCAGCTTGGTAAGAAGATCTTGAAAGATACAATCAAGGATATCAAGGCTGCCAAGAAGATGAGTGGTTGATAATGTACATAGGAAGGTAATATTGATGATATACCAGTTGGGCTATAAATATCGGGCCCACCTCGAGTAAAAAATTCTCTCCATCCACCCTATAGACAGTACGATGGACCTGCCATTTTTTGGCGGCGTTATGCCGCCAATTTGGCTCTCTCTAGGTCATCATCGCGATTCATGGGTGGTCAGAGCAACGTTATACCTTTAAGAACTCGTCTGGATTGTTTCTGAAAGAGGAGTGTCAGATGGTATATACATTTAGTAACTTTTCAGTAGCAGTGTCTAATGGGTCACTAGGCGGCTCCAACACCGTCTACGAACACCCTTACATGTATCTTGTATCCTATGATTAGTCTATTAGCCCTATAGTATACCTAACGCTCCCGAAGCGCCTTGTTCCGCTTCTCTCTACGATGCTTTCTGTCGGCTCTCTTTCTGCCCAGCACACTCCGTAGATGCTCGATGCGTTCCTGCTCACTGGCTTTCTCACGTCTCTCTCTGATTCTCTCCACTTTAGCCTTCTTTTCCGCATCTTTCTCGTCCTTCCACTCCTTAAGTTTGGCCTTAAACTGCTCATCTTTGAGTCGTTGCGCCTGTTTCTCATGCCAAGTAGTATGTTTTCCAAGGGCCCGCGGTCTGAACGCTTTCTTGTCTTTCTTCCACCATTTGCCGTTCACTCTGTCTCCTTTTGCGGTCTCATCGACCGTGGATGGTGCCTTTTCCTCTGTACTTGACATCTTCAAAGGTGATCTAAATCGATGGAATTTTTTACATGCACTGAAATAAGGATTCTCCTCATGGTCTATTTACTCACCCATTTGAAGAAGCCACAGTTGTACTCGTCGATGCCGTTGATCGTCGACTTTGATACACTTCCCACGTTCGCCTCCTTCGTACTGTCCCAGGTTCGTGTCGATCGGGCACAACACCAGAATTTCTTTCCCACATTCTTGCTTCTGCTGTCTCTCACCGTACGTAGAGCACACCGCTCCTGGTGCTTGCACACGGGACATGATGTTGATGCCACTGATTGCAGTAGGTTTCTGAACTCTTTCGCACTGATAGTGCTCTTCTTGGGCACCGCCTGCTCGGGCTCGTCGTCTCCTACAAATAGTGACGACTGTGTGGATGGCGTTTGAGACTCCGACGGCGTTTGAGAAGGAGTTGGCAACGGTGTTGACTGGTCGTATGTCTGGCTAGAGATGTAGTCGGTCAATGAGGGCTGGTCTTTCTTCTTTCTGCTAATATAGACCGGGCGTGAAGAAGTGGTTGAGGATTTCATCTTGGGTCTCTTCTCGTCCTGTTTTTCCTTCGGTTCTGCTGTTCGCTTCTGGAAGAAAGATGCGATAGAACGGCTGCTGCCCACGCAGTAGTAGTTCTTAGCCAGCATTCGTTTACAATTGCACTTGGTCGAATAAACTTGCTTGGAAGCCGTCGCTTGCACCGCAGGGTCTTGCACTTCCAAATCGCAATAGATAGGACAATGATCTGAGCCATACAGCCATGCCCAGATGTCTGACTGTTTGAAAGCTGTGCTGATCGTGGCCAGAAACAGGTCGATTCTCGAGCCGATGTTCATGGGTCGGGTATTCTTCAACGTATTCCACACAGTGTACATCTTGAGTCGCCGTCCTTGCAGTTCTCTGGTAATATCATGCAGCAACTTGTCAGAGTTGTCCAGTTTCTGAGACCCGGTCGTGTCAAATAGATAACTGTTGAGCAAACATCTTGGCTCTGTGGATTTCTTGAATGCGATCACTGCATCTCCATTCAATGCCTCAAAATTGACAGGGTCTGACGGCACTTTCACGAGACCTTGGTTGATCCCCGTACTGATGCCTTCATCACTATCAATAAGATCAGGTGATACGTTGATATCTCCCATTATGAGCACCTGTTTGCCCTGACTTTGCAAGTAGTCGGCTCTTTCGAATAGGCATTGAAGAAACAGCAGTCTGAACTCTTCTCCTTCCTCTGTACCCATGGAGTTTGCTGGACAGTAGACAGAAATGACAACGAGACCGATCCCAAGCTCCACAAGCACGCAGCGGCCTTCGCTATCGAGCCGCCTACCCAGGGTGCTGTCGGTGAGAGACGGGTAGCCACCAATGCAACTGTCGCAGTATTTGGTGTCATTAGAGCAGTCTCTATAGGACATGTGTGCACCGCGCATGTGTAGATACCCGGTGATTCCCTCCTCAGCCCGTTGCACGGTCAGAGCCTGCCGAATAACGTCAGGATCAGCCGGCTTGGGCTTCCTGACAAATACTCCCACTCCGCTGTAGCCTTTCTTTGCCTGCGGCACTGTGATGAAACTCTGGTAATCTATAGGGTTGGCAATGCTGGCATCGATGTCTCCTCTCTGTAATTTGAGCTCCTGGAACGAGATAACGTCCGCATTCATCAACTCCAAGGCTCGATCATAACCGGAGTGTTCGTTCCATGGATAGTAGTTTTTCAGAGTCTTCACGCCGTTGACATTGAACGAAACAAACCGAATCGACGTTGGTGAGTACCTTGGCGGGATTTTGTGCCCATCGAGGCCTTTGGCAGCTGGGTCAGACATCTCCGTCACGTCTTGCCCCATAGGTAAAGTGGTGATTTTTTACTGAGGAGCGGCAGAGATCAAAATATTTGGTTGGCCCTCTTGGGACAGTAAGTATCTCGATGTCCGGATTGTAACGATGTATGTACAATCTGACTACGGCCATCCTAGCCAATCTTTCAATTATTCAGGATATCTTGGACGAAACTGTCTCTATCCCAGGGTTGTATATAGCTCAATTCAAGCTGAATAGTTTGACGTTCGGTCAATGACACTCTATAACTGATTCAGACTGTTCCCGCGTTCTGCTATCATTACCGATTGTCTGTATTGACATACGATGTTGGAGTACGTAGCGCCCAAGTAAAGTAGATTGACTATAGATGAGAACAGAGAATAGAACCTTTGCAGTGATAGCAAACCCTCGAATGCTATGATATCTACATGATAGGTAGCGGTCTCTGTCTGAACACCACTCGCATGCTGATGACATCGAGCAAATTGCACGATTCATTGCCCTCTTTACAGACCCTCAGCACTCCCAAGGGTGGATCAAAAGTCTCCAATTTGCCAATGAGTCTCTGCGATGTGCTGATGTAGAGAACGGCCGACTTGCTGGCCTCATCGAGCTCCAATCGACCAAATTTGACCAGATCAACCGGTTCCCTGTCTAACTCGCTGAATTTAGTGCTCACTGGCTCCTTGATGAACAGACTGTCCTCTTCTGCTGTCAACCCATTAGGTTTCCGTCTCGGTATGTTCAATTCTCCTTGGATTTCTAAGAGCGCCAGACCATGGCTCGTTGCAATGAGTTGTCTCGTTGTAGACCCGGTCTTGGCCCCATTTAATGACTCGGTGGCCCCCCTGTAATCTATCTGTCTCGTGGGCATGCTTACCTCCGGCTTGTCCGACTCAACTGTTGATATCTTGCTCAACTAGTCCATTTTGAAATTCCAGTCAACGACGCGTTGGGACGCGTCGTCGTTACTTCCCCCGTAATTTTTTTGCGCACATCGTTCCGACCGGTCAAGAAAATGTCCGCTTCGGGCTGCCGATGTCTGCTATCAATTAAGGGTGCAATTTTAAGCGCAAGCCACCGCTAACTAAAAGAGGCAGGAGATGGCCGATCTAATTTGGTTGAAGGGGGAATTGAGTCTGATGGACGCGATACAAAGTGGGCCGGTGGCCATTAGGACCGATTCCATGCGAAATTATGTGCGACTGCCCGGAATTAACAGCGAGGGGTTGAGTTAATTGGTGTGTTGTTTGCGGTTGGTTTGTTGTCCCAACACTCCTTTACGGTGGCTCCGCGCAAAATGAAACAATTCCTAAACGAGCGGTGGCTTCCTGAAAAAAAATTCAAAGTGGTGTGAGAACGGATGGCAGCAAAAAAATAAATAGATATAAATAGTGGAAGGTTGTCGTATCGGAGATTCCAAAGTATATAAAGACGGCTGGATATCGTCACATAAGGAGACTATCAGTCCTTTCAAATCTCACATTACAATGCTTCTCAATTACATGAAACCTGTTGTTGCTCAACGGTTGGCTGCCCTCGGGTACCTGTCGGTTGGTTTGGGACTACCGTTTATGATGCCTCTCAAGCACTCCATGGAGGCCAAGAAGAACGAATCTACTGCTCATGGACACTACAGTGGTAAGACTGCCTTCAGAATATAGTGGAAGGTGTTGGATTTCAATTCGTTGGACGCTGTTAATTCGTTAAACGCTGTTCGCAAAAAGCGTGTATGGCCACAGTTGGCTGGATTTTACCAAAGGTTTAGGGTAGGTGTTTTTGGTCCTCGATATAGGACATGGGAGACGGTATTGGGCAGAGGCTGGAACTTCTGCAGCACCGTTGGGTTTAATAAGAATATCTTTCGATTACCTATAGTAGTAGTAGTTGGGTGGGTCACTCTCACTCCCCATACCGTAGATATAATGCGTTTCGGAAGTGAACGTGCTTCACTCCTGGGCTCTTGGACGTTTTGAATGCTGCTAATGCGTCCTTCACAGACCACCCGAGTCTCTCCACCAAGTAGCAACAGATCAGGAACCCTGTCCTGTTCTGCCCGTAATGACAGTGCACCACAATGTACTGATCGTCCTGTTTCTCTGTCACCAGTTGGTCGATCTTCTCGATGAACTTGGCAATCGTCACATCATCTGGTGTCACTTTCGATTCAGTCTTGAATTTGGTGTACTTGATGCGCTTGAAATCGTCCGGATCGTACGACGGTGTATCGGATCCGATGTCCACAATTCCATAGATCTCGGGATGTTGCTCTTCGAACACTTTCGGATTGTGTGTCTCGTCCGTCTCTCTCAGAGTCTTCATACCAAGCAGTGGACTTGGTGACTGAGGTGCATGCGGGTTTACCAGTGGCTCTGATAAGGTCACTGCCCGGTCCCACTTTTGCACGTTCTTCATACTCCACTTGTCACCGCTAATCGTTGCCTTCACTTGTAGGACCCATGTCTGGTCCAGATTCAAACCCAAGTCCAACAGGAATTGATACACCACTCCTGCAACGATGTGTGGCCGGTCTAGGAACAGCGAATGGTTCGCTCTCTCAACAACTTCTAACTTGGCACCATCCACGATGTTCACAATCCCTTGACTATCACCTAACGGAGTGATCCGGTCGTGGTCACCACAGCATACCAGAATACTCTTTGTAGGGACCTTGGCTGCTGCTTGTAACAACTCTTCGGCAGTCGCCGGATGGAATCCAAACAGGTACTTTAGGAAGATCTGCGAGTTGGTATCTAGATTCCACCTGAACTGTGTCACTCTTTGAAGAGCGTCTGCTTCTGCACCATATATGTACGTATCGACAGACTTCGAGTAAAGTCCTCCTTGGCGGTCGTACATTCTGGCCAGATCGAGCAGCCTAGGATAGTATGAGCATAACTCCAAGAATTTGCGCGCAGTGTAAGGCAGCGCCATCGGTTGGCCTGCTTTAACGGAGAGTTTGGGTGGTGAAAGCATCACCAAAGCCTCTACTCTACCCTTGGAAAGTCTATTGATCGTCTTGATCGATAGGTGTGTGCCCATAGAGTGAGACACGATCACAAACTGTCTTTTGGGGAACTTGTACTCGAGGATCTGGGCGATCAGATCGGCCAATTGATCGCTCTCGAAATCAGACCAATCCATGGATTTCAAGCATGCTTCTAACTTTGCAATCTCCTCCTCTGAGTACTGGGACAGCCGTGCGAATGATGGATCCTGCCTGTCCAAACCTGGCTTGGAATTACCAAACCCTGGTAGATCCAATCCAAAGATGTCTGCACAGTTCCTAAACTCTTGCAATATCGGTTCAAACTGCGATAGCTGCCCACCGAGGCCATGAATGAACACCAACACGGGTAAGCTGTCGATCCTGTTCAGTTGCGCCTCCGCTTTCGCCAACCCCGCCTCATCTACGTTGCCATCTTTCAATTTCTTCATGGACCGCCGGTGAAATTCTCTCAACGGGTGATCGCTGTAGATAGCATTGAGCGTCACCGTCTCAAACTTCCGGCCTGTTATCGGGAAAGTCTCCATCTTGGAGTATTTCTGAACTATGGCGCAGTCGTTAGGCTTCAACTTGAGAACTTCCTTATCGAAGTCACTGTAGAGGTTCCCAGAGTACAGTTTTGACCACAGTTGAGACAGTGGCACTCCATCGTTGCCGCTCTCACTTTGTAGCTCTTCCAAGGTGTCCGTACTGAGTACAGGCCGCCGCTGAGACCCTCGTCTCTGCAAACTTTGGTTCGATGCCATGCCAAGTCAACAATAAATAAATCGCCTAATCGGGTCTAAGTTTAAAAAGGATCGAGATGAGAAAAAGGGATATCTCACTTGTTCTTGACGCTTCCTTCTAGATGGCATTAAACGGGATCAATCCGAACTCTGTCTCTGCTTTGAACAGAGTCCCATCTAATAAGCAGCTGTGGAGAGTCCCAGGGGCCCCCAGCATTGCTGCCAATGGATACATGTGTGCTTCAGAGTACCTCCCTATCAAGTATGCTAATGAATACTACCAGCTCGTGGGCAGTCTTGGTCAGGGCAGCTTTGGCTCGGTCGTTATGGCCAAATTGAAGTCCAAGTATGTTGGACTGATCGCTGATATCGCAGAGACCTACCCTCGTACGATGATGTACCCTCTTGCGTGCTCTCACCGGGCTAGAACCGATATTGTGGCCATCAAGATCATGAACCGGAGACTAGAATCAGTTCAGGACTACTCTCGTGTGAAAGAGGTTGCATTCATTATGTCTATTCCATCGCATCCTTGCCTCTTGCAAGTATACGATCTGTTCATCGACAAGGCCTCTTTCAAGTTGCACATTGTCCTGGAATCGATGGACCAGAACTTGTACCAATTGATGAAAGCACGCAAGACCCTCTTCTCCTCGAGAACTCTCAAGAGTATTTTGTCGCAGCTGCTGGCAGCTATCGGCCATATTCATGCCCATGGCTTCTTCCACAGAGATATCAAGCCCGAGAATATCCTCATCATGCCCGCGTTTTCCTTCTATGGAACCCGCAGCCGCGTCCCTGATTACATGAGAGGGGACTGTTACGTGGTCAAGCTTGCCGATTACGGTCTGGGCAGACGTGAGGACTGCCAGCAGTTGTTCACCACTTACGTGTCTACAAGATGGTACAGATCTCCAGAGATCTTGCTCAGAGCTTCCAATCATTCCTACGAGGTGGACATCTGGGCATTCGGCTGTGTCGTTTCTGAGGCTGCCTGTTTCAGTCCACTTTTCCCTGGACACAATGAACTCGACCAAATTTGGAGAATACTTGAGACCTTAGGCTGCCCTGATTACCGTAAGATGGGTCCCGCACCTATTGGCGGGTTCTGGTCTGACGCTGAGGTGCTCTCCCAGAACCTTGGATTTTCACTTCCTGCCCATCAGGGTTGGCAACTGCCCAAACTGCTACGTAGGTCTGATCTTCCAGCCTCTGACTTTGGAGAGTTGATTGATCTGATTCAGTGCTGTCTCCAGTGGGACCCGATGATGCGTCCCCCAGCTGGAGTCCTTGCCAACAAGTCTTATTTTGACCACACCTCGCTCAGGGATTCAAAAATGAATCCTCATCTCGCCGCTAAGCGGCCCAACTCTCCACTTTACAGCACATTTGTGCCTACATGTGTTCAAGGCTCTACGTGTTCCGTGGGTATCAACGAGGAGTACCTCTACAAAAAGCACGGTAATCTTAGACGTCTGCCTCATATGAACATGGAGCAGTTCAACACCTACAAGGCCAGCGAGAAGAAGCTCTTGAAGAGCACTGTACCAGTATTGGAGCCTGCTAAGCCTGTCCAGCCAGTCGATGAAAACTGTGAACTCACGTCCACTGAGTGGATGGAGGCAGTGGAGGACCTATGTGTCCTTCCACCGGACCTCGAGGTGAACAACGAGAATCTGCCTGAAAATATCGTCGTTCTTGAGGACGACACGACAAATGACGCAGCAACAAAGTGTGGCATCAACGGATCCAGGAAGAACAGGAACATCGTCGATAGGTTGACCGGTGCTCGCTATGAGTCTTGAACTTCATTGTTCTATGAATTGGTCCTCATCAGAGTATGACCAGGGGTGTCTACTATAGTGGTATTGGGGGAATTAATTAGGTTAAGGATTATAAATAGCGGAAAATCAATGTCACAGAGGAACATAGTCTACATTATCAGCCAACTGAGTATCAGTTGCTTGCTTCATACTGTCGTCGTCAGATTCCATCACATCTTCACGAACACCGTCGTTATCATCTATAAGAAGGACGACATCGTCGTTGTCAGCGTTTCTGATTGGTTTCATCGGATCGACAGGGCCTGCCTTTTTGCTCCTGTTAATGCTGTGGTTGAGACGGCAACTGCGTCCTCGAGGACAGTAGCCATAGTCGAAGACATCTGGACAGTCAAGAATGTGTCTGAGTGGACATTTCCGACCCAGATCACAGTACCCATTCAAAGCAAATTCTCTACAGATTGGAGCGTCGCTGACTTCCAACTTGTGTGAATAGACACAGTTGGCGTTGTTGCAGGCTCCATTTTGGAAGAATTTGCAAGTAGGTGCGTTAAACTGGGTTGGCGTGTGCGAAAGGTGGCAGTTCGGTCTCGAACACGAGCGGTTCGTGAGAATGTTAGGACACAGAGCAATGTGATCAGGCAGATGAGTGTAGTGACAGCTGCGGTTGCTGCATTGTCCTGGGTGTAAGTATGTGTGGGAAACAGAGCTACGAGGACACTTACCGGTTCTAGTAAAGAAAATACAGGGAGTGCGTTGTGGCTGGGAGTTGTCCCAGTCCTTCCTTTGCAAGCTATACTTGCCAGTGAAGTTCTTGACGTACTTTTTCCCGTGGTATTCGATCCAAAGAGGTAGATCGTCAAAGCCGGTCGTCTTACCCCCCTCCAAGTCTACAAGAGCCAAAGCATGGCCTCCATCGACGGAGACATACTTGGAGCCGCCGATTTCGATGGGGTTCTTGTAGGCGTAAACTAGTCTGTTGTTGTAAAGGCACTTCTTGAGTAGCCGGTGCGAAGACCGGGACGTTGTATCGGTGTTGGTTGTGTTTACTGTAGTCTTGCTGTTTGTGTTTGCCCTCTTAGGCTGTATCTTTGCCCTCTTAGACTCGATGTTGTGTATACGCTTCTCAATGAGCTGTTGCTTGAGCTGAAGGTATCGTTGTCTCAGAACCAGCTCCTCCTTTAGTTTGTGGAGGTCTGTCTGGAGCTCTTGCTTGTGCTGTTCTGGTTGTATATTCATTAAAGAAAGAAAGAGTGACTCTTAGAAGGTGAAAATTTACTCTAGCTTAAAAGTTGACTATAAATGGTATCGCAGAGTCTGAACGATATCAAGGCCTATGCTGTAAAGGCGGTCAAACAGATCCTGCCCCTCGATGACGAATCCATATCACAGATGGTCGATTATGCTGTGATGAATCTGAGAACGAGGGACGCAATATACCAGCATTTCGTGAATCTCTTAGGAGAGACTTCAGATGCACTCAATTTCATCACTACTATATCCAATATGCTGTTTGGAGACACAAACAAGCCCGTGGATACTCCCAAGAGGAACACCAAGTCATCAAGTGGCACTCCGCTGCAACGGAGCCGGTGGGGTGAGTCCCGAAGTGGTTCGGCGACACCTAAGCTCAGGCAACGGAAGAAGGCCGACCTTAATACATCAGAACTGCTGGAAAGGAAGGGTCCTAAAGATATGAGAGTGGAGCAGCACACCAAAGAGGTGAAACTGGATAGTTTGAAAGACCTGGATGCGGCCCTGAGCCAGCTGGAAGTGTCAGATCCAAGAGTTCATAGCAAAGAAGTTGTCCGAGTGTGCAATTGCAACGCTACACGACACCCGCTGTTCGAGATGTTCCCGAACTGTTTGAACTGTGGCAAGATCATCTGTGCCAAGGAAGGGTTCCAACCTTGCTCGTTCTGCGGCAAACCGCTACTGAATAATGAGGAAAGATTGGAGATTATAGATATACTAGAGAAGGAGAAGGAGCAACTGGAAGGGAAACCAAGGCAGGCTCCACAGACGAAGCACAAGAAGAAGAAGAAGATGGTGAAAGTGTCGATTAGTGGAACGGGACAGAACAACTTCAAACTGCAAGAGAAGGCGTTCAAGCAAATCGAAAGACAGCGAGAACTCGACAGGAAGAGAGAGGAGCAGGCTGAAAAGAAGCAGGCAGAGATCGTCCAAGTGGAGAAAGAGCTCGAGTACTACAATTCGATCAAGGGCAAAGATGAGGAGTTGATCAAGGCACAGCAACGGCTCGATACGTTGATGAACTTCCAAGACCACGGAGCAGAGCGGACCAAAATCATTGACCATGCTTCCGATTACGAGTCACCCAACGCTTCCAACCTGTGGGCCACACCGTTGGAGAGAGCATTACAATTGAAACGGCAACAGAAGCAACTGAGACGGCAAGAAGAAGCCGACGAGAGACGGTCAGGTCGCGGCAAACAGGTTGTTGATATGTCCATTAGAGACGGTAAGGTGTTTCTACGGTCAGTGAATGCTCCAGACGCCGAGGAGGATCTGAGCGATGACGAAGAGGTGAAAGAGTTGAAAAACCAGGTCAGCAAGGAGAAATCTGATAGTATGAACGATGCTGCCAAGAATGTGTGGAACTACAAAGCAGATGCTTCCAAGTGGACCAAGCCCGTGTATATAGACCGGAAGGAAGAGACGGGCGAAGCTGAGGCTGAGGCTGAGGCTGAGGAATCGAGTCAGGTGCCACCACCAGGTTCAAAGCAACCACTTTCGAAGCCGGTGGTGCAACTCGGAGACGATGCTGAGCAGGAGGAAACAATATTTTCTCTAACGGGCTTATAGAATCTAAGCAGTCCCGAGCTCCTTCCTAATCTGTCAATTCGACGAGTATAAAAAGCGAGGGCTTTGACGAAAAAAACTTTCTCTCCAATATCAGTAGTGGTTGTAATTTACATTACATATCATTATCATAGGACCATTTGGTGATGGATACTCGGCCATCAGGCCGTCTTGTTCAACACCAATATCAGCTAGATGTGACACGACTTCTCTAACAAGGAAGGCACGGGTCAACGTCCCGTTTCAGGTTCTTAGAACAACCCAATGCGCGAGTGAGAGATCCAGATCGATGGAGCCTGAGGTGCTTGTCACCTTGGTAGGTTCTGTCCACTTGCTTGTTGGTACATACTACGTGTAGCTTTCTGCCAGCTTACTGCAGCTTTCTGTAGCTTCCTTAAAGTCGTTTTCGATTCCATCTATTATGATGCTATATACAGTCCGTACCACGCGGTACGGCCACGATGCTCACCGAGGCCTCGTTAGCTCACTGAGGAGCCTGTGGTCCACCTGCACCCTTCGTACCGACTTTCTCTCCGGCTTGCTCGGCAGCGTAGTTCATCTCATCCTTAACTCTTTCCATGGCACGATACACCTTGGACTGAACGTAGAAAGAACCACCTTTTTCCTTGGAATTCACATCAAACAGGTATGTGTACCGCTTCTGGGCCTTTTCCAATGTGAGGCCCGACAGGTCAACGTCCAGGATCTTGCAAGCCTCGTCCATGGTGATCCCGTTGTCTCTCGACCTAGAAGAAGACTTGGAAGCCGCAGCTGCACCCGCTGCAGGACGCGCCGTCGTCGCAGCCGCAGCCTGCCTATAAGCTTCTGTGAAAGCACGTCCAAACACTCGTGCTCCCGTATAAACTATCTGAATCAGAAGCCTTGGTGGAGACATGGTCTATTCTTTGGAGCTCTCTGAAGATCGAAAAAAAATATTACGTTTGCCGTCTCAGGTTGAAGCCAGCCATCCTAACACCACTCGTATAAACTGAAAAACTGATAGCTCGTACAGCTTTAAGGTTACAATTATCTTTACTCTTTGCCTTGTGCTGCTGCCAGACAACCTTATAGAAGTCTAGTCACAACAGGACCATACCAGTCCAACAAAAAGATGACAAACGAGACACCGCATCCTGCGGAGATCGGCGACAATGAGGCTGCCGGTCTTCTGATGCTGTTTTCAAACCAGAACAAGCGGTTCCCACAGGGAAACTCGCCTCCACCGACACAGCAGGTCACGCCTGATGACACCACACAGCACTCTACAGAGCCAGCTGTCCATTCTGCGGAATCGGCAGCCCCTGAAACCAAGCATCCACCTAATAGTCATCCCATGAAGAAGCAAACAACCCCTCACAATCCATATCCCCTGGACGCAGTCACCGCTACATCGTCTCCAGGTGTGATTCCTGCCGCGCTGGCCACAGGTGACCCTAACAATAAGGCTATAGTGGCCGCTGCCGCAATTGCTGCTGCTGCTGCCACTCCTCTACCACTGCCAAAGGGTAAAAAACGACGAGCATCCGGCAATCTTGGATCTCCTGTCCAATTGAAGGAGAAGAGACCCAAAGTAAAGGGCACCAAAAAGGAGGACACCAAGAAGGAGGACACCAAGATGGAGGACAACAAGAAGGAGGACAACTCTGGGGAGCAATCACCAGAAGCTACTGAAGTCAAGAAGGAGAGACCAGGCCATTCTCGCCGTCCTTCGTATGCCGTTGAGCCAGATTCCGGTTTGATTAGCTGCGTGTGCGGTTACGATCACGACGATGGATTCACGATTCAGTGCGACCGCTGCAACAGATGGCAGCATGCGATCTGTATGGGAATCAACAACATCAAGGAGGCTCCTGATAACTACCTCTGCTACATGTGTGACCACGAGTTGACAATCGACGGAGACCGTGCCAGACAGTTGCAAGAGGCCAAGATGGGCAAGAAAGTTCGTCGTGCGGGCAAGAAGGACGAGAAGATCATCCCTGTTGTGCTTACCAAAGCCGACAAGCTGTTTGCATTGAAACGCTACGAGACATTCTACTTGACCATATCACACTACGAATACCTGAACAGCTCGATCATGTCACTCATGAAGAGGCTCCCAAAGCTGGCAGACCACATCCCAGACCTACTCACCTTTAGGGACACGACCGATTTCAAGAGACATACATTGAACGAGTCTGCCTACTCGGTGAACTTCCCTTCCGATTACTGGGAAGGAGGGTTCACGGGCATCGATAAAGTCGGTGTCTATGCAAAGAAGAACATCTCGAAAACACAGCTGATAATGCCTATCTATGGCGAGCTTCAATTGAAGCAGGACTACCTAGAAGAGAGAACCAACAAGTATTGGCTGATGGGTTGCGGTAAACCCAACACAATGTTCCACCCACACCTGCCTATAGTGATCGACGAACGTGCCATTGGTAACATCTCACGGTTTGTGCGCAAGTCGTGCCAACCCAATTGCGAGATCAAAACGGCGCTCGTTGGCGACCACCGTGTGATATTTGTGTTGGCAGCGCTCCACAGGATAAGTGTCGGAGAAGAGCTGACATTGGCCTGGGAGTGGGACCAGAAACATCCAATCAGACAATTGGCCAAGCGCGGCACCAACTTGGAGAGATCCGAACGTATCAAGGTGATCAATGCTGTGAACGAGATCTGCAACATTGGACGGTGCGCTTGCGCTGACAGAGAAAACTGCCTAATCGCCAAGACCAGGCGTCTGTTTGCTCGCGAGAAGCCTGCCGATGGATCCGACTTCAAGATCTCACCTGCTTCGAACCAGACGTATACTCCGATCGAGGAGCAGTATATTAGACGTGAGAAGATCATCGAGGCTACAGCCAAGGACGGAGACTTGGCAAAGGCTTCGGAGCTGGTCGAGGAGTCCGAAGAGGCTACGACGGAGCTCGTGTTTACCAAACAAGTCAAGAGCTCTATCATAGACGACCCTAGAGCGCCTCCGAAGTACCAGGCCGTGAAAAGGTACCTATCGAGGTCGTCCAAACCGGCCACAACCAACGATAAGTCGGACGACTTACTATTCACGCCGTTCGCTGTCGACCCAGACGCCATAAGCGAGCCACCTGCCAAGGACAAGCCGGAGAGTGACAAGGAGAACAAAGCCAGTCCTGTTCTGGACAAGCCTGCTCATGATCATCATCACGTGGAGACTCCACCAGTTGCTGCCGTTGTAGCCACCGCTACTAAGAAGCAAACTCCAGAGCCTGCACCTTCTTCGAAGCCAGCGCCGAAGGTTGTTCGCAAGTTCTCTCTGGCCGACTACAAGAAGAAGATGAAGAAGTGAAGAGGCAACTGACGATGTACAATAGCTGTTGTGTATACGATAGTATGTGAATACACATAAATCCATTAAAATATAGTAAAAAAGATTGAAGCGATCTGGGCTCGTGCCCAGTTGGACTCTAGATTTAGTTCAGGAGGTTCCTAACACTCAGGACTGCCTTGGTCTCGTTTGGTGCGAGGCAGCAATGCATAACATGGTCGGACTCGACCGGGGTTAAAGCACTAAGCTCTGGCGAAGACACAGGCGTAATGTAATCACCTGCCCCATTGGAGCAACTGGAGCAAGGAGAACCTGGCTGGGACTCGGAGTGAACTGAAGAACAGCTCGAAACACTGGCTGCACTCATGGTCTCTTGCTCAAGACGTTTACTAACGTTCAATAGCATCTCGATCGAGCAAGAACCCACAGTCTTGCCAGATGCCACAGATTTGGCGACATCAACAGGATGCTCTGGTCCGTGTTCACCACACCCGTGACCTTTACAGTTGTCCAATTCGTCGTCTCCAGGGTAGACACACTCTAACATATTGCGAAGACACCCAGAGCAGATCGGTTTACGCTCATCGCACTTCTTCTTGCGTCTTCTGCAACAGTAGCAACCGGTCTTGGTTCGCCTAATCTTCTTGCGGGTTCGTTGTGCTGGATCTGTGGATTTGTTAGGTTTGGTCACTGATCCCGGCCCAGAAAGCCGGAACACCTGTTGGTAGCTTCGGTAACAGCTCATACTGGTTTAGGGGCTTGTTGTGTGGAGTTTTATGTAAAACTTTTCACCCTCTTGTGAGTCAGGCCCACAATACCGCGTTGCCCTTTCCAGTCAAGGATCAGATATCGTAAAAGGGTAGCAGACGGCGAGAAGTCACTGAAAATGACAGTCTATGCCGAGAGAAGTTTTTTACTTGGCAATCCACAGCGAAATAAATGTCCATTAATGGACGGGCCAAGATGGCCATTGCCAAAAAATAAACGCGGGCTCTTTTCAAGGCTGTGGACATTATTGTGTAACAATTATGATCTAAATATTAACTATGTGTATGCATGCATGCTATTGAGCGATCTCCGTGAAGTACTGTCTCAGAATGAGAGCGAGCATCTCTGGAAGTTCTTTGATATCGTGGACAACCACGTAGTACTGGAATGGGAAAGTGTCCAAGTACTTTGTGACTTTTAGTTGCAACTGGCCGTTGGTATCTGGCTGGTAACTGACCTGGCTCATGTCCAGGATCGATTCCTGGTTATTCACACAGTCGATCACCACAAACACAATCATGATCTTCTCCTCCCATGCTTTCCTGACCAGTCTTTGCAACGTCTCGTGGTCCTCACACACTCCATCCGACAGTATAATTTGCAACTGCCACTGGTTGGAGTCACCGGATCCACGAGCCTGTTCGAACACTTGCAAGGACTCGCCAACCAATTTGGCAACGTCTGTCTTAGTCGAGTCGAACTGGAACTGTTGGAATGCTCGGATACCTGCATCGGTATCGAACGGTCTGTTGAACGGATGGACGATCTGAGACTCGGCACCAAACTTTGCGATCGCCAACTCTCCCGATTCCAACTGTGTCAGGGCCTTCGACACCAGCGAAATGCTCTGGAACGCAAAATCAACAGCGTGTGACTCCGACATCGATTTAGAGTCATCCACAGCTATCATGATCTGATACTCGCGCTTGCTTGGCTTGGTCCGGCGCATCCAGATCTTATCCTTGCGGAAATCCGATGCAATGTATGGCACGATCCGCTTCATGTTGAGACGCTTACCCGACTTGTAATCACCACGAAGTTTCGTGGCTAAAGTAGGTTCCAATATCAACCGCAGTTGCTCCGAAAGGCCTGCTGTGAGTTCTCTGGTCTGTTCGTCCGCATGGGTCCAAAGATCATGGGCCTCTTCGTAGTCTCTTTCACCTTCAGTCGATCTAACAGTCTCCATTGCATCGTATGCTTGATCTTGGATTGGAGCTGACAACTCGCTGGCTACTGCAGCATCTGTAACGGTTCCGCCAAGAACACCACCAGCTGTAACATCCGGCATGTCTTGATCTTCTCCTTCTTCTTGGGCACCGCTGGCACCACCGGCTTGGTCGTCGGCAGCACCCTCGTCACCTTCAGCTTCTCCCTCAGGTGGCTCGGATTCATCCTGCTGCTCAGGTTCCTCCTGTTGCTCTGCCTCTTCCTCATCGTCAATGGCCATTTCTTCGTCTATATGTTGCAACTGGTCCCTGTCAGCAGAACCGAGAGCCTGTGTGGTATCTTCTGCAGAGGCATTATCGATGTGCTGGAACTCGTCTGGTCTCTCACCAGATTTCTGCTCCACAGTCTCTTCCGTCGACTCCTTGATCTCTTGGCGCCGACGATGGAACTCCTTCATGGAATCACCGAGCTGCTTCAACGATTCGGAAGCTTCGTCTCGCGACTGGTCAGCATGCTTCTCTTCCTCTGCACCTTCCTCCTCCTGTTTCTCAGGAGCAGATGCTGATCCACCTTGACCACCCACATTCTCATCCTCCTGCTCTATGCCAGCATCGGCACCTTCAGATTTGCTGCCCGATTCGTTCTTGGCAGCAGCGTCTTCATCGACTTCTTCATTGTTTTGGCCCGTCTCATCTCCATCAAGTCCTTCCACTTGCTCCGTGGCTTCACCTTCATTCTGGTCGTCCTTCGTTTCATCCGCATCTCCCATCTCTTCATCGGAATCTTCGCCGGCTTCTTCACCAGCTTCTTCGACACCATTCTCCTGCTCTTGCGCTTCATCCTCTTCACCTTCTTCTTCTTCACCTTCCTCTTCAGCATCTCCAGCAGTGACTTCTTCCTCCATGGCATCTTCTTCGGCGTCACCACCTTCATCCTCATTGGCATCCTCCTCCTCCTTGGTATCCATCTCGGGACCACCTTCAACTTCTTCAGAGTCGGACTCTCCAAGGTCTCCTTCTTCACCTTCCTTCTCTTCTTCGTCTTCACTTCCATCTTCTTCATCTAACTCCAAGTCCTCGGGTAAGTCAAGAGCGTCGGCCTCCTCAGCTTGGTCGTCAAACTTCTCTTCATCTTCTTGAGCCACTTGGTCCTCTTGCTCCCCAACATCTTGCTCATCTTCTGCTTCCTGATCATCCTCCATTTGTTCCGGCTGAACATCAGGCTGTTGGTTTTCACCAGCTTCATCTTCCTTCTCTTGAAGGTCGTCGTTGGCTTTAGAGTTCTCGGGCATCTCGTCAGACTCCTTCTCTTTACTATCGTCCGAAGCCTTTTCATCCCACATCTTCTCATCAACAGCATTAGGATCCGACTCGTCGATATTGTCGATCTCATCGTCCAACTCGTCCTCATCCTCATCATCATCATTGTCATCTTCGTCTTCATCCTGATCTGAAGCATCTTCAAGATCGCCGGCCATATCACCTTCGATCTCCACATCGTTCTCATCATCTTCGTGATCTTCATTATCTGCCTCCTTATTCTCCTCCTGGGCAGCATCTGAGAAGTCCTCATCATCCTCGATATCATCAGCAGCGGCACCACCTTGACCATCGCCAAGACCCGTACCTTCCTGTTCCATATCATTCTCTTTCTGGTCTTGTGCTGATTGAGGAGAGCAGAAGCCATCCTTGGCCAGGTTTAAGAGCATGATGGAGAATTTGTAGCATGCTGATGACAGGTTGATGTAGTTATCGACCAACTTACCCTCAATGACAGTCACCAAGTTTCTGTACTGTTTGATCATCGGCATTGCCTGCTCCACAAGCGCAGATGCCAACTTGGACGAGTTGTCATCATAGTTCATCTGTGCGAGCTTATTGACACACCGCTGGAGTAAAGCAGTGATCTTGGTAACCTTTAGCAGCTTGTAGTACTTGGCGAGCCGCCTCTGTGAGATTTGCAACCACTTATCATCCTCGACAGTGATAGTCTGTTCTGCATGTAACTTGCTCATCTCTTGGATTGAGAGCATGATGGACAGTTGCAACGAGTAGAATGACCGCTCAATCTCTGCCAAGTCCGAAGTCTGCTCGATCTTAACGTATGGAGGAGACGAACTGTTCTTGACAATCCAATCAAGGACGAACTCCGCAACGTATGCAACATCCTGGTTCTTACTCTGCCATTCACGAAGCTGGGTTGAAGTAGTCTTGACAAGTTCGTGAACGTGGTTCACTTGCAAAACATCCGTTGCAGAGTAAACGCTATGGGTAGAAAGCGACAGCTGGTTCATACAGGTTAGCGTGTCAAAGAATACCTTCTCGTCGTACTGGACCCCGCTGGATTTGGAGGCAACTTTCAGTGCATCCAGAGCAAACTGGACAACTCTTGCCAGCCATTTGGCAATGTACTGGCACTGGGTGGACAATGCATCACCATTTGCAAAGGAAACTGGCAGTCCAGTAGAATAGCTCACCTTATCGAGATCTGTCGAGACATTATCAAGGAACGTAGTGAACTTAGCAACCGAATTGATCGGAGCTCTTCCTGCAATAAGCGTAGCCAACAGCGATTCAATAGCTGACAGCGACTTATCAACAGAGTTAGGTGGCAGTTCAGTGTTGGAATCACGGCATGCGACTCTCAGCCTTGGTAACATTTCCAACTCTCTAAAGAAGTAAGCGTCAACGTTACCAAGCTTGGCATCAAGGTGCTCGGAAGTAGCAAGAATCGATGTCACAGAGACCAGAGCAGCTTGAACATCGTTGGTCAAGTGCAACCGAAGTCCCATGCGTCTCAACTCTTTTAGTGTATCACTGTAGAGCAGTCTCTTTTCAGACTTTAATGAACCGCACAGTTTCTTGTTATCATCAGTAAGCTGGCTAGGAGTCTGATCACGGAGACGGTTGGCGTGTGCAATGACATCTTTGGCAAAGTACTCAAGGCTTGGGAACGTTTCAGCAGCAATATTGCCAATGTATGTTTCCATATTCGAAGTCACCATTGAGGTGTCGCGGAGACGTTTCTGTCTCTTTGACCAAGTATCAACCTTGGCACAAAGGGCAAGAGCGCCATGGACAGGTGTGGCCACTTCAACAGCACGTGTCTTCCAATGAGGAGTATCAACGTGATGTGACAAGTTCAAACCAACCTCAATAATAGCCTTGATCGGCTCTGTCAGAGTAGTCCTGTACTTGCGCATGATCTTATAGAGTGACCTGTGCGATTTCTGAGAGCTTGCCTTGAGCATCTCGACGTTGACATCTTTCCAGCTGGCGAGAAGGATCACCTCCTTGACATCTTTATCAAGTTTTGCTCTCGATTCGGTGACAACATCGTTAATTTGCTGTTCAAATTGGCGATAGAAAGTCACAACATTCAACAGCGAAGACGAGATCTCTGCAGTTGGACACAGAAGGTTAATATGACGTGCGAAAGCCGCAAGCATCTTCAACCTATGAGTGAAGTCACCGTAACTGGACTGGGAAATGAAGATGTTGACAGCTTCCACAATCTGGACATAGTCAGACTCTTCCAATTCATTCTTGATGGCAGGCAGAAGAATGGTCTCAAACAGATGGAACCACCACTTGCCTATACCTTGCTCCACTTGCTTTTCCTCGTTGGTCAACACCTGTTTCCAAGAAGCGAGTTCTAGCTGTCTCCATTTAACGACGAGCCCCGAGATCTCTTGCATCTCCTCTTTCAAAGAGACACCAGCATGTGCATACTGCTCCCATTGCCCAATATACATGTAGATCTGCTCCACTTTCGCGAGTAAACGGGCCACTGGGGTACTGACAGAGTAGTCAATGAACTCTGTAGAGATTCTGAACAGATCGATCAGAGTGGCATGGTCTGGCCATTTCATGAGCAACTGGTGAACTGCTCCTTGAACTTTCTTGACAACTGCATTTCCACGTCTAGTCTCTGCAGCATTCGAACCATAGTAGAAGTTGGTAGAATCGGTAGCACCATCGACAAACTCATCAAGAATATGATCAAAGAGAACGGTGGCAGACACGAGCATTCCAGGGCTGGTTGCACCTGAACGCATCGATTCTGTCATCGATTGGTATGATTTCAATAACGATGGTGATGAGTTGAGCACCTGGTCAAAAGACACTGGCTCGTTATTGAGCACATCAATGTACGACCGAGCAACATGGAAGTAAGAGTCGTCAGGAGTGGCACGAACTTTCTTATCAGAAGCGGAAGCTTCCACCAATTCGTCGGCTTCAGGGAACATCTTCAGGAAGTCGGCCTCAGCATCCATAGTTGGATCTGTAAACTTGTAGACTCCTTGCTCTTTCGAGTCATCCTCTTCCTGCTTCAACCGTCTCAGAGACCATCTGTAGTAAAGTCCCAGAAGAGCCTGGTTGAAGAAGCTTCCACCATCTGACTGCTCAGTGGTGTCACCCTGGAACTGAGCCAGAGTCAGATAGTTGCAGAACACATTTTCTGGAGATGAGTCTGTCACTCCAACGCCACGGCAGATACTCTTGGAGTCAGTGAAGGTCGAATCGACGGTAACAGTGGATGTGAGTGCTACAGCATCAGTTATCCACAGAGGTGATCCATATTTGCGTCTGGTGTCCACAGAACCTGCATGCAGCAGTTCTGTACCGAGACGCAAAGAGTAGATGTAACCAGTGAGAATATCGTTGAGGTCTGCATACCGTGAGAAACTCTCCTTTAAGCGCAGAGAAAAGTGTGAGGTGTTGAGTTCAAACGTCTCAATAGTGGCAGTAGACTGTTGTGTCACCTCCTCTGCCACAGATAACAGACTGACCAGTTTGGAATGGTCCAGATACGACTCAAAGAATGACGTCCACTCGTTGGAGAGTTGTGCCAAGTCCCGGAACGAATCCTTGGATCTGTAGACGGTTGGCTTGTTTGGCATGTCCTCGGGAACAGATGGTAAGTAATGTTCCGAGTGGATCTTGGCATCACCAAAGTGGACACTGCGGATTCCTGCAAACGACCGCCGGATATCACCGACTCTAGTTTGAAGATCCACAAACCGCTCATAGATAACATGCTCGGACGTGGATGGATCATAGGTAGCATCTGGAACATAGAGTAGCAGGAAACCGAAACTCATCAGAATCCAGCATGTACCGAGAGACTTCCTGTCCAAATGCTTGGAGACACTTGCCAAGGCTGGAGCAAAGTAGGTGTCAAACACTTGTGCAAAGGAAGCCATTCCATTGTCAGCTAGGAATCTCACATAAGCCTGAGTATCAGAATGAAGGTGACTGGTAGCAATCTCTTGCAATTCAGCGGGGAGCGTCGAATTGAAGATACCGCATATCTGGGAGATCCAGTCCTTGGCCAAGTCTTTGAATTCTTCGAGATGATCATTCAAGATGTAGCTAGACTTGGTGACCAATTTTTGCAGCAACAACTTGAGGTCTTTCAGAGTGTCATCGATCTCACCACCTTTAGAAGATCTCAGGCGGTCCACCGACGAGACAAGCCTGTTGATGAACTTGTCGTCAAACAACGAAACCTTCATCGAGACTTGGCTGTCCCAAAGAGAGTCAAGGACCCTCGGATAAGGCTTGAATGCATCAGTTGTACCAAACTTGCAAAGCTCTAAAGTAGGTCTGTTGGCAAGAAGAGAAATGGTAAGTACATCGTCATCCAAAGCGATAAACTTCGGGTTGCCAGATTCAATGAACGACAGAATGTTATCGAACTGAGGTTTGAACAGGTGTGTTCTCTTGATAAGGAAGTTCTTGGACACCTCTTTGAGTTGGCGGATCTTAGATCTCATCTGCTCAACCAGTTCAGCGACATCCAAAGACTCCGTATCAGAGACATCAGGCTTGAGCATATCAATGAGCATCTGTCTCAATAGGTTCAGCTCTCTATAAGTGTCAGGGAACTGCTGAATAGAGACAGAATCGAATTGCGCAGCCACAGAGATCAGTTCCTCATACGTAGACCACGAAACATCACTCGATGGGTACTCAGCACGAGTTTGAGCCCAGATAGAGTCCATCAAGAGACCTCTAGTCAACTGTGTCTTGATCATAAAGTCATCCACGCAGGCCTGTAGGGCCAGGATATGCGATGGGAGATAGAGTTCCGAGTTGCATTCTAACCATGCAGCCAGCGACTCCTGGTAGATCCGAAGGTATGGTTCGTTGGCTTGCTGACATGCAGTGGTAATCTTTTCCAAGAGGATCTGAAGACCGAAGAGAGCTTCAAAGTACTTGTCAACAGTGAACAGAGCATCTTTCGAAGATCCAGCCATCAGGCAAGATCTGATAAACTCATGAAGGGTGTTCACAAGGTTGTAAAAGGGTAGCTTTGGTGCATTCTTGACCTCGCGGCCGAATTTCACAGCGGCAGACTTCTGCAACGGATTCAATGAAGAAATTGGAGCCGTCTTAGCATAGGCAACCAAGTTCTCCAAGTACTTCACCGACCACAACTCCATGGACCAGTCATACAGGAGGTAATGCGCCTCTGCAGTGTCGAGAGCAGGACGTGCCAGAATTGGTAGCAAGTACTCATTCAAAGAAACATCGAACGACTGGTAAGGTGCAAGTTGGCAATTGGTGCTCTGAACAAGTTCCGAAGATGCCAGAGCATTCTCATAGAGAGAATAGATGGCATCTGGAAGATTGCTCTGCATCAGATAGTCGAGTAGCTGACTCAAACTTGCGAAAGATGTGTTCAACTCGGATGAGGTTGCAGATTCAAGCATCTTTACAAGCACACTGCAGCCACCAGTTCCAACGAAGAGACTCATCGAAGCATCAAGGTATTTAGAAGATGGAGAAAGTTGGTATCCATCCAAAAACAAGCCGAGTGTTTGAGAGGTCGAGTCTGTGCATGAAGTGAAAGCATGAACGGGCTTGAAAGTCTGGTCATCAACGATCTGAAGGTCTTGCAACTGGGTCTCAACATTGTCAGATTTCAATTGAGGAAGACCGACACAGAGTCTATCATATGAAGTTGCACGCCCATCTAATGGATTGACATAGACTTCAACTGCTCTGTTTCTCATAGCACGCGACAACTCACCATACTTTGGATCGGCAACTAAGAAGAGGCGGAAGTCTGGGTGTGGTGTAACAACACGGGCAGTACCGAATTCGTCTGTGGACTCGTTGATAACGAGTTTTCCGTTGTACTCCAAGAGTGAGTTGAGACGGTCCAAAACAGAAGGACTGCACAGGTTGGCGTTATCAAGAATGAGCCAGTAACCTTTCTCAACTGCTTGCACGAGCATACCATCAAACCATTTGAAATTCACCACTGGATTGGCGGCCTCTTCAGCAGCAGCATGAAGTCTTTCGACGATATTCGACAGATTACCATTGACAGCTGCAAGCCGAGAAGTGAGCAGAGTGACTTCCTCCATCGATGAAGTAGTAATTCCAGTCGAGTTGAGGATAGTCACCAATTGCAAAGCAGAATGGATGACGGCACGATCTTGGCACTCCAAAGACATCTGCACGGAAGCGGTCTCAAGTACGATTGGAAGAAGGTCTCTTGCAATCTCAGACATGGTTCGATTGACATCAGCCTGCTCGAATCCACCCAGAATGTCCATACTATCGATATCACTGTTCATGGAAAACTCATAGATCTTGGCACCAACAACGTTCGCACAGTATTTGATGAGTTCAGTCTTACCAGCACCAGAAGGTCCTGTCAGCAGGCAGGGGTAGCACAGCCTGATGCAGAACATCAGCGTCTCCAAGTAAGGCACGTTGCTCTCCAGACTCAAAAGGTCTTTGGTTCTGTATTGGATGAACTTGTTTCTCTGAGTGACAGCGTGCATCGTCTGGATTGTGTCTGCAGTGATGTTGAAGTACTGATCATTGGCTGTAATTGGTCCAAAGAATGACTCAAACAGCTTATCGGAGCGAGCTCTGTCACTGGAAGCTCTGAATCTCTGACGAACAACTTGCAAGTAAAAGTCAGAAGGAGCAGAGTAGTTGGAGAGTGACGGCTGGTCCAACAACGAGAGCCACCGCAACGTATCTCTCAGGTTGAACTCCCACGGCTGACCAGCGGTACCCCAGGATCTGTTCACAACGACCTCATTATCCAAGGACGAGACAAATTTGATAAGGTTATCACGGACAGTCTCATCGATCTTCGGGAAGAGGTGTCCTGCGATCAGTTTCAGGTCTGTTTCTTTCAAAGTGTCCACATAGACGACAGTGAATCTGTTGATGAAAGACTTTGGCAGACCTTTTCTGCCACCTCCTTGGGACTGTGGGTTCTGTGCAGCAAAAACACGGAATCCATCATGGCAACTGAACGATTTCTCGAGCTCTGGGATGTAAACTTCTCCTCTGTGGTCAAGGCAGGCATTAAGTCCTTCCAGAACCGACTGTGAAGCCAAGTTCATCTCATCCAAGAGAACCCATTCACCTTTCTGCATGGCACGCAAAAATGGACCATCTCTCCAGACGAACTCACCTGCACGGCCTCCTTCCAAAGGAGAATCAGAACCGAACAGATCGATCAGATCTGTCTGCTCAGAGAGGTTGATTCTTGTCAGAGAGTTCCCCGTAGCATCTGCAAGCGCAGTGATTAAACTGGTCTTACCGACACCTGGACTACCTTCCAATAAGACAGGCTTCTTCACTTGCAGGGACCGAACCACCCGCATCGCATTGATGGCAGTGGTAGGAGCGCTGAGACTAAATGAGGAGCTGACAGAGTCTGAGATCTTGCTGATTTGGAAAGATCCACAAGTCAGATGGTCAGCATCGGAAGACACGGTCACCGGTGCCTCGTAGATTGGCAGCAGATCATGCTGGGAAAGTTCAGATAGCTTGGCAATAAACTCCAACTTGAAGGATTGGAGCTTGGCCTCGTTTTCTGCCATGTAAGAAGTACTATGAGTTCCAAGGGCATCAACGAAAACCATACATGCACCATGCAAGAGTGCAGTATAATCATCGATTCCCTTAGAACAACAGGTAGTAACAAATTGGACCCATGCAAGTACATCTCTCAACGAGATGACTCCATTCGAAGTCTTACCACCACCCATCTTCAGGCCGTACCAGTGACAGAACTCGACGATCGGATCTGTGAGGTAGTTTTCTGGGCCTGGCATCTTGGCAGAGACGATCTGGCGAACGTCCTCAAAGTCTTCCATCGATGGAACCCAGATCTCAGTGAAACGGTTACGGAGAGCTGGTGAAAGTTCCTTCTTTCCGTAGTCTCCACCGGGATTCATGGTAGCAAAGAACTGGAATCCATCTTGAGAAGTGATGGCAGAATCTTCTGAGCCTTTCTCGGCTAGAAGCAGACTACGCTCTGGTTCCAAGACCGAGTTGAGTCTCTCAAGAACAGAGTCATCAGCAAGAGAGATCTCGTCCAGAAGGAAGTGACAGCCTTGCTTCATGGCAGTCACCAACGGACCGTCCGACCATTCAAATAGTGCATCATTTTCAGACTTCAAAAGCTCCACAGCTTTCAACTCTGCCTGATCAATCTGATCTGAAGACTTGTTTGCATTCCAAGCATCGACAGCAGAATGATAGTCTGATATCTCAACGTCGGCAAATGCCAACACCTCTCTAACTTTAGTGGTGAACGACGCTTGCAGTTTGGATCTGTTTCTCACAGGTCTCTGTGCTCCAAGGAGGTCACTCGTCTCTGTATTTTGGTGGGCATTGACAATGATCAACTCTTTGCCCATATACTCCGAGAGTAACTGGCACACCGTGGTCTTACCACAACCAGTCTCTCCAACGAGCAAAATAGGTTCCTTATGAAGCAAGGCAGCATTCACTAGGACAACCAGGCGACGCATTGCCTTGGTCCAGATAACATCTCCGTTGATGGCAAGAACCTCAGGATCTTCAAGTCCCTGATAGTAATCTTTCATATCCAGTTTGACCTTCATGACTTTCTCCAAAGCCTTTTGAACAACCAGTCGTTCAGTAGGACGTCTCACACGCTCGGCAAGCAACATGTAGCCGTTAGCAGCGAGCTGGTCGTATCCAACAGCGTCTCTCTGAGCCCACCTGAACAGGTCTCTCAACGTAGCAAACGAGTTCTTCTGTTCAAAGAGCCGTGTCGTTTGTCTCTGCACGGAAAGCTCCTGATAAACCTCGACGATCTTCTTGGCATAGCTTGGAGCAATACGAGACCGCTCTCTCAGAATGATCTCCAAGTCATCCTGTGGAATGTCATCAAAGTGCAATTCTAAGAACCGGTTTCTGAAGGCCTTGGAGAGAATCTTTCTGCCACCGTAGAGTCCCGGTGGGTTCTGTGTAGCAAAGAGCATAAAGTCTGGGTGCGGTGTGACCACCTCTTGGGTCTCAGGAATGAACAACTCCCTGTTATCATCAAGAAGACGGTTCAATGCTTCCAAGACATCAGTTGGTGCCAGGTTCAACTCATCTAGAACGAGCCAATATCCGTTTCTCAGTGCTTCCACCAAGACACCTTCTTTGAATGCGAGTTTACCAGTATCATCGGACACATAGGTTCCCAAGTACTCTTGAAGATCGGTATGTTCGTGGTTGTTGATACGCACAAACTTATGGCCTGTGATCTTGGCCAGATAGTTGATCATCGACGTCTTACCGGCAGATGTTGGTCCTTGCAAGAGAATAGGGAAGCGGCGACCGCTCGTGGCTCTCACTAGATTCAACAGGTTCCTTTCAACGAAAGGTGTGATGATGTAACTGTCCTGAGGAACCACGTCTATTGCACCGCGCTGGATCCAGTAGTATTTGAATTGAACATAGTCATCCTCAGTACCATGGCCATTACCTGGGTTTGGAGGAATCTGTGTAAGAATGCGGTCGGCATTATTCAAACGACCCACAGTGTACTTCTTGATGACTGGATGCAATAGCTGTTCTGATTTGCTATCCAAGAGAGTGAGGAATGACATAGCAAAGGCTTCATAGAGTGACCGGCGCAGACCATAAGTAGGAACGATATCCTGAGCGTAGATCAGAGATCTGGTTAACGTACGAACGCTGAACTGGGGCTTCTGGTTGGCACCATCGATCAACTGGTGAGATTCGGCCAATCGTTTCGACTCCAAGTAAAGTTCGGCAACATCGTTGCCGACCCACTCGTCACTCAACGAGTACTTGCCAATGTACTTGTCGATGATCATGAGAAGGTCTGAGACATCTTCATCTGGGGAATGCACGTAGATCTCAGTGAATTTCGACCGGATACCCAATGGCAATTCTTTCTTACCAACATCTGTAGATGGATTCATACATCCAAAGATGCGGAAGTCCCGGTGCGCTGATATACTCTCGACATCACCTTTCTCTGACAGCAGAATACTTCTCTGGAACGTCTCATCGGAGAGAAGATCTGAGATGCTGTCGAGAGTTTCCGATGATGCGAGATTGATCTCGTCCAACAGCAACCAGTTACCTTGCTTGACAGCTTTGACGAGCGAACCTTCGACGAATCGGAATAGGAACGAGTTCTCCATCGTCCTATACTGCTTGTCAAAGTTACAAGTGCGCTGGTACATCACTTCCCACTCAGACATGATGGCAGAACGGTCTGTCTCGTTGAGACGGCGTCTCTTCTTGGCAGAACCTTCTTCATCGCCTTGCGGTTCATTGCCATAGGTACCAACGGCCATCTTATAAGCTTCTTTCCAGAGTCTAACAACGTTCTTCCATTGCGACTTGTTGAAACACTTGGCTAGGAGCTTGAGGAACTGTCCGTTCTTCTTGATAGAGAAGGAACGTTTGAACAGATCTTCAAAGTCGTCCTCAATAGGCAGTGCTAGAAGTTTGGCACTGACAGGTTTGAACCCGCCCAGCAGATCACTTGCGTCGGTTTGCTGAGAAACATTGATGACGGTTATCTTCTTATTGAGCAGCCTTGCCATCTCTTGCACGACAGTGGTCTTACCTGTACCGGTTTCACCGACCAGTACTATCGGTTCGGACATTGAAATTCCCACTCCAAGCTTCTCCATGAGCCGAAGAGAGTGGTTTGTTCTAGCAAAGGACGAAACGGTAGTTTGATTGCGTCTGTGAATGCCCACCGCATGGCTCTTCTCGACTTTGGCCCTGCCAATCGAGATGAAATCCTCGAAATCGTCGAATCTCGGGGTGTGGACATCGAGACGAAGTTGGATCCGACTTGTTGGCACTTCTAATGAGTTACCAATCTCTTCAATGAGCGGTTTAGCGGCATTGACCGAGGCTAACGCTGCAGTGAAGCAGTCAATAGCCTCTTCGAAGATAGAATCGTAGATGGTATCTGGGATCATATCGGCGGATGAATGAATGTCAGCATCTGAAAGCAATTTGGCCGACCTTTTGCACAGTTTCATCAAATCTCTGATAGACACAGGGCGTGGAGAGACTCCATTGTTCAAAGCAACAATCGATCTCGATCTATAAATCTCCCTGGTGTTGAAATAGGTCTTGATGAACCTTGCCACGATCCGTTTGAGAGCAGGGAACCTCGTTGTTAGAATGCGGGTCAGGTCTTCCACGGTAAGGTCTTCAAACTGGACCACTTTCCAAAGCCGACGGCCAATGATCTCAGGAACTAGACTATGCTCATCGTCGCCTGCTGTCTGCATGGTGGAGATCAACTGGAAACTGTTTGCAGCGTTGATCACTTGACCTCTAGATGGAATAGACAGTTGCTTATCGGAGAGTAATGTGAGAAGAATCGACAGCACTTCGTTCGGGGCCTTGTCGATATCTTCGATGAGAATCCACTTACCTTCTTTGACGGCCGTGGTGAGAACACCGTTCTTCCATTCGAAAGTACCAGGCTTCTCGCCAGACGTATAAGTGCCAAGTAGAAGCTTTGGATCTGTCTGTTGGTTGAGATGGATCTTGACGAACTCACCAGTATCAACACCCATCATCTTAGCCAGCTCGTTCACCAGAAATGTCTTTCCTGAGCCGGACTTTCCCACCAGAAGAATAGGATCCGACGATCTAACATGTGAGGCCATCTCACGAAGCGAATTCAACGACTTGTCGATTGGGATGAACTCTGAAAGCGACTCTGTAGTGTGCTCGTCAGTCAGTTCCCTGAGATGGGGAACTAGAACGCCCGAGACAATGCGAACGCCTGGTGATAAGTCCTGCGATGAGAATGTGATACCGGTCGTTGATGGTTTCAAAGTCGGAAGACGAGTCAGATTTGACAATCGCTGTGCTTCGAAGACAGGTAAGAACTGATAGTTGAACGTCTCACCATCCAGCTGACCTGATAGGTTGGAATCAACGTGCTTTTCCACAAGACTATCACGAACGGCCTCTGAAAGCGACAAGTAGATGGCCTCTAATTGAATGGCCAGATACTTTGCAACGTTGGAATTGCTCTCATTAAAGATCTGTTCGAGCATGACAGGGTTGATGAACTTGGAGAAACGGTTCCTGTCAGCGACAAGAAGTCTGTAGAATGCAAGCAAAGTCTGTTCAAGCTCGGAGTCGTTGGCCTGGTTGAGATTAGCAAAGAAATTGCACTCTCCCAGGTAATGTTCGACCAGATTGGTGGTTTCTTTAGCAACAGTGACGATTCTTGCCACTGCCGATAGCACTTTGGATCCTGGAATGGTCAGAGTGTAACCGGACTCGAGCGAAGTTGCATTTCCAATGAGACGAGCAACAAGTTCCACGGCCAGGGGCCGATATGAGTAGAGATAACAGATGCAAGAGGCATCGTCGAGCAACTGTATACATATCTCAGTGAGGTTTTCAGAGTTGGATACCTCATAATTGTATTGGTAAGGCTCTAGGATCTGTTTCTTTGGATAGAAGCTCTGAAACTTCCTGTAAACCTGAACGGACTCATCTAAGTCAATAGTAACGGTATTGCCACTCATCTTGGTCACTTCAATGGATTGCAAAGAAGAATATGATCCAAATGTAGAAAACTGGATTCAATAACGTCGATGAGATCAAACACGAAGCTAATAGTCTATAACTGTAGTCCGGGATGGTCCTTACTGGCCTTTGATTCTAGCTAAAAAATTCTCAAATATTTTTATAAGTGGTGCACCGCCTGGAAAATCTAGAGGCCGTTTTCATTACGATCGGCAGTCCATTGAGCAGAACCGCTCTGCCGGGGCAGCATTGGACCGGTTTTAGTCGGTGCAAGAGCATTTGTGCCTGTCATATTCCGATAGTCATGGATCAAATCGGATGTCGCCTCTAGCAGTGTGGATTCGTCGGAGATCTTGGCGAAAAGTGACAGATCGATAGCTGCCAGAACCTTTTGCAGATCAGTCTCCGACATCTTATCACGAGGAAGCGCGCGGTCCAACTCCTTATCGATATACTTGTCTGTGACATCCCTGATGTAGTGGTCGGCAATTGCAAACACGTACGACATCTTCTTTGCCCAGCCTCGGTTGTACAGTAAAGGATTGTCGAAAGCATTCTCACAGCAGTCGAGATGGACCCATCGTTGCAAGTTCTCCGAGTAGTACTCACACCAGACGTGATCTTCCGCATTCCATAAGTATCGTACTTTCAGTCCCAGCGATTTCATCAGCAGAATAAAGCAGTTGTCCCACTCCCCACAACGCCCACATCGCGTCTTGAGCAACGTTGCCGGATTGTTATAACGAGGGAATTCGATAGTCGTCTTGCACTTGAGACACTTGTACCTCTCAACAACGGCAGCCTGGCCTTCGAAATGCTCCTTCGTGTACGGTGCCCACGCCTGGATCCCTTGGATCTGGTCCTGTTCCTCGTTGCCACATTGGGGGCATTTAGGCTTGTTCACCCACGTGAAGAAGTCTTCTTTGAACCATTTCAGTAGCTGTTTCACTAGGTGGTCCGTATAGTCTAAGCCATCGTCCTTCTCTGCTTCCTCATCCAACCTCGCATAGATCGGAGACGATAGAATCACATCCAGAGCTTCGCTTTGGTACCCTGGATCGCCGTACTTATTCATGAGAGTTGTCAACGATAAGATCTTCTTCCCGAAGTCCGTCTTGGTCAACTCAACCACCTTGGCATCTCGAGAAACGTCTTTGGCCAAGTTGTCCACGCTGTCCCTGCGAACTTTACAGAGATCTGTATGGAGCTCACTTAATAGGGTATCTGTCATGGGTGGGAAAAGTTATTTTCCCTTCCAATGACTTCAGTTGATGCTGGTCACTACCGTAAAGAGGTCAAATTCCCGGACGATTTACCCGATACGGCCGTGGAAGAGTCCGCAATAGATGATATGATAGAGGAGGACCAAGAGAACGGTCCGGATAGGGATACATTGAGGTTATACGCATACATAATACTCTTTGGGTGTTGGGTTACATTTGCGTTCGGATTAGGGTCGATCTTCGGGCTGTGGCAGTGGTGTTTCGAGGTGGTACCTCATCCGTCCAATGTCGACTCGCCAGTGTTAAAATACCTCGTGGAAGCATTCTCCGAGGACACTGTAATCGACCATTACTACTCATATGTGTTCTTCTTGAACTTTGTCATCGTTTGGCTGTGGGTGTTCGTTTCGTGGATCGGGATGAAGCTGTTCCGTCATAGCAAGGGCGGTGGATCATAGTAGATCTCATATATACAAGTCTTTTCTATGTACAATATCACTGGGTGAACTCTGCAAGGTAGATATCTTTACCGGCCCTGAGCATCAGTAACCGGTCATCGATCAACTTGGTACGATCGATGGTAGTCTGAGGGTCAGTAATCTTCTCCTTGGCACGTCCAACAGACACAGAACCACCCTTGATCATTCTACGGAACTCTGTCTTGGACTTGTTACCGTGAGACAATTCAAAGAGTAGCTGTGGGACCGACATGATATCCAAGTCGGAGTACTTCAACTCACCCAGCATTCCCTGGTGACGGAAGGCAGAGATGACTTGGTCAGCGTCGATTTCTCCCTTGCCATAGAGTGTCTGGCTAACAATGTAGTTGCTGTAACCTTCACCATCACCGTGGATCAGATCACACAGTTCCATGGCAAGCACCGTCTGGCCTAGCCGTTTCTTCTTATCAGCATTGTGTACTTGCACCACTTTATCGATAACGGAGAGCGGCAGAAGTGAGAACTTGTACAGGAACTTCTGAACATCAGCGTCCTCCGATCTGTACATGTGCTGGTAAACCTGGTACGATGGAGTCAGTTCTCTGTCGATGAAGATGGCATTTCCTGCACTCTTACCAAACTTGACACCTGCCGATGTCGTGAGCAATGGAACAGTCAGACCGTAGCATTGACTACCGTTCCTCTCCTTTTCCTTCTCCGACTGTGCGTTCTTCAATCTAGCGATCAGATCAATGCCAGCCACTATATTTCCATACTGGTCGTTACCGCCGACTTGCACATCAACATTGTAAGTGTTGTGCAAGTGCCAGAAGTCGTATGCCTGCAAGACCTGGTACGTGAACTCGTTGAATCCGATACCTTGATCAGAAGTCAGTCTCGATTTGATCGAATCTCTTGCAAGCATCTGGTTCACTCGGATGTACCGTCCATACTTTGCCAGAAAGGTCAGCATTCCCATGCCTTCCCACCATTCAAAGTTATTCTTCAGTTGCCGAGTGCCTGTCTTGGTCTTGTCAATGGCAGGGTTCCTCGTTACGGCATAGTCGAGTCCGTGATCGAAGAAGTTGATAAACTGTTTGGAGATCCGTGCAACATGGTCTAGTCGCTTCTCTGTTGCCATAGAATCACGCTCAGTCTTTCGGCCCGATGGATCTCCGACAGCACCTGTGGCACCTCCAACGAGAGGGAAGATGTTATGACCCCGAATGTTGAAGTGAAGTAGAATCATCAGCGGCAGAAGGTTTCCAATGTGAAGTGAGCGTGCTGTTGGATCTGCTCCACAGTATAGACCAATGGACCGACTGGCGATCTCCTTAGCAAGAACGTCTTCGTTCACAACAGTCTCCAGCAGCCCCCGTCTATGAAGATGACTCAAAAGAGGCTCTTCGAGGTCTCTTTCGCACTCCGAGTCCGTCCAGTCGATGCCATTTTCCTGTAGGAGTCTAGACACGGACTTGGATAGCTTCATCCTATCAATACATTGTGGTCTGGAGGACGCGAATTGTCGCATACCCACGAATGAACCCAACTTGGGCCAGCCGTGGACGAGATTCATTACTATGAGAGAGTGAAAAATTCACAAACTAGGAAATACTGTAGGAACGAATAATCGATCACCCAAAGTAATTAAAGTGTATATATTAGGCCACCTTGACCTTCTTTGCCGAGGAAGAACCGTCTCCCTCATTGACTGTATCCACAGGCCTCTTTTTAGCCAGTGCTACCCTCTCTCTAACAACATCTTTCCCGTCTTTACCATCAATTGGACGGAAGTAAGGTTGCAATCTCCAATATGGAACCTCCATGTAATGGCCACCCCATTGCTCCAATGGTCCCTGTTTCACAACATCCTTCTGTGAAAAATCAGGCTCTTTCTCCAATTGGTTCACTGCATCCTCTATCATAACGACCACTTCCTCCAGAGTCTCCCAGCTGTTATCCTTGGTGATTCGAGCCACGCGAGCTCGAATGTCCGTATGCTTGCTTAGGAACTGTTGTAGGCACTTGAAAAGATGCGATTTGAAGCATCGCTGCGACTGTGTATGATGTCCCACGCTCTTGACGATCTCAAAGTATTCACGCACAAACTTGTCCACTCTCGGGAACCTCTTATCTATATCGTCATTCTCCGTCCAGAACACTCCCGGATTCGACAAGTTTCCCTCTGCCGACATCACTCCATCGCACCCGGTCTCCTTGATGCACCGTTCTATGTCATCCTGGTAAAGGATGTTGCCGTTCGTGAAGAAAACTGTATCCTTGGGAAGATTGTCCCGGATATACTTGATCAGTTTCCAATCTGCCAACCCGGTTTTTTGGCCTCTCATTTCTCGGGTTCTACCGTGGACTGTCAAGAACTGGGCACCGGCGCGAAGACACATCCGTGCATACTCGAGCGACTTGTCCCAGTCATCATACACTCGTATCTTGGCAGTAACTGGGATTTCCAACTCGGTGTGCAACTTATGGATCAGATTGTACACGATATCCCACTCCTCCATCAGGAAGGCACCGTAATGACCTTTCTTGGCAATGCCTTGTGGACATCCGAAGTTGATATCGACGGCATCACAGCGACCGACGAGATGTTTAGCAGCAGAAAGTAACGTTTCTGGGTTGTTAGCACAGAACTGAACAATCAGAGGCCGATCAAGTCCTGGCTTGCCATCCAGCTCATTCATCATACCATCTCTGAACGACTGGTTCTCTGCGAAAAGTCTTGAATGCAACATGGGAGAATAACACAGTTGAGCTCCATATCTTCTTGAGATGATCCTCCAAGCCAGCTCCGAGCCATCGACCATCGGTGCCAGGATCTTGGTAGGTTTGCCCAACTTTTCATACAGTTCACGTCCTTTTAACTGTGTTGGTAGTTGTTTCGAGCCCATTAGGTTGAATATAGTCGAGAATCCAGGTATGTGAAGGTGCCTAAACCCAAGTCTCATACGTAGCTTAAAAGCTAAAGGATTAAGAAAAAAAATTACTATCGGTGATGATAATATCATTATGGCAAATCGTTAGTCATTATAAGTAAAGTATTAACCAGCAAGTGGGGAGAGGTGGTCATTGATGGTAGTAGCTCTCATCTTAAGAGCCTCTGCAAACACCAAGGCGATCGGCCACACCGGAGCATCGGCCAGAATCCGGACTCCAAGTGACAGGCAGCGGGAGCTGAGCCGGCCTTTGGAGACGATCTGGGCGATACCATCAGTATTTTCAGGATTCAGAGCCAATCTTGCAATCTCATCATCCAGCTGATCAATATCCAGGGCCCCATTTGCTTGGATGCGTAGCATCTCAGAGTATGAAGTGTTGTTTGCGCCTTTTGGTAGCAGGTTCTTTTCCACCTTCTTCAAGATGTTCTCGGACCGCAACCACAGAACTTTGTCGGCAGTGGCAAGTGGTTGCACCGATTTCGAGTCCACTTCGTACTTTGATGCCCATATTTCCATCGAGTGAAGATATTCGGACATCAGAGTGATAGCCGTGACAAGGCATGTCAGCACGAAGATCGGGGTCCTGATCGAAGTCTTTTCTGCATCGTTGGAGATCGACAGTATATCGATCCACAAGTTGACGATATCGAGGCAGTAAGTGATCGAGTCTCTGAATGCCTCTGGGTCAGTGTTCAAATGGTCGATCGAGGTGTTCATCGCATCCCAATCTTTATTCCAGATGGCAGACATGATCGCTGATGTGTTGATACACTTGCGGACTTTGGCGTAGGAGAGCAGTGGCAAGATCAGCTTCAATGCGGCATTCCTGTTTATCACATGTAGGTTCTGTCCACGCGGGACGATCAATCCACCGTTGCGGATGTAACACGTCTCCCAGGTCTTAAGAGCCGATTCAATATACGGCCGATCATCCATTCTCCATTTAGCGATCTTAGCCCCCACTGGACGGACCTTATCTGCGACCAATGTGAGAGTCTCGTCGTGGATGTATCCATTAAGAGAGATCAGCAGCGACAATAGTGTCCAGTAACCGATATCCTTATCCAAGGTCAAATTGGTCAAGTCTCTCCAGAGATCTCTATAAGAGTTCATGCCATTGCTGATCCTGATCAGAGAGAATTTGGAGTCGATCACGATGCCGTTGTTTTTCAAAAGGTTGAGCCACTCGTTGGCCGATTTGGCCTTCCACAACTCTTCTTTGGCACATTGACAACCGGATCTGATGAAGTTTGGACCAAGCATTTCCTCCGAACCTGTGAAAGTACTGTACAGGACACAGAGGTAGTGCAAAACGTGCAAAGTTCTGATCCGCGATTGGGAAAGGACAAAGTAATCATGACACTTTCTGAGTTGTTCTTGGCATTCGGCACCTTGGCCCAACATCGACAACTCTGCAGCAGGCGATGGCGGCAACTTGAGAGATTCTAATGGCATGCACAGCCGGGTAGCCTTCACTAACGACACGAGAGACGAGATCTGGCGGTTGACCATCTTCGTTACTTCGCTGTCGTTGTGGAACATACCAAGGAAGATATGCAGAACCAACGACTGTGTGATGTAAAGTGGGACTTTACTGAGGTCGTGTGAGTTGACGATATCCTCCATGAAGTTGTGGATGAGGAATCTCGACAAATTGAAGAGACTCGTGGAGTTTCTGGCATGGAATGAGTAAAGAGCACCGATGGCTGCCATGGCGAGCAAGAGCGGAGCCTCTTCTGGAGTCTTATCGAAGTCGAGAGACGGGATGTGGATGAACGGGAAGTACTTGTTGAACTCCAACTCGAAGAGGGCCAGATAATGGTTGAGTTCCTCGACAGGCGGGAGCTGCGATGGCTCCAGGTTGTAGGTCTTTATTATACCTTCATGAACTGCTTCAGAGCAGTGACCAGGAGAGACGTGCGAGGACGACTTTTGAGTCCGGTCTGGTCGTATAACCAGATGGTTGAAAAGATCGATTTGCCGGGACCGGAAGTACTGTGAGAGGTTTCTTGAAGGAGATGGCGGGGTATTCTGGCTGTTGCCTGATGAAGGAGAGTCTGCGAAACCAATGTGGTCAGTGAAGAGTGGAACGTCTTTATCAACAGGCGCGTTGATGAAGTCGTCGATCCAGTCATCCATTGGAACGTCCACGGTGGAGTCGAGAGAGAGAACAGGGTCGATTGTCTTAGGGAGTGAAGGCGAATCTGGACTCATGATAGTGACAGGAGTCTGCAAGGAGTGATGTTGCGGGAAGTTGGACGAACCTACGGAGGACTCCACAGAGGACTCTTGCTTGGAGGCGGCGGCGGCGGCGTTTGCAATTGCGGTAGACGTTTCAGGCTTGGTAAATAGCAAGTCGGAACCACGGTCCAAGAGCTGTGACACTGTGAGATTGGAGTCTGAGTGAGGGTTGCCCAACTGGAAAGATGCAGATGCAGGAAGTTCGAGCTGGTCGAGTCCCGGGATGTTCATGTAAGCGGTACGACCGTCAGCATGAGTAAGCTGGGGCGAGGAGAAGTTGACCTGTGTTGGAGCCTCCTGCTCTAGCATGGAGAGCGGGTTTGGCGACAACAAGTCAATGAATCCAGTGTACGAACTGGAGGCGGCGGCGCTGAACGAGTTATGACGACGATCTCTATAAGTGGGATGATCGGTATCATCGGATCTTTCTCTCTTGAGTCTAGCGGGAGGGAACAACGGTCTGGACTGGTTGATTTGGAACTGCGAGAGTTCTGGGCCAGACTCGCGTCCACTCGAGCTTGTGGAAGTTACTGTAGGACTGAAAGTCTGTGAGGCTGGCGTGGTATGTGCAAGATCTTCCACTAGATAGACGCCCTCCGCGATCTGCTTCGACTTATCGGGCAGCGGCAACTGCCGGTGCGTGTTGTTGCGAATGATGTTGATGTTGTTGTTGAGGTAGTCACTCACGATTTGTCCTTCCTTGGGGGCGAGACGCTCTCCACGTGGACGAACCTTTTCTGTTCTGTTGTTTGTGGGCAGAGAAGTGTGTAACTTCTGCTGGTGTCGCAAAACAAGGTCTCTCCTTGCGAAACAACGGCCGCATGCGGCACATTGGTACGGCTTCTCGTTGGTGTGCGACCTCTGGTGCCGTTTCAAATGCTCAAGGCGTGCAAAAGCTCGCGTACACGTTGGACAGACGTGAGGTTTAGCACGGTCAGGTTTGGCCGCCTTCTTCTTGGAGGCGGCCCCAGATTTCGCAGCTGTTGTGCCGCGTGCCTGCTTATTCACGTTGGGTTTCGACTGTGCCAGGTTGACAGGGCGTGGTGGCATCTTATTGCTGAATTCAACCAGAAGAAGAGTGTATCCTTGGCAAGGTCACGAAAATTTTTTGTATGTTCAATGCCCAAGTCTAGGATAGAACGGCTTGGACAGATCTGTGAAAGTTAAGGCGGGCTTGAAGTGTGCGGGGAGTAACCGGACAAGATGGAAACTACTCTGGTGGATTATATGGACAAAATAGAGGGCGTGAAAGTAATTATGGAACGTGCCTGATTGGTGGAACTGCGTTGGTCATTCACTCGAGACTGATGGCTTTATTACTACATGCGAGATGATTTAGCGAAAACGGTCGGAGTCCAGTGTGGGGAACCCGTACACCAGGAGAGGCTGGGGATAATGGCTAGGAGATGGGTGGAAGGGGCGGATATTTGGGGAATGGGTGATGGGAGGGTCTTCTGGATGAAACATGAAAGGTCTGTTGGTGTATGGGATTGGGCATGTATGTCTAGAATGCCGAGAATTCCCACTGAATATCTGAAAAGTTTGGGTATTCTGGTAGTAGACCAGATTCCTGAATAGATAGATCTATCTATTTAAAAAAACACGGGGCGACGACGCCAAGAACGTAAAGGTTTCTATAAGCAGTAACTAAGTTCTCAAAGATGTGGAGAGCGTTAGGATTAGGAGGGCCGAAGTTGAGCGACGAGGAGAAGACCCGACGGATTGCTGAACAGGCTTTGAGTCTGGAAAACGCGCTGAAGGCTATGGATTACGTCTTGGATGACAGGGCACCGGAGGCGTTCAAGTTACTGGAAGATCACGATACAGTGGCGATCAGCGAGTTGGCATATGGTGTTTGCGCGTTCCTGGAGGCCACGTTGGGATTCGAGACTCAGGATATGAAGCGTGCGAGTGAAATTCTCACCAAGGCCGAGGCCAAAGCCTGGAAAGAGAAGAGCTTTGGCGAGAAGAATGACATTCAAGCGTCTCAGATCTACCCTGCCGGTACCGAGTACGCCGTGGCGTATGCCGAGGCGAATCTGTTGAATGCGCTGTTGATGCTGATGAGCGAAAATCTGATGGACGCTGCTAGAGCTCTATTGAAACTGCGCAGAGCTTATCATACATTGGACGCGTTGAGCAAATCGATGGGAAAGAGAAACAACGGCGAGGTGACGACGGTCGCAGAGGCGATGCGGAACCTCGGGATCACGAATGCCAACGACTCGTCTGCAAGCTTGACCTCGGACAGCACTCTGAATCGGTTTGCAGACGTCCCTATGCCACTATCGGAGCAAGAGCTTCAAGATAAGAAAGTGATAGAGCAACTGGAAGAGGTGTATAAGATGCGCAAGTCGCGGATTGGTGGCTCGCACATCGGAAACCCTCCAGTTTCAGACTCCTTGCGTACTCATCTCGGGTCAGATTCGGTCCCAGGTACTCCGACATTGAACGCTGCCGACCAAGACGTTGCGTTCGATTTGGATATGGGCGACCCAGAAGTTGCCAGCGTCGACGAGTACATCCACTCCGGGGTCAACCTCTGCTTCGGTATATTGCAAGTTGTTCTGTCGTTGCTGCCACCTGGACTGGGTAGAGTTCTTTCGATTGTCGGATTCAAAGGATCCAGAGAGGCCGGATTGAAGATGCTCTGGAAAGCTGCCCAGGAGCGCAATATCCATGGGGGTATCGCATTGCTGTCCCTGATGGTGTTTTACGATGGTCCGTTCCAGTTTACCGATGAAGACTTTGATGTTCCATCGACTTCAGAGTTGAAAGAGTTGAATGCTAAGCCAGCAGCAACTCACTCCAGAACCAAATCGAGGTCGTCGACGAAATCCAGATCATCGTTGAGATCGAGATCATCCACGAAATCGTCTATTCGGTCAGCAGCTTCTAGAAAGGAGCTTATCGAAGAGAAAGTCGAGCTTGAACGTAAGGCTACACGTGGCCAGGGAGAACCTACCATTCTTCACCCTGGACCAAAGTTGGCAGCCGCTCTACTGCATGCTCGTGCTCTCTTCCCAAACAGCAACCTATGGCTACTATTTGAGTCGAGAATGCTCTCGAGCCGAGGCAGACTTGACGAGGCGGTCGATCTGATGGACTCTGCGAAACCGAGCGAGATGAAGCAAGTGGATGCACTGATGGGATTTGACCGGTGCATGTTACTCGTCTTCTTGCAACGGTTTGACAGAGCAGGTGAAGAGTTCATCAAGTTGATCGAGGTTAACTCATACTCGCACGCACTTTATATGTGGTTTGCTGCCTCCTGCTACTTGGAGGCTTACCACATGTGTGAGACGAATCAGTTCTTGGATGACCACCACAAGGGCTATGTGGACCCAGCCAAGAAGGACGAGTACAAGAAGCTGGCAGCCGAGTGCTACGCCAAAGTGCCAAAACTCGGAGGCAAGCCGATGCTTCAAGGTAAAGTGCCTCCGTTTGAAAAGATGGTGGCACGCAAGTACGCTGAGGTCAGCAAGCGCCAGAAGAAGCTCAAGATACCATTTATAGACTGTGTTGGCACTTCACCGGCACACGAATTGGCATACTTCTGGAACGGATACAACCGGATGCCTGAAGAGTGCCTGAGGCTGTCGATCAATCTTCTCGGTTACACTGCGAGCGAGGTGAAAGACCCTGAACTGGACTTGGTCAATCCTGACACGGGTAAGACATACGCCCATTTCACTGAACCACTCGAGCAGTCAATGCTCCGTCATACTCTACAAGCTGTTGCCCTGAGACGTCTCGGTGAGACCAAGAAGGGTATGCAAGTTCTTGATGACGAAGTGTTGAAGCCAATGACCGAGTCTGGCCGGATAGGTTCCACAGAGAAACTCAAGAAGCTCACTGAAAACCCTTGGGTGTATCCTACCGCTCTGTATGAGAAGGCACTCTTCGTTTGGAAGTTGGAAGGTGTCGACGGACTCGACGAATGTATAGAATGGCTGAAGCAGTCTCAGGACTACGCGGACGACTATGAGCTCAGTACGCGTGTTTCTATGAAGACCAAAGCTGCTCTTGACAGATTGGAAGAGCTCCAACGTGAGTGAATCCATCTATAACTTATACAACTTCAACCATACCATTCACCTATACAACGGTAACTCCCTGAAATTTTCCCAATCGGGGACGCCGACTGTGGCAAATTTCCCTTCTCCACATTGCAAGCAATCTTCTCTTCAAAGTAATACTCGCTTTCTTTTCAATGACTTCTCTTACTGGAACCAACCTCCCAACCGATATCAAGCTGGCCTACGTGCCTTACAGCCCTGACCATGCGTCAATCTGCTCGATTGCCCGCCCTGCCGGTCTTGATCTCTCTGCCGAGCTTCCAGGTAAGAAGGTGGTGATCGTGGCGGCTCCTGGTGCATTTACTCCTACCTGTACCGAGAGACACATTCCAGCCTTCGTCAAGGGTGCTTCCCAGCTCAAGGCTAAGGGCGTGGACGAAGTTCTTGTGCTGACAGCCAATGATCCGTTCGTTTTGGCCGCTTGGGGTAAGGCTCTGGGTAATACTGGCGACTATATTAAGTTTACCAGTGATCCAAAGGCTGCATTCAGTGCCAAGCTAGGACTGGCCAAATACCCAGACAGCTACTTGCCTGCTAGAACACTCAGATATGCTATCATCGTCGATAATGGGGTGATCAAGTACGTTGGAGTGGAGCAGAGCGGATCCTTGGATAAGTCTACGATCGAGGCCGTTCTCAAGCACCTCGATTAGCAGCTAGCGGGCTCTTGCAAGTTGTAAAATGAGCCAATGCAGTTATTACTATATAGTGATTAATTTCAACTATTCCGGGACTGTTTCTCCCTGTTGCACATAACCTCTCGTCTGTAACTTGTTGAGAAGTGTCTGTTGCTGTTGTTCTTGCTTGTTTGCATTCCACTCATCCGCCTTATCGAGGGATTCGTTGCAAAACTTGATGATCTTATTGATCATGTCGAGAGATTCCTGGGCCAGAATCAACACTTTCCTGTTCGGCTCGTTGATAGACTTGTTAGTCATCCTTTCCCTAAGCCATTGCCGAGCTTTAGCCCGAGATTGCCTCGTCAAACTCTCCTTATACCTGAATAGGTTCGATAGAAGCCGTTGGACGAATGTTCTATGAACACGACGCACCGGTTGCAATTGCACCTGCGCCTGCTTCTCATCATCTGGGTGGTACTCCAAGGAGTCTTCGTACAGCGTGTCCTGGGAGTTCAGAGAGTCCGTATCGCTCTCAGAGTAGTCAGCATCATCGTCGTCGTTATCATCAGCATCATCAAGACCTTCCTCAAGATCTTCATTGGCTTCTTGCTCTTCACCTTCAGGTAGTTGCTGCTGCTCGAACAGAGTAGCCCAGTTGGTTGGTAGTCTCAGTAAAGCTTCGCGGACATTAGAACGGGCGGGCTCGGCCAGTGAGTTTGCAGACACTTTAGAAACCACTGTCACGATCTTCTTGACCGTAGACACGATCTCGTCCTTGAGTTCTTGGATAGAGTCGTTTTCCACGATCTCTCTCTCTTCAACTGGTTCGTTAGTTTCGTCTGCAGCAGGAGTTGTAGTGGTCTCATCGGACTCTGTATTCCTTTGCTCATCGATCTGGGTGATCAGGTTCTGAATTCTATCACTCAACTGGTTGTTTCCAAGCTTTAGGAAATGAATGAGCATCTCCAAGCGACGTCGGCTCTCCAAGTTCAGATTGAGAACACTCAACTCTGTAAGATCTTGCAACGACTGCTGGGCACTCATGGCCGAGTTCACTGTGACCCGTTGTCGAAGAGTGGTGCTTCGTGGGAACCTGGCCGTTGAAAGATTCTGTGACATCGGCTGTGGCAGTCCCGTGATAGCTGGAGATGTCAATCGCGGTCTTTTCACGATAGAAGAATCAGTTTCGTTGTCACCACCATTCTCTTGACCGTCCATATCGAGGCTGCTGCTGCTACGCTTTGCTGATGACTCCGTCAATGTAGTTGTGCTGTTGGTCTCTCTCTGCTCAGGATTTTCACCTGTTGGTAGATACGTAGACGAAGTGCTCAAAGTCTTCTCCAGCATGTAGTTGATCGAGCCGGAAATGATCGGATGGGACGTCATTCTATCAAATATGGTGGTTCCGTCCTCATCCGATGCGACTCGGTTACCGCCTTTAAGTTGTCCCAGTACTTTGGCTGCCATCAGCTCATCTGGTGATGATATAGACGGAGAGCCCAACTCTTTGGCCGGTTGTATCAAAATTGCCTCTAGTTTCATATCTGGTTGTATCACCTCACCTGTACTGACCTCACCGCTTGCGCTGTTGATCGCCGGGGGTTTGTCGGTGTCGTGAAGTTCGGCACCAGTCGATTCCATAAGAAGTGTTGGACCGTTGAGTCTTTCCATGTGCTTTTTTTATGGTGCAAGGAGGAGAAGCTCCGATTGATTCGGCTGAGCTTGCTACGAGTGGAGCCACCGATATGATGGGGTTGGGTTGGCCCGCTGGAACCGGCTACAGAAACAGTGTAACCATTAATCATTACTATACGTAGATTCGAGCCTAATGGTGGCTACTACTACGACGACGACGACGCACCTTCACTTCCAGTTCGGACGACCACTCGTCCAACTCATTCACCAACCGCTCCAGCTTGGCTACACGGCATTCCAAAACTGACAGCTTCCCTCCAGCCTGCGCAAGCTGTAACTGGCTGTCATGGACAACGGCAGCGTCTTTTTCAATGCTGTCAACGTAACTTTCCACGTCGCGATACTTTAATATGGCGGCATTGTTGATGGACTCCATCATATTCATATCAATGATGGTAGATTGTGTGTCCAGCTCTAGTATCTTCTTGATACACTCATAGGAAGCCCCAATGAGCTTCTTGGGGTCCTGTTTGGAAGCAGCCTGCTCCTTCTGTAACTGTGGAACGTCTTCTGCCATGAAAAGAAATTCCGATAACCAAGTTGAGGAGGATTTCTGAAACAATTCTGAAACACTTTGCACATCTGCTTCTCCTTCCATTCAAATATGGCAGAAAGCTCACTGAATTTCGCTACCATAATGTCCGAATATGAACAAACGATTGAATGCCCTAGTCAGGGATCCGATCTGATGGATACCTCAGTTGGATCGCGCAATTCCGACGATACTTTGGTCTTCTCCAACGCAGAGTCTGGCGAGATCAAGCTGTTCTGTGAAGCTCCAGTGCTGGGACCTTCGTACATTGCATCTTTCTACCCTTATACCAAGATTATTGCCAACCTGTGTGGACCACTGGGTTCGTACCAAACGTTTGAGTCCTGGTTGCACAACGTCACGGAGCAACTGTCGCTGTTGCACCCACTATTAAAGTCGTTGCCCCAGTCTGCAAGAAATCTGGTGGCTCTCGTTGCTGCACAGTCACTGGCTCAGTCTGGCACTGATCCATTGCAAGCATACAGGTTGTTTCGCTACCCTATACAGATGGAAGATTTGCTTTCCAAGATAGAGCTGGCTTCCACGACCAAGACGAAGCAGTCATGGGAGGATATCCAGCTGTTGCAGACATTGGCCATTAGTCCAGACTGGAACTGCCCCATGATTCTTCTAATGCAGGCCGTTGATGATGCTACCGAGACACTAGTTGGCAAAGTTGAAAGTGTCGATGAGACCGTTCTCTATGCACTATCGAGAAACACCAACTCCAAGTGGATTGCCGATGCTGCCAAGCAGTGTTTGAAGAAGGCAGGGCCTACGATTGATGATTTCTACAAGGACGTTGCCAAGAAAGTTCAGATCTATAACGACTAGGAAAACCAATTATTGCTACATTGGGAGAATTCCCAGCGCTAAGGATTTAACTTGATCGTAATGAACAGTGCTGTTTTGATTAATATCGTGAGACTACTCGCATTGACCGTCCTTACCAATGCCGCTTACGTGAACCATGGTGTCCAATCCCTTCTCATTAGAGAAGAAGGTTCTGAAAGCACCGATTTGGCATCATTATTGGAATTGAACGACGACCAGTGGGTTGGTTTCCTTTCCAGAGCTGGCACGGCCAACTTTGAAGGGTTTGTCGACTACATCCGGAGACTACTAGGTTTGGACGGTGACTGTGAGGAAGAAGAAGGAGATGATCATGATAATGATGGTGGTGATGGTGCCGACGACGATGATGTTGATGTTGATGATGATATCAACTGTCTTGCTGGAGACGATGAGTGTCCAGAGATGGACTACACATCTGCGGAACCAACGGCCACGCCAGTTCCAGAGCTTTCATCTGAACTGATCTGGGGCAACTCTGAATCAGCTCCTGCATTTACTCTCGCCAGTATCATGAACAGAGTCCAGAAATACACGGCTTCGTCCGATGTCGAGCAGGTTCTTTCCGCAGCAGGAAACTTCCAGCCATTGGCACCTTCTTCCAACGCCACTAGCTTGGCCAGCGAGAAGTTGACTAGCAACATGACACTCAGCAGCGAGCAGCAAGTCTGGCTCAAGCAGACCGCTCAGCGTAGAGCTGCCATCATCGAGAAGGCGCTGACGGAGGCCGACAAGTTCAACAGAACGTCTATTTTCGAGGCAGAGGAGTTCCAATACCGCCAGGGAAACATCTTCCTTGACGAAGACGACAACGACGAGGAGAACACGGGCTCTGCAACAAGCGTCCTGCCATTGATGTATGCGATAGTCGTGGCCAGCTTCCTAATCTAATCGGACACTATTAATGAGTATAGGTAGAAATCTCTGGCAATTCCAGTAAAGTAGTAGTAGCTGCCATCGCCCAAAGAGGCAACTAGCGGGGGCTGAAGTGTGGGACCACAGAGTAATGCCACAATACGGCAACCCGCCATTGAAGAACCCCCCATGGAGAGGAGCAATTTGGCCCTTGGAGGTCGGCTGATCAATGTGTTGGTGGAAATTGTCCCCCTTACATCATCGTCGGACTCAGAACGGAACTCCAGAGTCCCCGCATGACGTATTGAATCACCGTGAAAATCTCACATTGTTTTAGTGCAGACCCGTGGAAGAAAAAAAAAAAACAGGCCCCCCCCGAGAAAAACGACAAGTTTCAAGACAGATTAGATTACCCCATCTTATCCAGATAAACAGATGTCTACGACCACATTATCACAACCACTGCAAGAGGCTCTCGATGATTACGAGAAGCAGTTCTGGGTTCCCACTGAGAAGTTGAAGGCGATCATCAAGCACTTCATTTCCGAGCTTGCACGAGGTCTGAACGACGGTACAGATCCCTCTGGCATCCCCATGAATCCTGCCTGGGTTATGGATTACCCAGACGGAACCGAGACCGGCGACTACTTGGCTCTCGATATGGGTGGCACCAACCTTCGTGTCGTTGCAGTTCACCTCCTTGGAAACAACAAGTGTGAGACTGAGCAGACCAAGTACAAGCTGCCCGAGTCTATTCGTACAACGAAGAACAGAGACGAATTGTTTGAGTTCATCGCCAAGTCTCTGGGCGATTTCGTTGAGCAACAGAACCCTGGCGGTGTCCCTGAGGGAAAAGTGTACCCATTGGGATTCACGTTCTCCTACCCTTGCACGCAAACCAGGATTAACAACGGAGTCTTGCAGAGATGGACCAAGGGCTTTGACATCCCACACGTCGAGGGCGAGGATGTGGCCGACCTAATGAACGCCGAATTGGCCAAGGAGAAGCTGCCAATTAAGCTGGTCGCACTCATCAACGACACTTCCGGTACTCTTGCTGCTTCGCGCTACACCGACCCGTTGACCGAAATGGGATGCATTTTCGGTACTGGTGTTAACGGTGCCTACTACGAGGATGTCAAGAACATCAAGAAGATCTCTGGCAAGCTGCCTGCCGACATTACTGGTGACACGAAGATGCTGATCAATTGCGAGTACGGTTCCTTCGACAACGCCCATAAAGTGCTCCCTAGAACCGAGTTCGATATCGAGGTCGATGCCGAATCTCCAAGACCAGGCCAGCAGGCTTTCGAAAAGATGACCTCCGGTTACTACTTGGGAGAATTGATCCGTAAGGCCATGCTGAAGACCCATAAGCAAGGTCTTCTGTTCAAGAACCTTGGACTCGGTACCGAGGGCCACAAGAACCTCGAAAAGAGCTACATTCTCGACACCTCTTTCCTGTCCAATTTGGAATCCGATGACACTGCCGACCTCAGCCATACTGCTGCTGAGTTTAAGAACAAGTTGGCTATCGATGCCACTTTGGAAGAGAAAATATTTGCCAAGAAGCTCGCCTCTTTCATCGGTACTCGTGCTGCAAGACTCAGTACTTGCGGTATCTCTGCCGCATGCCAGAAGATGAACTATACCCACTGCCATATTGCTGCAGACGGCTCGGTCTTCCAGAAATACCCATACTTCCCAGAGAGAGCTGCCCAGGCTTTGGCCGACACTTGGGGCTGGCCAAAGGACTTGCCTATGAAGGACCACCCAATCCAGATTGTTTTGGCCCAGGATGGTTCTGGTATGGGAGCTGGTGTCATTGCTGCCCTATCGCACGAACGTGGCCTCAAGAACCTGTCCTTGGGACTCAGAGAGGACTAAACTGTAAAGACTCATATAATGCACTAACGAGAAGTTATGTTTAAATTTATCTCCACCACAATGGATCTCCACACTATTCCAACGACGAGGAATTTGCTCTCCATCTCGTCGCATGTGGTCCATGGCCACGTTGGTAACGATGCAATCCAGTTTCCATTGAATCTGCGCCATTGGAATGTCGATTGCATCTACACAACCAACCTTTCCAACCACCCTGGCTTTAGAGTGTTCTCCGGCTCAAAGACGGATAGTCCATTGATCGAGCAACTCTTTCAGGGGTTGAAACAGATCCAAACTCGCTACGATACGCTTATAGTTGGGTACGTCCCCACTATAGAAGGTCTTCGAACCATCTACGATAAGATATTAAAGGACGTTCCAGAGGAAACGGTGGTGGTTCTTGACCCTGTTCTTGGCGATAACGGCAAATTCTACGTTGATGAACGGCTGGTTCCTATATACGAAGAGATCCTGCGTTCGCACTTGGTGGATCTAGTGACTCCGAACCAATTCGAGGTCCAGATCTTAACTGGAACCACCATAAACGACAATGAGTCATTGAAGGTGGCCGTGAAACGGTTTTTCCAACTCTACGAGGTGCCGAACCTCGTAATCACCTCTATAACGTTCCCAGATAGCGATGAAATCACATGCATTGCCGCAACGTCACAGGGTCAGTTCGTACAGGTGGCGCAGAAACGTATCGATGCCGTCTTTTCAGGTTCTGGTGACCTGTTCCTAGGGATTCTCACTGATAGATTCGTCAAGTCTGGTGGAGATTTGGCTTCCTCTCTTAGAGACACAATCGACGTTGTCTACAATGTTTTGCAAGTGACCAAAGCTTGCAATGTCAAGAAGGACAATCGTCTTATTGACGGCAAGCCATACATTCCGGACCTTGCTCTGATCGAGAGCATAGAGTATCTGAGGGGCTAATAGAGATGATAGATTAAATACGCCAGTTATTTCATGTTGGCTCTGGCACGCTTGACCAGCTCACTGTAGTCGTTCGAGTACTTGAGTCTCCACTCGTTGGACTCCTTCTGGGCCTTTTCGGCGTCTTGGTGGCCCTCGTCGTTGTTGCGCATCTCAGATAACGATTCCCACTTGTTCAACCGACTGATCAACACTCGGTCATCCACCGGTGCCAACGAGTCCAGGTTCGAATTGTATAGATTGATGAACTCTTTCATGCGTGCCTCTAGTTGCGAACGTGTTCCTGAAGTCGATAACTTGTAGGAGGCGAGCCTGGAACGTAGCTTGCTTATGGTGATAGTCGGATCTAGACTTGCAATCTTCTGCCGTTCCTCTGATCCGTTCACTTGTAGTTGATGTGTTGGATCTTTAGCCCTGGGCTTGGTGCGCTTCTTGAAGAAGGTCGAAATGGTACCACTACCACGCCGTTTCTTCTTCTTACCTCCAGTTTTCAGGCATTCGTCGAGGTGATACCTCTGTAGATCTGTCGCTGTCATTATATCACCGCAGACGGGGCATTCCACCATGACATCGTCACCTGTATTTGGTGTGGACCCAGTGTCAACGAGATCAGATCCCCCAAGATCGCTAGAATTCGATCCTTCACTGTCCTCGATCTCTATGGGCTCCCTGGGCTCCGATTTCAACTTTTCAAGCAGATCCGGACGCGTTTCCGTGAACCAATTCACTATACCGTCTAATAACAACACTTTCCTCAAACTGCCATCGAAAGTCTCCTCCTGACACAGCGGACATCGGCTGTTGATGTCCAACGCCTGGCGAATGCAGATCGAACAGAAGACATGACCACATGGAGTCACGACGGGCGCTCGAAGGTAGCCTTTACAGATCTGACACCGCAGCATCGAGTCCAGTTCCGAGATGGCAGGTAATTTGGTGCCTTGCCAGTCGGACGGGTCATCGACGTCGTCTGGTACTTCCTTGAGAAGTCCCATGATGAGTGAGATTTTAAAAAGTTTTGGCGAGTGCGTTTTCTATGCTTGATATATATACAGATTACCATAGTTTCTTGACCTTGGCGACTCCATCTTTCCTGTATGACACAATCACGTTGGTGATCTTGATCGTTTTGGTATGATCGAACTCGATTATGCCCGTGTAGGTGATGGCGCCCGTGCCGTTGTCGACATGAGTGTTTTCGTTATCGAGTACCGCTATGCGTCCGTCCAACAGAATGCTATAGTCACGTTGGTTTTGGTACTCCTTGCTGAGAGGATCGTAGTCACCGTCTGCTCCGTTCTTGAGAGGCTCGAAGATACCTTCGATGCGCTGTGTAGGCAGACTGACCACTTCGCGGCGTTTCCAGGAGATCTGCGGATGGAACCAGCTCTTGGTGCAGTCCACTTGTAACCCGCTCATGATGTAGTGTTTGTATTCTATGCCGACGTAAAACTTTTGGAAGTCGCCCAGTTGCAACGGCAGTCCAAACAACAGTCTCACGTCAGAATTCATCGACAGATTCGACAGAAGAGTCTCCTTGGTTGCCGTTTTCAACGTTTCCATGTCGATCTTATCGACTCCCTCGGCTTTATCGAGAGGAACCACCTTCGAAAAGTACATTGGGAACAACGCAGGCTTGCCCTCGATCGTCTGGTACACCACATAGCCTCCCATGAACACCATCGACGATAACATCACGAAGGCCAGCTTAACCCACAGCGGAGTCGGGTTCTCTGCAAACTCGCCTGTCTTCATCGTATTCTCAATAGCATTCAGAACTGCAGCCTTCTGCTCCTCCGGTGATGGTCTCTTGGTAGTCTTGACAGGTTCTCCGGCATGACCTGGAGGATTTGGTTGTTTCGGTGGAGTTGAGCCTGAACTCTCTTGGAATTGCCACCTACAAGTGCTAAACAACTTTATTGGTTGCATTCGCACGCTCAGCGGTCTCTGCCATGCTCTACGTATCGGCATGCTTAAAAATGGCCGGTAGTAAGGTGGCATGGTTCTTGCGATGACAAGAAATAGTAGGCAATGAAAATATCCCCGATTATATAGTACCTCACAATTTGCAGCACAATGTCTGGACTTGTTTCCCGCTGGGCAGATGAAGAGTCTCTCGTGGGCAAAGCAGTCGAACAAGATGTCAATGCCAACGATACCTCTGATCCGTTTGAAAACCACGAGGTGAAGCCGGCTTTTGGTGAAGATGGGCCTGCAGATAAGGAGGACCGCTTTGAGGATGTCCAAGAAGATCAAGTGGAGGAAGAAGTGGTCGAGGAGGAAGAGGAGGAGCTGTTGGAGGAAGAGGTCGATGCTGACGATAATGAAGATGATTCTGACGACTCTGAAGAGCAAGATTCGGACTCTTTCGCTCCAGCTCCTAAGAGCCAGCTGTCTGCTGCGGCACAACGTCTATTCCCAGTGAGTGGATTCGTGCCAGAGGAGACCGCTGAGGAAGAGGCCAAGAAGGCAGAAGAGGAAGAAGAGGTTGAGGAGTCATTTGAGAAGGAAGGATACCAGATTGAACAGACCGGGTACCAGATTAAGAGTCCCAAGAGGAACAGGCGTCGCAAGCCACAGAGAAGGAGTCGTGCTGATAGCGATTCGGCCGAGTTTACACCTGCTCCAAAGTCACAACTGTCCGCTCAGGCACAGAGGTTGTTCCCTGTTACTGATACCCCTCCAACGAGTACCGAGTCTGAGATTATGGATACGTATACTCCGAAGAAGACCACAACGTTGGAATCACGCTGGGCCTCCGCTACTCCTCACGAGCCTGCAGCCATGAGAGAGAAACGCGAGAGGCAAAAGCCTGAAAAGAGTTGTTCGCAACGATCTGACCGTGGAAGAGGTGAACGTGGTGATCATGGTCGGTCAGACCGTTCTGATCGGTCTGATAGAAACCGTAGTGACCGCTCTGACAACCGTGGTGACCGTTCTGACAACCGTGGTGGCCGCTCTGGACACTCCGATAAAGGTCGGCGTAACAGACGCAACTCGGACAGTAACCGGAGGAACTCTGTTGGTAATCGCCGGAACTCTGATGGACAGTCGAAGCAGAAGTCTCCCAAGAAGGAGAGACACCCTAAGCAGAAAGAGCCCAAACAGCCGAAGCCAGCACCCAAACCAATCGATTTTGAGGCCGAGCTGTCTAAGCTTAAGGCACAGCTCGATACCAACACGAGCTGGGCCGATTTCGATTAATTGGGTTGGTACCAGGCCCGAGTGTACATTAGCATAGTAATCTAGGAACTCCTGTCACATGACTAATATCAGCTGCTCAAATTTATCCAAATTATTTCTCCCATTTGACCTGCGCTCATTGGTTCATGGAAGTGGCGTGAATAGTAAAAAAAGACTTTTAAGCTTAATTTTCTTGAGTTACAACACCAACTTTCTTTCATAGACCCATCACTATGCCTGATCCAAAGCACATCATCGAGCTTCAGAAGTTCTTCCAGACCACCAAGAAGTCCATCTGGACTGCCCACCCAAGATCGAAGTTCTACTTGGTGCCATACTTTGCCGCATACGGCCTTGGTGTTAGTGTTACTCTTCTCTACATTGGCAGAGCCATTTTGGATATTAAGCCAGCTAAGAAGTAAGCTCAGGCTGTACAACACACAAGAAGGATGCTGGTGGATCCAGGTCTATATAACCAAATACACTATTTATTGGTATTGATTTGACGAGGAGCGAAAGATGAGGAACGAAGAGCACAGATTGGTGGACGACACTAGTGGACGACAGTGGATGCATACTAGTGGACGACTGCTACAGGTGTTCCTCTCGTGTTGTGCCGAACCTTTCGCCTCTGTACGTGTAGCTAGTTCGAGCAGTGTCAAAACGCTGACACGTAATAATCGTACCAGATTTGGATACGGATTTTCGATGCTAAGGAATATGGATGGTAAGATATGGTATAATGTAGATTTACGAATCTCCGGATCGCGGGAGAGTTGAAGCGGGTTCACCGAGGAGTCGACAACGTGGAATCTTCCTGTAAGGGGACGTCGGCAAATTTATGGGTCAAATTCTGTCTCAGTAAAGTGGCATACTTGATGAAGGCATCGTCAGGACTGGCAGACACGTTCTCGAGCCGGTCTATATGATGAACGAGCTGGTCGAACGCATCGCCTCTGTCAAGGTCCACGCCTTGGCTCACATACTCTATCAATTGGTTGCAACAGTAGAAGATGATCAGATGGATCTGGTCAGAAAGGAACGCAAAGTAGGAGTCGTCATCGATAGAGTTGATCAGTTCAAGACAGTGCAGGCAGCGCATACTGCACACATTAAGTTCTTCTTTGGACATGTGCGGTCCAGCCGATTTCACAAGGACCAGCAACTCCACCCAGTTGTAATCGATCTCGACGAACTGGGTGAATGGTTCACCAAAGATTCGACTGTACCGTTGGTGCCACTCTGCAAGATCCGACTTGGTGTTGGCGAGGTTATCATCGAGCAGAATGTAACTATACGCGGAGTTCATGACCAAGGTTTCCGCGAAAAGACGAGTGTCAAAGTTGGTAGCACTGCTAAGGATCTCAGGGTCTTTTGGTCTGAGCATCTGTAGATTGTACGTGGACCGACGGCCGTACAGAATGCTGTAAACGAGCTGGGTCATCACGAGTGTGTTCCACAACCTGTAAACGGTCTGCTGGTTGAAGTCAGGGTCCACGTGCTCCCGAGTATACAGTCTGTTACCGAGTCCAAACCGGTTCATCTGTAGCAGAACGTGAATAGCATGCGATGACATATCCAGGTTATCGAAGCAGATGTAGCCGGCACTGCTGCTGCTGCTGAGTGTTGTTCCGTATCCAGACAGCAACACGATCGCTTGAAGGTACTCGAGGACCAGCGGCGGATTGGTCATGTTCAATTCGAGGTCCTCCTTGATAATCGCCAGCAGTTTCCCGTACAGCTCGTCTTTCAAATGTGGGTCGCTGTAATTGAGGGCCAACGCACAGGCCACAGTGAGCAACAGCGGACATTGGACCTCTGCCTTGAGGAACAGCTCCTGTGTGGTGGCAGTGTCTGGCCAAGAGATCCATCTTCCGTAGCGGTCTCTGAAAATCGTGAGTAGTTGCAGAGCATTCTCCTGGCTCAGCAGACCTTCGTCTATGATATCTGTGAATTGAGGAGGCGAAGGCATCTGTAAGAAGCCAGGCATCCCCAACTGATGGAACACTGTGTTGGGAAGCGACGCCTCATATTGAACCTGGTCTCCGTTCAACGAGTGAGATGTACGTGCAACCATCGTCATTGGAGCCTGTTTCAACGATGCATCGCCACTATCGGTGAAGTTGAAGCGAACATCAACCTCTTTCATGCCTCTGCCAGATCTCTTGAGCAAGTTGAGGATCGACTTGACGTCGTCAGAGATCTTATCCATTTGCACCTCGGCATGGCCGACCAGTGCGATTTTATCGGCATCAATCTCCTCAGCATTCTCTGAACTCTCCAACGAACACGGCAACTTCAACGATATACAACGTAAACAAGACACCGTTCCTTCAGTGCGGAGGCATCGCGTCTTCTGGCGTCGGCAGTACTCGCACGCTTTAGCCACCCGAGTATGCGGTCTTCTCTTCTTTTTAGGAGTCCCAACATCTTTATTGGTTTTCATTGTACTCGGTGATGGAATGGTTAAGTGATTGAGTTACTTGACCAAGCTGCACTGCATTCATATACTGCAAGGCATCACCGGATCACCGTGCCTCACTAGTGACAATTTTTTTTTTTCACTGTCAGAGTGGGGTTCCCGCGGGTAAATGGAAATTAATATAGGCTCCCCGCGGTAAGCTATCAGATCGAACAAATCTTTCGAATGCCCCAATGCATCGAAGGAAACAGTTGATGACCGTTACATTGCCGTACGAGGGGAATGGTAATTGGGCGGTTTGAGCCGACATCGACTGGATTTTCCAATACAGTGTGCATGAATGGGACCAGTTTGTCGAGAACCACCCAGAGTCGGCTACAGTGTGGAAACCGGATGCATAACGGACTATCTTCGAGGATTGTCGACCGTGTCAGGGTGCGTCTCACTACAATAAACAGTGCTACAGGTGCGTGTGCGTCTCTGTGGATAAAGTTGACCAAACTGTTGAAGCGGGATCAGACTGACATGCAAATCTATGAATTGATATCATCGGTAACTCAACTGTCTTGAAACATTATTTTGGTTAGAAATCATCATTCTACCGCTTCAATTTGTCAATGACAGATGATCGTAACCTTACCACCACACTCTCATTCTACAACGCATCTTTCAGGAGCATTTGGCCTGTCACAGCCAGAGTATCATCAATAACCCTGATAACATTCAGGGTTGCAGTTGACCGTCGTGAGAATAATGCATAATCATCATATACGATGCGTATTCTACGCATACCGCGAGGACAACCTTGCCCACCTTAGTATGAGTGTTTCTGTCCGATCCATTGTTATCAGACGTTTAAACTTGTCGTTCATGACGGTCAGACATATGCTTGTCTTTAGTTTAATATTTCATCCTTTAGAATGGATCGGACAACGCCATGGCGATCTTCACGATCAGCTGATCGTTAGTATACCTTGCTTCTGGTATATGAGCTCGCTTCCGTCCATCTGAGTCGTCAGTTTGGCATGAATGGTAAAAAAAAATGAGTATCAGCATCGTGAAGCACGAATAGGACTCGTCATCAAGGAATCATCCTGCGAACAGTGGGAAAGCAGCGGTTCTTACTTACCTAGTAGCGGTCATCAATACTTTGATGAACAGTCTAGATTCGGTTCAAAACGCCCGTCGCTGTTGGTTAGTAACTGCCAAATGGTGTTATGGCACTCTTCATTTCAGGATTGTTGCGTATGCCTATAGTTTCTCAACATAGTGAGATTCAGCCGGTAATTCCAGTCTTTAGGTTGGGTATCATCATTTGAAGAGTAGATGCCTTTTCGTAGACTTACGATAAAGCTGGATGTTAGTACGATTCATTGTATGTGCCTCTCGAGCAATCGTCAGTGAACAGTTGAGATCATATTCTCAAGGAGAATTCAGATACTCTAGTTTGAAATGTTTTACGTGTGTGATCATCCTTCTGTTGCTTGTTCGTGGGCTCTCTCGTCTGTTTACCTACCTTCTAGCCTATTAAGTCCCCATCTTCAAAGAAGAAAGTGGTTCCTTCCCAGTAGAAAATTTTTCCACCTAGCTGAGAAGGGCTTCCTATTTTTTTTACAATTTATCTTTTTTTTTTGGAGAGACTCGGTTGTTTTGATACCACAATGAAGTCGAGTCCAAAGCTTTACACGAAAGTCCAGGCTTTACTCGACGGGTCCTCGTCATGTTTGACAGTGACCTTACCCACATCAACATATCCCGTGCTCAAACAGCAGGATTTGGCACCGCAAGATGTCATTCGCGCCGAAGCTCACTTGCAAGGTGACGTGCTCTCCAGTTACGGTGGATTTTGGCAAACCCATAGCAAGGATGCCCTCTTCCATACAATTGGTTATCGCCTCAGCCAGGACCTTACCAGTATACTGTTTACGCCTCTTCAATTGAACAACGGGCTCAATGTCGAGTCAAGAAGCCTCCGATTCGTGTTACCTTCTGCTATAAGGCCAAACTGTTTCACTGTCTCGACGCTGAACGACTCGCTGTTGGTTGATTTCATCACAGATTCGCTTGTTATAGCACTGAAGGTGCCTCTGAACAGCTTCTTGAAAGGCACCAAGGCGTTCACTGCTACTACTTTCTACCAATGGTGCTCTTACTCTCTGCCTTACTCATTCGACGAGAGAAGCCCTCTGTTTCTCAAGAGCCTGACACCTACCAGCAGCGTCGTTGCGCTGAACGATGGAGGTCTGCTGTTGCTCACAAGAGAAGGCGAACTGACCAGTTTTTTGGTTGTCCCATTCAGCGATCCATCGTATGTCAAAAGTTTCACAGCACGTCTCTTTGGGAGCAGATCTCAGGGTTCTCCACCGGAGCACGTCGAGATTGACGGCACCACAGTGTCTTCTAAGGCCATCATCGATGCAGCTCTAGTTGGATCTTCGCTAGTGACGTTGTCTGTCGATAAACAGCTCACACTTTGGTCGATGGACGGTCAAAAATCCAACACGGTCAACCTCGCTTCACTTTTGCCTGATGATCTGGACCCGGTGTTTATCACGCGGTGTCTTCCTAAGAGTCTTCTACAACTGATCGGGTCCGAGCTGGCCGTTGTTTTGCCCATAGGATCGAACTATCTCAAGTTTTTCCAGGTTGACAGCCTTGAGGAGGTGAACTCGATCGATATCGAGCTCGAGAAAGAACTCTGGCTCTTCCACAGCTATAGTGTGGTCTCTGATAATACAAGCACCAAGATCTGGTTTTCTTGGTGCTTTGGTGACACTACCATTCTGAAGAATTGCGAGCTCACCGATGACGATATCTACTGGGCATCGTCTGTCATGGATACTGAAATAGAAGCGGGTCTTCGCACCGAATGGTACCACCGTCTAGAAGGCGCTGAGACTTCGGACCAGGCCACCGAATTGGCATTGGAAAGAGTGCTAGATGGATTCAACTATACAGATGAGATTCTTGAGCAAGCGGTGGGCTTGTTCAACAAGTCCACAGAGACAGATCTGTCGGGACTTTCCATCGAGGAGAAGATCACCAAAGTTGTCCTGAGTAATATCGACCCGGATCTATCGAGTGTGAAGCGCCAGTGGCTGCGATTCGACAGTATATGTGGAGAAGTCGTTAAACCGTACAGACAACTAGCGGCAATCTCCTACAGCACGTCGCCTGTCGAGCAAGATCCGCTCCTCCTCCTGATGACGTCGAGCGCATATTCGATTGTCAAAAAGAGCTCTGCACTAACTTCTGTCGCTAGTGGTAACACGCAAGTGCCCGGACAGATGCTCAAGGCATTCCAAGCAGAAGGTATTAACTTCGTGTCGATGTTGAAACTGGTGAAACTGATCGAGGTGTTCAGAAACAACTTTGGTTCTGATGCCATTTTAGAGTTGGAGAAGCTATTGTTCGAGCAAGGCGATACCACAGATGTGATGAGTAAGATATTCCAGAACTGCGTCACTGGAAATATTGATCGGTCCGTTATTGCCAACTTGTTGGACTCCTTGAACAGCATTCCGTCCTGTCTCGACTGTATGAAATCGCTTGTCAAACTACCAACTGGCAATACCGGATTCCGTCCTATCAAGAACGTGGCATTCGGTGCTCTCGGTAGATCTGTGGTTGCAGGTACTGTTCGCTTAGAATCGATCACTCAGAGGAAAGTGCTTATGGGGCTCCTACTGATAGTCTGCACGGTGGATATTAGTGACCCAATGGTGCGGATCTTTGAGCAGGCTTCTACCGCTTACAAATGCAGCGACTTCAACTTGAAATCGACAGAGTTGCCTTCGCAAAGTGCCTCTATCACCTCCGACAGCTTGCTAGTCAAGTACGTGGAGGATTCATACCATGGCGGCGCACTGATCAATAACTCGACTTTGAATCTGTTGGCCATCGACATATTCCGGTCACTCTTCGACGAGTCTTACCGGTACTATGTGGTGGCCACTCTGCTCTCTTTGAAGGCCCCGGTGGCTGTCGTGCAAGGTCTGTTGAAGTATTTGGACAATACACCTATTTCGGTGATGTTGAAAGGACTGGTTCAGTTGCAAGCGGGCGATAAGAACAGCTATGAAACGTTCACCACGACTGATATAGCTGGTTATAAGCTGTCCAGCAAGGAAGAGGAGGCGTTGCAACCGATTGCTTCAACATACACGTTACTTCTGACAGACTCCAAAGCAGAGTATTACTACAACCTTTGCGAGCTGTTTGAAAAGAAAGATCTCGACAGTGTTGCGCTGAAATTCGCAATGGATGCGCTGTCTTCCAAGAACAAAGCCGGTGATGACTCGGACGATACTACGATATTGGCCAAGATCTTCCAACTGTCGCTCAAGTTGAACGAGTTCCAGCTGGCTTATGAGACGATCATGAAGATGGCCACTCGAGAGAGACGGCATGCGATCAAACAGTTCGTTTACAAGCTGTTCCAAACGAGCCAGCTATCCAAGATCTTGGAGTTCCAGTTTGGAAGCGACTTTGACTGTGTCGATAGCTTAATCTACGGTCTTGGAGAGTCGTCGGCTCTCAGTGGTGACCTGAAGAACTCTCTCAAGTACTACAGGGCATGCTACTCTCTCCGTCTCAAAGAAGGAGACTACCGTGCGGCAGTGGAATCTCTCTACAGGTTCAACTGCATCGCAGTGGAGTTTTTCAAGATGAATCAGTTCAATGACATCGATCTGTTGCTCGATCACTACTTGATCATCTTCAATCTCTTGGCCACTTTACAGAACGACGACCGCTGGTTGATCAAGCCGGCAGTCCGATTGTCCAACAGTCTGAGCCCATCGATGGGTGACAAACTGCTCACTTACAACGACCTGCAAAAAGAGTATGCTGCACTAAGCGATGCCCAGCATTCGCAGCCGATATAGAAATCACATCATAGAAAACCTTAAAATATTTCAAATCATAATCTGGTGATTGGAGAAAATCTTAGAACGGTACCAACTCTAACTGTTTCTTAGAATCGCCATGTCCATGGAAACTAAGAACGTTGCCGTTGTCGGAGCGGGCATTTCGGGCTTAACATATGCCTACATGCTTGCGAAGCTTCAACCGGCGTGGAATATCAAGGTGTTCGAAAAGAGTGCTCGATCCGGGGGATTTATAAACTCCGAGCGCTGGCGCACCCAGCGCAACGAGGAGATCTTGTTCGAGAAGGGACCACGGACGTTACGAGGTGTCAGTGAAGGTACTCTAGTGATCTTGGACCTTTTGAAGCAGTTTGGATTAGAACATAAGATCAATGTGATACATAAGGATTCTCCCTCCAACAAGAAGTACTTGCTAAGTCCTTCCAAGGGAGGTTCTTTGCTGGAGGTCGGTCCAAACTTGTCGTCGACCATCGGGCTGCTTAGTGATCCGCTGGGAAGACCGCTTCTTGGAGGTCTATGGAAAGATATGTTCAAAACAGAGCCGGATCCTGAAGGTGACGAGAGCGTGGAACGGTTCTTGACGAGGCACTTCGGTAAAGGTTTCCCTGACAACATTGCCAGTGCCATTTTCAATGGAGTATATGCAGCAGACGTGTCTACTTTGAGTGCACTGACTGTGATGAAGAGGATGAAAGAGGTGGGTCAAAAGAACCCATCGTTGCAACGATACCTGATCAAGAAGTATCTGTTCAATTTTGAGGTGGAAGGACCTGAGGACCCGCAAGCAGAAATCAGCCCGGCGCTACAGAAGTACATTGACCTTATGTCTCCCGAGTTGGATCTGGTCAAATTGAAACAGTTCTTGAAGCCTTTCCCGATGGCTGTGCTGGACAACGGACTGGAGACTCTACCGAGCGCGCTGGCAGAGAACATGCCTAAGAACGTGGAGATCGTCTACGATTGCCAGATCAGTTCGCTGGAGTCTGCTGGAGGTAAAGTGCGGATTGAATACGACGACAAGACCGAAGCGTTCGACCATGTGAACTCGACAATCAACGTGAGTGCTCTTGGTAAGTTTATCAAGAGTGAGAAGCTGATAGCGTTATTCGACCAGATCAAGTACTCGACTCTACGACTGGCCAACGTGTACATACCGGAGCATCAGGTTTTCAAATACCCGGGATTCGGGTTCCTGGTGCCGAAGATTAGCAGAACTGACGACTGTCTCCTTGGAGTGATTTTCGACTCTCAGGTGGAACAGAACGCGAAAAAGCTGTTCAATCCAGAGATATCCGCGGCGCTCTCTTCTAATCAGCCGGTGTCCGAGGACCAGTACAGGAAATGGGCAAGCACGATTGCCGATTCCGACTCGATCACTGAACCAAACTACACGAAGGCAACATTCATGTTGGGCGGGTGGATGTACGACGGCCTGACGACTCTTCCAAAGGACACACAGATCAAAGACATTGTATACAGAGTGTTTGAAAACCAGTTGGGTGTCAAGCTACCAGAAAACACCATTATAGAGGTTGGCACGGTGGCCAACTCGATTCCTCGCTACGACGTTGGCTACAACGCACTCAAGCAGCACGCTTTAGACTTGGCTCTTGAGGAGTTCGGTGACACGTTCACCTTTGGTGGTATGACGTTCGGCGACGGGGCAGGCGTGCCTGACTGTGTGATGGCCTCGTTACGGTCTGCGATGGCCCTAGCCTCGTCAACCACGTGAGCGAGAATCACCTGATATAGAAATATTTATTGGCCCAAGTCCGAACTCGGAATTGGGCGCCGCCCGCTTGCTTGCTCCTGTGCAATGAGCGTGCTAGAATTTCTAAGCATAAGAAAATTTAAGGACCTGCAGATCTATGACCACTATTAAATCGGTCTGCGGGGAACTGACTATATATACGCCACCTAATCGCAGTTATTGCTTAACACATTAACTATGTTGTCACTACGCACTACGATGCTGAGGCCACTAATGCGCACCAGGATACCGAGGCTATCCAGTGTGAGGCACCTCAGCTTACAAACTATGGAGACTCCGAACGAGAACGCTCTCAAGTTCGTTGTCAAGGGAAAGCAGCTGCTCCCTGCCGGTGTCACTGATACAGTGGAGATCGATAACTTGGCAGATGCAACGGACAAGTCGTGGCTGGCTGCGGAGTTGTTCAAGATCCACGGAGTCAAGTCGCTGATGATCGGACCGGACTTTGTCACCATCAATAAGGTTGACCAGGAACTTTCGCACAATGAGGAGCTCTGCTGGGCCAGTATGACGCCACGGGTGACCAAAGTGATCACCGAGAGCATGAACAATCACATTTCAGCCTTGACCGAGAGTTACCGGGAGCAATTAGAGAAGTCATTGGATGAATTGAAGGACGAAGACGACGATATCGTCTATGAGATCAAGGAGTTGATCAACACGCGGATCCGGCCTGCTCTACAAGACGACGGTGGAGACGTTCACTTCCGATCGTTCAACGAGGACACTGGAACTGTTTTCATCAAGTTGAAGGGAGCCTGCAAGTCGTGTTCTCTCAGTGAAGACACCCTTCGCAACGGCATCGAAAGCATGCTCGTGCACTACGTTCCAGAGGTGGAGAGCGTCAAGGCCGTTCTAGACCCAGAAGAGGAGATCGCCATGCAGGAGTTCGAGAAGTTCGAGGCTCGTTTGAAGCGTCGGTGATCCATACATTCGCACTATATAAGATTCGCAGCATAAATTCATTCGCATTATCTACCTAGTCCGTCTCTCCAATGGTATGGGCATATTTATCGAACCTCTTGGCCAGTTTGATGTCGAGATCGCTCACTCCTTTCACATCGTGGGTAGTCAGCTCCAATACAACCTTGTTGTACTCGTTGGTGATCGTTGGATGGTGACCTTTCCGATGCGATCTCATCGCAATCTTGGTCAAGAACGCCCAAGCGTCCTCGAATGTAGGGAACTTAAAATCGCGCTGGATCGCTTCGTAGTTGTCTGGAGTAGTCACCATCTTCCAATTCCGGCCGAATTGGCTCGCGGGCATCGCCCCAAGTAACCTTTTCACCTCTCCTGTTGGAAGCTTAATCATTCCATGTACCAGGTAAAAAATAAATACTCGTTAAAAGGTGGCCCACTCGAACTTGACGATGTCCTCGGCAATATACATTCTGGACGAGGACTTGTCGCCCCTAATATGTCGACATTATACCAAGCAGTTGGATGATCGATATGTGGTGGAGCTGTTCAAGAGGACGTTCATTGAGGCGCTACCAACGGGTGGTCCCATCTTGCAACGTAATGCGGTCAGTTTCGTCTATATGCGTTGCGATGAGGTGTATCTGATGGTGCCTGTGTTTGACGACGCCAATGCTATGCTTATACTGTCATTCTTGAACAAGTTTGCCCATCTGTTGCGAAGTTACTTCCAAACGTATGGAATTATGGACAGACACACCGGTAGGATCAACTCTGAGTTGATCCAGGACAACTATATCATCATCTACGAGTTGTTCGACGAGACTCTCGACTACGGCATACCTCAATTGACTGATTTCAGTATGCTGAAGGAGTACGTCAAGCCGATGACACCGGGAAAGCCTGCCCTGAAAGGTAAGAAAGATGCCATCAAGTACAACGAGATGCACAAGTCGACCAGTTCGAGGGAACTGGACGATCAGATCAACACACAGATCAACTCGAGTGTCTCGCGAGCTTCCACTACAAACGTGTCGTGGCGACCAAAGGGCATTTTCTATGACAAGAATGAGTTCTTCATCAACTTCATCGAGCACGTCCAGTTCAAATACAATTTCGACGCTCACCGTGTCATGCTCAGCCATATTTACGGTGAAATCGATTGCAAGAGCTACCTCAGTGGTATGCCGTTGCTTCAATTGCAATTGAGTGAATCCATAGCCAATGAGACTGCTGAGTCCGTCTTCAACAACGTGAACTACCACCAGTGTGTCCAATTGAATGATATACGCAACAACCAGCTCAGCTTCATACCACCGGACGGCTCTTTCAAGCTACTTTCCTACCAAATCTTCCATGCCGATGTTCTGCGGCCCGTCATACTGGTGCGGCCTTCTTACAAGGTTTACTTCACTTCGGGACAGTACGTTCTTCAAGTCAAGGCCGATATCGTCACCACTTTCAAGAGGAAGTTTGCCATGACAGATGTCAATATCAACATGCCCTTGTTTGTTCCGCAAGATAAGTTGGTCGTTGACTATGACCATCCACTTCGGTACCAGACCAAGCTCGGTAAAGTGGTGCACAACCTGGAGCGTGATACAATTACTTGGAAGATTGCCAAATTGGACGGACTCTCTCGTGGAGAGATGGTGAGCGAGTTTGTACTGACAACCAAGGACGAGATCGCAAAGACCCATGATAATCATGTCACATATGGCAAGCAGACCAGGAATGACTTTGTCTACTATGATCTCGTTACTGAAATGGATCAACTCAAGGGTAAAGTTCGGGACGCTGTGTTGAACAGGGCCATCGACCATGCCTCGGAGACCCGTCTTTCCAACCAGGAGTTGCTCATCACTGTCGAATTCCAATTGCAGGCACTTTATAGTGGTCTTCAAGTTAACTACTTGCAAGTGCAAGAATCCACATTGCAATTCCAAAGTCTGCCTTGGATCAAGTATGCGACGATCTGTCGGGGTGACGACTATTCGTTTGTTTTGTCGTCAGATCAATTCCATGTTCAGCTTACGAAGGAGCAGTTGGAGGATATAGAAGGGAACGAGAGTCCTGATGAGACGATAGAAGATGACACTGTGGAGGCTGTGGAACCTGTGGAACCGGAACCTGTTGAATTCCCCGAAGCTTCGGAACCCCCCTCAAAACCTCCCTTTCACCAATACCAAGGCCGACAAATCGACTTCGAAGAATATAAACTCGAAGGAGAAGATCAGCCATAGACATTTAGCATTTAATCGAATCCCAAAAAACAATTTCGTGTCAACAGTTGATACAGCCGCCATGGCCAAATTAAAAGGTTTCACGATTGACGTGGGTTACCCTGTGTACGGAGCCAAGTTCCTCGACGATGACCTCCTATGTGTTGCCGGAGGAGGAGGCGAAGGTAAAAACGGTGTCCCAAACAAGCTCACCGTGCTCCGTGTCCAGCCGGATCACGCCAAGAAGCCTCTCAAGAGATACAGAGAGCTCACGTTGAATGAGCTCGAAGACTGCCCGATGTCTATGGACTCCAACAACGGAACGATCATCGTCGGTGTCAATGAGAACTCGGAGATGATTAAGAAGGGAGTTAACAAGCATCTTCGCAAGTTCAAGTATGCGAACGAGCACCTTAAGTTTGTTGAGAGTGCTCAAGTTGATCCAAGCTCCAGTCCTCAAGTATACCAGAAGATCACGGTGTTGTCGAAAGACGCGTCGCTTGCAGTGATTGCAATGAGCGACAATCCGTCGTCAGTTTACATCGTGGATACCTCTGCTGATCTCGAGGAACGGTTCAAGATTGTCACGACGGGTGACGTTAAGGACATTGGCGTTTCTCCCGACGGCAAGATGATGTGTTACATCACGACGACGCATTTCGAGGCCATTTCCACCATTACCGGCCGGTCGGTGTTCAAGGCAAGTATCGATTTCAACATGTCGAAAGTCGGATTCTATGATAACAATATCGTCGTTCTGTCCGGTTCCCAGAAGAACGGCATCGTTGTGGCCCACTTCTCCATCTCCAAGTCGGCCATTATCAAGCAATCGCTGGTTTACAAGAACCTCAAAGGTGTCACATCGATGGATGTCAACCCGGAGAGTGGTCTGATTGCTCTGTCAGGCTCGGACTGCTCGTTGCTCTTGGTCAGATACTCTGATCTGGTCCTGCTCAAGAAGGTCAACAAGGTCCACAACTTTGCTATCACCAAAGTGACCTCGTCCCAAGACGGTGGATATATTGCCAGTGTGTCTGCTGCCAATACCGTCAATGTTCTTGTAGTTCCTACCAAGTTTGCCGACTCCAAGTCGCTCTTCCTGTCGCTCTTGCAATTGATCATCTCGCTCTTGCTTGTCGTCGGATTGGGTATCGGATCCCAGTACCTCTATGCAAACGGCTACTATGATATGGCCAAAGATAAGGTCGTCAAGTACTACGAGTCCCGGAAGCCAAAGGATTCTTCCTCCTACTTCACCATCCAACCAATTGGCTCGAGTGAGGTTTACACGTCGGGCCCACCAACGACCACCACCTATCTTCCTGCAGATGCCACTGTCAAGTCGGACATCGTTTCAATCTCCTCTGTCACTACGATCACTCCCGACACCGAAACCCCAGCCAGTGCCGTTACTCCCAACCTTGCCACACTCACCCAGCCAGGGATTGTGATTCCCTCCGGTAATGTGGCAGAGCTGATCCAGCCTGATGAGGACCCAAGTGAGCCCGCTTTAGAAAAAGTGACTCAGCCAGGTATTGTCATCCCATCGGGTGAAATCCCAGCCGTTGAGGAAGAGCATACCTCGATGACCAAAGAGCCTCTACTGAAGAGACTCACTCAGCCGGGCATTGCCATTCCTTCCAAGCTCGAGTCCTTGCTGCATTTGACCCATACCGCACAGGATACCGTCTCTATTCTGCCTGTTGGTGAGCCAGAGCAAGTCTCCATTGCTCACAAGGAAACCATTACCAGCGTGGTTGTTTCTACACAGATCGTTGTCCAGCATGTCACTGTAACTGCTGTTCCTGGTGTCGATGAGGCCGTCAAGGCTAAAGTTGCCGCTGATGTTGGAAATGTCGAGTCGCATGCCTCTGACAAGTACCAGTCATTCAAAGATGGTTACGCTTCGTTCAAGAGCAGTATCTATGCCAAGGCAGAGTCTGTGACTGTCAATGCCGCAGAGAAGGCTACCAGTGCTGCATCAGATGTCGAGAATGCAGCAGTTGCTGCCAAGGAAGCCATCAAGAACGCTCCTGCTGCCGCTTCAAGCAAGGCCGAGGCTGCTAAAGAGGCCGTTGCATCTGTTAAGGAGGCTGTTGTTACCAAGGTGGAGGCTGCTGAAGCGGCCGTTGAGCATGCTGAGGCTTCTGTTGTCAGTGCTGAGAATGCAGCTGCTGACAAAGTTTCTGCTGACAAGGCCGCCATTGCCAGTGCCAAGGACAAAGTTGCAGGCGATGTTGCCGCTGGAAAGGCACATGTTGAGAGCGTCAATGCAAAGGTGGCTTCCGGTGTCGAAGCTGCCAAGCCAAAGGTTGTGGCCGGTGCTAAAGCTGTGCACTCTGTGGCCGGTGTGGTCGAAGAGAAGATAGCTTCGAAGGCGGTCTCTGATTATCAGGACGTTAGCAGTGTCGTTGAAGGATCCAAGGAGGAGATTGCTGCTGCTGCTGAAGTTGCTAAAGAGAAGGTTGCAGTTGTCAAGGAGAAGATTGCTGCTGAAGCGGAGGTTGTCAAAGAGAAGATTGCCTCGGAAGTTGCTGCCATTAAAGAGAAGGCACCGGCTGAGAAGGAGGCAATTAAGGAGAAGGCTGCTGAAGAGGCTGAGATCATGAAGGAGAAGGCTGTTTCCGATGCTGCAATTGCCCAGGAAAAGGCCACTGCCTACGCTCAAACTGTCAAAGAAGCCGTTAAAAATGCCCCTGCCGCTGCTGCAAGTAAGAAAGAGGCCGCAAAGGAGGATGTTGTCAGTGCTAAGGAAGCTGCTGTCACAAAAGCTGAAGCGGCCAAAGAGGCTGTGGAGGCTGCCAAGGCTGCAGTTGTTACTAAGGCTGAGGCTGCTAAAGAGGCCGTCATTAGTGCTGAAGAGGTTGTTGCCGCCAAGCATGAAGCTGCTGAAGAGGCTGCTGCTGCTAAGGCAGATGTCGTCAAGGAGGCTGTTGAGTCCGTCAAGGAGGCTGTTTCTGTCAAGGCTGAAGCTGTTAAGGAGGCAGTTGTTACTAATGCTGAAGCTGCTAAGGAGACTGTTTCCATCAAAGGAGAGGATGTCAAGGAGGCCGTCGTCACTAAAGCAGAAGCTGTTAAAGAGGCAGCTTCCACCAAGGCTGAGGCTGTTAAAGAGGCCGTTGAATCCGCCAAGGAAGCAATTGCAGATGCGCCTGCTGAAGCCTCCGCCAAAGTTGCTGAGGCCAAAGAAGCAGTTCAAAGCGTCCACTCGTCGGTTGTTGACAAAGTCTCCTCCGATGAGGGCGCAGCAGAAGAGATAATAGACTCGAAGAAAGCTGCCGTGAAGGCTGCCGCTGCGGCCGTTGCTGAGAAGGTTGCAGAAGTGAAGGAGTCCGCCGAGGAAGTGGCTGCCAAAGTGGTTGCCAAAGTGAAGGGTTCAGAAACCACCATCGCCGAGGCTGCTGAGACTGCTGAATCCAGCGAGTCCGCCGAGCCCGTTGACACGGCATAATCTACTGTATACTCCCAAAATATATGTTATTACTGATACACACCGCGGTGAAGCTAGTTCTCACCGGTTCTCCTGCTGTTGCAAGCGACAATCTTGAACTTGTCGACAATGACAGTCTCATTATCATCGAATTTGACGTTGACGTCTTTAATGACGAAGGTCCAGACGTCATCACAGAATCGATACGTGTGCAAGTGGCCCTTGAAGCTGAGTTTGGCCTTAACCATGTCGCGCAAGTTGTCGGAAGTGACCCTGTCAAAGTTCGACAACACCTTCATTGCCAACTGTGGTTGTATACGCTGATCATTAATGAGAGAATCGAGCGCATCTGCCAAGGAGGTGCCCACGGTGCTTCTTCTGTAGAACTCGTAGTAAGAAGGTCCGTTCATTGCGAGATAAAATTCGCCTAGTGTAAAAAAAAAAGTTGAATCTTCAGTCTTAGCATCGATGGCTGTTATATACTACCGATTCAAATCGCAACGGCCCGAGCAGATATCCAACATCAGGTTTGATGGTACGGGACTGACGGTGTTCGAGTTGAAGAGAGAGATCATCTATGTGAACAAGCTGTTGACGGCAACAGATGTGGACGTTCTACTGTACCACTACGAAGACGCGGACAAGGAGTACGGGGACGACAACGAGGTTATTCCGCGGTCGTCTACGGTGTTTGTGAGGCGGACATCTGCTGGTAAGAAAGGCAAAGGAAACATTGCCAGATACGTTGCTGGCCGGCAGAAGTTGATGAGACCAGCGTTGGAAACTGCACCAATTGTGACGGCGGCCAACGCCGTGGGCACCGCAGGTGCAGGCGCTACAGAGGAGGACATGATCCAGCAGATGTTCAACCAGCAAGATCAGCAGTGGGACCAACAGCAGGCGATCATGGCAACGGCTACACGTATAGACAATACGAGGACGAATGCGAAACTGGACGAAAACATCCCAGACTACTATATCTGTTACAAGTGCGGAGCCAAGGGTAAGCATCACATCAGGAACTGTCCAAAGAACAACGATCCGAACTGGGAAGGTGTTCGTGTGAAGAAGACGACGGGTATTCCAAAGTCGCACTTGAAAACTCTCGATACTCCAGCGGGTGTGGTGAACGACCCTACGCAGAACTATATGGTGAACGAGGAAGGTAAATACGTGGTTCAAGTTGCCGACAGCCGTGCCTGGGAGAGGTACCAGAAGATCCAGCAGTCGAAGAACGAGGCGAGACTTGATGCAGACGAAGTGGACGTGGATGATGCGACATTGCGGGACCCTCAGACTCAAAAGTTGTTCAGAGACCCTGTCAAGACCAAGTGCTGTCAAAAGACATACTCGCGGCATGTGATTGAGAATCTTCTCATAGAGTCGGACTTTAAGTGTCCGAACTGTGGTCAGGATGAAGTGTACCTGGACTCGTTAGAGCCCGACGAGGAAGCACAGAAGAGAGTGGACGAGTTCTTGAAAGAACGCAAGAGGAAGCTAGGAGAGAACGAGGAGGCTGCCAAGCGCCAAAAGGTAGACCCAGCAGGACTACCTACGCTACAACCGGGCATGAGTATGCCGTACATGCCATACATGCCGATGCCACAACAGTAACCTGTATATTAAATTTATCATGTATCATTCACCACTAGAGTAGGAGACAACGGCCCATTTTCCCGAGGCCGTCCACTGGGAGCCATACTCGTTGCCCTGGCTCTTCCAGTATGCAGACAATTCCTCGTCCTTACCTGGAGCGAGCCCAACACAGACGTCGGCTTTGCACGTTCTCAATGCCAGCAAATGCACTCCAGAAGTGGCAAGGTCCCTAATAGCCGTGGTGAATGGAGTGTCCTTTGGCCATTGTCTGTCGGCAGTCAGTTTCCGATAGTTCAAATCGCCCTTGACGATCACCAGTGCCGAGTCTTGGAAGTATTCCCATAGTTGGGCACCACCATATTTAGTCTCCTTCGGTGAGATGTTGGCGTAGTCGAGATCCACGCACCAGAACTCGTTTTCCTCTAATTCGAACGCTCCTTTCTCCTTGTACTGTTCGAGACGATCCACCAGGTAGTTGATCTCGTCGCGATGCTCTGGGAACGACCGGATATCTTCTAAGAACAGTGGGTAGTCCTTGAGCATGGTATCGCTGACCATCCAAGGCCGCGTCTTGCAATGGAAGACCACTTTATCGGCGAGTTTAGAGTCCAGCAAGAACAGACCAAGCACGATGTCCGTGAAGAACTCGAACCCGGCGTTGTCGAGCACAAAGTCGACACGTTTGGTAGGTGCAGACAGCAGTCTCTGCCAAGCCTGTGGTAGATCGTTACAGAGGACGTTATTGGCAGCCTCAGCGATGGCATCACTGCCCTGTCTAGATTGTAAGTCCTCGAGCGTGGCATTGGCGAGGAGCGATAGGTCAATGGCATTACCCCACAGTGCAACCTCGACCAACTCGTAGAAGATTGGGTAGAGTTCACTAGGCTTACTCTCACTAGGCTTACTCTCACTGAGTTCCTTGTATCTTGGCACCAGGTTGTAGACTCCATTGGACGAGGCAGTGAAAGCGCCTCTTTTCTGAACCTCGAACACGTCAAACTGGGTCCAATTGCTCTGGCTCTTGATGATTACGTCCACGACTCGGTAGAGGAAGCATTCGGAGAACAACCACGGAGCAGTAAGCCAGTGTGTGTGTCCAAACTTGGCAAGCGTCTCGTTGTATGATTGGAGGCCAGGCAGCGTGCTGATGAACGGTTCCAACCGTTTATTGGCGAGAATGTCCTCGATCAAGCCCAGAATCTGCCTCACAATCTGCTTGCCCTGGGTCACCGTCTCTGGGTCAGTAGATTCTTTATAAGCGGCGACAACAGCATCTGAAGCCTTTCTTAGGATCGTAGGCCATCTCTGTGTGGCTGTAGTGTAACCAAACGAGGCTCTGTCGCCGATATTACAGAACGGTGGGAGACTCATTACCGGAGGGTTTTTTTATCCGGGGTACTCTAAAATTTCTATCCACACTTGATTCATTATGGCTAACGAGATAGTAGCCAGTGTTTCCCAGAAAGAGGACGCACTGCGGTTCGAGCACGGTCTCGAAGCAAAGACCGCCGGCGGGCCCGAATTCAACGAGGCCCCGTTGCTCGACCAGGAGGATGAAGAGTTCTCTGCAGGAGCATCCAACAGGGGTAACAAGACGCTGTTCAACTCGAATACGACGAGCCTGAGAGGCCTCAAGTCATCTAGAGACAACTTCAAACTGGTTACAATGAAGACTGTTGATCAGTCGTCCGGGAAGAGCATTTCCAAGCTGGTGATCCAGGATAAACGGATGAGCTTGGACGATCTCGTTAAGAGCGAGTTGGACCTGGAATATGGACCTGAATCCGACGACACGTACCGAGACGACGATGCATCGCAGTTGCTAGACCAGCTGGACTTTGCAAAGATCCTGGGACCGATCACGGACCCTGCAGATATAGTGACACGGCCATCGATCAGCAAGATTTACAGTTCGAAGCATCTGGCAGAATTGGCCGACGAGACCATCCATATAATAGAGAACGAGCAAGAGAACGTGAACAACTTGAGCCACCTGATGAACGCATTTTTGGGTGACGATCCTGACAGCCACTTGGCAGACACTTTGAAACTTCCAAAGTACGACCACCATCTGGACTTGGGCGAGGAGATGAACGAGGATAAGCCCGAGGAAGAGCAAGACGCCGACGTGACACAGGAAGAGGAGAATACAGACGCTTACTCGCAGGTGGTGTCGAACGAGGAGGCCAATAAGATGATTCCTGATCCGTTCTTCAAACTGTCAGAGTATAAGCGGGATTTCAACTTTGGTGTTCATAAGACTGAAGACGCCGAAGAGGCCCGTCAACTCATACAGATTGCATTACAACGGAACGAGGAGTTCATTCGGTCGCTCTCTTCGATGCGGATGGGTTTCTCCAGAGCTGAGAGATTGAAGACTGAGATTTACAGGTGGTGCAAAGAGATCGACGAGAACGAGCGCAGTGTATAATAAGATCATCTAAAGGAAGTGTCTAATTCGAACACTGGAACCATGCTAGTTTGGTCCCGTTCGTTCCCTTCAAAGAATGGAACCACAGCCTTGGCCATCACTCCGTCGAAAAGTTCATAGATCAGTCCTTTCAAGTCGTCGCCGGTCTGTTTAAAGTCCGGATACGCATTGACTTCTAACAGCTGGACAAGTCCGTTGGTATTGACGATGAAATCGAGTCCGTACGTTTCGAATGCGTTTGGTAGTGGCTGGAAATTGATTCTGTCCACTGTGATTGCCGCATCGAACAGATCGTGAACGATCTCGTTGATCTGCGTCCGGATCTTACCTTTCAAACTTGCACTGAGAGCAGACCGGTCAAACTCCACCACCACAGTCTGCTCTGTGTCCTGTTGGAGGCAGGTATTTGTAAGATGACCTTCCATTGCAATAGAATCGCCGACCGGCTCTTGGAACGGCTTCTCGCTGAACAGCATGAGCATCCGCTCGTACACAAACACTTTCAAGCTACCCACACAGAGCACATATGTGCGAATATGGAACTTGCGATTGTCATACTCCTCGAGTAGCAACGGGTTCGGCATGTACTCTTGAACGACGAAATGACGCAGTTGTGACGCGGCAGTGTCTTCGTCCTCCTCATCCTCCTCTGCAGCATCAAAGATCGCTTGTAACTGGTCGATCGTCTTGAACAGCCGGATACCTTGGCCCTTATCGCTCATGCTTGGCTTCAGAATAAACGTACGTTTCAAACTCTCATTCTCGACGAGCTCACACCGCAAGTCCCAGACTTCGTCCAGCACATCATCCAGAGCCTCTGCGTAAGGGATTTCAAATTGAAACGTTTCCGGGAACGACTCCGCCAAGACTGAGTCCGGATGCTTGGCAACGTAGTACTCTATCGTATGTGCCAAATAGTGCTTGCGAATCAGTCCCTTTCTATAGGTGTAACTGTTTGCCAAGTAATTCTGGTCACTGAGAAGCCTCTCGTGGTCGATATCCTCATAATCTGCGTACTGGAACGTTTTCTGGACTGGCCCATTGGTGGCAGACGGCAGCGCCTTGCTGATGGCGGCCTTCAATGGGTCGACAATGTAACTATCGTCTGGATAAGAAACGATGATCCCCCACTCATCACTGTAATTAGTATCGAAATATATTGACCGTCTATACTTACAGTATCATCTCACCCTCGTTCAAGTCCCTCACCTGCTCAAAGATGGCCCTTATGGCTGTAACGGCAATTTGTCCATCTGATAACGATTTTCCATCGTTAGGACCTTTGCTTTCTGCAACCGCCTTATGGATGCTGGCAAAGTTCGGTCTCCAGATGTACTCCTGTCCAGTACTGATCGACTCGTCAACGATATCGGACTCTGTGGCCTGAGGTATGGCACCTTTGATAAATAGCGACTGCACCCACTGGTTTTCAAACATCGGAACTTGCATCACTTTAGTGTGCCCGAACTTGAGGTCATCCACCAACGGAATGTTCACATTGTAAACGCTGACACGGCTGTCCCACTCGTTGTATAACTTCTGCGATATCTTGACGGCAAACCGTGACGCCTCTCTGATGATCTCGGGGTCTGTGTCATACTTTTTGAGGTAGCCATACGAGATCGCAATGGCCTTTTTACCGTGAGACGATCCTTCCAGCGCGCCTCCAATGGTTCCACTCGACATAGCAAACAGAGTCGACGAGTTGCGACCCACGTTGGGCCCGCTGAGCACGATATCGACGTTATTGCGGCCCAGAACGTGGTTGATGCCGATGTCTGCACATGTGGCAGGAGTTCCATCATCCACTAGGCACCATTCCTTCAATTCGGGCCTGCTACGCAACTTTTCCTGCGGAGTGCCGAACGGCCCGTGGTACGAGTTGTCCCAAGGGTGCTCAATGGCAGAGTATATATACTTGACGGAGACGTTGCGGCCAGCCAAATGGGCCTTACCAATCCAGGACTTTTGCGACGCAGGCACACAGATCGTCAGGTTCCAATCGGTGTGCTTCTCAATGGCTTCCACGAGGTACTTCACGTAGGGGCTGGCTGCATCATTGGGGCCACCGTCGTCGTTCGTCAGTAACACGTTCAATGACATACTGATGGGAGAGGGAGAGAAAAAAATTGGATTCGTTATTCTAGTGTCTGTCTATTCTACAAGGTGACCCGCTTGTTTGGGAGCAGGTCCGCCAGAAGGTCCTCTGGGGTCACATTGTGGCTGTTGGCTGCTTTGTATCCTTGCACAGACTCGAAGAACTTGTCAAACAGGAACGTCGTATCCAGAGGTCCACCTTTGGCCTCAGGGTGGAACTGTGTAGAGAAGATTGGTCTCTCCTTGCTGATCATACCTTCGTTCGACATGTCGTTCAAATTGATGAAGTACTCTTCAAACTCCGATGGAAGACTGTCCTTGTCAACAGCGTATCCATGATTTTGCGACGTGATGTGGCACTGGCCCGTCTTCAGGTCCAACGTCGGAATGTTATGTGCTCTGTTACCGTACTTCATCTTCACCGTCCGGCCTCCCGTAGCCAGCGCCAGCAATTGGTGTCCCAGGCAGATTCCCATGATAGGCAAGTCCGGAATCTCCGCCATCGTCTTCTTCAGATGATGAACAGTGGCGACACAGTGAGTTGGGTCACCGGGGCCATTCGTGATGAAAAGACCGTCAAACTTGCTGGCAATCTTGTGCACTGGGTAGTTGTAAGGCACAACCGTGATCGATGCGCCTCTCTGCACAAGGTTCCGCAGAATATTCTCCTTAACACCGCAGTCAATCACCAAAACGTGGTACTTGGCATTTGGTGCCTTCACGTGGAACGGAGCCTTCGTACTCACCTTGTGAACCAGATTGATCGCACTAGGGTCTTCGAATGCCGCATCCTCGTCCGCATCGTATGTTTCACCGATACTGATCCGGCCCAGACTCGATCCACGCTCTCTAAGGTACGTCACCAGTGCTCTGGTATCCACTCCAGTAATGGCTGCCACACCTTCCCTTTTACACCATTGGCTCAATGACTCCACTGCTGTCCAGTGCGAGTACTCCTGAGCAACGTCACTCACCACAATTCCAATGCATTGAATGTGTGGAGACTCAAAGTACTTGAGAAGGTTGTACTCGTCTCTGGCCGTGCCCGAGGGCACTCCGTAGTTGCCAATCAATGGTTGCGTGAAGCAGATGATCTGTCCCTTGTACGATGGGTCTGTCATCGACTCCGGATATCCCACAAGCGACGTCGTGAACACCGCTTCTCCGCTCACGTTCTTATCAGCACCGAACGAGTATCCGCTGAAAACTGGCCCGTCTCGAACTGTCAACGTAGCCCGGTCCAGACTCTTCGTCGACGACAACCGAATTCCACTGAGCAACTTGCGTGGTAACCTTTTCAATCCGAGCATACTGAAATGGTTCCAATCCGTCTCGTTATATGTGAATGGCCTGAGTCATCGAAAATTTTTCGATCTTGCTAACCGCACCTGCCAGTTGCCTAATTGGGTACCGCGCTTAAGTTCCACACAATGATTGGGTGGACGCACTTACACTGACGACATCCATGCTGAGTCGTATACTCTTCCACTCAGTTGTATACTCTTCCACGACCCTGCCGGGGGCTTTTTTGACTCCCTCCGGTTGTATCTCGCTGCGCGAGGGGCCACTCCTCTTTGACCTGAGTATGCCATCTTTGGTGCTAGAGATCCTTTGCTTAGATCGGTGCCCTCTATAATGTAGTTCAACCCACACTAGTCTTCGACATAGTTAAGTACGTTATGTAGGTACTTTTAAATCTTTTCACCTTCTAAGTCATGGTTTTACCTGTTATGCAAAGAACATAGCTAAGAGTACTCTTGGGGCGGGTTACTTAAACATAGTACTTTCTGTAATAATCCAACAATTGCCTTTACGGTGACTTCATTGGTTGCTTAGTGGCAATCAGGAAAGCAGTAGGCACCACCGAGAAGCAACAGAAACGAGGCAGCTAGTCACAATCAATTTCCTATTTGGGATTAAGTAGTAGAAATTTCGGATTCATGAGGCAGTGGCAATTCGGTTCTTCTTCCTCCCGATTTCCATACAATGCATACGAAAGCGCATGCTATGTTGGGTGGTTACATCCTCTATCCCAACTTCAGCTCTTCTGAGAACTTGAAAGAATATCGAGAACCACGGTAACCTCCAGAGACGTACGTCTCTGCTCTGATGCAAGCCATCATCCAGTAACAGGTCCAATCCTATCACTCATAAGTCTATCTTCTAATGGAAAACGCTTAACCGTAATTTACCGATAGTTCGAGTCTCTCGATCATTGAGAGCTTGTCTTTTCTAACAATGTCTAACAATATCAACTATTACCCTTAAATGCCATGCGAGCCTTCATCAATGAAGCCACACTGAATCATACCAACAAATGTGACATAAAAGAGATTCACTAGTCCGTATGGGGAAATAGCTGCTCAAATATTATACATTCCACAACGCTACCCCTGCTGGATACTGGGACCAGCGTATTTCGTTGACTCCACTAGACCTGATGAATATTGACGGTTCCTTCGACAGACTTCAATGGTTACGTTGTGAACTAGATTTGTATCATGTAGGTACAGACATCTCTTTCTGTGACTGCTGCATTTATTGAAATCGGTCGTGCATACACAAAATATCCGCTGAAATTTCGCTGAAATTTTTTTCAACTATATCTGCATAGCGAGAATTTTTTCCCTTTCTCCCTAACACTCAGATCATCAGAAGTTACAATGTCGCACAGAAAGTTTGAACAGCCACGTCACGGTTCCCTTGGATTCCTGCCACGTAAGAGAGCAGCTAACAACTTCGGAAAGAGCCATGCATGGCCAGTTGATAGCGATTCGAGCAAACCGGTTGCTTTGACTGCATTCCTTGGATACAAGGCAGGTATGACGACTATTGTGCGTGACCTGGACAGACCAGGATCGAAGGCCCACAAGAGAGAGATTGTGGAAGCCACTACAGTGGTTGATACTCCAGAGCTTATCGTTGTTGGAGTTGTCGGATACTTGGAGACACCAAGAGGTCTGAGATCTTTGACGACGGTGTGGGCCGAGCACTTGTCGGACTCTGTGAAGAGAAGATTCTACAAGAACTGGTACAAGTCGAAGAAGAAGGCTTTCACGAAGTACTCTGAGAAGTACGCAAACGGTGGAGCTGACATCGAGACGGAGTTGGCTAGAATCAAGAAGTACTGCGCTGTTGTGCGTGTCCTGGTTCACACTCAGGTGAGAAAGACACCTCTTGCTCAGAAGAAGGCACACCTTGCTGAGATCCAGATTAACGGAGGATCAGTTTCTGACAAGGTTGACTGGGCCAAGGAGCACTTGGAGAAGCCAGTGTCTGTCGACAGCGTGTTCGAGCAGAACGAGACCATCGACGTTATCGGTATCACGAAGGGTCACGGATTCGAGGGTGTTACCCACAGATGGGGAACGACCAAGTTGGCCAGAAAGACACACAGAGGTGCTAGAAAGGTTGCTTGTATCGGATCTTGGCACCCTGCCCACGTTCAGTGGACCATTTCACGTGCCGGTCAGAGAGGTTTCCACCACAGAACCTCTGTCAACCACAAGATCTACAAGATCGGCAAGGCTGGCGACGAGTCCTCTGGCTCTACTGAGTTCGACAGAACCCAGAAGACCATTAACCCATTGGGAGGATTTGTTAGATACGGAGAGGTGAACAACGACTTTGTTTTGTTGAAGGGATCGATTCCAGGACCAGTGAAGCGTATTGTTACGTTGAGAAAGTCTCTGCACCACCCAACCAACAGAAAGGCATTGGAGCAGGTTAGCCTTAAGTGGATCGACACTGCCTCTAAGTTCGGTAAGGGTAGATTCCAGACTGCTGCTGAGAAGCACGCTTTCTTGGGTACTCTTAAGAGGGACATTGAGTAAGTAAAACGGTTGGCTCCATCAGGGGTCAGGTGTTTACATAGTTAAGCAGCTTTCCAAAATGAGTAGGCCCTCGCGCAGCGAGAAACGACCAAAGGGAGTGAAAAAAAGGCCGCCGCCGGCAGGCAAGGGGAATCCCTTTTTATTTTTTCTTTTCTTTTCTGGTGTAAGGTGTAGTGGAAGGTGCTCGTGAAAAATTCTCTTGTTGAAGGCAAGAAGATAGACTACAAGATGGCATACGTTCCACCACATAGATCAAGAGGAGGCAGCACGAGCGGTTCAGGCTCGCTGCTGGACAGGACCGGAGGAAGTGATAGCGGGTATGGAAGACGCAGTTACGGGGGCGGCGGCAGCGGTTACGGTGGCGGCAGAGGCAGCTACGGAGGAGGTCGCAGCAGTTATGGCGGAGGCAAACGAGGCGGCAGTTACGGGCGCCGTGCAGACCAAGGCACTTTCAAGGATGGAGTGCAACATCCTGCTCCTCGTAACGAGAGGTTAGAGCACGAGTTGTTCGGAGAAGCTGGTGACAGTCAGCACCAGGGTACAGGTATTAACTTTGACAACTACGATGACATTCCCATCGAGGTGTCGGGAGAGGGGGCACCTGATCCGATCTCTGAGTTTTCGTCGCCACCTATCGACCCACTGCTGATGGAGAACATCGAGCTGTCGCGGTTCACAAAGCCGACACCAGTTCAGAAGTATTCTGTTCCGATTGTGGGTGCAGGCAGAGATTTGATGGCCTGTGCACAGACGGGATCGGGTAAAACGGGAGGATTCCTGTTCCCAGTGTTGAGTGCACTGTTCAAAGATGGCCCTGCCCCTATTCCAGAGGAGAACAATCTGATGTCGAGACACAAGGCTCACCCATCTGCGTTGATTCTGGCACCAACTCGAGAGCTGGCAATCCAGAACTACGAAGAGGGCCGTAAGTTTGCATACAGATCGTGGGTGAGAGTTTGCGATGTGTACGGTGGATCAGACATCAACTCACAGATCCGGAACATGGAGCGGGGCTGCGACTTGCTGGTTGCCACTCCGGGCAGATTGAACGATCTGTTGGAGAGAGGCCGTGTTTCGTTGAGCAACATCAAATTCCTGGTGTTGGATGAGGCAGACAGAATGCTGGATATGGGATTCGAACCTCAGATTAGACACATTGTGGAAGGCTGCGACATGCCTGCTGCTCGCGAGAGACAGACTCTGATGTTCAGTGCTACGTTCCCTAAGGAAATTCAGATGATGGCCAGAGACTTCTTGTACAACTACATCTTTTTGTCGGTTGGTAAAGTTGGATCGACATCTGAAAACATCACACAGAGAGTTCTGTACGTTGAAGACGAGGAGAAGAAGTCGAGTTTGCTGGACATTTTGGCCGGCACCGACGACACTTTGACTACAGGATTGACTCTGATCTTTGTGGAGACCAAGAAGATGGCAGACATTCTGTCGGACTTTTTGATCAACCAGGACTTCCCAGCAACGTCGATCCACGGAGACAGAACGCAAGTTGAAAGAGAGCGGGCACTGGATATGTTCAAGACGGGCAGAGCTCCAATCTTGGTGGCTACAGCTGTGGCAGCCAGAGGTTTGGACATTCCAAATGTGACGCACGTTGTGAACTACGATCTTCCAGGTGACATCGACGACTACGTTCACCGTATTGGAAGAACAGGAAGAGCTGGAAACACCGGTATTGCCACGGCATTCTTCAACAGAGGTAACCGAAACGTTGCCAAGGAGTTGATTGAGCTTCTTAACGACTCTAATCAGGATGTGCCAGACTTCTTGAACAACGTTGCCAGAGAGAGTGGCAGAGGCGGTGGCAGAGGCGGCAGAGGTGGCAGACAACCATACAAGGACTTCAGAAGAGGCGGCAACGGCGGTGGATCCAGTTGGGGTAACAGCCGTGGCAGCTATGGAGGCAGTTACGGAGGCTCATCGAGCTACGACAGCTTTGATCGGTTTGGCGGTAGCGGTGGCAGCTCGAACGGCGGCGGCAGAAGCAGTTATGGGGGCAGCAGCTCGAACGGCGGCGGCAACAGCTCCCCATGGTGGTAAGCGTTTTATTTGAATTTGATGGAGTGGAGGAGGAGAACTACTAAGGACGACTAAGGAGGGGCATACTGAAGCGAAACGAAGATGAGCCGAAATATCATACTATTCCGCATATTTCTGATTTCTCACGCTATTTTGGACTCGTCCGTTTGCTTCTTGGGCGATCACCCACACCAACGCATTGCACATTCCCCTTGTAAATACGGTTTACCCGTTATCGGCCTTTTTGGCCATGTTGCGTATATCTTTTCTCACCACACCCATAATATATATTGTATTTCAGCACGCAATTCCGTATCAAAACGAATCGATGTCCAAAAGGCCCAGCTCAGCTTCGAGGTTCTCAAGGTTCAAGTCACATGGATCCAATGACATCCCTTTGGAGGATATCCCCATCCTAGAGGACGACGATGAAGATCGAGTCCTTGCGCAGCCGGTGCTCCCCACATTCCATACAGAGTCGGCCAAGGTCGCCCCCACCGAGATTGAGCAAGACTTTGACCAGGAGTTCGTCAAGGATACAGAACAGACCGGTCCCAAGTTGCCCAAGGGCCGTCGACAGCTGGAAGATTCGTCGGACGAGCCTTCATCTGACGATATATCTACAGATGAGGAGGTTTCTCCCGATAGCGAGCCGGAACGGCCTGAAGGTCTGTTGCAACGGATCAAGACCACACTTTCGAAGCACGAGGACACTCTCGAGGAGAAACCTCACCTATTGCATCGATTTCTTGGAATCAGCGGCGGCGCTGGTACCATGACGCCAGGGGCGCAGCAAGTGCGCGATCGGCCTCCAGATGAGGAGACTCCGGACATGGACCAGGCCAGATTCATTGTGAATAGGATGTTCAAAGACGAAGGGGCGCCTTCGAGTGGCGGCAGTTCACACGAGATGAGTTTGCTGGATCGGACCCGATTCGATAGTTTTGATGACCTCAACAGGGACTCAGAGTGGGAGATTGACGTGCCAGAGTCGTTGATGAACAAGCCACGGAAGGTGAGACGCGGTGTGGCCTCAAGTCTTCTCTCGTTGTACAACCGGCCAAAGCACGAGGAGGTTGTCAGCGACTCCGATAGTGAATTGGCAGTGGCGCCCAAGTCTCAGCGCGGTACGGGAAGCAAGAAGTTGATACCATCGACGGAAGGGTCCAGCGATAGCCAGACGCCGGTTTCGTCTATCAAATTGCCGAGCTTCAAAGACAAGTCTAAAGCGGGCGATCCCGAGTATGAGGACATGCAACGTCGGCATAAGAAGACGGTGCACAGAGAGAACACTGCGCGAGTCACCGTTCACATTGCGGGCGTGTTACAACGGCAGAAGTTCATTCTCACGCTTTGTAAAGGGTTCATGAAGTACGGAGCTCCTACACACCGGCTTGAAGAGTATATGGTGATGACAGCTCGAGTCCTGGAGATCGATGGCTCGTTCATATACTTCCCTGGATGCATGCTGGTCTCGTTTTCAGACGCCACCACTCATACCACGGAAACACGGCTTGTGCGGTGCCCCGAGGGACTGGATCTGGGGAAACTAGACGAGGTCCACGATATCTACAAGGATGTTGTGCACGATCGATTGGGCGTGCAAGATGCCACCGATCAACTGGAAGCCATTATGAAGAGGAGTCCTCATTTCAAAGCCATCTTTTGCATCCTCATGTACGCATTCTGTTCGGCAATGGTGGCACCGTGGGCGTTTGGCGGATCGTGGCTCGATCTCCCGATCTGTTTTTCTGTCGGCTTGGTCATCGGTACATTACAATTTGTCATCTGCCCAAGGTCACCGCTGTACTCGTCGCTGTTCGAAGTGTCTGCCAGCATTATTTCGAGCTTTATGGCCCGAGCGATCGGTTCTGTGCGTGGCGGTGACCTCTTTTGCTACGCTGCAATAGTGCAGAGCTCGTTGGCCTTGATTCTCCCCGGATATATCATTCTGTGTGGATCTCTCGAGTTGCAAAGCAGAAACATCGTGGCAGGAGCTGTCCGAATGTTCTATGCATTCATCTATGCACTGATGCTGTCCTTTGGTATCACACTGGGTGCTGCACTCTATGGATGGATCGATCCCAGTGCTACTTCGGTGACCAAGTGCACCTCCGATATTAGTCCCTGGTTCTACTTTCTGTTTGTGCCGGGATTCACCATGGGTATCGCACTTTGCAACCAGGCATCGTGGAGACAGCTTCCAATTATGGTGTTCGTCTCTGGCAGTGGCTATGTGGTAGCATACTTTTCGGGCAAGCATTTCAAAAACCAGAGCGAGGTCAATGCTACACTGGGATGCTTTATCGTGGGGCTCACGAGTAATGGATACTCACGACTGATGAAGTCGCTCAGCAAATTCATCACGAAGGGCTATCCAATGACCGCCTCCATCATGCTTCCCGCGATATTCGTCCAGGTGCCTTCTGGTATTGCTTCGCAAGGTTCTGTCATGATTGGAATGTCTACTGCGAACGAGCTCGTCAGCGCCAATGCCACCAGCACGAGCAGCGAGGAAAACAGCATCAGTTCTATTGCATTTGGCCTGCTTATGATCGAAGTCGCACTGGGGATCAGTGTCGGCCTCTACCTGTCTACAGTCATTGTCTATCCTCTTGGCAAGAAGAGAACAGGCCTCTTTACCTTATAGACATTATAATAAATAAAACTAGTAAGTCTCATACACGAGTGACCGAACGAGATAGTCCTCGTTGGCGTCGTCGATGTCTTTCCAGTTGCCAATAAAGTCGTCCTTACCTCTAACGACACCGGGAAGCGTCTTACCCTCTGCATATGTCTTCCAGACTTTCTTTGCAGTCGGATCTGTACCGAGGTCCTTGAATTCGAACGGGATCTGGTTCGCCGTCAGGATAGTCACCAGCCTGTTTGTGCGTGTCATGATCTGCATACCTCCGGCCAACGACGTGTAAATCCATACAGTTTCGTCTTCGAAGGTCATCTTTGAGTTTGCAACACGGGCGGCTTTGCCTTTAGTGGTGATACCAGAAGCAGCAGCTTGCTCGGCGGCAGCAGCGGCTATGAGAGCATCGATATCGTCGTCCGAGTCCGAATCAGATTTCTCAGGGTCCACATCCTTTGAAATTGAGGCAGGCTCGGTCTCAACGGGGGTGGCCTTTTTAGGCCCTTGAACCGGCTCTGGAACCGGCTCTTGAACCTTGGGCTCTTTGGCCTCAGTCTCTTGAACCGGCTCCTGAACCTCAGGCTCTTTGACCTCAGTCTCTTGAACCGGCTCTTGAACATCAGGCTCTTTGACCTCAGTCTCT